>OX451739.1:1312689888-1313292805 GCA_948472305.1 Vicia faba | reverse complement strand
AATATGTGAGTGATGAGTTGGATAGCTCTGACCCGGATTTATCTGATAGTGAGAAAGGGAAAGTGCCAAAGTTTGAAAAGTTTAGGAAAGAGCATTTAAATAAGGATTTTAAATTTCAGTGGGGTATGCAATTCAACTCCCTAGATGATTTTAGAGATGCCATCTGTGAGTGGTCGGTATTAAATGGGAGGCAAATTACATTTATGAAAAATGAAAGTGACAGAGTAAGGATAGTATGCAGGGCCAATTGTGGGTTTTTAATGTTGTGCTCTAAAGTGGGCCATAAGCTCACTTATGTTTTAAAAACCATAATTGACAAACATACATGTGATACAGTTTTAGACAACAAATCTGCAAGTTCAAGGTGGGTGGCTAAGGCTGTACTGAAGAAGATCCAAACTTCTGATAATGTCAGGATTTGTGATATAATTCAAGACTTGAGGAATAATTATTATGTGGAAATCACGGTGGGTATGGCATGGAAGGCTAAACTCATAGCCAAGAAGATGCTTGAAGAATATGCAGACAAGAAATATGAAAATTTAAGGAGATATGCTGCAGAATTACATAGAGTGAATCCTGGGAACACTTTGACTATCATTGTAGAAAGACCAAGTCCATCTATTCAGCCAAGGTTTGGTTCCTTTTATTTTTGCTTTGATGTTTGTAAAAAGGGTTTCATTAATGGTTGTAGACCCTTTGTTGGATTTGATAGTTGTCATCTAAAAACAAAGTATGGGGGGTCAGTTATTAATTATTGTGGGTTGGGACCCAACTGATCAGTATTTTCCTTTGGCCTTTGGGGTGGTTGAGGCTGAAACCAAAGAAAGATGGAGGTAGTTTCTTGATTTGCTAATGACAGATGTAGGCCAAGACAAGAGATTTGTGTTTATATCTGATCAACAAAAGGTATGTCTTATTGTTATTAAGTTATATGTTATGCATATTGTGGTACCCCAAAATTTCCCCTCCCATCTTTGAGACAAATTAATTCAAGATATCTCCCATGCTCATGAAGGTCTCAATTACTCAAGACTTATCAAAGATTGATAAGATGGACTCTCCTCCTAAGCAATTGACCTATAACTAGGGTTTTTATTCTCTCAAAGGAAATTGGACTTCTAATGCCTCAAGTGGATTTCATGGTTTCTCATATGTATCAATGTATCCTCATGCCAAATTTCAAGCCTTACATCACAAATTTGCTCAGTTCAATTAGTCAGATAATTGAAAATCAACTGTATTGGACAAAAAGTCAACTTTGACCAATCTACAATCAAACTTCAATATTTTTGGTCAACATAAACATTTTTAAGTCACAATCATCATTTGATCAAGGGTTGATCATGATTCATCAAGAAAACTCAAGATTCATCAAAAGTCAAAAGTTACTAAATTAGGGTTTTCTTAAGAAGAAGTCAAATGAACTTTGACCAAGCACAACTTCCACATACTTTCTCACAAATTTATCAACCAAAGCTAATTTTTAATGAAATTCAATTCTCTGCAACTTTGTCTCTCAAAGCTCAAGGCTAAAAATACTTCATTTGAGAGATATGTGCCAAAACATTACAGGTCGTTTTAAATGTCAACAAAAAGACATTTTTTGTCAAAGCAATTTACATAAATATAAAGGCTTCAAATGAAAAAATGACCAACATGAAAGTTGTAGGAGACATCTTGAGGTTTCCAAAAAGTCCAAGATCATCTTTATATGACAAATATTGTGAGAGTTACGATTGGTGCAAATTGAGAAATTTTGAGAAAATGCATGAAGGTCAAATTGAGCAAACTTGAATTTTTGGGCTATTGGGCCTAAGTTTTTAGGTTCAAACGTGTTTATAACCTTATAAAGGACCCCTAAATCCATTCACATATTTTTTATGATTTTTATTTCTTTTATTTAGATTTTATTCATTTAAATCAAAATTAAATTAAATAAAATATAAAAACATTGGATTAAGGCGCATGATTAATATTTTTAATCATGTTGGAGGCCCAAAACTCTACCTTGAAGCTTAAGAAATAGTGTGGTCTATATTTGAAACAAATCTTCATTAGTTTTGGAAGATTTCAACTTATTTTCAAACAAAATCAAAGATATGATTTCATGAGGTATTCAAGCCCACCATTTGACCCAATCTTCTCTCCTATAAATACATAACATAGTCAAACCAAGATGGACACACAGGCTGCCTCAAGAAGAAACCCTAAAGCTCTCAAAATTTTCAAGAACTAGGGAAAACATAAACCCTTATCTCCAGCCATTCTCAATCGATTTCAAGTATCAAATCACCTTCATGAGACTTCCAAAAGTTGCTCCAAGCTCTCATTCAAGCTCAAGCAATCCCAAAACATGCTAACCCAGTTGCTCCGATTTGATAAATTTTTTTCGATTTCAAAATTTTAATTCATGCAATTTGAATAAATTTGATGCATACATTCATGTTCATATTGATGTGTGGAACTATTTTGATGCATTACTTGTGATGTTTAAAGCAGGAATGGAGATCTGGCATTGTTAGGGCAATTTGAAATATTTTCTTCGAAACTCACTCTACAAGCATTTTCAGGTAAAACCAATGCTTCCATTAGATTTGCAAGGATCAAATTAGGGGGATAAGGTTCATCTTGTGTTTCGATTTTATGTGATTCGTAGGTTTTCAAAATCTCCTCACCGGAGAAGATGAAGTTGACCACCCTCCACGGTGGTTTGACTCTCCTGACTCAGGCGACCTAGGCGTGGCATTCTCCCATTGGTCCATTCAAAACCCCAGACTCTACACCAAGCGCGCATGTTTATTTTATTCAATTTATGATTTAATTTCATTATTTGTTTATTGATGGTAGTAATATGGACGCGCAACAACAATTGGCCTGGTGGTGAGTGATACATTTGGCATAGTAAAGGGCGTGGGTTCGAGCCAGCCTTTTGTCAAAATTATTTTGTTTCTTTTTTCAGGATTCACAAATCAGGTTCATCATATAGTGATTGGTTCTCATTCCATGTCACAAACAACACTATGGCACAGTGGTAGGAGGGCATACTTGTGAGGCTGAGGGCGTGGGTTCAACTTCCACCCCATGCATTTGTTTTTTTTCTTATTTTTACTAACCCTAGTTTTCAATCTATTTTATTAATTACTTTCTAATTAACCATTTAACAAATCATTAACCATAATCTAATTAGTTTTAGGGTTAGTTGGCCAAATAATTTTTCATAATTAATTAGACTTTTTTTATTAATTAAAATGAATTAGACATTAGGTTTTCTAATTAGTAATTAGGATATTTTATTAAATTAATTAGGTTAGAATTAATTAGTTAATTAGGTCTTAGTTGTCATTAATATTAAAATCATTTTCTAAAAAGACAAAAACATTAAAACATTTTTCTTATTGTTATTTAATTTCCTAGAAAATTGTATAGGCCGCATTACCAATGTAATAGCGTAGATTTATCTTTTCTCGCATTTTTCCTATTATGTATCTTCTCCGAGGATGTAATAGCGTAGATTTACTTTCCCGTAAATTTCTATATTTATGTATCTCTCCCAAAGCCATGTAATAGCTTAGGTTTTACTTTCCGCACATTATATTTTATAACTGTTAGTAATTAGAGTTTGCATGGAAAGACTAACAATTGGGCATAGAAAACCTAATTTTCAAGATTAACATAACTCAAAATACACACTCTTTGCACACTTTGAACTTCTAGGGAAACCTCTCTTGTTGCCTTACGAAACATTGGTCATGTCTCTCGAAAGTGGGGATACTTTAGCAAAAAACCCTCGATTCAACAATATCATCATGGCCCCTTTCGAATAAAAATCATAATCCCTCGATGACCCTCCGAGTTGTCTACAAAATTATCTAGTCCCTTCGATGATCCTATGAGCAAAATGATGATAGTCCCTTCGATACAATTGCTAAAGTATCCTTACATGTTGTCTTCGATGATCATATGATGACCCTACGCATGTCCCTTCACATCCAATAGATAGGATTACCTACCAACTAATAGTATGGATAATACCATCTCCAAAGGAGAAGGAAAATAACAAGAAAGACTTATTAGTGGGTAAGAACTCTTGAATTCTTGCTCACAACCTTTTTCACAACTCAAAACATTTTTACACATCACTTTCAAAACAAATATTTTCAAAAACACTTTGTATATATTCATGTCGACTAATACAAGAATTATTACAAAGTTTGACTTACATTGGCATTTCAAAATATTTTCAAACAAATCACACATACACAAAGCAAATTTTTAAAAGTGATCTAAGAAATTAAGAGCCCGTAGATAACTACGGATGAAAAGGGTGCTAACACCTTCCCTTTTCATAACTTATCCCCCAAACTCAAAATCTATCGAATGTCTTTCCTATTCTTTTCACCTTTCCTAAATATTGGATAAAAGAAAAGTCGGTGGCGACTCTTGCTAACCGCAACATTTTCGATAAAACCAAAAAAGTCAATTCTCCCACCGTATTACACATATGTTACTTTATACTGATATTATGTAATGTTTCAGGGTTTGATAGCTGTGTTTGAAGAGATATTTAAATGGATAGAGCACAGGTTGTGTTTAAGGCATCTTTGTGCAAATTTTAAGAAAAGGTTTGGAGGTGGAGCTTTAATTAGAGATCTAATGGTGGGGGATGCAAAGTTTACATACTATCAGGGATGGTTACAAAAGATGAATGAGTTGAAGCTGATAGATCCTAATGCTTGGACTTGGTTAATAGGTGTTCCTCCAAAGGTTTGGTGTAAGCATGCATTCAATTTCTACCCTAAGTGTGATATTCTTATGAATACTATTTATGAGTCTTTTAATGCCACCATATTAAGTGTTAAGGATATACCAATTTTAACAATGTGTGAGTGGATTAGGAAGTATTTAATGAACAAATGCTCTACTTCTACCATGAAACTTAAAAAATGGCCTCATAAGTTAATGACAATTCCTAGGGAAAGACTTGATAATGAGGTTATGTTTAGTGGTTAATGGCTTCTTACTTGGGCAATGGATGAAAAATTCCAAGTCATTCATTCCTATAACAGTTAGGAATTTATAGTTGACATTTCTAAGAGATCATGTACTTGTAATTTCTGGGATTTAGTTGGTATTCCTTGTAGGCATGTATTTTGAACTAACATGTAATGTGTTTTATTTTTGTAGAGGAAGGTCAAGGTAGGTACGACCATACAACCTGATGATGTTTAACAAGCTGGTGCAACTGAGACACCAATACAATTGGATGCAACTGAGGCACCAATGCAATCTGATGCAACTGAGGCACCAATACAAACTGGTGCAACTCAAACTGAAACAACTGAACCAGTTGAATATTTTGGAGACATAACTGATGATATCATTTCAAGCCTTCCTGAGATTAACACAACACAATGTTCTATTGTGGTTGGTAAACCAAACAAAAAGGGAAAGACAAAAGTGAAAGATGTCAAGCCAGTGAGAAAGAGGTCCAGTGAAATAATATAACTCAAGTGGTTTCAAAAACCAATCACAGAGCCAGGTTCAAACCCTGAGCAGCCTATGTATGTGACAGTAGAAGATGGAGGAATTTTGACATAAGAAGGAAGTGGTTTTAAACGCGCAAAGAAGAAATCTAAGAAGTAGTCTTATGTATGTATTATAAATTTTGTCTATTAGATCCTTTAATTATGACTCTTACGTTTTGTTATGGATTGTGTCCTTAAGTTAAGACTTTTGTATTTTGTTATGTTGTTATACCCTATTGTAATGACTTTGGCATTTTATTCTACTTATGCCTTAATGTAATGGCTTCTTTATTATTTGTTTCAATTGATAAGGTTATTTAATGATTTCAACTGGTAATACAATACTGTAAGAAAAATGAAACACTTTTATTGAATCAAAGTTGACCTTAAACAAACATCATATTACCTTGATGTAACTTAAACCAACACTACAAAGATATTACAAATACACATTACACTTCAAATCACAAATAGTTGTACAACACTGCAAAGATAAACCAAGACATCAAAATTGCCATATTCAGTTGGAATATTTTCCTTTTCAATCCAACTATCTTCAACTTGGATTTTTCCAGTTTTCTTTCTGTCAGATCAAACTTCATCATTGCCACATCACAATGTTTGCAATAACTTTCAGAATTTGAGATTTCACTAATGGAGTGAGAAACTTCATCATCCCAAATAAACAGATCACAGCTATTGTCCATCTGCACAAAAAAAACATTAACCCCATAAAAGGTTTAGGTATTTCACAAATCTCATAGATTCAAGCACTTACCCCTGGATTCCTACATTTCCAGAATTTCCTATTACAATTTTTTACGGTGTTAGCAACCCAAATTTTTATCAGATGATAACATCTACATCTAGGAACCTTTGAATGCTTGTACGAATTGCAACTTCCAACACTCTTGCTAGAATCCATTTGAACGTCTTAGGGTTATAATGATCAATTTAGGAGAACAAATTGGGGGAAGAAGCGACAGAAGAAATGAGCAAGACGGTAGGTAGAGAAGAAATGAGCAAGACGATAGGGACAGAAGAGATTAAGGATACGATTTACAATGGAAAGGGTGGATGGTGAAGACGGTAATTTCATTTTTCTGAAACCCTAGATATAAGTAGTCCATGGTGGCATACATGACACAGTCAGTAAACAGATCCTGGTCACGTCTGTATTTCATATAGAATCTTGGGCTAAAAGATTTTTGGTTATGGAATCTATGTTTGTTGTAGGGGGTAGAAGACATTTAATCATATATATATATATATATATATATATATATATATATATATATATATATATATATATATATATATATATATATATATATATATATATATATATATATATATATATATATATATATATATATATATATATAATTAAAATATAATAATTAAATTATATTTAAATATAAAATATTTCTACAACTGACAGTTATAAGACTTTTGATTATGGAACGAACAAAAAGAAAGTTATTAAGTGGGAGGGTGTGTGAAGATGCATATGCGAGGTAAGAGTACTAGAGCCAACAATATGAATATCCAAACCGTGGCCATTTTATATATAAGTATAATCATTTCCTTTAAAAAGAGTAACTTGTTGTAGATTTCTAGCATCATTGATTATATGAAATGAGGCCCCTGGATATGGAAAATCATGAGGCAAATGTTGAAGGTGTTGTATTAAAAAACAATGCACTTAGAGGATTGGTCAACATCAGGGAGTCTTGAAGGTAGTGAGGCATATTAATGGGAGAATCACGATAGTTGTAGGAGTAGCTATATAATGAAAGTTGATTGTAGGATCCTCGATAATTAGGCCGTGCCTAGAATTTTTTATTAAACTTGTGCCTGCAATTTAAGGAAGTATGACCAAACTTTAAACACATTTGGCATTGCACATTTGAGCTGGGAATCATCCTCTTATGCCTCTACTAATGCGACCACCACGATTAGTTTATCCATGAAAAGAATGATAATTTTGCTCTGGATTGGCTCGGAGAAAATTCAGTGGTGACCTAATTTGATTCTTCATTAGAACTTGAACTCTATGGTGGTGTAATGTGAGTTAAGTTTAGAGCGGCAAAACTAACAAGTTATTTATTGAACTCGATGAGACGAAACTCTAAAGGTGAGAAAAATACTCAAGAAGGGAAGGTTGAATTGTGTATCCGGTAAACTTTTTCTTCTTAGAACAACAACAACTGAATCTGACCAAATTCAGATTCTAAGCAAGAGTAAATAACAGCAAAATAATTTAAAGTACACAAGTAACAGATAAATACACACACATGAGTTATCCTGATTCCTCTATAATGAAATTAATTCAGCCCTTCTCCCACAAGAGCTTTTTACTATAATTAGAACATGTCTAATACCTACTTAGACAAACTATTCCAAGGCTTCCTCCCAAAAGAGACTTTCTTGCCGAAACACACAAGTTCAGGACTTTCTTACTCAATCAAACCTGAAAGAGACTTCCTTTCTCAATCAAAACTGAAAGAGACTTTCTTGCTCAATCAAAACTAAAAGAATCATGATAGTTGTAGGAGTAGCCATATAATGAAAGTTGATTGTAGGATCCTCGATAATTAGGTCGTGCCTGGAATTTTTTATTAAACTCGTGCCTGCAATTTAAGGAAGTATGACCAAACTTTAAACACATTTGGCATTGCACATTTGAGCTAGGAACTCATCCCCTTATGCCTCTACTAATGTGACCACCACGATTAGTTTGTCCACAAAAAGAATGATAATTTTGCTCTAGATTGGCTCGGAGAAAATTCAGTGGTGACCTAAGTTGATTCTTCATTAGAACTTAAATGCTATGGTGGTGTAATGTGAGTTAAGTTTAGAGAGGCAAAACTAACAAGTTATTTCTTGAACTCGGTGAGACGAAACTTTGAAGGTGAGAAAAATACTCAAGAAGGGAAGGTTGAATTGTGTATCCGGTAAACTTTTGCTTCTTAGAACAACAACAACTGAATTTGACCAAATTCAGATTCTAAGCAAGAGTAAATAACATCGAAATAATTTAAAGTACACAAGTAACAGATAAATACACACACATGAATTATCATGATTCCTCTATAACGAAAGTAATTCAACGCTTCTCCCACAAGAGCTTTTCACTATAATTAGAACATGTCTACAACCTACTTAGACAAACTATTCCAAGACTTCCTCCCAAAAGAGACTTTGTTGCCGAAACACACAAGTTCAGGACTTTCTTGCTCAATCAAACTTGAAAGAGACTTCCTTTCTCAATCAAAACTGAAAGAGACTTTCTTGCTCAATCAAAACTAAAAGAAACTTCCTTGCTCAATCAAAACTTAAAGAGTCTTCCTTGCTCAAACACATTGTTTGAGACTTTACAGATTCTAAACACAATGTTTAGGATTACAACAAGATATACTTAATATACACTCAAAGGTATAAAGAATATAACACAAGCAAAGGCCTTGTTACTTGAGATTTTTAAGAGATACAAGGATAAGAAATCTTAAGACTATGTGCAATACAACAACTATGTACGAAAGCTTAGAGAGCAAAACAATTCTTGTTCGTTATTGTGATATCTTGTTTTATATTGGTGTATCTTCCTTTGAAGATCCAACTCCCTATATAAAGGGAACAAAATAGTTGTTGGAGGATAACTTGCACAAGTGTCTTTTTTGAAGAAGCAGTGTCCAAGAGAGAGACGTTGGAGTAGGTACAATAAGGATCTTCAACCTCTGAATAAACTTTTTTTCCATTGTGTCTTTCTCAAGTAAGTTGACCATAGTGACATTGGAGTAAACAGAAGAGATAATGCCAAACAACCTTGAGCCTCGCGCTAGAGCAACTAGTTGAATTTCCCTATAATTTGGCAGTTGACAATATGGAGCTTCTTTACACATAGTACATACCAGATGCATTGTACTATATTTCCAGCTCATCAGAAGCTAGGTCATCATATGCTGAGTTTCCACGTGATAATCAGATTATAATCTATTAGAATATGAGTCAAATGCTTCTTCTTCATAAGTTATTTAACTGGGTTAGAACCAAGTTAATTACAAGCTTAATGATCTTGCACACCTGAACAAATATTAGTATACCATATTATTCTTCAAGTACTTTGTTATGATCAAAATCTAAGGAGTATAAACATATTTTGTTCCAACAAGCTCATGAGATAGTAATAGGACTTCAACCTCATCAAGATGCATAACACTAAGTTCACTCTCAATAACAGAGACAACGGGTGCCCATCCAAAAGGTTCAAAAATTACATTAATGTGATGACTACAAGGTATGTGATCTCTAATGGAGGCTAAGGCATCAACAATCTTATGAAAATTGAGAATATGGTCTTGAATTGATGAGTTTTCAAATGTAAATACTCAAAGTTTAACCTTAAGATGACACGAACTATCAGGAGTTTGTTTTTGAAAATAATTAAATAATCGATCCCACATTTGATGAGCATGTGTACAACCAATAACACATGGAAGAATCTTACCAGAAAGAGTTGATTGAAGCCATGGCAAAAAAATTGATCAAGTTAAAGCCACAACGAATACTCACGATTAACTTAACTGGTACGACAAGACTCCTCATCTATGAATTGAGAAGGAATTCGAGTGCAAACTATGAATTCAGTGAGATTCTATGCGCTTAATGTATGGTTCCAGTTGTTGATGCCATAACTGCAAGTTATTTTCATCTAGTTTTTTTTTATATAAATCTTGAGTGAGAAATGGAGACAATGAAATTCATCAAATAAATTTGACCATACCGATGAAGACGTTAGGGATACTTGTGCAAGACGGTGGAAACAACGATATATGCGTCAAAGCAGCCATGGATCACGATTAACAATTTGATACCATAATAGAAAGTATAGAGAAAGTGAACATTTTCGGTTGCAATTGATTTTCATTAATTAAAAAGTTAGATACATGAGATAGAAATTGGATACATTTATATATGAAAATAGTTACTTGCTATAGATGTTTTCCTATTACAAGCTGACAAATGGCAGATGTCAGTGGCTATGCTAACTAAAACAACTAAACAGATAGTAATAAGTTAGGCATAATACAAGTCTAAAGGTCTAACTAGAATCAACTATCAACCCATTAAAATCTAATTAATACTCTCCCCATAATGTCCTTTTTGGTCATTTTTTTACGTAATGTCAAAATTAACAATTCAAAGCCCTATCCTAAAATGACACTTGTCTTGCTTCAAAACCTCATTTTCCCTCCTTTTATATATTTTTCCAAATCTCTCTTCTGTCTGTTTCACGCTAGACATTAAACTCTCTCTCTCTCTCTCTCTCTCTCTCTCTCTCTCTCTCTCTCTCTCTCTCTCTCTCTCTCTCTCTCTCTCTCTCTCTCTCTCTCTCTCTCTCTCTCTCTCTCTCTCTCCCTCAAACCCCATATCTTGTCCATTTTCTCTCTTCTCCCTCTCTTCATTCTACTCCTTTCATCATGATCATTGTTACTGTTTTAAGTTTTCAAGTCTCACTATTTATCAACTGTGAACTTCATCCACGGAGAAACACTATAGAAAGTTATGTTGAATCCATTTTAGGTAATCATGTGTTTCTGCATTGTTGTGTTGACCGTTGTGTTTCATTTTTGTTTATCCTCTATTTTCTGTTTATCAATCCCTCTATTTTGTTCAACTAAGTTTAGGTTTTCTTCTGTTTTTGGAAAATGGGTTCAAGTGGAGGTTGAGATATGAAGTTTTGATGCCATGTGCATATTTTACTCATTAACTTCTACATTTTCTTTATATTTTAATGTCATGGTTGAGACATGAAGTTTTGATGCCATAGGTATGTTTTGACGTGTAGTATTGTTACCAATGAATGAAGTACACATGCTTTAAGTTTGATATTTTCCTATGATAAATTAATTTTATGTGTAGGATTTTCTGGACAGCATGGCTATAACAACATATCCACTCTGTTTCATGATTGTACTAGTATGTTGGCGATTTTGTATCACCAATGTATTTTAGTAGTAATGTGATTTCTAAAGGCCGATGCAATTATGCGTTAAGTTCGGAGACGAGTTAGGGAAGTGCGGAGTGCACGCTCGTCGAGCCAATACATAATTGAATACGAATAATTGAAACGGGGTTCCAAGGGGCGAAGCCCTTGGCGGGGTGCGGGGCAGCGCCCCGCGGGGTCCAAGGGGCGGAAGCCCCTGGCTGGGGTCCCGTGCAAAAATTTTGAATCCTTTCCCCAACGGACATAACTGTTCCCCAACGGACATAACTGTTTCCCAACGGACATATTCGTTTCGAACAAATGTGTCTCTTCGTTTCAATTACTGTTCTCCTATATAAGGAGTCGTTCGGCCTCGGTCTCGCATACAGAAAAACGCATCCTTCTCTCTATAATTACAATTCGTTTCTTTTGTCGGAAACAGAATTTCTTCGAAAATTATCCCCACAAAGATTTCGTGAACCCAGACAAGAATAGGGTCGAAATACTTTGTTCGGAAAGTGTACGAACACGATTCATCGAAGTTATCCAGGATTATCACACCCTAAATTTCTAACATAGTACTCACTAATACTTATATTCATAAATTTTTGTAGATTATTTCATTTAATTTTAGTTGAATGTGAATTATTTGTGAGGTCTACAGAATCATAAGTTGTATGCATGTTCATTTGGTGCTTATTTTGATTCACTTACTTGAGCTTATTAGTTGATATAAGCACTTGTGAAATTGTGTGAGAAAGCTTATGAGAACATTTTATGACATGTACATAATCTTTTTTTCAGCTTATTAAACATAAAGCAACACTTATTAATGTACATATTCTGTTAAGATGTGTTATTACTACCTTTGATAACTAGCTGGAAAAGTAGTCTTGGGTTCAACGGTTGTCAATATCGGGTACAATCCTGAGATCAAAGCTTTTTAGTGCAAGCAAAAATTTATTCTGTTCTTATAGATCATTTTATTATTCTTCATTTTACATTAAAATTATGCCATATACTTTCGTAGTAGAAGATGTCAATATTCACTAAATATTTAAATTTATCATTTTTAGTTTTGTTATGATTTACCAAACAATCCAGTATAATGCTTTGGTTTTTGTGATACACTTTGGTTTAACGTGCATAATAATTGACCAAAAAATCTATTTGAATTACATTTGATATATTCTTAAACTACATAGCCACTTTAATTTATGTCACCAACTATATTACAATTCATAGAAACACTTCAATTAGTCTAGATACAAAAAAAAAAAACCTTAAATAAAGGTGATCTAGTCTTTAGGGAACCCTACTTTTAAGTTCATTCCCAGTAGAGTCGTCAGTTCTGTAATATGGTGGGAGAATTGACTTGAGTGTTTTTCATTTTATCGCAATTGTTGCAGATAGCGAGAGTCGCCACCGACTTTTCTTTTATCCAATAAAGGAAAGGGTGAAAAGAACAAGAAAGACCTTTTGAGAATTTTTCTTGAGTTCGGTGGGTAGGTTATGAAAAGGGAATGTGTTAGCACCCTTTACATCTGTAGTTATCTACGAGCTCTTAATTTCTAACTCACTTTAAAATGCTTTATAAATGTGCTTGTGATTTGAAAGTATTTTTGAAAAGTGCCTTTGTTTAGGCGAACTTTGTAATGATTCTCGTCTCTATAAGAATGTATACAATGTGTTGACTTTTGAAAATATTTCATGAAAGTGTTGGTGTATTTGAAAGATGTTTGTTTTGAAATATTTGTGAGCAAACAAATACGAGTGTTCTACCTACTCAAAAGAAAGTCTTTGTTCTTTTCCTCCTCCTTTAGATAGTGATATCTTACCATTAGTTAGTAAGGAACCATATCATTGGATGTGAAGGTACAAGTGTGAGTCATCATACAATCATAGAAGGTAACATTGTAGGATACCTTAGCAATTTGATGTGAGAGACTAAGATCGTTTACCGAAGGCAACATCGAAGGGTCATCGAGGGACTACTATCTTGTAATCGATGGTCTTTGCTAAAGTATCCCACGTTCGAGGGACATGATTATTTTATCTGAGGCAACAAGTGTGGGTTAACCCTAGAGGTGCAAGTGTGCAAGGTGTTTTGTTTTCATTTAATTTTGTCTTGAATTAGGGTTATCTAGTATTTATTTTAAGTCTTGCCATACAAACCCTAATTACTAGCAATAATATGGAAAACGATAAATTGGGGAAATTAAAAGTCCTACGTTATTACATCACTTTAGGGGATGGGGATACAAATTACAAATGGGGATGACAAATAAAGTAAATCTTAATTACTATTACAAGGCTTTGTCAATTACATAACAATGTGAAATAATAGAATGTACAAAGAAATGAAAAGAGAAGAGAAAGAAGAAATTGTTTTTGATAGATTTTTTATGGAAAAGGGTTTAACCTAATTAATTAATTTTGAAAAGAAGTTAATAAAATCCTAATGTCTAAATTAATTTAATTAGAGGAGAAATTAAACTAAAACTTAAGTCTAAATTAGTTTAATTAAGAAAAGAAATTAATTTGTTAAGAAAAATATTTTTTTTAGGTCTTTTATTCAAAGGACATAAAAATAAAGTGAAAAAAAAGTCTAAGTATTTAATAAAGAAATTTTTTTTTTGTATTTTTTGATTAAAAATAATAATAAAATAAAAGAAAGAAAATAAAATATAAAATAAAAGTATAAACTAAAGGGTCAGGGGGTTTAAAAGAGATTAGGAGGTTAAAAAGTAAAGTAATTTTTGTTTAGAGCCCAAACAGTTTTTTGAATCAAAAATAAAAACGAAATAAAAAAGAGTAATGGATTGTGTTGCAAAATAAAATAAGGGGGTGATGCTGAAGCAAAATAGAACAGGTCCAATGAGGAGAAATCCAGCGTGTTTGCCAAACAAAAAAGAAACAAGAAAATGTTAGGAGGGAAAAAACAAAAGGTGTCGTTGGGGGTCGAACCCAGGTCACAAAGGTCATAGACACGCGCTTTAACCACTGGTGTGGTGATATATCTGTTGATTTATGCACAACCAACATGTTATATTATTAATGCGCTTCTGACTGTGTCATCTTCTTCTTCCTCGCGCCATAACCAGAACAACATGTTTGAATTTGTAACTTACTCATTTCTCAACCATTCCAGAAATCGTAAACATCAAACTTGTTAGAAATTTCACCATGATTTCAAATATGTAAATAACTTAAGCTATGGATTAAAGATGAACACTAATTTTGCTTGGTACCAAATCTGACCTAACTTTTTCAGAAAGTCTAACTCAAATTTCATATTACAAAAGCAATATAAATAAAATCTAAGCGCATGGTTAGCTTCCGGGATATGGTGTCTACATTTTATCTTCACAAATTAGAGACAAATGATGCTTGTATGAAGAGGTAGGAGTTCAGAAAACTCACCTTGCAGATGGAGATCGTGTTTTGAGTTTGAGCACACTTCAAGGTGTTGTAATGATCTGGTTAGCTTCACTGAACCTCCAGAAAGCTATTTCAATAGTTATTTGAGCTGAGAGTTCCTGGATCGTGTTGGAGAAGTCCAAGTGCAAGGTTCTAATTTTGAAAATGGAGGACGGTGATGGAGGTGTTATAGTTCCAAAACAGGGACGGGGATGAGTTATATTTGATGTAAGGAAGCTTTAGGATTGATTTGGAGAAGAAACCCACGAGTGGATTATGAGGTGGAAGTTTTTGGGCAGAAAATGACAAGTTATGGAAGTTTGAATGCAATTCTGGTTTGATTTAGTTTTATGGAGTTTTCAGGCTTGCAAATTCATGTCCTTGGCTTGTAAACAATGTCTCAATTTATAGGAAAATGTTTGAGGACTTGAGATGGTCATAAAAAAATCACATGTTGTGTTTGATTGACTTGTTTTTGAAGAAAGCTTGACAAATATGGTTTCAAAGCAAGGTACAAGCCTTGTAGGGTGGCTAGAAACTTTAAACATGCTTGCTCTGATTTTGTAGATGAAGCTTGTGCAGAAGGAACAAGTTCAAAGCTCAAGACAAATTGACTTTGTGATTAAAGCAACTTTTCAAGAATGGCAATGGTGCCTTTATGCCATAAATGGAAATGTAGCTTAGATAAAGGTTTAAACACTTGGATCAAAGCTATAACAGTTGTGTAATTAATTATAAATTGAAATGCAAGTTAGAAGCCTGCAAAGTTAGGTCTATACAACATGGCTTGAGATTTGGTTATGTGTTCATCAATAGAATGGCTTGTACATCAAGAATGGATGCTCAACTTCTTGTCTTCGATTATCTTATCTAAAGCATGATCTCTTCAAGTTCTTGGACATTTTGGAAAGCTTGAAACATTATATACAACATTCATATTGACCATTTTGGCTAAATCATCTTGGATCTAGGTGAAAATTGACCAAGAAGTTAGGTCAAAAATTTACCTAAACTTGTCAAAATTTCACTAAGTGTTTTATGAAAAATGTCATGACTTCATGGACTTATATCTTCAAATTTAAGCATTTTTTGGACATCAACCCTCTAATACAAAGTTGTAGAATTCATAAAGATATATAACTTTCATGTTGAAAGTTTTATTTGAATCATCTTGCATCTTGGTGAAAAAGGATCATGAAGTAATGAATTTATCAAGTATAAAATGTACTTGGAAAATTTTCTAAGTCTTGAAAACTTTGACTTTTTGTGGACTTTCTTGATTCTTGTTGACCAAGTTTTATATTTTTGAGTATATTGATGAATCTTGATCTTTGAAACGCAATGTTGACCAAAAAGTCAAAGTTTGACTTTTGGTGTAATGGTTGACTTTTTCCTCCGTTGATCAAATTTCAACTATCAATTGTTTGATCTTGAGAAATGATTTGAGCCATGAAATTAGGTCGAGATATTGTTTTTTAATTCTTAAGGTCATGCTTCAAACCATTAGGTCAAAAGTCAAAAATCAGTCATTCTCAGTCGAAACCCTAATTTTGACCATTTTGCCCCTTTGATGATTTGAACACTTTTCTTGAGGAATTATGATCCAAGCTTGATCAATTGATGAATATGACTTCAAAATGTTGATATTGGCCAAAAATCTTGAAGTTTGACTGTAGGTTGACCACAGTTGACTTTTTTATCCGATACAGATGATTTTTAGTCATCTAATCAATTGACTGAGCAAAATTGTGATCCAAGACTTGAAACTTGGTATGAGTATAGTGCCAAATAACAGATGTTTTCCTTTAAAGTTTTTTCATATTTTATGGGCGTTACATATGGATTGCAATGGAAGTCCATGGACAATTGTTGAATCATAACTATAAGGCTCCTTGAATATATTCCTCTAACAAGAATACAATAAAATATTATATATGTGTCTCTTTAAGGCAATAATAAGAAAGATGATAATTGACAAATGTCATTGCTATTTTCTCTTTAGTAATCGATTTTTTCTTTTCGAAAAAAACAATTTTTTTTAATTTTTGAAAAATTGACTTTTTTAGTTTCGAAAAAATTGATTTTTTTATTTTAAAAAAATCGACTTTTTGATTTTCAAAAAAAACGACTTTTTTATTTCCGAAAAAATTGACTTTTTTATTTTTCAAAAAAATCGACTTTTTGATTCTAAAAAAAACCGACTTTTTGAATTTTCGAAAAAATCGATTTTTTGATTTTTGAAAAAATTGACTTGTTTTTTATTTTTCAAAAAAATTGACTTTTTCCCCGAAAAAGTCGACTTTTTAATTTTCGAAAAAATCGACTTTTTTATTTTTAAAACTTAAGTAACAACAGTTCGGTTCAGGATTATTTTGGGATTGATTAATTGCTTAACGGTTCAGTTCTAGAACCATTAGTAAAATATAAGTTTGATTCACTAACCATTAGTAATGGTTCCGTTATTTTAACCCCAGTTCGGTTCGGTATGGTTTGGCGGTTTTTTTGAACAACCCTAATTACGAGTAAGTTTAGAATGCAAACTGTAACAAACTAAATCTACTGTAATAAACCGTTTTATTCATTTGTTTGGCTTCATTTAATTATACAATAGTACATATATAGTACTTTCTTTTACTAGAATCCAAGAGTATTCGCTAACAAACTCTTGGTGACTCACTACTACTAGATACCAAGAATTATGGCAAGGATTAAGTAAGATTTCCCTTCTAGAAAACTTAGTCTTTCCTATCATTTCTCTTCCTTTCAGGGACTACAAATTCATTGAGATACATGGAACTTTCACAATTTCTTTTGGGCCTGAGATGTGGGACTGTATTATAAGCATCGGATATTCCCACCTGCTGCATAACATCCTCGAGGCCATCAAGAAACACCTTGTCCTCACGGTGAAACTGGGGGTATGTATACTTGATATGATCATCATCTTCCCAAGTAGCATCTTCGGGAAATTTCCCTTCCATCTTAATGAAAATTCACATGGGTTTATTTTCTGCATCAATCTTCCAGTACAATACAACCAACTGTTAAATCAGAGGTTATTTTTGGCAGCCTCTGATGGCAGCTCCAGCTCCAGTACGGTATTTCTTGTGTATGGGTTCAACTGAGATACATAAAATACTGGATGTATTTTACTAGTGTTTGGCAATTCCAACAGAAAAGCAACCTCACCTACTCCTTTCACGATTTTGAAAGGTCCATAAAACCTTTTGGAAAGCTTACGCACCCTTCGACCTTTAACACGGTTTTGGTGATGTGGGCGTAACTTCACAAATACCAAATCACCTACAAAAAATTGATGAGGAATCCTTGCTCTATCTGTAATTTTCTTCATAAGCACAAATTGTTATGAGTAAGTTTAGGATGCAGACTGTAACAAACTAAATATATTGTAATAAACTATCTCATTCATTTGCTTGCCTTTATTCAATAATACTATAATACATATATAGTACTTTCCTTTTCTAGAATCCAAGAGTATTTGCTAACAAACTCTTGGTGACTCACTACTACTACTAGATATCATGAATCATAGCAAGGATTTAGTAAGATTTCCCTTCTAGAACACTAAGTTTATCATATCCTTTCTCTTCTTTTCAGGGACCACAAAGTCATTGAGATATTTGGGCCTTTCCCAATTGAAACATGAAAGGGAGGAGAATTTCAAATGGGCATTGGATAAGCTCAAAGAGTTGTTCTCTTATGAGAAATTGCTGCTAAAGGTTGTGGTGACGGACAAAGAACTTATGTTGATGAATGCCATGGAATTTGTGTTTCCAAATGCAACTCATTTGTTGTGTTCGTTCCATATTTCAAAAAACATTAGTATGAAATGTAAAGATTATGTTAAATCAGAAAGACAAGAACATGTCATGGATCTATGGAACAACATCATGTATTCAAATATAAAAACTTAGTTTGTCGAACACTTTAAGCACTTTGAGACTGTATGTGCTGATATTCCTTTATTTGTTAAATATGTGAATGAAACATGTTTGACATCTTATAAAGAAAAGTTTGTTGTTGCTTGGACTAATGGAGTCACTCATTTAGGGAACACAACAATAAACATGTACACGGTGTCATACCCGAAATTTGTCCTACCCATATATCTTTTCATCTGGTTTATTGTATTGCATACGCATATCTTGAATTAGGTCATAGCATGCATTTTCACTCAATAAAGCATCATGGGTTCAAATGACCAGTGACTTAGCAATATCAGGGTTTTTCAGTTATTGGTTTTTCATATCAAATAAAGCTTGTTTTCTCTTTATTCTTCTGGTTATTCTTCTACAAGTAACGGAGTGTGGAATTTGGATTTTGATCCATGATTGTTGTAGATTCCTTCTTCTTCAAGTTACTAGACTTTTTATTTTCTTCTAAACATCAAGCTATATGATTATTCTTCTCCAAATTCGTCAAGATTTTAAATTAGGGTTTATTTCCCTGTGTTGGGGAAAATATCAAGACTCTTCAGTAGTTATAATCCAGTTGAGGTTCTTCTTTTGGAATGATCAATCATAATTTAGGATTTTTGCATGATCCTTCAATCAGTAGTGATTTCAAGAACGGGACATTGAATTTGAGATTTAATCATGGATAGGGATTCACTTCTCTGTGCTAGTGGTTGTCAGATGGATCTTAAGGATCTAGTTTCGTGATTCTCATGTGGCGTATTTCACATAATTAGGTTTTCTCTTATGTATCATCATGTGAAGTCTGGTTTACTTGGTTATTTGTTTCACAAGACTATGTTGTGGACTTGATGCAAGGATCGAGATCTATTTGTGGTTTTATGGATTATTCCAAATTTCAAAGGTATTTGATCATCTCAAAATCCATTCTATATATTGATCCATTTGGGAAAAAGTGAAAGAGAACATGAGATTCAATTTTTTTAATGAAGAAAACGGGAGGGAAAATAAATTTGGAGTTATATCTTGTGGATTATCTCATCTTATGTTTCATGTTTCATTCAAAGGAAGTTCAAATTACAAGTTGCATTAAAAAATTGCAAGTTTCATGGTTTTTATCCAAGCATTTCAAGTTCATTTACGTATGCATTATTCCAAGTACATATCATTACCCAATTTAACTCATTCAAGTTTCATCTACAAGAAATTACAAGCAAGTTTCAAGAGTTTTTTTACAATCTCATCATTAGGGTTAATGAGAGGAATCAAAGTTTGCAAAGGGTTTATTCATTCATTGATTCAAATTCACTTAAGGCCTCATACACAAATTCAATAATAATCATAGGCCAAGAGTTACTCCTATTGAAAATCACAAAAAACATAAGGTTTTTGGTTCATAAAGGGAGGTGTAAAAACTAATTTACTGCAGAAACTCAAAAGAACATCACAGTTGCAAGTACAAAAGATACAAAGTTCAACCCAATAACTCTTACTGCAGTAAGACCAAGTGAAAATTCAGACACAATGACACAGCTCAGTAAGACGTTCACCACCGTAAATCATATAATTTACCAAGAACAACCATAATCAGAAAGTCACATAAGCCCAGATACGAATTTGGTGACAAGGCCTGTTATCAAATCCCAACCATAACCAGAAAATCCTAATTCATCAGTATTTAAGCAATCATTGCACAAATTTCAAGAGGGAGACAATTGTTCATCATACAGAGACATTCGCAACAACAAACCCTAATCCTAATCTCATCATATTCCGTTTTCAAATTCCTTTAGAAATAAAAAGAAACACAAAGAAGGAGAGACCATTGTTCACACAAAGCACAGACACAGTCGCAACAACAACAAACCCTAATTCATCATTTTCCTACACAAATCCTTCAAAAATCAAGAGAGATACGGTGATAAGGCTGAGGGAGAAAGAGAGACTAAACATTGTTGTTACAAAATCAAAGAGAAATAGAAGGAGAACTCATTGACTGCCGCCAGAGAAATCTTAAATCGGTCCCAAACTTCAATTGTCCCGGTCCAGAAGGTTAACCTTTCATCTCAGATTGCGAATCCGCCCTTGAATCTCTGTATTTCCCGTTGATTTTTATTCGTTCTGAGTTAGGGTTTTGAAAACCCCTTTCAATATCTAGGTCAGATCTTTCGTCCCCTGCAAAACCAAGCTTCAGATTAGAAAAGAGGAGAGAAAGACAAAGGGAACAATGTAAAAAAAGTGAGGATCAGAGAAATTTGTGATGGCGCCACCGCCATCCTCATCAACGCCATTGCAATCTTCATCTTCTCTTCCATGCATCTTTATGATTGATGTCGTCTGTTCTTGAGAACACCGTGCCAGATTTGGTTTCTTTGGGTCTATCATTATTTTTTCAGTTTGCGATGGAACAAAAGGCCGAGAAAACGAAGGGAAGATAAAGAGAGTGTTTACTCTCATTTGTTTTAATTTTGGGTTAAGGATTCATTTTTGTTAATTAACTTTAATTAAATAACTAATTTGGCGGTGACACTTGTCACCACCCTTGTGGTAATTATTTGTTAATTCCATGCAGCTGCTCCACGGTTCCTACCATGCATCCTCACTCAGCATCATCAGGTCCTCATCCAATGCCCCTGAGACGCATCCCCATGGTGGATAGCATGGAGCCTCCCTCACTGGATCACGTGTGAGCCTTGCTGAGCCTTGGACGGATTGATGATTGTGCCCCTATAACAACTGAGTCCAGGCCCATTCTAATCTTTTTTATTTCATTTCATTTGCTTCAAACAAAAATAAACTTGCTGCTGGGCCTAACAATCATTGGCCCAGCGCCCCCAATTGATGTTCACATCCCATATTTTCTCTTTTAACCCCTGTTTTCTTTACTATTATTAATTTGATTAATATTGTTTTAAATAATTAATTAAATTGAGAAATATTATTTAATATTATTAATTAATTAATTAATTTTATTAAATAAACTTATTTAATTTAATTTCAATTGAGTTGTATTGTTTGTTTATTTAGATTCTTAATCGAATTTTTGATTCGATACATCCCCATTCATAAAATTGTACCCCCATTCCCATATGGTTGTAATAGCTTATGATTTATTTATTTATTGTGTTTTAAATGTTGTTCAATTATGCATATATATCATTCAATTAGAACACATGGTCTCCTCTTGGGTCACTCATTAATGAAAAGGTATACACTTACAAATGCACACTCACACACATTCATAGCTTGGTCCTAGGCTTTCCTACGTGTAGCGGTAAAAATCAGAGATCAAACTATTAATTAACTTGACTCGCAAATAAGAAAAAGTCGCCACCGTGCTTTATCATTTCCAAGGGAAGGGGAAAAGATTGAAATAAAACCCATCAGTAAATATGCAATGCAAGAAGTAAAAGAAAGTGCAATAGAGAGGTCTAAAGTTCGGGAATTGATTATACAAAGGAAATGTGTTAGCACCCAATGCATATGTAATACTCTACAAGAACCTCTTATTATATCTGTGTATTAAAATTAGTTGTTTGCTAAAATAATAGTTTAAAGGGCTTTTGAAAATGCAACGACCTAATGTCGAGGTTTTGCCTTAAAAGAGTGTAAGTTTAAAAATGATATTTTTGGAGATCTAACTTAAGATTAACAAAACTTAAAGATGGATGAAGGAATTCATGCAATCATATAAGATACACTCGGTGACATGAAGTCAATGAATTAATACTTTCCCTTGGATTCAAACACAAAGATAATAATCAGATGAAGACTGAATAAGAACCATGCATCAGTTAAAATGGATAGTAACTATAGTCCAGGGATTAAAGAACCAATATTTAGGTTTTTTCTTTATTAAGTGGCTTATAGCAAGCAAAAATAAAAGGAAGCTCAAGTGAGCAAAGAGAAGATAAATGCTCAAGTGAACAAAGAAAAATGCATAAAGTAAAGAAAATAAAATGCTATGGATGATAAATGGCATAAAAGTAAACCGAGGAAAATGTAAAGTGCGGAACTATAAATGACATTAAAGTAAAGTTAGTACAATATAAAGTTAATAATCTGGTTTGAGATAAGTGTAACTTTATATGGAGTATACAATGTATGTACCCATATATGTTAGAGAAATGATACTTTGAAGTTTATTCTCTTATACATGTAGTAAAATTAACAAACATGTGGGATCAAGAAAAAATCAAGGAAGATACATTATAACAAACTTATCATCAATCTCAAGTACATTGAATGATCCAAGGACCATTTAGAGGTAGATTGGAAATGATGAAAGTTCGTCAAATATCCGACAAGCTTAGATGCAGTAAAAAAGCTCAAATGCTTTCCAAATTGATCCAAATGAAAATGAAAATAAAAATAGAATAAATAAAGAAGAATAAGATGAAGTCTATAATAAAAATAATATAAATGTCATAATTTTCTAAATTTTTCATGAAATTAAACAAATGAATAATGAAAATTTATTTACTCAATCTCACGACCAAAGATCCATGCTTAAAATAAGTAAATAAATAACAAAAAGTTATAGAAAAAAAATGAAAATTAAACAACAATAAATCACTTTTGCTTTTGGAGGTTCAAGAACACTTTTCAACTCTTGATTTTGAATCATTTGAGTTTCCTTCCAAAATGGTGATAATTATGGTACTATATAAATAAATAAAGAGTAAAAATGTAATAGAATTAAATAAAAAACAAGTATAATAACCTACCTATTCAATAAAAGAAAGAAATGATTTGAAAGAAAATGAAGAGAAAAAAAGAAGAGAGTTTTGGCTTAGTTTAGTGAATGATTTATGATATTGTTAGTCCCAAATGAAAGAAATAGATGTTTTATTTATAGGGTAAATGAGATGGAAGTGTTGATGTGACAATCCATATGACTTTATGAGAATGAGTCTTGGCCATTGATAAGTCCAAGCTGACAATCCATGTGAAGTGTGAGAATGATTCTTGACCATTGATAAATATAAGTTGACAATCCATGTGAAATGTTTCTACTATATTATAGTGGTCCCAATTTTTCTTTATTGACACAAAAATACAAAAGGACAAATTAATAATAATAATAATAATAATAATAATAATAATAATAATAATAATAATAATAATAATAATAATAATAATAATAATAATAATAAAGCTAAAAATGTTAGTAATAATAATAAATACAAAATAGAAAATAAAAAAGGCATTATATTAATTATTTTTCTCGAACTAAAATAAATGAAAATAAAAGTGTAAATTAAAAGATAAAATATAAAATACATATAAGAAAGTAAAAGGACTTATATAAATTTTTCTAGATTTTTTTTGAAATATATGATACCAATATATAACTTTAAATTAATAAAAGAACATATTTTTGATAATTTTTTAGTAAAGTAAAAATGAAAAAGTAACATAATGTTAAGTACATATTTTTTGTGATTTTTTTAAATGGAAAAGAAATCATGAATAAAACACAATAAAAATCAAATTCTACTAAATTCATAAACGACTTCTAACATTTCTATTTTTTCGTAGCTTTTCAAAGCATAATCAGCTCTTGACTTGTAAAGAAAAATTGTAGATGACGTCAAGGAGAATCATATGTACAAAGAACCGCTCAAACTATCGAAATTTGAAGAAGTTATGAATTTTTGAAATCTGACTTGAGAATTGGCAAAAATAAGTCAAACCACCGTGAACAGTTACCATGCAATGATGTAGATGGAGGGTGGGATCGTATGTCAAAAATTAGGGTATAACAGATGCCCATATTTAAGTTTCTTCTACCAGAGATATGAAGATATTTAAATATAACATAAAGCCCAATTGTTGGCCCTAAGATGCCAGAAAATGGATATGATATGAATGAGTGTAATGATCTCTTTTTGACACTTTTTTTGTATATGATATGATATGATATGATATGATATGATATGATATGATATGATATGATATGCGAGACATACTTTGTGGGAATAAGACATGAAACAAGAAATTTAGTAAACTCAATGAGATGATGTGGCAAGACATGCTCGGAAAATACAAGATATTTAGCGTCCAATATTGGCATTGGAGGAGGTGAAAAACACTATAGTGGGGATAAGACATCCAATCAATGGCTTCGGAAGGCAACCGACATATGAACGAGGACCACAACATCTGATTATTGGCTTAGGATGAAGGTAGAAATGATTTATAACATCCAATCATTGGCTTTGGATGAAAAGACAACCACAACATTTAATGATTTGCTTTGAGTGAAGGGAAAATGGATGTGACATCCAATGATTAGCTTTGGATTAAAAGACGATCATGACATTCAATGATTTGCTTCGAATAAAGGGAAATAGATGTGACATCCAATGATTAGCTTTGGATTAAAAGACGATCACGACATTCAATAATTTACTTCGAATAAAGGGAAAAGAGATGTGACATCCAATGATTAACTTTGGATTAAAAGACGACCACGACATTTAATGATTTGCTTCGAATAAAGGGAAAAGAGATGTGACATCCAATGATTAGCTTTGGATTAAAAGATGACCAAGACATTCAATAATTTACTTCGAATGAAGGGAAAAGAGATGTGACATCTAATGATTAGCTTTGGATTAAAAGACGACCACGACATTTAATGATTTGCTTCGAATGAAGGGAAAAGAGATGTCACATCTAATGATTAGCTTTGGATTAACAAAAAGACGAGACATCCAATTAAACGGCTTGGGACTATGGCAAAAGATCATGACATCCAATATTTGCTTCGAATGACCAAGAGAAACATGATATCCAATATTAGCATTGGTTGAAAGTGAGAAGCAACAACATGCCCAATATTAGCATTGGATAGAAGGAGAAACAACACATTCAAGATTAGAATTTTTCAAAAAAGAGAAACAATGACACACCCAATATTAGCATTGAATAGCAAAAATAGTAGAAACAACACATCCAATATTAGCATTGGGAGAGAAACAACACACCCAATATTAGCATTGGACGGAAAAGAGACATAACATCCGATATTAGTGTCGGACAAAAAAGAAAAAGATGGACAGATAGACATATGCTTTGGTGGGTGCCAAGTAAGTTGGACTTTGACCACAAGGAAAGATGTTGATAACAACAAGACATTAGGAAATAAAAACAAGTGTGAAACACTCTTCGAGCTATACATGATACTGAATTTTGCTTGTGCATGATGTATGAGTGATCAATGCATGTGATGCAAATAAATATGACGACTGAGCTAGACTCTTTTTGTGTGGGAAGATTGGAACATTGTTCCTCAACACATGGAACACTTCCAACTCTACTTCTTGAAAGATTTCTTGAAAAACCTTTTGTCACGACTTGCCAAGTGTATAAAACTGTTGATCCTTTCAGGAAGGACTAATGAGATATGTTTGGGGACTACCCCTGATTGACTGAAAACTGCTTCAGGTTAACTGATCATTACTTCAATTCGACACTTCTTTGATGTGTGCAAATTAAGGCTTGTGATTGCAACATTTATTGAAATTTATCATGCATGTTTTCTCTTGTATTTGAATGCACAATCAAGTTAACTGAGAACTACCCTACCCGGGTTAAGATTATGGGTTTTTTTTGTGAAGGCAAAGTCACTCTATAAGTATTTTAATGATGTCAAAAAAATTATAAATCTCTCTCTATCTTGGTTGGCTCTATGAACAATCTTGCAATGGAATTATTGGAATAAAGATCTCCAGAAACAAGTAGTTTTGGGAAAATACAATTTGTGCGTCGACTCAAATATAGATGTGGTCGACTCATTATCTTCAATCAAGCCTTGGATGTGTCAGGTCGACCATTCCGGTTGACTCAAACTCGAATTCAAAACATTCAAAGTTTGCATCGACACAAGCCCTGAAGCGGCCGACACACTGCACTTCAAAATGGATTTCTCTCTGACTACTGGATGTATCGCGTCGACCCTTCCGGTCGACTCAACCTGAGAATCAGAATATTTGATGTTTTCATCGACAAAAGTCCTGAAGAGGTCGATGCATTACACTTCAAAATAGTTTTTCCTCTGGGTGCGGGTTGTGTCACGTCGACCCCTACTTCTGGTTGCGTCGACCGCTCGCTTGCCTCAACTGATTTTCTGCTATGTTTGTGGATCCTGGATATTAGGTAACACACACACATATATATATATATATATATATATATATATATATATATATATATATATATATATATATATATATATATATATATATATATATATATATATATATATATATATTCATTATGCATCATTATTGGAAGTTAACAAGAACTAGTGAAAGATACACATAGTGCTCATCATCTTCATCCTCTCTTCTCAAAAATCAACATCTACACATAATCATGGATGTTGATTCAAGAAAATTGTTGTGGTGGTAACATTCAAATCAAGAATTCTATTTAGATTTGGGTTGAGAAATTGTGGGTTGTTCTTGAATAAAATCATTGGGATTTTATCCTCCAAGATTCCTATTGGTGCATAGGTTTTTGCACAAGTCTTTGCTTCATTGAATTCAGCCGAGTGAAAGGATTAAGAAACAGTGGGTTTGCTTAATCAAGTAGCGGTAACCGGAGGATTATGAAGATAGATTTGGGGTCAAATTGCTTGCGATTGAAACCAGCCGAGTGAAAGGATTAAGAGACTGTGGATTTGCTTAATCAAGTAGCGGTAACCGGAGGTTTGTTCGAAGAATTTGACACTTGGTTTTGCTCAAACCAAGGAAAGGGAAGAAGATTGTTACATCAGCAACATTGGTTTGTTTGTATTGTGAACTATCTCTTCTCTTGTATCATTTGCAACTTAATATCAAATATCTCAATTGTAAATTCTAGAATTGGGGGCAGACGTACCCTACGCGAGGACGACAAGGGGAACTGCCTTAACAAATTGTGTGTTCTTCTGCTTTTTCTTTATTTCTATACTTGCTTACTAAACTGTGCTAAAATTAATTTGTCAAATCTGCACTTATTGAAATTTTAGTGTGTTGAGTTCATTTTAAAACATTGGTATCAATCCTTTTGATCGATACCTATGAAAACTTACCACTGCAATTTTGTAAAACCAAACCTAAGGTGCTCTGCTCACAAGGTGTTTGACAAATTGACTAATCCATAAAATTATTGATTGTGCTTATCGTTATCTCATTCAACTCATTGGTAGTAATTAGTAATCATTGAGAGTGTATAAGTGTAGTACCCCAAAATTTGCCCTCTCATTTCTCAAGGAATCACCCTGTATTCTAAAGTTTTATCTCATACAATTCCAAGCCTTGAATTATCATTTTTTTCCAAGCAAACCATTCACAAGGGCGAAATGGTCATTTGCATGCTGAGAAGTCTAACTTTGACTTTTGGACCAAAACCAAGTTTCAAGAGTCGTATTTCATCAAGACATGTTGGAATATGAAGTTTGTATCATCAAAAAAGTTCAAATTCAAATTTACTATGGAAAAGCCAAATTTCTAAATACTTGGGATTTTTTCTAAGTATTTAAGAAAAAAATGACATTTCAGAACTTTTGAGCCATCCTCCAGGCAGGTGCAGTCAGAAGTTGTAAACATGGTTCAGCACATAGTCTTCAGTCAGAACATGGCTCTTCAGCATCTATGCAAGTGCAGTCAGAGTTTGCTAAGGTAATGCAAAAACGATAATAAAGCATAATACGAAGCCTGAAAGCTCCTTCAGAACATGCTGGAGCCAGAAGGTAAGAGGATCAGAAGATTAGATGTTACGCTGAAGCAGAACTTCCAATCCAGAGTTTTCAAAGATAAATCAAAGAAGGTTACTGGAAAGCCTAGGGAATCCTTCAGAACATGCTGAGGCAACAAAGTACAAAGATCAGAAGTTGGATGTTTATCCTAGATAGAACTTCTGATCCAGAATTAAGCAATGATGCAAAATCTCAAATTACAGGATTTCTGATTTTGAAAAATCTCATCATCATTTAATGCTCATTAATGCTCACAACTACTTTTGAGTCTTTGTCCAAAGGACATCTCCACGTGTGGCATAGAAATACCCCTGTTATCCTTAAAAGAAAACTTTTATACAAAAGTATGGGAGGTTCCATGCGTTACTTTTTGCTTGTGGGTTTACTTTTCCTTAATCCCTACTTGCTAACCCAGTCTAGGCTAAAAAACTGTCAACTATCACACCTTTTTTTGAACTTGCTTCAAGAACAAGTCAGCATCTAGCGTATGATGTTGGTGCTACTTGACCTATCCCAAACTACAAAATATTTGCCTATAAATAGAACACCTTTGGCCATTGAAAAGAGATCGAATATTTGAGAAAGAAAAGCCTTGAACCCCTGCCAAAATCTCAAGAGCTCCAAGAACTGTAAACTTACCATATAAAACCTTGTTAACTTTTGATTCCTTGCATCTAAACTCCATTTGTTCTCAAATATTTCTTGACTAAAAAACCATTCACACAGTTTCTGATCTACACGTGGGAAATTGCCTAAACTTCTGTATTCATACTACCTCACATTCTCTATCCATCTGCTCAAAGAAATCAGAACATCACCTCTTTGCTGTACCAGAAGTTGAGAACCTCCATTCTGCTGAGTACGTGAAAGAAGTTTCTCAGAACCTCACTAGAATTCAGGATCAACCGCTGTCCCATAGAATCATTTTAGGTGCAAGGTAAGCTTCTACTGACTCTTATCACGTTAATTAAAGCATTACCAGATTTACATGCTCAAAAATACAATGTAGATGTCATGTTTCAGATGATGTACATATTCTGAGATTTCATGCATCTGTCTGCCTAAGTAGGGAATAAACCAGCTCAGAACTTCTTGAGGAAATTAGAACTCAGAATTAGGATTAGCAAATACATGCTTGCCTCTGATTCATAGTTCTAATATTTCTTACTTCTGAAATACTATGACACCTACTGTAACTTTCCTATGCATGCCTTCTATTTTATGGATAAATAACCAAATTACAGATGTTCTGACTAGCATAGAGAGAGAGAGACCAAGTTCTATCAGTGGTGCCAGCATTTCTGGAGTCTGTTTTGTTGCCAGTGGCATCAGAACTTCTGAAAACTACTGTGTTCCCAGTAGGTTCAGAGCTTCTGACCTTATAAATTTTCACTAACAGGTTTCTGTTTTGCAGCGTTCCAGGGTCAGAACCTCTGACTTCATTTTTTTTATCAGCAACGCGCTGACTCTCTTTTTTTCCCTTTTCTCATTATTTTTACTATCACTCTCCATTCCATTAATCAGCAAACATCAAAAGTATTTCCTTCACACTTTATTTTATTTCTTAAAACAAAAGACCAAAAATAGTTTCTTAAGACAAGACAAGTTTGTTTCACATTTTCTTGTACATTCTTATGCATTTCAATATGGTTAGAATAGTAATTTAGGACTTATTTTCCTTGCAACCCCATTCGTAAACTTGTACAGCCCATCCCCTAAATGTTGTAATAGCGTAAGACTTTACATTTATGCCCTTTTATTGCTTTCATATACTATATAGTAACTAGGATGTGTATGGCAAGATAAAATCAAACAAATAGACCACCAAAAATCAAAGACAAATGCATGTAATCAAACACACTTGCACACATGCACCCTTAGGGTAATCTCACTTGTTGCCTTATAAAAACGGTCATGTTATGCATGTGGGATGTCTTAGCACGAACAAATCGAAAAATAAAAGATCATAGTCCCTCGATGACGCTATCAAAGTTGCCTTTCAAAATGATCTTAGTCCCTAAAGAAAAGTGCCAAGTCATCTCACAACATTGCTATCATGTTCATACAATGACCCAACACGCATCCCTTCACATCCAACAATGGGGCTTCTTACCAAAATAATGGTAAGATAGCAACATCTAAAGGAGGAGGACAAAGCACATCTAAAACTTTTTGAGTAGGTAGATTACTTTTAGTTACTTGCTCACTCTCAAAACAAATATCCTTGCTATTTTCAAAACAAACACACATGTTTCCAAACATCTTACAAACATTGAAAACATTTTCAAAAGACAAACATCTTTGTATACATTCTTACGAACGAGAATCATTACAAAGATTGCCTAAACAATGACCTCTTTTACAAAATACTTTCAAAAACCATACAAAGCACAATTTCAAAACAAAAAAGCGAGTGATCTAGCAAGTAACTAAGAGCCCATGGAAAACCATGGATGAAAAGGGTGCTAATACCTTCCCTTTTCATAATCTACCCCCCGAACTCAAGAAACAATCTCAAAGGTCTTTCCTATGCTTTTTCACCTTTCCTTTTAGATAAAAGAAAATTCGGCAGCGACTCTTGCTAAACCGCAACATTTGCAAACACAAACACAAACACCTCAAGTCAGTTCTTCCACTGTATCACAAAACTGGCGAATCTGCTGGGGAATCCAAAAAAAGTGGGGTTACCTTAGGGCTAGATCATATTTATTTGCTTACATTGTTTGACTTGTTTGCTTTACATTATGATTCTTTGTTTGGGTTTGAATTCCTCTACCCGGACTTGGGATACATTATAGGTAAATAGCAATGCATTGTGGAAACTGTGCAGGGTATACCGACATGGTCTAAGCAATAGCTATGTTAGTGTATCATATTTGTGGGTACTGGTAGCCTTTGAGTCGATCAAAGAGAATATGGGGCCGCTGAGTGATGTCATGAAGCACTAATGAAATTCTAGAACCCTTTACTTGACCAACTTGGCCTTTAGGATGTAGTGAGATGACCGGCTTTGGTGCAGTCTGAAGTTGGTAGATACTCGATTCTACACTCATTGAGGTTTGGTTTCTTGGGAAATTTCGGTCTCCATTAAAGAGGCTTGAGCTGAAACAATGACCAAGGAAACAATCCCGTGATATTGAGCTCCTTAGAACCCGGTTACTATTACTAGGACAGGTTTAAGCCAACTAAACTTCAAGAGGGTACTTACCTATAAAACTCAATGCAAGCCTAAACTAAGAACTTGTTTGCTTTGCTTGTACATGCATACTTGTACATAACATCATGAACATCATGAGCATCATATACATCTACTAACCATTTCAAGGATTTTAGAGATTCATCTTTCTTCTTGTTTTGTAGGATATGGATTCACTTCGCAGGAAAACTATCCAAGTCAACCTTGTGAGAATTCCTCCACAACTCAAGGAGCTAGCTTCAAGGATCCCTGAGAACTCTCCATTCACTGAGAGGCATGGCCGTCTACTCAACTTGGTCATATCTAACACAGATCAGGATATGATGAAGGTGCTTTTCCAGTTCTTTGATCCTTTGCACCATTGCTTCACATTTCCCGACTATCAGCTTGTTCCTACTTTGGAAGAACTCTCTCAACTCTTGAGGATTCCCATTCTCAATCAACTACCTTTAAACGGTACGGAAAGAGACCCAAAGCCAGAAGAGATTGCTCAAGCTCTGCATTTGCACTCATCTGATGTCACAACCCACTTGGAAACTAGAAGTGGTGTCAAAGGCTTCTTAGCAAAGTTCCTGTTTGAGAAAGCCCAAAGCTGTTGGAATTCCTTAGACTTGCAAGCCTTTGAGGAAATTGTGTCTCTCTTCATCTATGGGATGGTTTTGTTTCCCAATCCTGACCAACTCATAGATGTGAGTTCCGTCAAAATCTTCATGTCATGCAATCCGGTGCCTACATTACTAGGGGATCTCCTACACTCTTTTCACACTCGCACAATGAGGAAAAGAGGTGTCCTTATGTGTTGCACTCCTCTCCTAGCAAGATGGTTTATTTTTCATCTTCTCAAATCAGTATTAAAGAATGAGCAAGGATTAAGGTGGTCACAAAGGTTAATGACGCTCAAACATTCATATATTCATTGGTGCTCTCGATCAAAAGAGAATGTTATCATTGTTGACCGTTGTGGGGAATTCCCTAATGTCCCTCTGCTTGGCATTAGGGGAGGCATCACCTACAACCCATGCTTGGCTTTAAGACAGTTTGGTTATGCCCGAAGGGATGGTCCACACGAGATGTTGATTCAAGGTTTGGTATTCGACTACGACAACGATGATCAAGGTCTTCGCCAGAGATTCATCCGAGCTTGGAGGATGCTAAACAAGGTGGATAGCAAGACTTTGGGACACAAGAATTCCATCCCTCTTGAGCCTTACCTCAAGTGGGTACGAACTCGTGCTCAAAGTCTTATGATGCCTTATCCTTCCATCCTTCTGGTGATCATTGAGCCTGTTAAGGAGGGAGAAGTTCCATACACTATCCTACATCATGACATGCCCACATCTCTTGAAGACCTACAAAGGGATTGGATACAACTTAAACGAGAGCGAGATACTTTCGAAGCCCAATTCTACGTAAGCGAGAAGAAGATTTTGGAACTCACTAGGCTACTTCATGAAGAGCAGACTCTAAATTCCTACATAGCACCAAAGAGGATGCGCACTACTTTTTTATCATGGAGTTTTGTATTATTTTGCCCGAGGGGCATTGATGTATTCAAAACTCTATCTTATTAATATAACGTGTGTTTCTTTTTGTCTAAAACGAACTTGAATCTTTAAAAATCCTTGAAAACATTACATATGCACATATCATTCATCATAACATAAACAAGTCTTTTGCAACAAGTTTCCTCATCTCTATACTGTTTATTTCAGTAAGATGGATCTCGAACAGACCATCAAAGATCTCCAAGCTCAGAACACCCAATTTCAACAGTTACTCATGACCCTAGCCAAGGGGAAAGAGGAGTTGAAGACTCTTCTGGCTGAGGAAAGGAAAAAGAAATCAAAGAAAGTCACCGGGGTTTTGAACATGGGGAGAAGGTTTCAAGGACAGACTAGAAGAACCTTGAATTTTGCAACAACATCCGGGGAAGGAGAAGGGAAAGGAAAAGAAACAACGGTTCCATCAGAATCTGGAGAGGAGGAAGAAGAGGAAGACTACTTTGGGGAACAGTATCCTCTAGCTGATGATAAGTACAGACATCTTGAAGAGCGTTTGAGCGCTATGGAAATACAAAAGGTGCCAGGTCTAGACTTTGAAGAATTGGGACTAGTGTCGGGGATTGTGATTCCTCCGAAATTCAAAGTGCCTTTGTTTGCAAAATATGATGGGGTGTCATGTCCTAAGATGCACCTCCGATCATATGTGAGAAAGATCCAGCCACACTCCACCGATAAAGACTTGTGGGTACATTTTTCCAAGATAGCCTATCTGGAACACAAATCGACTGGTTTTACCAACTGGAAAGGGACAACATCCACAACTGGGAAGACATTGCCGCAACTTTTTATAAGCAATATTAATATAATGCAGATTTGGTGCCTACCCATACTCAACTTTAGAGTATGGCCATGGCTTCCAATAAGGGTTTCAAGGATTACGCGCAGAAGTGGAGAGATATAGCTGGGAGAGTTCAACCCCCTATCTCCGAAAGGGAGTTGGTGGACATGTTCTTAGGCACTCTATTGGGCCCTTTCTTCAACCATCTAATTGGGAGCTCATCTGCAGGATTTACTGAGTTAATACTGACCAGAGAGAGAGTGGAAGCATGCATAAAAAGTGGAAAGATTCAGAAGGATTCATCTGCCTCTACAGCTGTGAGAAAGCCTTTCATTGGGAAGAAGGAGGTATCTGTTGTTTATCCACAAAGGAACCAAGGGAGAGCTGAACGCCGACCAATGATAGGGGCTATTATGATCCCAAAGCCTACATCTGATCAACCAAGAAGTAATCAACCGAGGGTAGAAAGGATAGTCCTACAATTCACCAGAATCAATATGACTCTAGCCCAGGTTTTACCGCACCTTCTGAAATCTAATTTGACAACTCTGAAGGAAGCTCCAAAGAACCCCAACACAACGTCCCCTCATTATCACCCAAATTCCCGTTGCGCATATCATTCCGAAAGTCCGGGTCACGGCACTAACAACTGTTAGGCCCTGAAAAATAAAATTCAAGACCTTATAGAGACAAAAGAGATTGAGTTTGATGCGCCCGAGAAGCCAAATGTCATTTATGCTCCTATGCCTAGACATGGTCACCACACCAATGTTGTTGAAGAAGATTTGTTTGTTACCACAATTGATGAACTCTTGACTCCACTCCTAATCATTAAGATAAACTTGTTAAAAGCCGGTGTATTCCCGGGTTGTAATAAAGACTGCCGCCTTTGCTTATCTTCACCAACTGTTTGCCCTTTGTTGAAAACAGGCATTCAACGCTTGATAGACAATAAAGAGATTCTGTTTGAAAGTACTCCTGTTTCACATGTTCCTGTTGAAGACGTTTCAATCATCACCATCTCCGCCAATTCTTCTAGGGTCCCCAAAAGATCCGTTAGAATTACATCGGTTCCAAAAAGTACTCCTCTTATAATCACAATTCCTGGGCCAGTCCCGTATGAATCAGACAAAACTGTGTCGTGGAATTACGGCGGGGACATATACTACCATGGCATCAAACAAGATGGGCTGACCGCCGAAGAGATAAACTCCGAAGAATAAGACTCTGAAATTAGCAATATTGTCGGAACCAGTAAGATTACCCGAAGCGGTAGAACCTTCTCTCCAGAAATTTCCCCCCAAAGGCAGTTTTTGGACCCGTGGTTGCTTCAAAGGTTACTTCCGTACCGCTAATCATCTCTGCAAGTGCTCCTATTGACAAAGACGGCACAACCCCTACTGTCATTCCTACCAACACTCCTACTGTTGAAACTTGAGGAAAAAGTATTCAAGTGGAGCCTGTCTGGACGAAGGCTCAACCACTGACTATCCCCAAAACCTCCATGAAGGAAATGGAGGAGATCCTGAGAATAATAAAGAGGAACAACTACGACGTAGTTGAACAGTTGGGAAAAACTCCCTCCAAAATCTCCATGCTAGCATTGTTGCTGTGTTCTGAGGCACATGTGAAAGCCCTAGTGAAGTTCCTAAAGACAACCCATGTGTCTCAAGAGACATCGGCTGACCAATTTCAAGATTGCGTGGCCAGCTTGATAGCGGACAACGGCCTAGGCTTCTCGGATGCTGATCTGACACCAAGGGGAAGAAAGCACAACGAGGAATTGCATGTCTCTGTGGAATGTAGAGGCACAACTCTGGACCATGTCTTGGTGGACACTGGCTCATCTTTGAATGTTTTACCGAAGAAAGCTCTCGACATACTAGACTGCGAATGACTAACGTTGAAACCCAGTAACATAGTCGTAAGAGCATTTGATGGCTCAAAGAGGATGGTGCACGGGGAGGTGGATATCCCCATAAAGGTTGAGACTTAAACTTTCAACTCAACCTTCTATGTAATGGACATCCGCCCCTCTTACTCCTGTCTGCTAGGACGGCCGTGGATCCATAATATCGGTGCTGTCACCTCTACACTGCACCAAATGCTGAAATATCCAGTCCAAGGAAAGATTATCACTGTCCACGGAGAGGAAGAGTATATGATTAGCCACCTCAATTCTTTTCGGTATGTGGAATTGGACGGCGAGTTCATCAAAACTCCTTTTCAAAATTTCAAAGAGGTCCCCCAAGAGGTAGCAGTGACCAAGACTGCGTCCCAGGTTCCCAAGATCACAAGACCTCCACTCTGGATGTCATCTCTGAAAGACGCCAAGGCAGTAGTAGAGGAGGGTGGATGCACCATCTGGGGGCAACTTCTGGATATTCCGTATAAATCTGACAAGTTTGGTTTAGGGTTCACTTCAAGTGCTCAGAAGGCTGTACACCGTGCCCGTGCTGGAGGACCACCCTTGAAGATTAGCAACCGAGAGGTCAATGCGGTGGAAGATGGTGAAGAGGATTGCAGCTTGGAGGATTGGATATTTCCAACTGTCAGTGGAGGACTTCGCAATTGGGAGCCAGAGACTTTGTCCCAATAACTTTCATCCCTCAGTAATTTATCTTTACATTTCTTTTGGACTTGTAATATTCACAAACAATTCACACATTTAAAACCTTGTGTCTTGCCCGAGACACAATGTTCCATTTGTAAGGGTTATTATTTCATCTTCATATGACATTTAATGAATCATGGACGTTTTTCACATACAAACTTTTGTGCTCATTGTTTTTCTTTTACATTTTATTTTCTAAAGATGGCTATACCCTTACACACACCTACACTCACAAATGCAGGTACCCCTCCATTCAGGATCCCATGAGCAACGATACTGCTATGGCCTTTTGTGACTCTGAAGATCTAATCTACCAAGCCGAAGATGAAGGTGAGGAAGATTGTGAAGTACCAGGGGAACTGGACAAACTACTACAAGAGGAAAGAGCCATTCAGCCTCATGAGGAACCTGTGGATACAATCAACTTGGGTACCGAGGAGGATAAAAAAGAGGTCAAGGTGGGTGCCAATCTGGATCCCAGTGTCAAGGAACGTCTGATTCGACTATTGCATGATTATGGTGAGATCTTTGGTTGGTCATATGAAGACATGCCATGACTTGATACAGACATCGTGGTACATCGTCTGCCAACAAGAGAAGATTTCCCGCCAGTAAAACAAAAAGTCCGCCGCATGAGACCTGATATGTCAGAAAAGATCAAAGTGGAGGTCATGAAGCAATTCAATGCGGGATTCTTGGCGGTCACTTCCTATCCTCAATGGGTTTCCAACATTTTTCCTGTACCTAAAAAGGTCGGCAAAGTACGAATGTGCATGGACTATAAAGATTTGAATAGGGCAAGCCCTAAAGATGGTTTTCCACTTCCCCACATTGATATCTTGGTTGACAATACGGTACAACACAAAGTGTTTTCCTTCATGGACAGATTCTCAGGTTACAACCAAATCAAAATGGCACCTGAGGACATGGAGAAAACTACATTTGTCACACAGTGGGGCACATTCTGCTACAAGGTGATGCCATTCGGACCGAAGAATGCTGGGGCAACCTATCAACGCGCCATGGTAGCTTTATTTCACGACATGATACATCATGAAATAGAGGTCTACGTAGATGACATGATAGCCCGATCACAAACAGAAGAAGAGCACTTTAATCACTTGCAAAAGCTGTTTGAGAGACTAAAGAAATACAAGCTAAGGTTGAATCCAAACAAGTGCACATTCGGAGTACGGTCCGGTAAACTCTTAGGTTTTGTCGTCAGTAATGAAGGCATTGAGGTCGATCCTGACAAGGTTAAAGCAATACAAGAAATGCTTACTCCTCGTACTGAGAAGGAAGTCAGAGGATTCTTGTGACGCTTAAACTATATTGCCAGATTCATTTCCCACCTAACGGCTACTTGTGAGCCAATCTTCAAACTATTGAAGAAAGATCAAGTAGTCAAATGGAATGATGAGTGCCAAACTGCTTTCGACAAAATCAAAGAGTACTTACAAGAGCCTCATGTTTTGATGCCACCAGTCGAGGGAAGACTACTGATCATGTATCTGACTGTTTTAGAAAACTCAATGGGGTATGTATTGGGGCAGCATGACGAGTCTGGCCGAAAAGAGCACGCTATTTACTACCTGAGCAAAAAGTTTACCGACTATGAAACCAGATATTCACTTCTCGAGAAAACTTGCTGCGCTCTGGCATGGGCTGCTCGCCGGCTAAGACAGTATATGTTGACTCATACTACTTTGTTAATATCTAAGATGGATCCGATAAAGTACATCTTCGAGAAGCCTGCTCTGTCTGGGAGGATAGCTAGATGGTAGATGATCCTAACAGAATATGACATACAGTATACTACCCAGAAAGCTATAAAGGGTGGTGTATTGGCTGATCACCTTGCTCACCAAGCTGTAGAAGACTATCAGTCCATGAAGTTTGAATTCCCGGATGAAGACATCATGACAATAGACAACTGTGAAGAAATCAGACCATATGACGGACTTGAACAAGGATCCCAATGGACCCTGTTCTTTGATGGGGCATCCAACGCACTTGGTAATGGTATCGGCACTGTACTCATATCTCCAGAAGGGTGTCATACTCCCTTTGCTTCCATACTTTGCTTCAACTGTACAAACAACATGGCGGAATACGAAGCATGCATCTTTGGTCTCAGAGCTGCCATAGACTTGGGGATCAAATCCTTGGATGTTTTTGGAGACTCAGCTTTAGTCATCAGTCAGATCAAAGGGGAATGGGACACTAAGCACCCAAACCTTATCCCTTACAAAGAACATGTTTTGACATTGCTACCACATTTTAAGAAGATTACCTTCGAGCATTTCCCGCAAGAAGAAAATCATCTAGCAGACGCTCTAGCCACAATGTCATCTATGTTTAAACTTAATTGGGATAACGAGGCTCCCCAGATCACCATCGAACGAATGGATGAACCAGCGCATTGTCACGAGATTAATACTGAAGAGGTAGTGGACTAGCCTTGGTTTCATGAGGTCAAGAGGTTTCTCGAGGCTCAAGAATATCCAGAAGAAGCTTCAATCAATGATAAGAAGTTCTTAAGGAGATTCTCTGCTAAGTTCTTCCTTAGTAATGGCATCCTATACAAACGCAACCATGACTTCAGTTTGCTTCGGTGCGTGGATAAGGTTGAAGCTAAAAAGATCATGGCTGAATTACATGAAGGTACTTTTGGCACTCACTCCAGTGGGCATACGATGGAGAAGAAAATCCTACGGGCAGGCTATTATTGGTCTACCATGGGGGCAGATTGCTATCAACACTCTCAGACCTGTCATAAGTGTCAAATTTATGCTGACAAGGTGCACGTACCTCCAGTTCCTCTGAATGTCTTGACGGCTCCTTGGCCCTTTGCTATGTGGGGAATTGATATGATTGGAGAGATCAAGCCTACAGCCTCCAATGGACACCGTTTCATCCTAGTGGCCATTAACTACTTTACCAAGTGGGTTGAAGCAGCTTCCTTCGCTTCCGTTACCAAGAATGTCGTTGCCCGCTTCATCAAGCAAAATCTCATTTGCCGGTACGGTATCCTGGAAAGGATCATCACTGACAATGGTACAAATCTCAACAACACTATGATCACCGCCTTGTGCGAGCAATTCAAGATTCGGCATCACAATTCTTGTCCCTATCGGCCAAAGATGAATGGTGTTGTCGAAGCTGCGAATAAAAACATTAAAAAGATCATACAAAAGATGACAGTCACGTACAAAGACTGGCATGAGATGCTACCATTCTCTCTCCATGGGTATCGTACTACGGCTCGCACATCAACTGGGGTAACACCCTATTCTTTGGTATATGGCATGGAAGTTGTTTTGCCTATTGAGGTCCAAATCCCCTCTCTAAGAATTATGAAGGATGCAGGGTTGAATGAAGAAGATTGGATCCAAACTCGACTTGATCAACTGAACTTAATTGATGAAAAGAGACTTACTGCTGTTTTCCATGGTCAAATGTATCAAAAACGGATGATCAAGGCTTTCGACAAGAAAGTCAAACGCCAAGTATATCAAGTTAGGGATCTAGTGATTAAACGTATCATTTTGCCACAAAGTTATCCCAGGGGAAAATGGACTCCTACCTATGAAGGACCATTTGTAATCAAGAACATATTCTCCAGTGGGGCAATGATCTTGACCACCATGGATGACGACGACCTGCCACACCCTGCGAACACGGACATAGTCAAAAGATACTATGCATAATAGACCCGCTAGGTTGACACACCTAGACAAAAAAAGGGCTTCCCGGCGAACCAAAAAGGTTCGGGAAAAAATTAGGGATAAAATAAAAAAAATCTGTACACCCGGCAAGTTGAAAACCCGAAAGGGAGGTTTGGGAAAAACTGGTTTCCCGGTGGACTGAAAACCCGAAAGGGCGGTCCAGGCAAAAGTTAGGAAATTAAAGCGTATGACTATGTCCCATCGGATCACTTTACGGACAACCTTTGACTTCCACTGACAAACTCCGAGTTTCTGATCAATTCAATCATCTTCGGACGAAGCAACAAATAGAAAAGATATTCGGAGATATAAAGGCTATAGAAGAATGGGAACCCCATGGGATTATTACACATAGCTATATTTCTTTGTATAAATTCTTATTGTTTTATGGCACCATTCTCTTACTAGAATGTTTGTCTCCTTTGTACAACATACTTATTCAAAGTCAATACAAAGATACCCCTTTGAAAGTGCAAAAAAAACTATTTATCTTTTCTTTACGATTGTGTTTGATTTGAAAAAACGTCCAATGATTCATTGATGAACATATGCATTTGAACATAATTACTGTTTACAAATAAACAAGATGAGAAAGACAATTACTGATAGGGTGAAAGGACAAGAAAACGTCTCTAGGCTATTCCATGAGTAATCCCCACAATACGTCATTTAGATCCCCAACGGAACAAATTTCAAATTATTAATCCCTAGTAGAAATCGTCAAATTTCTCAGGATTCCCCAAAAAGATCTTACAAGCAGTACATAGCATTGCCCTCACAACAGAATTTACTTCTCTCAACAAGAATTTGTCAGTACTTCAACTTCAAGACATAAAATTCAACATATCCTCCACAGCATTCAGGGATTTATTTTCCTCAATCAAAAAGCAATACAGCAAATCAGCTCACATGCGCATACATTGCATCCATATATCATAAACATTGATAAAGAAAATACATTGTATCATACATTTCATTTAACATAACTTTGTGTTTTAGCTAACATTTTACCCTTTTCAGGATAAGATTAGCAGTTACCATTGACAAATATACATTCAGATACAGTACAAATACACTTCAGACACGGGTGTCATTATGATACTCATTCAAATTCAATTTTTAGATACAGTACAGATACGCTCCAGACACGGATGCCATTCTGATACTCATTCAAATTCAATTTTCAGATACATTACGGATACGCTCCAGACACGGATGTCATTCTGATACTCATTGATATTCAATTTTCAGATACAGTACAGATACGCTCCAGACACGGATGCCATTCTGATACTCATTCAGATTTAATTTTCAGATACAGTACATATACGCTCCAGACACGGATGCCATTCTGATACTCATTCAGATTCAATTTTCTGATACAGTACGGATACGCTCCAGACACGAATGCCATTCTGATGCTCATTCAGATTCAATTTTCAGATACAGTACAGATATGCTCCAGACACGGATGCCATTCTGATACTCATTCAGATTTAATTTTCAGATACAGTACGGATACGCTCCAGACACGGATGCCATTCTTATACTCATTCAGATTCAATTTTCAGATACAATACAGATACGCTCTAGACATGGATGTCATTCTGATACTCGTCCAGATACAACCTTTCAGATATAGTTCAGATACGTCCCAGACACAGACATCATTCTGATACTTATTCTTTCAGCTTACAACTTACAATTCAACAAACATTCTTGGATGGTATCTACAAGCCCATCTCCAACAAGGTCCTATCACCCTTCCAAATGGCATTTTTAAGCCCATTCCCTCAACTACACATCGTCGAGTGCAAATTTCTGGGCACTCTAGTGTCCAATCATCTTCCACATTCGAGTCATGAATGGAAAAACTCGCCAATCTAACTCTTCAGGTTTAAGAAGATTAAACAGGGGCAGCTGTTGTACCCCAAAATTTTCCCTCTCATTTCTCAAGGAATCACCCTGGATTCTCAAGTTTTCTCTCATACAATTCCAAGCCTTGAATTATCCGTTTTTTCCAAGCAAACCATTCACAAGGGCAAAATGGTCATTTGCATGCTGAGAAGTCTAACTTTGACTTTTGGACCAAAACCAAGTTTCAAGAGTCGTATTTCATCAAGACATGTTGGAATATGAAGTTTGTATCATCAAAAAAGTTCAAAGTCAAATTTACTTTCTAAATACTTGGGATTTTTCTAAGTATTTAAGAAAAAATGACATTTCATAACTTCTGAGCCAGCCTCCAGGAAGGTGCAGTTAGAAGTTGTAAACATGGTTCAGCACATAGTCTTCAGTCAGAACATGGCTCTTCAGCATCTACGCAAGTGCAGTCAGAGTTTGCTAGGGTAATGCAAAAAAGATAATAAAGCAGAATACGAAGCCTGAAAGCTCCTTCAGAGCATGCTGGAGCCAGAAGGTAAGAGGATCAGAAGATTGGATGCTACGCTAAAGCAGAACTTCCAATCCAGAGTTTTCAAAGATAAATCAAAGAAGGTTATTGGAAAGCCTAGGGAATCCTTCAGAACATGCTGAGGCAACAAAGTACAAAGATCAGAAGTTGGATGTTTATCCTAGATAGAACTTCTGATCCAGAATTAAGCAATGATGCAAAATCTCAAATTAAAAGATTTCTGATTTTGACAAATCTCATCATCATTTAATGCTCATTAATGCTCACAACCACTTTTGAGTCTTTGTCCAAAGGACCTCTCCACGTGTGGCATAGAAATAACCTTGTTATCCTTAAAAGCAAACTTTTATACAAAAGTATGGGACGGTCCATGCGTTACTTTTTTCTTGTGGGTTTACTTTTCCTTAATCCCTACTTACTAACCCATTCTAGGCTAAAAAACGGTCAACTATCACACCTTTTTTTGAACTTGCTTCAAGAACAAGTCAGCATCTAGCGTATGATGTTGGCGCTACTTGACCTCTCCAAAACTACAAAATCTTTGCCTATAAATAGAACAACTTTGGCCATTGAAAAGAGGTCGAAAATTTGAGAAAGAAAAGCCTTGAACCCCTGCCAAAATCCCAAGAGCTCCAAGAACTGTAAACACACCACATAAAACCTTGTTAACTTTTGATTCCTTGCATTTAAACTCCATTTGTTCTCAAATATTTCTTGACTAAAAAACCATTCACACAGTTTCTGATCTACACGTGGGAAATTGCCTAAACTTCTATATTCATACTACCTCACATTCTCTATCCATCTGCTCAAAGAAATCAGAACATCACCTCTTTACTGTACCAGAAGTTGAGAACCTCCATCCTGCTTAGTACGTGAAAGAAGTTGCGCAGAACCTCACCAGAATTCAAGATCAAACTCTGTCCCATAGAATCTTTTCAGCTGCAAGGTAAGCTTCTGTTGACTCTTATCAAGTTACTTAAAGAATTACCAAATTTACATGCTCAAAAATATAATGTAGATATCATGTTTCAGATGATGTACATATTCTGAGATTTCATGCATCTGTCTGCCTAAGTAGGGAATAAACCAGCTCAAAACTTCTTGTGGAAATTAGAACTCAAAATTAGGATTACCAAATACATGCTTGCCTCTGATTCATAGTCCTGATATTTATTACTTCTGAAATACTATGACACCTGCTGTAACTTTCCTATGCATGCCTTCTATTTTGTGGAGAAATAACCAAATTACATATGTTCTGACTAGCATAGAGAGAGAGACCAAGTTTTGTCAGTGGTGCCAGCATTTCTGGAGTCTGTTTTGTTTCCAGTGGCATCAGAACTTCTGAAAATTATTGTGTTCCCAGTGGGTTCAGAGCTTCTGACCTTATATATTTTCACTAACAGGTTTCTGTTTTGCAGCATTCCAGGGTCAAAACCTCTGACTTCATTTTTTATCAGCAACACACTGACTCTCTTTTTTTCCTTTTTCTCATTATTTTTACTATCACTCTCCATTCCATTAATCAGCAAACATCAAAGTATTTCCTTCACACTTTATTTTATTTCTTAAAACAAAAGACCAAAAATAGTTTCTTAAGACAAGACAAGTTTGTTTCACATTTTCTTGTACATTCTTATGCATTTCAATATGGTTGTAATAATAATTTAGGACTTATTTTCCTTGCAACCCCATTCGTAAACTTGTACAGCCCATCCCCTAAATGTTGTAATAGCGTAAGACTTTACATTTCCGCCCTTTTATTGCTTTCATATACTGTATAGTAACTAGGATGTGTATGGCAAGATAAAATAAAACAAATAGACCACCAAAAATCAAAGACAAATGCATGTAATCAAACACACTTGCACACATGCACCCTTAGCGTAATCTCATTTGTTGCCTTACAAAAACGGTCATGTTATGCATGTGGGATGTCTTAGCACGAACAAATCGAAAAATACAAGATCATAGTCCCTCGACGACGCTATCAAAGTTGCCTTTCAAAATGATCTTAGTCCCTAAATAAAAGTGCTAAGTCATCTCACAACATTGCTATCATGTTTATACGATGACGTAACGCCTGTCCCTTCACATTCAACGATGGGGCTTCTTACCAAAATAATGGTAAGGTAGCAACATCTAAAAGAGGAGGAAAAAGCACATCTAAGACTTTTTGAGTAGGTAGATTACTTTTAGTTACTTGCTCACTCTCAAAACAAATATCCTTGCTATTTTCAAAACAAACACACATGTTTCCAAACATCTTACAAACATTGAAAACATTTTCAAAAGACAAACATCTCTGTATACATTCTTACGAACGAGAATCATTACAAAGATTGCCTAAACAATGGCCTCTTTTACAAAATACTTTCAAAAACCATACAAAGCATAATTTCAAAACAAAAAAAGTGAGTGATCTAGCAAGTAACTAAGAGCCCATGGAAAACCATGGATGAAAAAGGTGCTAATACCTTCCCTTTTCTTAATCTACCCCCCGAACTCAAGAAACAATATCAAAGGTCTTTCCTGTGCTTTTTCACCTTTCCTTTTAGATAAAAGAAAAGTCGGTGGCGACTCTTGCTAAACCACAACATTTGCAAACACAAACATAAACACCTCAAGTCAGTTCTCCCACCGTATCACAATAAGTAATTGATCAATTAAGTAAAATGCATTAATTCTAATTTTGCCATTATATCCCATATGATTTAGCATATCCGATCTTTTCAATAGAGGATCGTTTAGACGATTGGAGTTTCAAGGAAGCTTTCGCATATTTTTCTAAAAACAATTTTAAAAAGCACAAATTATTTTAAACGATCTATTCAACCCCCCCCCCCCCCCCCCTTCTAGATCGGTCACATTGTCTAACAAGTGGTATCAGAGCACCGGTTCATCTGGTGCTTCACATATTACTTTGTAGAAAATGGAGAACGATCCAAAAGGGGCTTATACGAGAGCTTGTGTTTTCACCAGTGAAAACTATAGCTATTGGAAAGATTGTATGTGTGTGCATATTAACTTTGTTAATAGAAAGATATGGAAAGTTATCGAGGATGGTCCTATGCAAATAACCATGACCAATGGGGATAACATTACCATACCAAAACCGGAAGCACTATGGGATGAGGAAGATGAGAAAAAGTATAGCTATGATTGGAAAGGTATAAATATGCTTATTGATTCTTTAGGTGTTGATGAATATTTTAGAGTATCACATTGTGCGACTGCTAAAGCAATGTGGGATGCTCTACAAATTGCCCATGAAGGGACAAATGATGTTAAACTTTCTAGAATCAATACATTAACTCAAGAGTTTGTTCCTGTGATCGGTGGATCTGGAACTGACTGTTTAACGCTGGTTCGTGAAATGTCGCGGAAGAAAGAGTCGCCACCGTCTTTTATTTTCTCCAATATGGAAAGGACAAAAGCACAGAAAAATTCCTTATTGAGATTGCTCTCGGTTCGGGAGGTAGATTTATAGAAAGGGAAGGTGTTAGCACCCTTTCTATCCATGGTTATCCATGGGCTCTTAGATACTTGCTCATTTGTGTTTTCAAAATGTTCGTTTGCTTTTTAAAGTGAGTGGGTTTGAAAAAGTTTCGTTTAAAATTTCAGATCGACTCTTGTATCAGTCCTCAAGAGTGTTTGAAAAGTTGTTTTGAAAGCTTTTTGAAAAGTGTCGGTGTGAAAAGAGTTTTGATTTGTTTTTTAATAGAGCAAGTATCTATAAGTCATCTACCTACCCTAAGGAATTTGTCTGTGTAAGTGTCCTTAAGGTAGTGCCCTCCCACCATTGAGAGGTAGGTAACACCACCATTGGAGGTGTTCGGGTCAATTCGAGGATTAGGGACAGTGTGGTCACCAGAGCAATAGGAAGACACCTTAGAAGCTACCCCCATGCCATGTTCATGGACATGAGGACTTACTAAAACGTCATCTACTCGACGACCACGTTTCGAGGGGCAAGGCAACAGTGAGGCGTACCCTAGGAGTGGTGTGTGAATTGTGTGTCATTTTCAGTTATATTTGTCTTGTCATGCATTGGTGATCTACGCTTTGATTTTATTTTTGGCATTCATTCTTTCATGTGATAGTTAGTAATTAAAAGGTTCGGGAAGATAAAAGTCCTACGCTATAACAAAGGCGCGGGTCTACATCGCCAAATTAAACCAAGACCCGATTTGAAATAAATAAAATGCGGAAAGTAAATATCCTAATTATCTATTACAAAGCTTTGGGGCAATTACATGAAATTTAAAAAAGGAAATAAAAGTAAATGTGCGAAAAGAAATAAAATCGAGAATGCGAGGGCGTTGGACCCTTTTAAAGAAATTAAATCGAAATCATAAATTAATTAAATTAAATAAAAGAAAGAACTTTTTTTTGGAGTTTTTGTATTTATGGAATTAAGGAGAATTAAATTGGAATTAAGAGTTAATTAAAACCCTAGTTCTAAATCGTTTTTAATTTATTAAAAAAATGTTTAAGTTGTAACCTAATTTAACCCTAATTAATTAAATGGCATATTTATTTACAAAAATAATTAATAATTAAATATGGTGAAAAAGGAAAAAAAGAATAAAAGTATAAAAGCCCTAACTTCTACCTTTTTTAGTTTATTTAAAAAAAAATTAGAATTAAACCTAAAATTAAACTAATTAGTTATTAGAATTTTATTTACAAAATATTGATTAAAAAATAAATGAACATATTTTTATTTTTTATAGTTTCTGATTTTTTTTGTATTTTTATGTTATAAAAAATTAATTTGTGGAATTAAATAAACAATTAATATAATTAAAATAAATGAAAGAAAAGAAAGAAGAAGAGAAGAAAATGCAAACAGATGGGGGTGTTGACCCAAATTGGAGGTTTGTTCACAGCAATTTGGCCCATTAGGTTGAGGCCCTTTTTGACTTTTCAATGCTGCATGTGGAGGTGTTGACTGGTGCGTATGGTAGTCCTCCCATTATGGCCCTTGGATTGGCGTTACTGGACATGTGGCAGACAAGCTGGCGAAGGCATATGGTGAACCTTTGAGAGTGATGACCACCTGAACATGTTACAAAGAAAAATATAGGGAAATATGGGGGACCTGGGAATCGAACCCAGGTCCCAATGCTTGCCACTATCCTTGTCCACCAACTGAGCTATGCACGCGCGTTTGTTAATATAATAAGATAAAAATAACATATATGAAATGTGCAATTATTCTGGAATCAAATAAAAAACGCGCTAAGTTTCAAATACACCAATCATGCCAAGCCACGCCAGCGTCTTCCCCATCGTTCTTCATTTTACCTGAAAATACAAGTTAGATAGCGGGGGTTTTAAACCCCCACAATCTGAAACCACAAATAATAGCGAATAGAAATTGGGCAATGATAAATTGAGCGCGATGAGTGTTTTAGATTCGTTGGAATGTTACGAATTCAATGGTCCTAGTCTCATGGTCTAATTTTACCAGATACTCAAAGCCCCGAATGGAAGCTTCTGAAACCCTAGAACACTTCAATGGTATATTTCGCTACAGGCAAGATTAGTTCAATTAAAATATACCAAAAGCTTCAGTGAGTCCACATTAGTACAAATCAAACATTAAACTGCATTGATATGGCATGAAAATATGAATACGAATATGCAAAAAAGCATGAACAGGGTGACTTCGTGCTACCAGTTCTTGAGGTTAGGGATTGTGATTTCGATTGAGAAAGCTTCCTGGATGTGTAAGCAAGCTATTGGAATGGTTATTTTGCCTCGAAACAAACTCTAGCTGTGTTTTCAGTTTTGAAATTTTTTAGAGAAAAGTGCAAATTGTATGGTGTTCTTGGGCGCAGCCTCTGAGTCCTTTTGATTAGGTTTGCAATGAGTATATATGTGTGACTGAATTAGGTTAGAAATCCAAGCCAAAAACCTTTGCATTCATGAATCAAATATTTGGTTTTCAATGTAATCTTTTTCAATCTTTTTCATGTCTTTTTGATGCCAATCAATGGAGATTCTTGCCTTTTTGAGTATACACGAAATATTGAGTGAGTAATGAAGGCATATGCTGCATAAAAAGATCCAAAAACATTTGTTTAGTATTTTTCTCATATTTAATTTTAATTAAATGAATTAATGGATTTAAAAATTCAATTAATAAATTAAAAATAAGAAAATAACTCCCCTTTGGGTCAATGGGTCGTGCATAGCTTTTGGGTGATGATTCTTGGAAGAAATTGTGGCCCATTAGCAATTTTGAAGCATTTGAAGCAAAGTTGACTTTTCAAAAATTCCCAAAAATTTCCCAACTTCCACAAGGCATATCTTGCTCAATTTTTAAGCTTTGATCATGTTCTTGGACATTTTGGAAAGGTCTTGAAGTCCTCTAACCAATGCCTTTGGTCCCATGTCATTTTGATTTACCAATCTCAAGTTATGGTCTTTGACTTAAAGTCCCTTTTTGTTGACTTTTGAAAATGACCTATAATGTTGAAATTGATAACTTTTTGTGAGAGCATTTATTGGACTTGAAGTGTGAAGATGAGTTATAGGAAATGTCATTCTCTTCAAAATGAGCTTTGGATGGAATTTTTCTGATAAACCATGTGGAAGTTATGCCCTGGTCAATTTGCAGTTGACTTTTTCAGCTGTCTAAATATGGAAACTTTTGCATCTTGAGACTTTTTTGAGCCATGCCTTGAGAATCATGATCAAGAATTGATCAAATGATGTTTGTGGCTTCAAAATAAGATGTTGACCAAAAATTTGGACTTTTGACTGTCAAATGACCATTTTGCCCCTGCAGTTGACTGTTGAGCAATTAGGGTTTTTGACTGTGCAATTTTATGCTGTGAGTCTTGAAACTTGACATGAGGATGCTTGACAATGTTTGTAGGCATGTGGGACTTGTTTGGACCCTTGGAAACTTCAACTTCTTTGCCAGAACCAAAACCCTAATTTTTGACTGTTAGGAGGCCATTGGACTGTGCAACCTTTGAAAGATTTTGAAGCATGCTCTTAGAAAATCTTGAAGGATATGGGAGGGCAAATTTTGGGGTACAACAGTTGCCCCTGTTCAATCTTCTTAAACCTGAGGATGTAGATTGGCTGTCGTGCCTTTCGTAATCCGAAGGTGGAAGATGATTGAACACTAGAGTGCCCAGAAATTTGCGCTCACATAGTAGTGTGATGGTGGGAATGGGCTTACAGATGCCATTTGGAGATTGATGGATAGGAAGATGGGCTTACAGATGCCATCTGATGGGGTGTCGATTGCATAAGAGATTCCTTAACGAGAACTTGCATACCTGAAAAAGAAAATGATTACCTGGCCTGTTACAGGAGCTGGTCTTCAAACTCTTCATGTAGATGCATTCTGGCTGGATACAGGTATCGAATTTTTGAACCTCCTCAGTTGGCCCTGGAAAGATACAGGAATCGAGTCTGGAGCTTCAAAAGGTGATGAATGGATCAGGGATGGTTACTACCTCAACGGGACGGTGAGAGAACCTTGGACGATTACTACCTCAACAGGAACGCTGAGAGAACCTTGGACGATTACTACCTCAACAGGAACGCTGAGAGAATCTTGGGGCGATTACTACCTCAACAAGAACGCTGAGAAAATCTTGGACGATTACTACCTCAACAGGAACGCTGAGAGAATCTTGGGGCGATTACTACCTCAATAGGAACGCTGAGAGAATCTTGGGGCGATTACTACCTCAACAGGAACGCTGAGAGAATCTTGGATGTCTTCTACTAGGATAAGAATCAGGGAGATCTTAGGGTCGATCTGACTGAACCGGAGAAGGCCTTTGACTGGATAAGAATCAGGAAAATCTTAGGGTCGATTTAACTGAACTGGGCAAGGTCTTGGAATATCTTCGACTGGATAAGAATCAGGGAGATCTTAGGGTCGATCTGACTGAACCAGACGAAAGTCTTTGACTGGGTAAGAATCAGAAAAATCTTAGGGTCGATTTAACTGAACCGGACAAGGTCTTGGAATCTTCAACTGGATAAGAATCAGGGAGATCTTAGGGTCGATCTGACTGAACCAGAGAAGGCCTTTGACTGGATAAGAATCAGGAAAATCTTAGGGTCGATTTAACTGAACTGGGCAAGGTCTTGGAATATCTTCGACTGGATAAGAATCAGGGAGATCTTAGGGTCGATCTGACTGAACCAGACGAAAGTCTTTGACTGGGTAAGAATCAGAAAAATCTTAGGGTCGATTTAACTGAACCGGACAAGGTCTTGGAATCTTCAACTGGATAAGAATCAGGGAGATCTTAGAGTCGATCTGACTGAACCAGAGAAGGCCTTTGACTAGCTGAGAACTTGACTGGATCTTTCCTGAAAGGTAAAGGTCAGTCATATGCAATGCATGATATGGATCAAGCAATGATGTTCTCAACATAAATGAGATTGTATGTTCATGATGCGTATATGCAGGCTATAATGTGATGTTTATGAATGTATGTTTTTGTCTAGGAAAGTAAATCCTTGACGGGTGCCGGGAAGTCATATCCTGGGCTGATGTTGGAGAATAGTGCTTTGTTGTTTCCGCTGGGGCTGATAGTTGCAAGAATACCGGTAGGAGAAGATAACTCCGTTGGGGAATAAACTTGGCGAATGGATTACTCTGCGGGGAGGAAATTATTCTAGCGATCTTGTTGGGGAATAATACTCTGTGGGGAGAGAGGTACTCTGTTGAGATGTTGATGGTAACTCCGCTGGGGATACCGTTGTTATGTTGGAAGTTTTGATAGACTCCGCTGGGGATAAGAAGACTCTGTCGAGGAAGATCTTTCCGTGGCTTTTGGCTGAGGATAACCCAGTTATATCCTGGTAGGGAAATAACCTTTGAATAAAGCCGGGGGACGCGTTCGTGCTCTACGGGGATAAGCTTCTGGAATCTACTAGGGATAAGCTTACTGCTTGGGGAGATGGATTCCAACTTTCCTGGGGAAACTGGATTGGACTCTCCTGGGGAAATTTTGAACTATATTGGGGAAGTGACTCCATTGAATGTTTGATATACCGCCGAGGAATAATCTTTAGGTCAAGACTGCTGGGGATGCTTGTTTAAGAATATCTGTATATCGTGCTGGGGAATGTTGAGATCTGCGGGGGTACCCAACTTCCTTAAGGCTGATAATAGCTTTGCTTGGGGGGAGTGCATTGACTTGCTGACTCACTCTCTGGGGAATTAAGATATATTGGTCATGTTTTTTGGCTGAACTTACCTTAGTACTTTGGTGGACAGAACAATTAGATCGCTTTAGACGACTCCTTATTGCCCCTGTTTCTAATGTTACTTGTAATTAATCCTTTGTTTCGTATGCAAATATTTATGAATTAGCAATTAGTGTCAAATGCATATATCACAAATTGAACCTTGGACGTTCTTCGCAAAACAAAACAGAAAAAGGAAAAAGCAAAAGGCAATTTGTAGCTGAAAAGTGAATTTATATTGATTTTGAATTGCCTGTAAATAGGCGTTTTATGTACAAGAGGCTGACGTCCTAGTAAGAGAACGCCGCCGAACAAAAGAGTTTATACAATTTGTACAATAGGGAAAACAAAACAGCTGTGTGAAAAGAATAATCCCACTGGGTTCTAACTCTGATATTGCCTTTATATCTTCGGGTGTCTCATCACTTGATGACCTAGCTGAAGATGAAGCTGATTGATCGATACCGTCTGAACTTGGTGTTGATACCGGACTCTGGATGCAGAGTGATCCAATGAGACATAGTATTACACTTTATCCCTAACTTTTGCCTGGACCGCCCTTTCGGGTTTTCAGTCCACCGGGATACCCATTTTTGCCCAAGCCGCCTTTTCAGGTTTTCGACTTGCCGGGTGTACAAATTTTTTTCATTTCATCCCTTCATTTTGCCCGAACCCTTTTGGTTCGCCGGGAAGCCCTAATTTTTGCCTAGGTATGTCAACCTAGCGGGTCGCTTTTCATGCGTAGTATCTTTTTACTATGTCTGCATTGGCAGGGTGAGGAAGGTCGTCACCATCCATGGTAGTTAGAATCATGGCTCCTCCTGAGAACACATGTTTAACCACAAATGGCCCTTCATACGTAGGGGTCCATTTGCCCCTTGGATCATTCTGAGGAAGGATGATACGTTTGATTACCAAATCCCTAACTTGATACTCTTGTGGTCTGACCTTTTTGTTAAATGCCCTGATCATCCGTTTTTGGTACGTCTGACCATGACAAATAGCAGCAAGTCTCTTTTTGTTAATTAAATTTAGCTGATCAAGTCGTGTCTGGATCCAATCATCTTCGTTCAGATCTGCATCCTTCATTATCCGGAGAGAGGGTATCTGCACTTCGATCGGTAAGACTGCCTCCATACCGTAGACCAAGGAGAAAGGAGTTGCCCCGGTTGACGTCCTTGCTGAGGTACGGTACCCATGAAGAGCGAACGGTAACATCTCGTGCCAATCTTTATAGGTCACTGTCATCTTCTGCACAATTTTCTTGATATTCTTATTCGCTGCTTCTACAGCCCCATTCATCTTCGGCCGGTAAGGAGAAGAGTTGTGGTGCTGTATCTTAAACTGCTCGCAGAGCTCAGTGATCATCTTGTTATTGAGATTGGTACCGTTGTTTGTAATGATTCTTTCAGGGACGCCGTATCGACAGATCAGGTTATGCCGAATGAACCGTGCCACAACATTCTTGGTTACAGTGGCGTAGGAAGCTGCTTCAACCCACTTTGTAAAATAATCGATCGCTACCAAGATGAAGCGATGCCCGTTGGATGCCGTAGGTTTAATCTCACCGATCATATCTATGCCCCACATTGCAAAGGGCCAAGGTGCAGTCAGGACGTTCAGAGGGACTGGAGGAACATGCACCTTGTCTGCATAAATCTGGCATTTATGACATGTCCGAGAATGTTGGTAGCAGTCGGCTTCCATTGTGGACCAGAAATACCCTGCCCGAAGGATCTTCTTTGCCATAGTGTGTCCACTGGAATGTGTTCCGAAGGAACCTTCATTTAGCTCTGCCATGATCCTTTCTGCTTCAGTCTTATCCATACAACGCAGTAAGGTCGAATCATGGTTTCGCTTGTACAGAATGTCGTTGCTAAGGAAGAACTTCGTTGCTAACCTTCTCAGAAACTTCTTATCATTGACAGATGCACCTTCAGGGTATTCCTGAGCTTCCAAATATCTCTTCACCTCATGGTACCAAGGTTTTTCAGTCACTACTTCAGTCTCAAGATCACAACAGTATGCCGGTTCGTCCAGTTTCCAGATAATGATCCGGGGAGCCTCATTGTCCCATTTGACCTTGAACATGGAAGACATCGTGGCTAACGCGTCCGCCAGCTGATTCTCCTTTCTCGGAAAGTGTTCAAAGGTTATCTCTGTGAAATGGGGGATCATTGTCAACACACATTCTCTGTGAGGAATAAGATTCGGATGTTTCGTATCCCACTCTCCTTTGATCTGATTGATCACGAGAGCGGAATCTCCGAAGACACTCAGATACTTGATCCTTAGATCGATCGCAGCTTGGAGACCCATGATGCATGCCTCATACTCCGCCATGTTGTTGGTGCAGTTGAAACATAACCGGGCAGTAAGTGGAGTATGAGTGCCTTGAGGAGATATGATCACAGCGCCGATACCATTACCCAAAGCATTAGAGGCTCCGTCAAAGTGCATAGACCATCGGGATCCTTCCTCAGGTCCTTCATCCGGTCCAGGTACTTCACAATCAGTCATTATCATGATACTCTCGTCTGGAAACTCGAAGTTCATTGACTGATAGTCGTCTACTGCCTGATGTGCCAAGTGGTCTGCCAATACACTTCCCTTGATAGCTTTCTGAGTTGTGTACTGGATGTCGTATTCTGTCAAGATCATTTGCCATCTTGCTATTCTCCCAGACAGAGCAGGCTTTTCAAATATGTACTTTATTGGATCCATCTTTGAGATCAACAAGGTAGTGTGAGTCAGCATATACTGTCCCAGCCGGCGAGCAGCCCATACCAAAGCGCAACAAGTTTTCTCAAGCAGTGAGTATCGGGTCTCACAGTCGGTAAACTTTTTGCTAAGGTAATAAATGGCATGCTCTTTTCGGCCAGACTCGTCATGCTGGCCCAGCACACACCCCATTGAGTTGTCAAGTACTGTCAGGTATAGTATCAGAGGTCTCCCTTCAACCGGTGGCATAAGAATGGGTGGTTCTTGGAGATACTCTTTAATTCTGTCAAAAGCGGCCTGACACTCATCATTCCGACGTACTACCTTATCTTTCTTCAGCAGCTTGAAGATTGGTTCACATGTAGCGGTTAGGTGCGAGATGAATCGAGCAATGTAATTCAGGCGTCCTAGAAAACCTCTGACTTCTTTTTCATTCTTAGGAACTGGCATCTCTTGAATAGCTTTAACCTTGGCAGGGTCCACTTGAATACCCTTGTCACTTACAACGAAGCCTAGAAATTTTCCAAATCTTACCCCGAAGGTGCACTTGTTCGGGTTTAACCTCAGCTTGTACAACTTCAGACGGTCAAACAGCTTCTGCAGATGGTCAAGGTGTTCCTCCTTAGTTTGGGACCTTGCAATCATGTCGTCAACATACACTTCTATCTCATGGTGGATCATGTCATGAAATAAAGCAACCATGGCACGTTGGTAGGTTGCCCCAGCATTTTTCAGTCCAAAAGGCATGACCTTGTAGCAAAAGGTGCCCCACTGAGTAACAAAGGTAGTCTTTTCCATGTCTTCAGGAGCCATCTTGATCTGATTATACCCTGAAAAACCATCCATGAAGGAAAACACCTTATGCTGAGCAGTATTGTCAACAAGAACATCAATGTGGGGTAGGGGGAAGTCATCCTTGGGGCTGGCCCTGTTCAGATCCCTGTAATCAACACACATTCTGACCTTACCGTCCTTCTTTGGTACCGGCACCACATTAGCAACCCACTGAGGGTAAGAAGTTACTGCAAGAAACCCTGCATCAAACTGCTTCATAACCTCAGCTTTGATCTTCTCAGACATCTCTGGACGCATACGGCGGACCTTTTGCTTAACCGGAGGGCACCCTTCCTTGGTAGGCAAATGATGGACCACGATGTCGGTATCCAAACCAGGCATGTCTTCGTAGGACCAGGCAAAGATCTCCACATAACCATGTAGCATCTGAGTCAACCGTTGCTTCACGCTGAGCTCTAGGTTGGCACCAATCTTGACTTCTTTCCTATCTGTATCAGTACCCAGATTTATTGTTTCCACCGGCTCTTCATGTGGTTGAATTGCCCTCTCTTCCTGGAGTAACAGTCTTGCAAGCTCGCCAGGCACTTCGCAATCATCTTCACCTTCGTCTTAGGCTAAGTTGATTGGATTTTCGAAGTCATAACTGGTAGTAGCAGAGTCGTTACCAGTGAGATCCAGAGTGGATTGAAACCTGTATGAGTGAGTGTGTGTAAATACAGCTGTTTTGCAATATATAAAGAAAGGGAAGAAAGAAAAAGATCATAAGATTTGAAGTGCGAGAAAACGTCCAAGGTCTTTATTCATGATATATGAAATGACAATTAATATGCCCTCACAAATGAAGCCACGGTGCCCCGGGTAAGACACCGGGCCATAGAGTTTTAATTCATTGTTTATTACAAATAACAAAAACAAAGGAGTTTATTACTGCGTAATAAAAGTAACTGGAGTATGATCTTTAGCAGTCCAATTGGTCAATCCACCATTAGTCGTCGGGTAGATCTAGCTATCAAACTCTGACTCTTCCACTTCATCTTCATCCCCAATGGCATTCACTCCTGGATTGGTGATGAGCACAGGAGGTCTTCTGGTTCTAGCTTTGCGCACAGCCTTCTGAGCCTCTACAGTAAAACCCAGTCCAAAATTGTCAGTTTTAAGAGTGAAATCAGGGAGCCTTCCCCAGTTAGCACATTCACCTTTCTTGATTACAGCCCGGGCGTACTTCAAGGAAGCCAGCTTCAATGGAAAGTCCTCTTCAACCACTGCTTCTGCTGCTGCCAATGTTGGAGGTACCTCTTCAAAATGCTGAAAGGGGGTTTCAATAAACTCCCCATCCATCTCAATATATCAGAAGGAATTCAAGTGACTAACCATATACTCCTCCTCTCCCTGCACAGTGACAATCTTCCCTCTGACGGGGTACTTGAGCTTCTGGTGTAGGGTAGAGGTCAATGCCCCAGCTTTGTGAATCCAAGGTCGACCCAGTAAACAAGAATAAGATGGATGGATATCCATCACATAGAAAGTTGAGTCGAATACTTGAGAACCCACACGAATAGGAATGTCTACCTCTCCATGAACCATCCTCTTAGAACCGTCAAAGGCTCTGACAATGATGTTGCTAGGTTTCAGCTCTAGGCCCTCACAATCCAACCGGTCTAAGGCCTTTTTGGGTAGCACATTCAGGGAAGAATCGGTGTCCACCAGCACATGCGCAAGAGTAGTGCCCCTGCATTCTATAGAGACATGCAGGGCATCGTTGTGGTTCTTTCCCTTAGCAGTAAGGTCAGCATCCGAGAAACCCAAACCATTGTCAGCTGTCAAATTGGCTACGCAATCAGTAAACTGGACTGCAGATGTCTCTTGTGGAACATGGGCTGTCTTTAGAAATGAAATCAGGGCCTTAGCATGGGCCTCTGAGCACAGCAGCAAGGAGAGCATAAAGATCTTGGAGGGCGTATGCCCCAGCTGTTTAACAACATTAAAGTCACTCTTCTTGATTATTTTAAGAATTTCCTCCATTTCTTGCTGGGAGGCTTCAACATTCACAGACTTTGGTGCCTCCATCCGGGCAGGCTCATCATTAATCCCTTTGCCCCGAGCATTAGATGACTCGGCAGCAGGGGAAGCAACTTGATCAGAAATGGGAACAGGTGCACTTGCAGGTGTTATAATGAGAGGTCTTCGAATAGCTGGTGGTGCAATGTCAGGCGAGAAGAGCCTGCCACTGCGGGTAACTTTGGCTGGACCAGTGATATTGCTGATGCTGGTGCCAGTGTTGAACTCTTGCTTTATACCATGTACATATACATCTGCCCCATAGTGCCATGGGACAGCCTTATCAGATTCATAGGGGAGAGGCCCCAGAACAGTAATCACAATGGGTGCGACAGTCATGATTTTAACTGGCTTCCTCGGGGGAGCCTTGATTGGATTGTTAAAAATTGTAACAACAGATACATCTTCCATAGGAACAAACGGAACAGCGGTCTTCTTGAACAGAATCTCTTTGCTGTCCATCAGGCTTTGGATGCCCAACTTCAGCAAAGGACAACCAGAAAGGGAAACAGCACAGAAAAGGCAACCTTCGCTACAACCCGGAAATAAACCGGCCAGCAGTAGGTTCCTCTTAATAGTCATCAGAGGAGTAGCTACATCATTCACAGAAACGACATACACATCTTCATCAATGGCATTCACTTTATGCTGGGGCATAGGAGCAGTCACCACATTTGGCCTCTCAGGCGCCTCAAATTGTATCTCCTTTGCGTCAATAAGGTCTTGCACCTTATTCCTCAAGGCCAACCAGTCATCAGTGGAATGCCCTGGGCTATCGGAGTGATAAGCACATCGGGCATTTGGATTGTACTTGGGAGAGGCAATATTCACAACCTTCGGGGCCTCTCTAACAGTCACCAAATTGGTGGATAGCAACTGCGGCAAGATTTGCGATAGGGTCATACTTAGACGGGTAAACTCTCTTCTGGGTCTTTCAGCCCTGGGTGGATTGGTTTTCCGAGGAGCGGCAACAGGCTTTGCAATCATCACCGTGTTGACAGATTGGCGGCGTTCTGGTTTCTCTTGCCTCCTAGGCCCATACACAGCACTGGCCTCCTTTTTAAAGGGTTTCTTCTCAGCACTTGAAGATGCACCTTTCTGAATTTTACCGGACTTCATTCCAGCCTCTATTCTCTCCCCAGTCAGAATAAGATCAATGAACCCTGCAGACGAATTACCGATAAGATGATTGAAAAATGTCCCAGATAGGGTCCCCAAGAACATATCTACCAGCTCACGGTCTGTTAACGGAGGCTGCACCCTGCCAGCCAGATCCCTCCACTTCTTTGCATACTCCTTAAAACCTTCGCTTGATCCTAGCGACATACCCTGGAGTTTGGTACGTGTAGGAGCAAGGTCGGCATTATATTGATACTGCTTGTAAAAAGCAGTAGCCAACCCCTCCCAGTTACGAACCTTGGTTCCATCCAGCTGATAGAACCATTCGAGATGAGTCCCTGAAAGACTCTCCTGGAAGAAGTGGATCCATAAGTTCTTGTCCACTGTATACGGTTGAATCTTCCGCACATAAGATCTGAGGTGTAGCTTGGGACAAGACGCCCCGTCATACTTGGTGAAAGATGGTGCTTTAAACTTGTGAGGAATGATCACACCAGTAGATAAGCCCAAGTCTCCGAAATCCAGCTCAGGCACTTGTTGGATCTCCATGGCATTCAGTCTGTCTTCCAACTGCTTGTACCGGTCTTCAGCAGGAGGATACTGTTCCTCATTAAAATCAGTCTCGTTGTCAGAGACCACCGGACTTGGAGCCTTTCCCCCATGGGGACTGTCTTTGCCTACAGAAGAACCAGCTTCCTCATTCTGCAGAGTGTTACCAAACCTCCGGCCCGAGTTGAAAAGAACAGTTCTCTTCTTCTTCTTCTCCTTCTTCAAGAGTAAAGCCTTCAGCTCTTCTTGACCTTGAGCCAAACCCATGATCAGCTCTTGAAATTGTGCGTTTTGCGCCTGAAGGGCCTTGATAGACATCTCAATTGATGATGAGTCAGGGTTCATGATGCTGAAATAAACAGCGAAGAACAGTAAGCAACCTGGAAAGAAGAATACCTGCTATGCACATGATGAATGGAAAGCGTATGATTTATGTTTTCAAAGACAATCGGGAATCAACTTTGTAAACAAAAAGGAACACACTTCATTAGATTCAACTTTGAAATTTAAATTGTTCAACAGGTTGCCCTTAGGCGTTACATAAAATGGAAATACTGAAAAGGGAAATAAAACTGTAAAAGAACATCCAGAGCTCCTCATTGATCCCGGGGTCTCCTCTTCTCAGTACGGATGTAGTCATTCAGAGCTCGCTCATTCTCCAATTGCTTTGTCAGCTTCTGGATCTTCAATTCATGCTCGTTGAACTTTTCCCGATAAGAATCCCGTTCTTCTCGCAGTTGCAACCAAGACCTCTTTAATGTCTCATAATCAGTAGGTATCTGAGGAGGGAGGACAGTTGGAAGAGCCCCATCTTTGTCAGGATACTCAAGAATGACGGGTCTGACAGCTTCGTATGGCATACCTAACTTCTGATCACGAATGCGGACCCATTTGTAGTAGGCTTCCATAGGTAGAGAAGTCTTTGGCCCCAACTCTTGTGGATCAGCTTTATGAACTCTATCCCAAGCCTTGATGAACCTACGACGCAGCTCGTCACTATCCACCTGAAACTCAAAACTGATGTGAGGCACCAATATCTCATGAGGCCCTGCTCTTCTGGCCCTTCCAAACTGACGGAGCGCTAGACATGGATTGTAAGAGATTCCTCCTTGAGTACCAATCAAAGGAACATTAGGGTATTCTCCGCAACGATCAATAACAACTATCTCATCCAAACCTCTGAAAGTCCAAATGATGTCCTTGTCAGTGAGAGACATTAACCTATGAGCCCAATCTCTTCCTTCTTGGTTCTTCAGCACGAACTTAGGGAGGTGCGAAATAAACCACCTCACCAACAAAGGGATACAACACCATAGAGTTCCTCGTCTTCGGGCAGTACGAGCATAAAGTTGTTGCAGGATGTCACCCAAGAGAGTGGGCACAGGGTTCTGAGACATAAAGATCCTTATGGCAGTGACGTTGATGAAGTTGTCAGGATTAGGAAACAAGACTAGCCCATAGATTAAGAGAGCCAAGATGTATTCATATGCCCTAAAGTCCAAGTCATTCCAGAAACTGTTAGCTTTACCAATTAGAAACTTGGCCAAGAAACCCTTAACTCTGCTTCTAGTCACCCAGTTGTCCATTACTTCTTGGTGGGTCAAGGGGAGAGCTGCAGCAACCTCCTCAAGCCTGAGGGTCTTTTCCCAACCAGTGAAGGGAGTCTGATCCAAGATAGGGATACCAAGAAAATCAGAGAACTCTTCCAGGGTAGGGACCAGCTGGAAGTCTTGAAAGGTGAAACACTGGTACAGAGGGTCATAGAACTGGGTCAGGACACTCATCAACTGTTGATCCCGCTTTGCAGTGACTAAACTGAGAAGAGAACCATGCCTCTGGATGAAGGAAGTGGTATTTGGAATCCTGCTAACCAACTTTTCAAGCAACTCAGGTGGGTGAACAAAGTTGAACCGGATAGTATTCCTTCGCACATGCATCATGATGTCCTACAAAACAGAGCAAAGGTGAAACCCTCTTGTCTTTGAAATGGTCAGTCCCTATGCAGGATGCATGCAATGCTCATGATGTTATGATGTTATGATAAAGCACACCACAAATATTTACAAAGGCAAACATGGTAAGGCACACAAGTCACACAAGACAAGCCCTTAAAGTTTAGGCCATCATGAGGTCTAGGTATTACCCTCTTTCAGTTTGTTGGTTCATACCTGTCCTATCAAAAGTAACCGGGTTCTTAGAGGATCCCAATATCATTGACTACCCTCAATCGGTCATAACTCCAGCATCACAATCTTTTCTTGCGGCCAGAACCATCACGAGAGTTTAGTCTCAATGGGCGTAGCATACTGCTACTGTTCTAATGGCCAAGTTGTGTCATTTAAGGTTCTAAGGTCTGTTGGTGCTTAATGACTCCTCAGAAGACCCATATTCTCCTCGTTGCAACACAAGGGATATCGGTACAGACCAAGGTGCCACACCAACGTAGCCACTGCTTCACCCGTGTCGGTCTACGCCGGACAGGTCCCTCACAACTTATGCTACCTAAACAGGGTATCCCCAGATCCGGGTTAGGATCTATGTAACTCCGATGTAACCCACAATTTAAAGCAAACAAGTTAAAATAATTGAAAACACAGTTATGAACTATCCTAAGGTACACCTCACTTTATAAAGTATCCCCAGCAGAGTCGCCAGTTCTGTGATCGGTGGATCTGGAACTGACTGTTTAACGCTGGTTCACGAAATGTCGCGGAAGCAAGAGTCGCCACCGTCTTTTATTTTCTCCAATATGGAAAGGACAAAAGCACAGAAAAATTCCTTATTGAGATTGGTCTCGGTTCGGGAGGTAGATTTATAGAAAGGGAAGGTGTTAGCACCCTTTCTATCCATGGTTATCCATGGGCTCTTAGATACTTGATCATTTGTGTTTTCAAAATGTTCGTTTGCTTTTCAAAGTGAGTGGGTTTGAAAAAGTTTCGTTTAAAATTTCAGATCGACTCTTGTATCAGTCCTCGAGAGTGTTTGAAAAGTTGTTTTGAAAGCTTTTTGAAAAGTGTCGGTGTGAAAAGAGTTTTGATTTGTTTTTTAATAGAGCAAGTATCTATAAGTCATCTACCTACCCTAAGGAATTCGTCTGTGTAAGTGTCCTTAAGGTAGTGCCCTCCCACTATTGAGAGGTAGGTAGCACCACCATTGGAGGTGTTCGAGTCAATTCGAGGATTAGGGACAGTGTGGTCACCAGAGCAATAGGAAGACACCTTAGAAGCTACCCCCATGCCATGTTCATGGACATGAGGACATACTAAAACGTCATCTACTCGACGACCACGTTTCGAGCGGCAAGGCAACAGTGAGGCGTACCCTAGGAGTGGTGTGTGAATTGTGTGTCATTTTCAGTTATATTTGTCTTGTCATGCATTGGTGATCTACGCTTTGATTTTATTTTTGGCATTCATTCTTTCATGTGATAGTTAGTAATTAAAAGGTGCGGGAAGATAAAAGTCCTACGCTATTACAAAGGCGCGGGTCTACATCGCCAAATTAAACCAAGACCCGATTTGAAATAAATAAAATGCGAAAAGTAAATATCCTAATTATCTATTACAAAGCTTTGGGGCAATTACATGAAATTTAAAAAAGGAAATAAAAGTAAATGTGCGAAAAGAAATAAAATCGAGAATGCGAGGGCGTTGGACCCTTTTAAAGAAATTAAATCGAAATCATAAATTAATTAAATTAAATAAAAGAAACAACTTTTTTTTTGGAGTTTTTGTGTTTATGGAATTAAGGAGAATTAAATTGGAATTAAGAGTTAATTAAAACCCTAGTTCTAAATCGTTTTTAATTTATTAAAAAAATGTTTAAGTTGTAACCTAATTTAACCCTAATTAATTAAATGGCATATTTATTTACAAAAATAATTAATAATTAAATATGGTGAAAAAGGAAAAAAAGAATAAAAGTATAAAAACCCTAACTTCTACCTTTTTTAGTTTATTTTAAAAAAAAATTAGAATTAAACCTAAAATTAAACTAATTAGTTATTAGAATTTTATTTACAAAATATTGATTAAAAAATAAATGAACATATTTTTATTTTTTATAGTTTCTAATTTTTTTTGTATTTTTATGTTATAAAAAATTAATTTGTGGAATTAAATAAACAATTAATATAATTAAAATAAATGAAAGAAAAGAAAGAAGAAGAGAAGAAAATACAAACAGATGGGGGTGTTGACCCAAATTGGAGGTTTGTTCACAGCAATTTGGCCCATTAGATTGAGGCCCTTTTTAACTTTTCAATGCTGCATGTGGAGGTGTTGACTGGTGCGTATGGTAGTCCTCCCATTATGGCCCTTGGATTGGCGTTACTGGACATGTGGCAGACAAGCTGGTGAAAGCATATGGTGAACCTTTGAGAGTGATGACCACCTGAACATGTTACAAAGAAAAATATAGGGAAATATGGGGGACCTGGGAATTGAACCCAGGTCCCAATGCTTGCCACTATCCTTGTCCACCAACTGAGCTATGCACGCGCGTTTGTTAATATAATAAGATAAAAATAACATATATGAAATGTGCAATTATTCTGGAATCAAATAAAAAACGCACTAAGTTTCAAATACACCAATCATGCCAAGCCACGCCAGCGTCTTCCCCATCGTTCTTCGTTTTACCTGAAAATACAAGTTAGATAGCGGGGGTTTTAAACCCCCACAATCTGAAACCACAAATAATAGCGAATAGAAATTGGGCAATGATAAATTGAGTGCGATGAGTGTTTTAGATTCGTTGGAATGTTACGAATTCAATGGTCCTAGTCTCATGGTCTAATTTTACCAGATACTCAAAGCCCCAAATGGAAGCTTCTGAAACCCTAGAACACTTCAATGGTATATTTCGCTACAGGCAAGATTAGTTCAATTAAAATATACCAAAAGCTTCAGTGAGTCCACATTAGTACAAATCAAACATTAAACTGCATTGATATGGCATGAAAATATGAATACGAATATGCAAAAAAGCATGAACAGGGTGACTTCGTGCTACCAGTTCTTGAGGTTAGGGATTGTGATTTCGATTGAGAAAGCTTCCTGGATGTGTAAGCAAGCTATTGGAATGGTTATTTTGCCTTGAAACAAACTCTAGTTGTGTTTTCAGTTTTGAAATTTTTTAGAGAAAAGTGCAAAGTGTATGGTGTTCTTGGGCGCAGCCTCTGAGTCCTTTTGATTAGGTTTGCAATGAGTATATATGTGTGACTGAATTAGGTTAGAAATCCAAGCCAAAAACCTTTGCATTCATGAATCAAATATTTGGTTTTCAATGTAATCTTTTTCAATCTTTTTCATGTCTTTTTGATGCCAATCAATGGAGATTCTTGCCTTTTTGAGTATACACGAAATATTGAGTGAGTAATGAAGGCATATGCTGCATAAAAAGATCCAAAAACATTTGTTTAGTATTTTTCTCATATTTAATTTTAATTAAATGAATTAATGGATTTAAAAATTCAATTAATAAATTAAAAATAAGAAAATAACTCCCCTTTGGGTCAATGGGTCGTGCATAGCTTTTGGGTGATGATTCTTGGAAGAAATTGTGGCCCATTAGCAATTTTGAAGCATTTGAAGCAAAGTTGACTTTTCAAAATTCCCAAAAATTTCCCAACTTCCACAAGGCATATCTTGCTCAATTTTTAAGTTTTGATCATGTTCTTGGACATTTTGGAAAGGTCTTGAAGTCCTCTAACCAATGCCTTTGGTCCCATGTCATTTTGATTTACCAATATCAAGTTATGGTCTTTGACTTAAAGTCCCTTTTTGTTGACTTTTGAAAATGACCTATAATGTTGAAATTGATAACTTTTTGTGAGAGCATTTCTTGGACTTGAAGTGTGAAGATGAGTTGTAGGAAATGTCATTCTCTTCAAAATGAGCTTTGGATGGAATTTTTTTGATAAACCATGTGGAAGTTATGCCCTGGTCAATTTGCAGTTGACTTTTTCAGCTGTCCAAATATGGAAACTTTTGCATCTTGAGACTTTTTTGAGCCATGCCTTGAGAATTATGATCAAGAATTGATCAAATGATGTTTGTGGCTTCAAAATAAGATGTTGACCAAAAATTTGGACTTTTGACTGTCAAATGACCATTTTGCCCCTATAGTTGACTGTTGAGCAATTAGGGTTTTTGACTGTGCAATTTTATGTTGTGAGTCTTGAAACTTGACATGAGGATGCTTGACAATGTTTGTAGGAATGTGGGACTTGTTTGGACCCTTGGAAACTTCAACTTCTTTGCCAGAACCAAAACCCTAATTTTTGACTGTTAGGAGGCCATTGGACTGTGCAACCTTTGAAAGATTTTGAAGCATGCTCTTAGAAAATCTTGAAGGATATGGGAGGGCAAATTTTGGGGTACAACAGTTCCCTTTCACATGAAGCATGGTGAAACCATTGCTGATATGAAAAAGAGGTTTTCTCATATAATCAATCGCTTACACACTCTTGGTCATGTTACTCCCAATGATGTTGCTACTAACAAAATTTTAAGATGTCTTAATAGGGAATGGCAGCCCAAAGTTACACCAATCAAGGAAGCAAACAATCTAGCTACACTCGACATAACAACACTGTTTGGAAAGCTTCAAGAGCATGAGCAAGAGCTCATCAATCTCAATAAGCATGAGAAAAAGGAAAAGAAGGAAAAACCAAAAGACATTGAAAATAATTATGTCACATTAAAGGCTTCAAGATCAAAGTCCTCCACCAATAAATCTTGTGTGAGTGATTATGGTGATGAAGATGAAAGCTCAAGTGAAGACACGACACTGTTTGTGAGAAAATATCATAAATATCTCATAAAGAATGAAATCAAACACTCGCACAAAAATCTCATCAATTACATAAACCAATCAAAACCTTTAAGACAAGATGCAGGCAAGAAATCTAAATCAAGAGGATTATGTTTCAACTATGGAAAACCCGGTCACTACAAACCGGAATGCCCGTTGATCAAGAAAGACAAAGGAAAATATGAATTTCAAAAGAGACCTAACAAAGCTAGAAGAGCATACATTGCTTGGGATAGTGATAGTGAAGCCTCAAGCAAAAGTGACTATAGTGATGAAGAAGAAATGGTCAACCTTTGCCTCATGGCTCATCAAAAGAAGAAAAGCAATATAAGTCACTCTAAATATAATCACATTGATAAAATGTCTCACATAGAATTGCAAAGAGCTTTTGATACTCTATAAAATGAGGCTAAGGAAGCTTTTAAACGATTAGCCTCAAATAAGAAAAAAATTTCGTACCTTGAGCATAAAGTGTCCAAATCTCAAAAAAAAATTGGAAGCTCTCAAGGCATCCATGGTAGAGAAAATCAAAACTAATAGCAAAGATGATAAACTTTCTTGACATGATTGGGCTGGATGTGAAACTTGTTAAATTTGGCAAAAATAAGTAAAAATTATTAAAGCCAAACTTGACAAGGCTTTACAACCCAAAATTACTTTTAGCATTGCTAGATCTAATTTCAGAAGTAGTATGATAAACCCATATCAAAAATACACTTATGAAATAAAAGATCCACCAAGAAAAAGAAACTTTCCCAAAACTCTAACATGTTCATATTGTTGCAAAAGGGGATACACCATTAGCAAATGTTGATTTAGAAGATTTTTGGTTCCTCAAGGAATTTTCAAATGGTTTCCAAAATGAAACTCAAGTATCATTCACACACAAGGACCCATTAAAAATTGGGTACCTAATTCCCTTGTTTAAACTTGTAGGTGGAATTTCTTGAGACTACGGAGAAAAGATGGTTTCTCGATAGTGAGTGCTCAAGACATATGACGGGAGACATCTCCCTATTTTTTGAATTTGTAGATAAAAAGAAAGGATTTGTTACCTATGGAGATAATAACAAGGGAGCAATACTCGGTAAAGGTAGTGTAGGTAATCCCTCTTCTACTACTATCTCTGATGTCCTATTAGTTGACGGTCTTAAACACAATCTTATTAGCATTAGTCAATTATGCGACAAAGGATACAATATATCATTTTCAAAAGACTGTTGCATAATTGAACACAATGATAAGAAAGGTGATGTGTTCAAAGGCTTGAGGGTAAACAATGTGTATATGCTTGACTTGAATAATTTATCTCTAACCGAAACTAGATGTCTAGTCACTTTAAATGAGGATTCATGGTTGTGGCATAGACGTCTAGCTCATTTGAATTTTGATTTGTTAAATAAAGTTTTCTCAAAATATTTAGTAGTCGGTTTACCAAAACTAAAATTTGACAAGGATCACTTATGTGATGCTTGCCAAATGGGGAAGCAAACTAGAATCTCGTTTAAATCTAAAAACATTGTTTCTACAACGAGACCTCTCGAACTTCTTCATATGGATCTTTTTGGTCCATCTAGAATTAAAAGTCTAGGTGGTAACTACTATGGATTCGTTATTGTAGATGACTACTTAAGATTTTGTTGGAGAATTTTCTTGGCAAATAAAAGTGACACCTTTCCGGCTTTTGAAAAATTTGCCAAGTTTTCTCAAAACAAATTGAACACTAGCATAGTTACTATTCGAAGCAATCACGGTGGCGAATTTGAGAATGATCTCTTTGATAAATTTTGTGAGAAATATGGTATTGATCATAATTTTTCCGCTCCACGTACTCCTCAACAAAATGGAGTGGTGGAACGTAAAAACCGTATTTTAGAAGAACTCAGAAGAACTATGATCAATGAACACCATCTTCCAAAATACTTCTGGGATGATGCCATCAACATGGCATGTTATGTTTTAAATAGGGTTCTAACATGTACTATTCTAAACAAAACTCCCTATGAACTTTTGAAAGGAAGAAAACCAAATATTTCTCATCTTCACGTCTTTGGATGTAAATGCTTTGTGTTAAATAATGGTAAAGAAAGTTTAGGTAAATTTGATTCAAAAGCTGACGAAGGTATCTTTCTAGGATACTCTCAATCAAGCAAAGCATATAGAGTATTTAATAAAAGATTACATATAGTTGAAGAGTCTGTACATGTTTCCTTTGATGAATTCGATCCTAAATTAGTCGGAAAGGGTAGTGTTTATGATGTTGCAGGTGTATCTTCGGAAAGCATACTATAAGATCCCAAAGAAAAAGACTCGAAATCTACTAAAATTGAAGAAGAGTTGGATCAAATATTCGAAGAAAGAGAGGAAGATCATCCAAGCAATAAAAAAGATCTTCATTTAGAATGGAAAACCTCTAAGGATCATCCCATCGACAACATCCTAGGAGATATATCAAAGGGAGTAACAACTCATTCTAAGTTAAGTAACTTTTGTTATCATTTTGCTTTTGTCTCTCAAATTGAACCCAAAACTCTAAAGATGCCTTACTCGATGAACATTGGTTTTTAGACATGCAATAGGAACTAAATTAGTTTAAAAGAAATGAGGTTTGAGACCTTGTCCCCCCTCCGCGAGATCATCAAGTTATTGGAACTAAATGGGTTTTTAGGAACAAATTAGATGAAAATGGAATTATAACTCGCAACAATGCTCGTCTTGTTACCCAAGGGTATAACCAAGAGGAAGGCATATATTATGAGGAAACTTATGCTCTAGTGGCCCGACTCGAGGCTATACGCCTTTTACTTGCATATGCATGCTCGCAAAACTTCAAATTATTCCAAATGAATGTAAAAAGTGCCTTCTTAAATGGATACATTAATGAAGAGGTTTATGTGTCTCAAACTCCCGGTTTTGAGAATTTTGATAATCCTAACTATGTTTACAAACTTAAGTGTGCGTTATACGGTCTTAAACAATCCCCTAGGGCTTGGTACGAACGTCTTAGCAAATTCTTATTAGATCAAGGGTTCTCAAGAGGAAAGGTTGAAACAACCCTTTTTATTAAGCATGAAGGAAAGAATTTTATTTTAGTTCAAGTTTATGTAGATGACATTATTTTTGGTTCTTCTAACGCATATTGGGTCAAGAAATTCTCTAAGATGATGCAGGGAGAATTGGAGATGAGCATGATGGGAGAGTTAAACTACTTTCTTGGACTTCAAATCAAGCAATTAACTGATGGAACTTTCGTGAGTCAAACTAAATATTGTCTTGACCTACTCAAGAGATTTGACATGGAAAACTCTAAAGCTATCGATACTCTTATGCCTACCACTGTAAACTTGGAACGTGATAATAATGGTAAGCCAGTCGATATAAAAAGGTATAGAGGTATGATTGGTTGCCTTCTTTATCTTACGGCCTCTCGTCCAGATATTATGTTTAGTGTTTGCATGTGTGCTCGGTTTCAATAATATCCTAAGGAGTCACATTTAAAAGCCATAAAACGCATACTTAGGTACCTTAGTGGTACAACTAAGTATGGACTTTGGTACTCCAAGGGTAGTGATTATTCTTTGGTTGGATATTCCGATTCTGACTTTGCCGGTTGCAAATCGGATAGGAAAAGCACTAGTGGTACTTGTCATTTCTTTTCAAAAATTTTGGTAAGTTGGCATAGAAAAAAGCAAGTTTCAGTTGCATTGTCAACCACCAAAGAGGAACACGTTGGAGTCGGTAATTATTGTGCCTAAATCTTGTGGCTCAAACAACAATTACTCGACTTAAATGTCCAACTTGATCACATTCCTATTTTCTGTGACAATACAAGTGCCATCAACCTAACCAAAAATCCAATTTTGCACTCCCGCACAAAATATATTGAGATAAGGCATTATTTTATAAGGGATCATGTTGAAAAGGGTGATGTTATTTTCGAGCATGTTGATAGCAAAAATTAACTTGCTGACATTTTTACTAAACCACTCGCTACAGATCCCTTTCATCACATTTGTAGGGAACTTAGTGTTCTCGATATCTCGGATAGGTTGTAACTTAAGTAAGTTGCATACCTTTTAGTTTATTGAACATATTTTCTTAATGCTTGATGCTATTATGAATAGCCTTGGTTAAAGCTCTTATCAACTCTCATGAAGGTAATATCGTTCTCATCTATTCTCTACTCTTAACCATGTGTGAATGGTAAACTTGTTCTTCTTTATCGTTATTATTAAAGTACATAGGGATTCTAGGAGTTACATAAATTGCATGAAATCAATTGAAAAAGCTGCATAAAAACAAAATGATTTACTTTTGAGTCGACTCATAGCTTACATACATCGACGCATACTTTATAGTTCACTCAACATCAATTAAAATAATTCTTGCATCGACGCAACGCTCTATGAGCGGTCGATGCATCGCGAATAAGTTCTGCATTCTATTTCTTTATCATTTTGCTATTTTGTTTTCTTTATCCACTTTCTTATCACAAAACCCTAAAACCTCTCAACACCCGTCTCTCTCAAAACCAACCATACCTCACATACCCATCTTTTTCAAGAAATTTACCTAATGGATTCAAGGGTAGCTAAGAAGAGAACCTTCAGTGGAAGCTCCTCCAATGTTCCGTCGGATAATCCGGTAACTGCTCTTTCACTTCTTTCTGATGACATTGCTGGTACTTTTTCTGAAACTTTTGGTAAGAGAAACATAGTTAGACAATCGACTTTATATCTGAAAACCTTGGGTCATATGCATCTTCCTAAAATTATTGAATTGTTAAGATTTCAGAACTTCCATTTATTTCTTGAATGTGATACACCGTATAATGAGGATTTAGTCAAAATCTTCTATGATGGCATGCAAGGAAAGTTTGATGGTTTTAAATTTAAATATAGAATGAATAACAAATATTATATGGTTAGCTCGCGTGTTTGGAAAAACCTATTTGGTATGTGGCCAGTTGATTCTTATGCTATTTTTCTATCCGCATGTTTGATCTGTATAACTCAAGAAGAGGCAGCACACTATGCTATCCCTCTTTCATTCAAAGAGTTCTCAATAGAGAAAAGATTAAAATTGTAGGAATTCCTTATGTTGGTATGACCTCTGATCTTGAATTCACAAAGAAACCACTTACCTTGATGGGCTTCCAATGGGATCACAAAGAACAAAAATATTGTTATGTTGTGAGAAGTACATTCGTTTCGTTCCAAAATCGTTATGGTGAAGAGGATGATAATGAAGGGGAAGAAGAGTCTGAGGAATAAGGAAATGAAGCAAATATGGATGAGGATGTCCCAGCTTCTCAAGAAAACAATTCCAATGTGATATCTCTTTTGGAGAGAATGCAGCTCCAACAAAAGGAAGATGCACTCCTTCAAAATGAGAGGATTTCAAGCATCTAAAACCTTGTCAAAGTCCAAAACAAAATGTTCTCAAACTATTCAAATATTCAAGATCAGCGATACTCCACGTTGGAAGGTATGCTTCAATCACAAACTGAGAACCTTGCCTCTCTTCATTCCAGCTTCCTTCAGATTTTCCAAACCTTCCACCTGATGCTCCAGAAAACAATAATATCGACAACCTAGAAAATTGATTCAATTTTATGTAATTCTGCTTATATGTTACCTTTCTTTTGATAACCTCATACAATTATTCTTATGAACTAGTTTGTAATATTCTACATACATTTGTCTAATTATTGCATTTTATGATCCGCACTAATATCATTTTATGTGAATGATTGTTGGTGTTTTTAGTTGCAAATGGAAAATGAAGTTGCATTTAATATATTTTGTTACTTTTGACCTTGTGCTTTATCTCTTTTTGATGTTGTCAAAGGGGGAGAAGTGAACATAGAACACTATACATAGCTTGCAAACGGAATGCACAAACTCAGGGGGAGCATATTTGAGCATTGTTTTGACATCATCAAAAAGGGAGAGTATGTAAAGTCAAAGTCCCTCTATAAGTATTTTAATGATGTCAAAACAATTATAAATCTCTCTCTATCTTGGTTGGCTCTATGAACAATCATACAATGGAATTATTGGAATAAAGATCTCCAGAAACAAGTAGTTTTGGGAAAATACAATTTGTGCGTTGACTCAAAGATAGGTGCGGTCGACTTATTGTCTTCAATCAAGCCCTGGATGTGTCAGGTCAACCCTTTCGGTTGACTCAAACTCGAATTCAAAACATTCAAAGTTTGCGTCGACGCAAGCCCTGAAGCGGTCGACACACTACACTTCAAAATGGATTTCTCTCTGACTGCTGGATGTATCATGTCGACCCTTCCGGTTGACTCAACCTGAGAGTCATAATATTTGATGTTTGCGTCGATGCAAGTCCTGAAGCAGTCGACGCATTACACTTCAAAATATTTTTTCCTCTGGGTGTGGGTTGTGTCGCACCGACCCCCGATTCTGGTTGTGTCAACCGCTCGCTTGCCTCAACTGATTTTCTGCTATGTTTGTGGATCCTGGCTATTAGGTAACATATATATATATATATATATATATATATATATATATATATATATATATATATATATATATATATATATATATATATATATATATATATATATATATATATATATATATATATATATATATATATATATATATATATATATATATATATATTCATTATGCATCATTATTGGAAGTTAACAAGAACTAGTGAAAGATACACATAGTGCTCATCATCTTCATCCTCTCTTCTCAAAAATCATCATCTACACATAATCATGGATGTTGATTCAAGAAAATTGTTGTTGTGATAACGTTCAAATCAAGAATTCTATTCAGATTTGGGTTGAGTAATTGTGGGTTGTTCTTGAATAAAATCATTGGGATTTTATCCTCCAAGATTCCTATTGGTGCATAGGTTTTTGCACAAGTCTTTTCTTCATTGAATTCAGCCGAGTGAAAGGATTAAGAAACAGTGGGTTTGCTTAATCAAGTAGCGGTAACCGGAGGATTATGAAGATAGATTTGGGGTCAAATTGCTTGCGATTGAAACCAGCCGAGTGAAAGGATTAAGAGACTGTGGGTTTGCTTAATCAAGTAGCGGTAATCGGAGGTTTGTTCAAAGAATTTGACACTTGGTTTTGCTCAAACCAAGGAAAGGGAAGAAGATTGTTACATTAGCAACATTGGTTTGTTTGTATTGTGAACTATCTCTTCTCTTGTATCATTTGCAACTTAATATCAAATATCTCAATTCTAAATTCTAGAATTGGGGGCAGACGTACCCTACGCGAGGACGACAAGGGGAACTGCCTTAACAAATCGTGTGTTCTTCTGCTTTTTCTTTATTTCTATACTTGCTTACTAAACTGTGCTAAAATTAATTTGTCAAATCTGCACTTATTGAAATTTTAGTGTGTTGAGTTCATTTTAAAACATTCGTAACAATCCTTTTGATTAATACCTAAGAAAACTTACCACTACAATTTTGTAAAACCAAACCTATGGTGCTTTGCTCATAAGGTGTTTGACAAATTGACTAATCCACAAAATTATTGATTGTGCTTATCCTTATCTTATTCAACTCATTGGTAGTAATTAGTAATCATTGAGAGTGTATAAGTAATTGATAAATTGAGTAAAACACATTAATTCTTATTTTGTCATTATATCCCATACGGTTTAGCATATCCGATCTTTTCAATAGAGGATCGTTTAGACTATTGGAGATTCCAGAAAGCTTTCACATATTTTTCTAAAAACAATTTTAAAAAGCACAAATTATTTTAAACGATCTATTCAACCCCCCTTCTAGATCGATCACATCGTCTAACATTTTGTACATAAAGAAACTCCAACTTCTGGGCTCAAAGGGGTTGATAAGGGACTAACTTCCTTATTTCTCCAGTGTTTGGGAATTGAAACAATTTCTTACATAATCAGCAAAGTTTCAATTGAAAGCATACCAACAACAGTTATGAGTACTTATTTTTCATCATCCTCCCTCCAATCTTTGCATAAACAAAAGTTTAGTAAAGAAAGTAAAACAATATATATATATATATATATATATATATATATATATATATATATATATATATATATATATATATATATATATATATATATATATATATATATATATATATATATATATATGTATACACAAAGGCAATAACTGAAACCATAAATTGATTCAAAAGTGTAAAATGCTCATTTCATTAATAAAACAACGAACAAAAAATTTAAAATACAAACAGTTCAACATAATCAAATGGAAAGTACAAACATAAATAAAACAAATTCTAATGCAATAATCAAAAGCATGATGAGATGTCCTTGTTGAAACACTCGCTGAGGGGAAACCAACTTAAACCAATTGAAGCTTCACTTAGAATGTCTTAGCAAAGGGTTATTGACAATATTTGGATTTGTGTCTTTGAAAGTCAGAATCTTTGCCTTCACCAATTCTTGTACTCTAGTCTCTAGTGTGTAACAATTTTCCAAATCATGGCCTGCACCACCTTGATGGTACTCACAGTCAATATTGGACTGGTATCCTGTTGGAAGGGGATCTGGAGGAGGAGGCAGGGCCCTAGTTGTGATCAATCCTTTCTGGACCAATGCAGGATACAGTTCAGTATATGACATAGGAATAAGATCAAAGTGACCCTATAGAGAATTTGATTCAGGTTGTTTCAAGGAGGAACAAATAGTGGCTGTTGATGTAAAGCCTTAGGAAACATATCAAGTGGTTGCCCCATGTAGGTACTTGGAATCTTCTTTCTTCTTAAGGATCTCATTACTGCTTTATCAACTCTTCTTTTGCCCAACTTTGAGGTGAAAAATGGACTCTTCTGAACTGATTCAATAGTATCACTAACCACCTTGTTTTTTTCATTAACTAGCTCAGGGATCTAGACATGTTGCTGAAGGATAGATGAGGTATGTGGTCTAGTAAACTTTGCAAACACAGGTTGAGGAGAAGTAGTATGAATGATTGGATGTTGTTCAATGAAACTTGGAGCTTGAAACACTGATCGAGATGATTGGCCAACCATTGAAGTAGTGACAAAAGGTGGCGAATAGTTTCGAGGCATACCAAAATCTGGCCATGTAGTTGCTGGTTTCTGGACTATTAGAGGATTAACAATAGAAGTTTCAACCTCAGATATGACAGTCCTCTGAGGTGGTTCTCCTCTAGAAATCAAAACTTGCATCATCTCAGTGAGCTTATTCATGCCCGACTTTAACTCATCAATTTCCATTATAACTTCCATGTCATGTTGTTCTTGGTCTGTCATTCTTCGTCTGTTGTTAGCTCTAGTCCCGTAGTTGTGTTGAGGAAAATGCTTGACGGTTGACAAATAACTGGAAGAAAGAGACAACTGAAAATGAGATCTTGGATAACCTAGATATATGCGTGAATTATGAAAAGGATGAAAATGTTGGTTTTTATTTTGACTTTCAAGAAACTCAAGATTGTAAACATCAAAGAATGAGGAAAGTAAATTCTAAATTAGATCAAAGCATTGATCAAGTTATCATCAAAATCAATCATCCATTTTGGTGGATTAGGGTTTTCACTCGATCAACACCCAAGATCCATTGAGTTTGATGAAACTTATGATGTTCATAAAGAAAGACCCCTAAATTCTTTGAAAACCAAGTGAAAAAGAGTTTCATGGATGCATGAATGTATGGTTATGCAACAATCACAAACAAGATCATAAGCAAAGTTCAAAGGCTCTTCGTCACGAGCATGGAGTTAAAGGTAAGAATCACCATAAGGTATGGACTAAGGTTATTAAATCACCTTTAGATCAAGGTTATAAGGAATCCTAGAGTCTACATTCTTCTTTTAGATATTAGCAGCTTCTAAATTACTCAATAATTAGCAATATTCTCAAGAAAAACTTGTCTGAGTGCAGCATTATGTGACTACTACTTCTGGATTACTCTGTTATAGTCTCTGCACTACATATAAAAGGATAAGATGGGTTAAGAATTCTACAGCTTCTCAGCTTCTCTGGCTCCCAGGTCAAAAGCATCAATGTCTTCTCGATTACTCGGTAAATGAATACTACAGCCAAAGGGGCCTTCACTGAGTGGGGGATCTAATACCTCCTTTTTTCAGGATTACTCCCTCAAAGTTAACATGACTATACCGACCATCCTAATCTTAAGTTTGCCCAAGTCCGGGTATAGGACTTATAAGAGATCACCAAATACCCAAAGAATCAAGAAAATCCACATAAAACAACAAACAAGTAATAATAACATAAACACATATATAACAAGTTAGGTTTAACCCTCTTAGAATTTATCCCCAGCTGAGTCGCCAATTTTGTAGCGGTGAAAATCAAAGATCAAGCTATCAATTAACTTGACTCACAAATAAGCAAGAGTCGCCACCGCGCTTTATTATTTCCAAGGGAATGTGAAAAGATCAAAATAAAACCCATAAGTAAATATCTAATGCAAGAAGTAAAAGCAAGTACAATAGAGAGATCTAAAGTTTTGGGGTTGATTATACAAGGGGAAGGTGTTAGTACCCAATGCATCTGTAGTACTCTACAAGAACCTCTTATTATATTTGTGTATTAAAATTAGTTGTTTGCTAAAATATTAGTTTAAAGGGATTTTAAAAATGCAACGATCTAATGTCGAGGTTTTGGCTTAAAAGAGTGTAAGTTTAAAAAATGAGATTTTTGGAGATCTAACTTAAGATTAGCAAAACTTAAAGATGGATGAAGGAATTTGCACAATCATATAAGATACACTCAATGACATGACGTCAACGAATTAATCATTTTTCTTGGATTCAAACACAAAGATAATAATCAGATGAAGACCTAATAAGAATCATGCATCAGATAAAAATGGACAGTAACCATAGTCCAAGGATTAAAGAACCAATTTTTAAGTTTTTTCTTTATTAAGTGGCTTATAACAAGCAAATAAAAAGGAAGCTCAAGTGAGCAAAGAGAAGATAAATGCTCAAGTGAGCAAAGAAAAAATGCATAAAGTAAAGGAAATAAAATGCTATGGATGATAAATGACATAAAAGTAAAGAGAGGAAAATATAAAGTGCAGAAATATAAATGACATTAAAGTAAAGTTAGTACAATATAAAGTTAATAATCTGATTTGGAATAAGTGTAAATTCATATAGAGCATACAATGTATGTACCCATATATGTTAGAGAAATGATACTTTGAAGTTTATTCTCTTATACATATAGTACAATTAACAAACATGTGGGATCAAGACAAAGTCAAGGAAGATACATTATGATAAACTTATCATCAATCCCAAGTACCTTGAATGATCAAAGGACCATTTAGAGGTAGATTGAAAATGATGAAAGTTCATAAAATATCCGACAAGCTTAGATGGACTAGAAAAAGCTCAAATACTTTTCAAATTGATTCAAATAAAAAAAAATAGATAAAGAAGAATAAGATGAAGTCTATAATAAAAATAGTATAAATGTCATAACTTTCTCAATTTTTCATGAAATTAGACAAATGAATAATGAAAATTTATCTACTCAATCTCATAATCAAGGATCCATGCTCAAAATAAGTAAGTAAATAACAAAAATTACAGAAAAAATGAAAATTAAACAATAATAAATCACTTTTGCTTTTGGAGGTTCAAGAACACTTTTCAACTCTTGATTTTGAATCAATGGAGTTTCCTTCCAAAATGGTGATAATTATGGTACTAAATAAATAAATAAAGAGTAAAAAATGCAATAAAATTAAATAAAGAACAAATATACTAGCCTACATATTCAATAAAAAGAAGAAATGATTTGAAAGAAAATAAAGAGAAAAAAAGAAGAGAGTTTTGGCTTAGTTTAATGAATGATTTATGGCATTGTTAGTCCCAAATGAAAGAAAGAGATGTCTTATTTATAAGGTGAATGAGATGAGAGTGTTGAGTGGCAATCCATGCGACTTTATGAGAATGATTTTTGGCCATTGATAAGTCCAAGTAGGCAATCCATGTGAAGTGTGAGAATGATTCTTGACCATTGATAAGTATAAGTTGGCAATCCATGTGAAGTGTTTGTACTACATTATAGTGGTCCCAACATTTCTTTATTGACACCAAAAAAACAAAATGACAAAGTAGTAATAATAATAATAATAATAATAATAATAATAATAATAATAATAATAATAATAATAATAATAATAATAATAATAATAATAATAAAAGAAATTAAAAGTGTTAGTAATAATAATAAATATAAAATAGAAAATAAAAGAGACATTAAATTAACTATTTTTCTTGAATTAAAATAAATGAAAATAAAAGTGCAAATTAAAAGATAAAAAATAAAATACATATAAGAAAGTAAAAGGACTTATATAAATTTTTCTAGATTTTTTTTTTTGAAATAAATAATACCAATATATAAATTTAAATTTATAAAAGAACATATTTTTGATATTTTTTTAGTAAAGAAGTAAAAATGAAAAAAATAACATGATGTTAAGTACATTTTTTTGTGATTTTTTTAAATGGAAAAGAAATCATGAATAAAACACAATAAAAATCAAATTCGACTAAATTCATAAACGGATTTTTCGTGGCTTTTCAAAGCATAATCAACTCTTGGATTGTAAAGAAAAATTGTAGATGACGTCAAGGATAATCATATGCACAAATAACCGCTCAAAAAAATCGAAATTTGAAAAAGTTAAGAATTTTTGAAATCTGACTTGAGAATTGGCAAAAATAGGTCAAACCACTCATGAACACTTGCCAGGCAATGATGTAGATGAAGGGTGGGATCGTATGTCAAAAATTAGGGTATGATACTACGGTGACAACTATTTGATCGATTGTCTCAATTGGTCGTTTAGAATACTAGCAACATGCTAGTCCCACTTTCTAGGAGCATGCATGTAGCCACCTTGTATGGGCTTGTTTGATTTTTATCTTGTGCATTGAGTTAGCTTTTATCTACTTATCTCAATAATTGGATCTTCTCTCCTCTTGGTTCATATACTAAGCTTTCTTAAAGGATCTCATAGTTAAGTATGGGCATGGACATTCTCACGAGATTAGTTGAAGCCTTTGCTTGCATCGATTAATTATAACCTGAATCAACCACTTTGGTCCATATACCAAGTATTCCATGTAAGAGGGTCTCATGGTTGAGAGTAGGATCACTTATTCTCATAAGATTAATCAAGTATAGCCCTTCGTTAATCATAATCCGATTAAATTCCCTCGATCCATACACCAAGCATTCCAATTATTCTTTTCATGATATTAATCATTTTGTGGTTGTTCTTTCCATGATTTTATGATCAATTGTTGACGCGACCCTTGTGCGCTTGAGTATTAATTTGGTTGATCATTGGCAAAGTTCCCCCCAAGTGTTGAGCTTATTGCGTGTACTTAAAGAGGCAACAGACCTTCTCTGCTCGGTATCATCGTAGCTCTCTTTATTTCTCATTCTCGCATTGTTTTCAACTCTATCTCTTTCTTGTGTGCCAAGTAGCTTGGACTTAATTTCTGCTTAAACCTGTGTTTACTTAATCATTTCCCTACTTGTCTTAACTTGTTTTACACCACGAGCCCTAAGCCTCTATTGCATTACCTTTGCACATCACTTAACACATCACTCCTCACTATACATGATCAGTCCCCACTACACACTTACCTTATGTTCCTCTTATTGTTGGATGCTTACTTTCTTCTTCTTTATTGTATGAGTACATGTTCCCTTAGGATGTTAGTTTCACCTTCTTTAAGATGTGAACTAAATAGACTCTAGGTCCTTATCCAAGTATGTTAACTTAGGTAAAAGTTTCCCTTTCAAACCCTAACGTTAGGGCCATCATTGTATAATAATGTTAGGATCTTATTAGTCTCCCTTAGACTTTTTCATTCCCCTTTTGCATACTCTTAAAACTAAAACTTTTTTTCTTTTAAAACCTCAAAACACTTAATAATAAATGATGATAATCACACTTAGGTTAAGCGATGGAAATGATAAGCGGGTTTCTTATCAATCTTCTCATTCTTTCATTGTTAGTCTTTTGTGTGGTTCAAATCTCAAACTCATTTCATAAATAAGTGGAGAAATGGCTAAATATCTCTCTCTTGAGATAAATTATTTATTATTCACAAAAAAAACACAAACCAATTCAAACTTCTTTTTGCCGCTTGGCTTTTCTTTTAAAAACTTTTTTCATAAAGCGAATATGTCTTAGCCATTCCAATACGAAGCAAACTCAACGACTTAAGCCTCTTCAAACGAGCACCCAACAAGTCAATGTTCCGAAGTTTGGAATGTCTAACGCATCACTCTCATAAAACACACACAATAAACAAAAACATTTTTTAGAAGAACTACAAGTGCCCTGATCCCTCACTGCACGAAGGATGGTACATAGGCACTAAAGATTTGCAACCGCGGCGGGCACAACTAATAAAACCTTCTTTCTATATATACTTTGTATTGCATACATTCCCTTGTAGCCTTAAGCTTTAGACTTAGATTTTTATACACCCTTAGATTAGAACAAATTTGAGTGGATCCCGTGGAGAGCCACGAACGTGAGGGCTGCTAATACCTTGCCCTTGCGTAATCGACTCCCTTACCCTTTTCTCTTGGTCGTGAGACCATGCTCTTTCCTATTTTTAGGTTTATTTAGTGTTTCCTTTCTATCTATTTGGGATAAATAACATTGATGGCGACTCTTCTATCTTTTCGCTTATCGTTCGCACTTTGATAAAAATCCCAGATGCGGCACACAAAACATACCAAAGAAAGGAGTTAAGAAGAGTAGAAAGAGTTAAGAGAGTTATATGCAGTGTGATCCTAGCCAGTGGAAGTATGTCGAAGGATCGCAGGGGAATCATAATACAAAGAGATAATGCACAAAACTAACTATAAGTCAACTGCCAAGTATGTCGATTAGTAGCCAACCGTCCACATAATCTTCAAGATGTGTTTACTTGTAACATTTTTCTGCTTTCTTACGTCCATACATCAATGACATTATTGATGTTTGTGACGATGGAAATTGTTGTTTTCGTGCTATTGCAGCTTTACTTGGAAGGGGCGAAGAGTCATGGCCTTTGATATGAATGCAGTTAAATACTCAAGCTCATCAACACACTCAATTGTTTTCCAAGAAAAATAATAATAATATGTACAAAAATGTTGAAAATTAAAATATGTGAGAAAGATATTATTTTAAGTGTATAAATAATAAAAATAAAAATGTATGGTATTTTTATATTATTTTCAAGTTTTATTTAAGAAAATAAAGTATATTATTATTAATAAACTTTTTTTATACCAAAAAAATAATAAAAATAATAAAATAAAAATGCAAAAATTAAGAAAAGATTTTTATGATTTTTCAATGTTTAGAAAAAATAAATAAAGTCAGAAAATATAAAAGAAATAAAAAAAATGCAAAATAAAGAAAATGGGCCAGGGTGCAGAAAGTAAAAGGGGAGGGGGGGTGTCAAAAGAAACAAGCCCAAGCGCCAGGCCCACTTCACTTCATCCCTGTCCTCTGTCTCTCCACGCGCGTGTCCCTGCTATGCAAATCTTGTTTTCTCTATTGCTTGCATGAAATCAAAAACTTACAACATGAAACTTATAGCATTTTTAATCACGATTCCAATCATATCCATTTTGTGACCTAACTCTCAAAGGATAGAGAGAATTTTAATGGCCCTAAATTTTGACCTAGTTTATTCAGCTAATATAAATGGAAGCTATGCATATGTACAGCTCAATCGATTTCTAATCATCTCCAGAAGCTTTTACAATCCAGACCACGCGTTTTAAAGCACTCTAAAGCACTGTAAGTACCTCGCGGATCCGCTTCCTTCTTGAAATCGTAAATCATTATTCTGGCATCATTTGAACAAAGTAATTGCATATTTGTGATCACAAGAACATTTGCAAGCTTTTTGTATTAGTGAATTTCATTTATATGATCTGTAACAAGAATCACCATAGTTAGGGTTCTTGGAGCTTTTTTGGGGTTTTCTATTTCAGGAACAATTGATCCACGTGAAGAACATGGCTTTGATCAGGAGGCCATAACGAATCCAACCATATTCTTGAAATGGATTTATATGGCCTGGAGAGAGTTTTAACATAAGCCTGCGTTTTTAGCTGCGGATTCAAATCCGCAGGTATTTTTGTTACAGGTCTGAGGACAGGGATGAGTTCGTGTAATCCTCCGGTTGGCCAATTCAAATAATTTTTGCGCGTTTTATTTTTGTTGGCATTTATTTTGTTTTAATATATTATGATTAATATGTATTATAACAACAAATGGAACAGCGTGGCATAGTGGCAAATGTGCAATGCATTATCCTTCAGGGCCTGGGTTCGAATCCCAGGTCCCCCACTTTCTCAATATTTTTGTTCTTCAGGTGATTCAATGCATACGCCTATCTACAACCTACCATGCGCCATCATTCATCCAATTGCCAGATGGCCAAAGGCCAAATCTGAGGGGCCATGATTGAAGGTCCACCATAGGCCAAGTCCAGGCGTGCATACCAGATCCCAAAAAGTCAAAGAAGGCCAGCAATGTTGGGCTTCAAAATTTCTACTCACACCACAAATTCAGGCCCAATACCCCTCTCTCTTTTATTTATTTATTTATTTTGTTTTATTAATTGTTTTATTATTTTTGTTTAATTTCTAACCAATCAAAATTCCTCTTTTTTTCATAAAATAAAATCACAAAAAAATATTTTTTATTTCAAATCAAATTTTAAACTTTTATTTTTTCTTAATAAATTTATTAATTAATTAGGTTTTAATTAGAAAACTTTAATTCCTTTTGTAAAATAAAATTAATTAGACTTAATTAGTTTTTAACCATTAATTTAATTATTATTATTTCTTTCCTAAATAATCAAAAACTCCAAAAATAATTCATTTTTATTAATTAATTCATTTAATTTAATTTAGTAATTAATTTAGGTTTAATTTCTTTCCCTTAAATAAAAACAACAAAAACCTAAAAAAGATATTTTCTTTAACCAAAAGGGTCAAAACCCTAATCATGCGTCCGATTTAATTTTGCGCCGCGACTTACTTATTTTTATCCAATAATGTACCTGTTTCCAGATTGTAATAGTAAATAGGACTTTTAATTATTTTTATTGCTTTATTTTATTTTTCAAAGGGTTTGTCTTTGGCGATGTAAATACCCGACGCCTTGTAATTTAAATTCCGTATTTTATTTCCGCAAATTATAACTGCTAGATGTTTGATAATGGGGTTTGCATGACAAGACTGAATGTTAATCTTAAAATCAACTTAGATCACCCTTAACATGTACAAAGATAAAAATAACTGAAAACGATACACTCGCACATGCGCACTCCTAGGCTACACCCCACTTGGTTGCCTTCGTACGTAGTCATTGAGTATAGGTCACTTTAGAGGTCGTCCTCTTGTCTAAAAGATCATAGTCGCCCCGAAATGGTTGCCTCGGATATTGTTGCCTCAAACAAATGATCTAAGACATTAGGGTTACCGCTAAGGCGTCCTAATATTGCTTTAGTGACCGTATGTCCCTCATTCGAATTGACCTTCAAATTCCAACGATGGTGCTACCTACTCACTAATAGTGGGATAGCATTGCCTAAAGGAAACTAGCATATAACGATTCCTTTTTCGAGTAGGTAGATAGCTCTTATATACTTGCTCTTTCAAAACAAAACTCTTCACACTTACACTTTTCGAATAAAGTTTTTTTCAAAACACTTCATTACACTCTTGAGGACAGAAGCAAGAGTTAAATCGAAGTTTTCAAACAAAAACTTTTCAAAACCCACAAGCACAAAGAAAAACAATTTTGAAAATAATTAAGCAAGTACCTAAGAGCCCGTGGGTAACCACGGATAGAAAGGGTGCTAATACCTTCCCTTTCTATAATCTACGTGAAAATTGAATTTTTCTGTGCTTTTTTCCTTTCCTTGTTGGATAAAATAAAAGACGGTGGCGACTCTTGCTTACCGCGACATTTTGCAAACACAAACGCAAAACACAAACCAACAAAATTTCCTTAACAAAATAGGGAAACCACGTCCCGGTTCTGGCCACCGTATCACAGAACTGGCGACTCTGTTGGGGACGCTTATAAGTGGGATGTACCTTAGGAATAGTTCATAATGTTTTCAATTGTTTGATCTATTTGCTTTATCTTTGTGGGCTTGATTTGGAGTTACTATAGATCCTAACCCGGATCTGGGGGATACCCTTTAGGTATGTAGCAATAAACTGTGAGGGAACTGTACGGCGTAGACCGATACGGTTGAAGCAGTAGCTACGTTGGTGTGGCACTTTAGTATGTACCGATATCCCTTGTGGCGCAACGAGGAGAATATGGGTCTGCTAAGGGGTCATTAAGCACCAACTGACCTTAGCACCTTTAATTGACCAACTTGGCCATAGAATAGTAGCAGTATGCTACACTCTTTGAGAATAAACTCTCGCGATGATTCCGGCCGCAAGAAAAGGTTGCTAAACTGGAATTATGACCAATCGAGGGTAGTCAGTGATATTGAGATCCTCTAAAACCCGGTTACTATTTTAGGACAGGTTTAAACCAACTGAACTGAAAGAGGGTAATACCTAAACTCCTTGCCAGCCTGAAATCTAAGGGCTATCTGTGTGACTTGTTTGCCCTTACCATGTTTGCTATTTGTGAAATGCTTGTGGTGTGTCTCTTATCATAACATCATGCATCATGACATTGCATGCATATTGCATTGGACTAATCTATTTCAAAGACAGAGGGGGTTCATCTTTGTTCTGTTTTGTAGGTCATGGCACCCATGCGTAGAAACACTATTCAGATCAACTTTGTCCAGATTCCCACTCAACTCAAGGATTTGGTTGCAAAGATGCCATATACCTCTTCCTTTATCGGAAGACACGGTCACCTCCTGGGTTTGGTCACCTCCAAGATGGATGAACAGATGATGAGTGTCTTAGTCCAGTTCTTTGATCCACTGTACCATTAATTTACTTTTCCGGACTACCAGTTGGTCCCTACCTTGGAAGAGTTCTCTGATCTACTGGGTATCTCCATTCTAGAGGAGACCCCGTTTACAGGTTGGGAGAAGATCCTTAGGCCAGAGGAGATTGCTTCAGCCCTTCATCTGACAAAGGATGAGGTAATGTCAAATTGGGAGACTAGAAGTGGTACAAAAGGTTTCTTGGCTAAATTCCTGGTTGATCGGGCTAATCAGTTCTGGGACAGTCTAGATTTCCAAGCATTTGAAGACATTCTGGCTCTTCTCATATATGGCTTGGTGTTGTTTCCTAACTCGGATTCTTTCGTCAGCGTGAATGCAGTGAAGATTTTCATATCTGGTAATCTTGTGCCCACTCTCTTGAGTGGCATTTTGCACTCTCTTTATGCCCGTACTGCTCGGAAACGGGGAACCCTTATGTGTTGTGCACCATTACTGGCAAGGTGGTTTATTTCTCACCTCCCCAAGTCAATTTTGAAAAACAAGGAAGGCATAGTCTGAGCCTATAGGATTATGTCTCTCTCTCATAATGATATCATTTGGACTATTAAGGGCATGGAAGACGTGGCTATTATTGATCGCTGTGGGGAATACCCCAATGTTCCACTGCTAGGAACCCATGGAGGAATCACCTATAATCCATGTTTGGCCTTACGTCAATTTGGGCGAGCTAGGAGGGAAGGACCTCATGAGTTACTGATGTCGAGCATTGTCTTTGACTTCCAAGGGGATAGTGACGAGCAATGCCGCAGGTTCATAAGAGCTTGGGATAGAGTACACAGGTCTGATCCACACCAGCTAGGTGCGAAGACTTCTCTACTAATGGAACCATATCTCCGATGGGTTCGCATACGTGCCCAAAAGCTAGGAATGCCCTACGAAGCTGTCTTACCTGTGATTGTTGAAGTTGCTGATGAAGAAGGGGTTCCTCCTACCATCCTACACCCTTACATGCCTACTGACATTGGGGCATTGAATAGGTCCTGGATGCAGCTGAGGGAAGAACGAGATACTTATAGAGAAAAGTATCACGAACAAGAGCGGAAGATCCTGAAGTTGACAAGGCAATTGGAGAATGAGCAGACCCTCAACGACTATGTCAGCACCAAAGGCAAACAACCATGGGAGCGCTGATGTCTTTTTATTATTCCTAGCTTTGATTTATTTTTCAATATTTCTTTCTTGTAACGCCTTAAAGGAATTTATCAGACATTGTTTCAAGTTTATCTAATAAAAGTGTGTTTCATTTTGGTTTACGAATTTGAATCTCCACAGTCTTTGAAATCATATCATACGCATTTCATTCCATGCACCTCATCACAGGTACCCTTACAGGTTTTCTGATCTTCTTCGTTGTTTATTTCAGCACATCATGTGTGCCGAAACATCAACTGAACAAGCAATCAAGGCTCTACAAGCTCAAAACGCTCAATTTCAGGAAATGTTCATGAATTTGGCTAAGGGTCAGCAAGATCTGAAGACCCTTATTCTGAAAGATAAGAAGAAGAAGAAGAAGACGGTCCTCCTGAACATGGGTCACAGGTTTGGAAACAGGCTGCGAGATGAAGTAAATTTATCCCACTCATCTGGAGGGGGAGAAAACTAAGAAGAAAGGAGGGTGCCTAGCCCTGTAGTATCTGACCACGAGACTGACTTTGACGAAGACCAGTATCCTCCGGCTGAGGATAGGTATAAATAGGTTGAAGACCGGTTAAGTGCGATGGAAATTCAGAAGGTCCCTGGGTTGGACTTTGGTGATCTAGGTTTGTCATCTGGGGTGGTGATTCCCCATAAGTTCAAAGCACCAGCCTTTGCTAAGTACGACGGGGTTTCTTGCCCTAAGCTGCACCTCCGTTCGTATGTTAGGAAGATTCAGCCATACACCGCTGACAAGATCCTCTGGATCCACTTCTTTCAAGACAGTCTCTCAGGGACTCAGCTTGAATGGTTTTACCAGCTAGAAGGAGCTAGTATCCGTAATTGGGAAGATTTGGCTACTGCTTTCTACAAGCAGTACCAATACAATGCCGACCTTGCTCCCACGCGTACCCAACTCCAGGGTATGTCTATGGGTGCAGGCTAAGGATTCAAAGATTACGCTCAGAAGTGGAGGGACCTTGCTGGTAGAGTGCAACCTCCCTTGGCAGATAGGGAGCTAGTGGATATGTTTCTGGGGACCTTGTCTGGTCCGTATTTCAACCATCTGATTGGAAGTTCATCGTCCGGGTTTACAGAGGTGATCATGACTGGGGAAAGAATTGAGGCTGGTATCAAATCTGGTAAAATACATAAGGGTGCTTCATCAAGCACTGAGAAGAAACCCTTTAAGAAGGAATCCAGTGCTGTTTATAGTTCAAAGAGCCATAATAGACCTGAACGTCGTCAAGCTATTAATGCGGTTGTTATATCAAGACCTGTTGTTACTCCTCAGCTCAACAATCAGCCAAGGGCCGAGAGGCCGTGAAGACAATTCACTCAGCTCAACATGACTTTATCCCAAATTTTGCCGCAGTTATTGAAGACCAACTTGGTGATTCCAAAGGAGGCCCCGAAGAGCCCTAATACAACATCGCCGATGTACAATCCAAACGCCCACTGTGCTTTTCATTCTGATAGCCCGGGGCACGATACGAATGATTGATGGGTTTTGAAGAATAAAGTACAAGACTTGATCGATGCTAAAGAGATTGAGTTCGAAGCAACTGAAAAACCTAACGTTGTGACTGCTCCCATGCCCAAGCATGGAGTGAATGTTGTAGAAGAAGACTCGTTTGTGGTTTTTGTGAAAGACATTGTTACTCCATTAATGACTGTGAAAAAGAATCTTCTGTTAGCCGGTTTATTTTCGGGTTGTGGCGAAGGTTTCCATCTGTGTGCCGTCCTACCTACCGGTTGCCATCTTTTGAAGTCAGGTGTCCAACGCCTGATGGATAATAAAGAAATTCTGTTTAAGAAGACTTTTGTTCATTTGGTTCCTACTGAAGAAGTTTCTATAATCACCATTTTCGACAATTCTTCCAAGGCTTCCTCGAGAAAGCCTGTTAGAATTACATTTGTTCCAAGAATCGCACCATTGATCATCACTGTTCCTGGGCCTATCCCCTATACATCCAATAAAGCTGTCCCGTGGCATTATGGGGCTGACGTATATTATCACGGAGTTAAGCAAGACTTGAGTGCTGAAGAGTCTAATACTGACGTCAGCAATATTGTTGGACCTGCTAAAGTCACCCGCAGCGGAAGACTTTTCTCCCCTGAGATCTCTCTGCCAGTTGTTCGGACGCCTGTTGTCATTACACCTGCTAGTGCACCTAATACTATCCCAGTTCAAGTTCCCATTCTTACCCCTATTGCGGAGTCATCTGATACTCGGGGCAAAGGGACCACTGATGAGCCTGCCCGGACGGAGGAACCAAAGAGGATTACTGTTGAAGCCTCTAGACAAGAGATGGAGGAAATTTTGAAAATCATCCAAAAGAGCGACTATAATGTAGTCGAACAGCTGGGGCAAACCCCGTCCAAAATCTCTATGTTGTCTCTATTTCTATGCTCGGAAGCCCATGCCAAGGCTCTGATTGCCTTCCTGAAGACTGCGTACGTGCCGCAAGAAACATCAGCTGATCAGTTTAAAGATTATGTGGCTAGTCTAACAGCGAATAATGGGTTAGGTTTCTCCGATGCAGACTTGCCTGCTAAGGGGAGGAATCACAATGATGCCCTGCATGTCTCCATTGAATGCAGGGGCACCACACTAGCCCATGTATTGGTGGATACTGGTTCCTCATTGAACGTTTTACCTAAGAAAGCTCTAGACCGGCTGGATTGTGAAGGTTTAGAGTTAAAGCCAAGTAACATTGTTGTTAGGGCCTTTGATGGGTCGAAGAGAATGGTACATGGAGAAGTGGATATTCCAGTGAAGGTTGGTTTTCAGGTCTTTGCGTCTACTTTTTATGTGATGGACATTCGGCCATCCTATTCTTATTTGCTGGGTCGCCCATGGATCCATAAAGCTGGGGCAGTGACTTCTACGCTCCACCAGATGCTGAAATACCCAGTCAAAGGGAAACTTATTACGGTACGAGGGGAGGAGGAGTACATGGTGAGCCACCTAAACTCTTTCCGGTATGTAGAGATGGATGGGGAGTTCATTGAGACCCCGTTTCAACATTTTGAAGAGGTTCCCCAGACACTGGCATCAGCTGAAACTGTCAATGAAGATCCTCCTATGAAGATGGCTTCCTTTAATGATGCTCGGGCTGTTATTGAGAAAGGTGGGTGTGCAAATTGGGGCCAACTCCCTGATTTTGCACATAAGACTAACAAGTTTGGTTTGGGTTTCACTGCAGAAGCTCAAAGGGTTGTTCAGAGTGCAAGAACTGGAAGACCTCCCCTGTTTATCAGCAATTCAGGAGTGAATGCCATTGAAGACGATGGTGAAGAATCTGAGTTCGACAGTTGGATCTACCCAACTACTGATGGTGGACTAAGCAACTGGACAGCAAAGGACTCCATCCCAATTTCTTTTGTTACCCAGTAATGAGACTTTTGTTTTGTATTTGTAACAGACAATGTTTTAAACTTTATAGCCCGGTGTCTTACCCGAGGCACCATGGTTTTGTTTGTGAGGACTATATGTGTGTCATCTACATATAACATTAATAAAAGCATTGGACGTTTCTTGCATTTAAAATTTTGCACTCCTTGTTTTTCTTCTATTATATATTGCAAAACAGCTATTTTACACACACTCATATATACAGGTCTACATCCACTCTGGATCTCACTGGTAACAACTCTGCTACTGTCAGTTATGACTTCGAAAGTCCGATCAACTTAGCCAAAGACGAAGGTGAAGATGATTGTGAAGTGCTTGGTGAACTTGCTAGACTGCTACTTCAGGAAGAGAGCGTTATTCAGCCGCATGAAGAGCCAGTGGAATCAGTAAATCTGGGTATAGAGATAGACAAGAAAGAGGTCAAGATCGGTGCAAATCTGGAAGCTAGTGTCAAGCAACGGCTGATTCAGATGCTACGTGACTATGTTGAGATCTTTGCCTGGTCTTATGAAGATATGCCTGGTTTTGGATACTGATATCGTGGTTCACCGCTTGCCTACCAAGGAAGACTGTCCTCTAGTGAAACAGAAGGTCCGCCGAATGCGCCTGGAGATGTCTGAGAAAATCAAGGCTGAGGTTATGAAACAGTTTGATGTCGGTTTTCTAGTAGTTACTTCTTACCCGAAGTGGGTTGCCAACGTGGTTCCTGTGCCGAAGAAGGATGGTAAGGTTCGAATGTGTGTTGACTATAGGGATCTGAACAGGGCGAGTCCCAAGGATGATTTCCCTCTGCCTCATATCGACGTTCTGGTTGACAACACCGCTCAACATAAGGTCTTCTCCTTTATGGATGGTTTCTCCAGTTATAATCAGATTAAAATGGCTCCCAAAGACATGGAGAAGACAAACTTTGTTACTCAATGGGGTACCTTCTGCTACAAGGTCATGCCTTTCAGATTGAAGAATGTTGGGGCAACGTATCAGTGCGCCATGGTCGCTTTGTTCCATGACATGATCCATCATGAAATTGAGGTATACGTCGACGACATGATTGCAAGATCCCAGACTGAGGAAGAACATCTTTACCACCTTCAAAAGCTATTTGACAGGTTGAAGTTGTACAAGCTGAGGTTAAACCCGAACAAGTGCACCTTCGGGGTGAGATCTGGTAAGCTGCTGGGTTTTGTCGTAAGTGATAAGGGTATTCAGGTGGATCCTGCCAAAGTAAAGGCTATACAGGAAATGCCAGCTCCCCGAACAGAAAAAGAAGTCAGAGGCTTTCTGGGACGTCTGAACTATATTGCACGATTCATCTCACACATGACTGCTACTTGTGAGCCAATCTTCAAGCTGCTGAAGAAAGATCAAGTGGTAAGATGGAACGATGAATGTCAGTCCTCTTTCGAAAGGATTAACGAGTATCTCCAAGAACCTCCTATTCTGATGTCTCCAGTTGAAGGGAGGCCTTTAATCTTATACTTGACAGTACTCGACAACTCAATGGGGTGTGTGATGGGTCAGCATGACGAGTCTGGCCAAAAAGAGTATGCTATTTATTACCTTAGCAAAAAGTTTAATGACTGCGAGACCTGATACTCGTTGCTCGATAAAACTTGCCGCGCTTTGGCATGGGCTGCTCACCGGCTGAGACACTATATGCTGACTCACACTACTTTATTGATATCAAAGATGGATCCCATCAAGTATATCTTCGAAAAGCCTGCCTTGTCCGGAAGAATAGCAAGATGGCAGATGATCTTGACTGAGTATGACGTCCAGTATATGACCCAAAAGGCAATTAAGGGAAGTGTGTTGGCAGATCATCTGGAACATCAGGCAGTCGATGATTACCAGTCTATGAACTTTGAATTCCAGGACGAGAATATTATGTTGGTAACTGATTGTGAGACACCTGGACCGGATGAAGGACCTGAGGAGGGATCTCGATGGTCTATGTACTTTGACGGAGCTTCAAAATCTTTGGGTAATGGCATTGGCGCTGTGATCATATCCCCTGAAGGCTCTCATACTCTGTTCACTGCCCGACTATGTTTCAACTGCACCAACAATATGGTGGAGTATGAAGCGTGCATTATGGGTCTTCGAGCAGCTATTGACCTAAGGATTAAGTTTCTAAGTGTTTTCGGAGATTCCGCTCTCGTGATCAGTCAGATCAAAGGCGAGTGGGATACGAAACACCCTAATCTTATTCCTTACAAGGAGTATGTGTTGACGTTACTTCCACACTTCGAGGAGATAACCTTTGAACACTTCCCTAGAGAGGAGAATCAGTTAGCGGACGCGCTGAATACGATGTCTTCTATGTTCAAAGTCAATTGGGACAACGAGGCTCCCCGGATTACCATTGAAAGGTTGGACGAACCTGCACATTGTTGTGACATCGAGACTGAAGAGGTAGCACATAAACCCTGGTTTCATGAGGTGAAAAGGTATCTTGAGGCTCAAGAATACCCCGAGGGTGCATCTGTTAATGATAAGAAGTTCTTGAGGAGGTTCGCGGCGAAGTTCTTCATCAGCAATGGTATTCTTTACAAGCGTAACCATGATTCAACCTTACTGCGATGTGTGGATAAGAATGAAGCAGAAAGGATCATGGTAGATTTACATGAAGGTACTTTAGGGACTCATTCCAGTGGACACACCATGGTGAAGAAAATCCTACGGGCGGGATATTATTGGTCCACAATGGAAGCCGACTGTTATTGGCATTCTCGGACATGTCACAAGTGCCAAGTCTATGCTGATAAAGTGCACATACCTCCAGTACCTCTGAACGTCTTGACAGCTCCGTGGCCTTTTGCAATGTGGGGCATCGACATGATCGGCAAGATCATATCTACAGCGTCCAACGGGCATCGTTTCATCTTGGTAGCTATTGATTACTTCACAAAGTGGGTTGGAGCGGCTTCCTTTGCTAATGTAACCAAGAACGTCATGGCACGGTTCATTCGGCACAATCTGATTTGTCGATACGGTGTACTAGAGAGGATCATTACGGACAATGGTACAAATCTCAATAATAATATGATCACCGAGCTCTGCAAGAAGTTCAAGATACATCATCACAATTCTTCTCCTACCGGCCGAAGATGAATGGGGCTGTAGAAGCGGCTAATAAAAATATCAAGAAGATTGTGCAGAAGATGACGGTGACGTACAAAGACTGGCACGAGATGTTACCGTTTTCTCTTCATGGGTACCGTACCTCAGCACAAACGTCAACAGGGGCAACCCCTTATTCCTTGGTATATGGTATGGAGGCAGTCTTGCCCATTGAAGTTCAGATACCCTCTCTTCGAATTATGAAGGATACAGGTTTGAGCGAAGATGACTGGATTCAGACCTGGCTTGATCAGTTGAACCTAATCGACGAGAAGAGACTTGCTGCTATTTGTCATGGTCAGACGTATCAGAAGAGGATGATCAAGGCATTTAATAAGAAAGTTAGACGACAAGAGTATCAAGTTGGGGATCTGGTAATCAAGCGTATCATACTGCCACAAGGTGATCCCAGGGGCAAATGGACCCCTACTTACGAAGGGCCATTTGTGGTTAAGAACATTTTCTCAGGAGGAGCGATGATTCTAACCACCATGGATGGTGACGACCTTCCTCACCCCGTCAATGCAGACATAGTGAAAATATACTACGCATAATCAAAGACCCGCTAGGTCGACTGGCCTAGGCAAAAATAAGAGCTTCCCGGCGAACCAAAAGGGTTCGGGAAAAAATAAGGGATGAAAATGAAAAAAACTGTACACCCGGCAAGTCGAAAACCTGAAAAGGTGGCTTGGGAAAAAAGGGTATCCCGGTGGACTGAAAACCCAAAAGGGTGGTCCAGGCAAAAATTAGGGATCAAAGCGTAACACTATGTCTCATTGGATCACCTTGCAACCAGACTTCGGTATCGACTGTCAAGCTCGGACGACACTAATCAATCTGATCTACTTTCAACCAAGTAGCAAAGTGATGAGATGCTCGAGGACATAAAGGTAATAGCAGAGTCAGAACCCAGTGGGATTATTCACATAGCTGTTTTATTTAGTCTTTCACAAATTGTGTAAAATCTATTATTCGGCGGCGTTCTCTTACTAGGACGTCAGCCTCTTGTACAAAAACACCTATTTACAGGCCAAACTTCAAAAATCAATACAATTCATTTTCAGAGAAATTTCAAACTGTTTTTCCTTTTTCTGTTATGTTTTGCAAAGAACGTACAATGTTCATTTTTGATATATGCATTTGACATTAATTGCGGCTCATGAATATTTACATGCGAAACAAAAGATGATTACTCGTAATATTAGAAACAGGGGCAACAAGATTTTTCCAAGCGTTATAGTTGTTCTGTCCACCAGGTACAAAGGTAGATCCAGCTGAAGAATATGGCTAAGGTACTTTCACTCCCCGCAGAGTAAGACAATAATGATAGCTCTTCCCAGCTGATACTCACAACCGCGAATGAGTCGATAATTTTCTCGTCAAGCAGAATTCATCTACCATCAGCACTGAAAGGTCTTAATATTCCCCAACGGAGTATAAGAATATCCTCGGTAGAGTACAAAATATCCCCGGTGGAGTTTGAAATTTTTCCCAGCGCAGTTTGGAAAATCATCCCCAGTAGACTTTGGAAGATTGTCCCCAGCAGAGCTCAAAGGATTATCCCTATTAGAGTCTAAAAGGTTATCCCCAGTGAAGTCACAATTGAAATATCATCCCCCAGCGGAGTCCCTTCCTTTCACAAACAAGAAGTCAATCCCCAACAGGATTCAGTATCACCAGCAACGGTAATTCATCCCCAGCGGAATTTATCAGCGGAATCCTCTATAGGGCATCTCTTCCCCACAGAGTAATCTCCTCATCAGTTTATTCCCCAACGGAGTTATCCTCTCCTGCAGGTTTATTCTCCCAATCATCGTCATCCGCCATCCTCATCGGAAACGAAAAATTCAACTCTTTTCTCCAGCAGCTATCCGGAATTTATTTTCCCCAGCTAAAAGCATTACATTTCCATACACCATGACACATGCATATACGCATCATACAACACAATCTCGTTTATTTTGAGAACATCATTGCCTGATACATATCATGCATTACATAAAACTAACCTTTACCTTTCAGGAAGGATGCAGTTAAATTCTCATAAAATTCAAAGCTATGAAGCTTTTACCTCCGTCGAATTACAGACGAGTTCCTAAATCTCAGCAGAGTTTTCTCAGTTGAATTACGGGCGAGTTCTTAAATCTCGATGAAGATGTTTCCCTCAGTCGAATTACTGACCAGTTCCTAAATCTCAACAGAGTTTTTCTCAGTTGAATTACAGGCAAGGTCCTAAATCTCGGCAAAGTTCCTCCGTCGAATTACAGACGAGTTCCTGAATCTCAGTAGAGTTCTCTCAGTTGAATTACGGGCGAGTTCTTAAATCTCGATGAAGATGTTTCCCAAAGTCGAAGTACTGACCGGTTCTTAAATCTCAATTGAATTATCCTCGGCTGAATTACAGATAAGGTTCTAAATCTCGGCAAAGTTCCTCCGTCGAAGTACTGACCGGTTCTTAAATCTCAACTGAATTATCCTCGGTTGAATTACAGATAAGGTTCTAAATCTCGACAAAGTTTCTCCGTCGAAGTATGGACGAGTTCTTAAATATCAATAGAATTATCCTCGATTGAATTACAGACAAGTCCTAAATCTCGGTGAAGATGTTTCCATCAGTCGAAGTACTGACCGGTTCTTAAATCTCAACCGAATTATCCTCAGTTGAATTACAGATAAGTTTCTAAATCTCGACAATTCTCCTCCGTCAAAGTATGGACGAGATCTTAAATCTCAACAGAATTATCCTCGGTTGAATTACAGATAAGTCCTAAATCTCGGTGAAGATGTTTCCCTCACTCGAAGTACTGAACGGTTCTTAAATCTCAACTGAATTATCCTCAGTTGAATTACAAATAAGGTTCTAAATCTCGACAATTCTCCTCCGTCGAAGTATGGACGAGTTCTTAAATCTCAACAGAATTATCCTCGGTTGAATTACAGATAAGTCCTAAATCTCGGTGAAGATGTTTCCCTCAGTCGAAGTACTGACCGGTTCTTAAATCTCAATCGAATTATCCTCAGTTGAATTACAGATAAGGTTCTAAATCTCGACAATTCTCCTCCGTCGAAGTACAGACAGTTCCTAAATCTCAGCAGAGTTTTCTCAGTTGAATTACAGGAAAGTTCTTAAATCTTGACGAAGATGTTTCCCCCCAGTTGAATTACGAACAAGTTCTTAAAACTCAGCAGAGATGTTCTCTCAGTTGAAGTACAAGCAAGTTCCTAAATCTCAACAAAGATCAGACTTCCCCAGCAGAATCTTCTACAACAACAGGTATGCAAGTTCTCTCTAAGGAATCTCTTATGCGATCGAAACTCCTGCAGATGGCATCTTTAAGCCCATCCTCCCTCCAGCAATCTCCAAATGGCATCTGTAAGCCCATTCCCGACATCACAAGGCTGATACCACTTCATGCGAGTGCAAATTTCTGGGCACTCTAGTGTTCAATCATCTTCCACCTTCGGATCACGAAAGGCATGAAAGCCAATCTACATCCTCAGGTTTAAGAAGATTGAACAGGGGCAGCTGTTGTACCCCAAAATTTTCCCTCTCATATTTCTAAATACATTGCAAGAAAAATCTCCAAGTGGCTCAAGGTTGCTCAAGAGTTAGTCAGACAAGCCATCTCCTAAGGCAGTCAACCCCAAATTAGGGTTTTGTGTTGCATCAAGATACTTGAGTCCAAATGACCTCAAGTGCTCCCTAATGTCCTAATATTTTATCAAGATCATCCATGTCAAATTTCAATCCTTGCAGAGGAAGTTTGCTCAGTCAATTGCTCAAAGGTCCAAAAATTGATTGTGCTAGGGCAAAAGTCAACTGTGACCCAAATACAGTCAAACTTCAAGATTTTTTGTCAACATTCTCATTTTTAAGGATATTTCATCATTTGATCAAGGTTTGATCATGATTCCTCAAGGATTGCTCAAAATTCATCAAGATTCAAAAGTTGCTAAATTAGGGTTTTGTAGGAAAAGTCAACTCAACTTTGACCAAGCATAACTTTCTTATACTTTATTAGAAATGACCCATCCAAATCTCATTTTGAAGAGGATGAAATTTCCTACAATCCATCTTCATACCCCATGTTCAAAAAATGAAATCACAAGAAGTTATGAATTTTGACATTATAGGTCATTTTTGAAAGTCAACAAAAACACCTTTTTTTCCAAAGCTTATAACTTGAGAATGGAATATCAAATTGAGATGAGACAAAAAGGGTTGGGTATATGACATCTCAAGCTTTATAGAAAGTCCAAAAACGCTTCCAAAAGTTCAATATTGAAGAAGTTATGCATTGTTGAAGTTGGACTTTTTTGTAAAATTGCCAAAAGTCAACTATCCCCAAAACTTCAAATTTTGTCAAATGGGCCCATTCTTTTCCACTTGATTTGAGTTTTCATCATTGTCAACGTGCCCTAGCTTCAGCCATGTGTCCATATATCATTTTTATTATTTAATTTGATTTTTATTTGAATTTATTCATTTTAAATCAAATTAAATCACATAAAATCAAAAAAATTGATAACCAAAGATTTTTTATTGATTATATAGGCTTCAATGGACAGCTAGCACATCTCCAAACTCGTATCAAAGCAAATCATGTGCAAAAATATTGAATTGAATCAAATTTGGAAAGGTTTAATAATGGAGATCAAATCACATTCATGTGCATTGATATGAAGGGATTCAGTCCATGATTCTTACCCTAATACAAAGCACATTACATAAGCAAGCAGAGGGATACGAAATACAGGTTGGAAAAGGCAGAGAGAGGCAGAACCAGAATTGGAAAATTCACAAAAAAGTGAGAGATCAAAGTCCAAGCTAGAGGCGTTTTCAGGACTTGGGACTTGTCTCAACCGATTGTTGATCATCTCCAGAAGCTTTTACAATCCAGACCACGCGTTTTCAAGCACTCTAAAACACTGTAAGTACCTCGCGGATCTGCTTCCTTCTTGAAATCGTAAATCATTATTCTGGCATCATTTGAAAAAAGTAATTGCATATTTGTGATCACAAGAACATTTGCAAGCTTTTTGTATTAGTGAACTTCATTTATATGATCTGTAACAAGAATCACCATAGTTAGGGTTCTTGGAGCTTTTTTGGGGTTTTCTATTTTAGGAACAATTGATCCACGTGAAGAACATGGCTTTGATCAGGAGGCCATAACGAATCCAACCATGTTCTTGAAATGGATTTATATAGCCTGGAGAGAGTTTTAGCATAAGCCCGCGTTTTTAGTTGCGGATTCAAATCCGCAGGTATTTTTGTTACAGGTCTGAGGACATGGATGAGTTCGTGTCATCCTCCGGTTGGCCAATTCAAATAATTTTTGCGCATTTTATTTTGCTGGCATTTATTTTGTTTTAATATATTATGATTAATATGTATTATAACAACAAATGAAACAGCATGGCGTAGTGGAAAACGTGCAATGCATTATCCTTCAGGACCTGGGTTCGAATCCCAGGTCCCCCACTTTCTCAATATTTTTGTTCTTCAGGTGATTCAATGCATACGCCTATCTACAACCTACCATACGCCATCATTCATCCAATTGCCAGATGGCCAAAGGCCAAATCTGAGGGCCCATGATTAAAGGTCCACCATAGGCCAAGTCCAGGTGTGCATACCAGATCCCAAAAAGTCAAAGAAGGCCAGCAATATTGGGCTTCAGAATTGCTACTCACACCACAAATTCAGGCCCAATACCCCTCTCTCTTTTATTTATTTATTTATTTTGTTTTATTAATTGTTTTATTATTTTTGTATAATTTTTAACCAATCAAAATTCCTCTTTTTTTCATAAAATAAAATCACAAAAAAATATTTTTTATTTCAAAACAAATTCTAAACTTTTATTTTTTCTTAATAAATTTATTAATTAATTAGGTTTTAATTAGAAAACTTTAATTCCTTTTGTAAAATAAAATTAATTAGACTTAATTAGTTTTTAACCATTAATTTAATTATTATTATTTATTCCTAAATAATCAAAAACTCCAAAAAATAATTCATTTTTATTAATTAATTCATTTAATTTAATTTAGTAATTAATTTAGGTTTAATTTCTTTCCCTTAAATAAAAACAACAAAAACCTAAAAAAGATATATTCTTTAACCAAAAGGGTCAAAACCCTAATCATGCGCCTGATTTAATTTTGCGCCGCGACTTACTTATTTTTATCCAATAATGTACCTGTTTCCAGATTGTAATAGTAAATAGGACTTTTAATTATTTTTATTGCTTTATTTTATTTTTCAAAGGGTTTGTCTTTGGCGATGTAAATACCCGACGCCTTGTAATTTAAATTCCGCATTTTATTTCCGCAAATTATAACTGCTAGATGTTTGATAATAGGGTTTGCACGACAAGACTGAATGTTAATCTTAAAATCAACTTAGATCACCCTTAACATGTACAAAGATAAAAGTAACTGAAAACGATACACTCGCACATGCGCACTTCTAGGGTACACCCCACTTGGTTGCCTTCGTACGCGGTCATTAAGTATAGGTCACTTTAGAGGTCGTCCTATTGTCTAAAAGATCATAGTCGCCCCGAAATGGTTGCCTCGGATATTGTTTCCTCAAACAAATGATCTAAGACATTAGGGTTACCGCTAAGGCGTCCTAACATTGCTTTAGTGACCGTATGTCCCTCATTCGAATTGACCCTCAAATTCCAACGACGGTGTTACCTACTCACTAATAATGGGATAGCATTGCCTAAAGGAAACTAGCATAGAATGATTCATTTTTCGAGTAGGTAGATAGCTCTTAGATACTTGCTCTTTCAAAACAAAACTCTTCACACTTACACTTTTCGAACAAAGTTTTTTTTAAAACACTTCATTACACTCTTGAGGACAAAAACAAGAGTTAAATCGAAGTTTTCAAACAAAAAATTTTCAAAACCCACAAGCACAAAGAAAAACAATTTTGAAAACAATTAAACAAGTACCTAAGAGCCCGTGGATAACCACGGATAGAAAGGGTGCTAATACCTTCCCTTTCTATAATCTACCCCCCGTACTCAGAAATATCTCGAAAAATGAATTTTTCTGTGCTTTTTTCCTTTCCTTGTTGGATAAAATAAAAGACGGTGGCGACTCTTGCTTACCGCGACATTTTGCAAACACAAACACAAAACGCAAACCAGCAAAATTTCCTTAACGAAATAGGGAAACCACGTCCCGGTTCTGGCCACCGTATCACAGTCGGCTAACACACTCCCCTTTATAGCTTTTTGGGTCGTGTACTATATATCATATTTTGTTAGGATCATCTGCCATCTAGCGATTCTTCCAGATAGAGCAGGCTTCTCAAAGATGTACTTGATCAGATCTATCTTAGATATCAGCAAAGTGGTATGAGTCAACATATACTGCCTTAGCCGGCGAGCAGCCCATACCAAAGCGCAGCAAGTTTTCTCGAGCAGTGAGTATCGAGTCTCACAGTCGGTAAACTTTTTGCTAAGGTAATAAATGGCATGCTCTTTTTGGCCAGACTCGTCATGTTGGCCGAGTACGCACTCCATTGAATTCTCTAGGACGATCAGATACATGATTAGCCGTCTTCCTTCTACGGGTGGCATCAAGATAGGAGGTTCTAGCAAATACTCCTTGATTTTATCGAAAGCAATTTGACAGTCATCATTCCATTTAACCACCTGATCTTTCTTCAACAGCTTGAAGATTGGTTCACAGGTAGATGTTAGGTGAGAAATGAACCTTGCAATGTAGTTTAGGCGTCCCAAGAAACCTCTGATCTCCTTCTCAGTGCGAGGAGAAGGCATTTCTTGTATAGCTTTGACTTTGGTAGGATCAACCTCGATGCCTTTGTTACTGACAATGAAACCCAAGAGTTTATCGGACCGGACTCCGAAAGTGCACTTGTTAGGGTTCAGTCTGAGCTTGTACTCCTTCAACCTGACAAACAGCTTTTGCAGATGGTCGAGGTGTTCTTATTCAGTTTGTGATCGGGCTATCATGTCATCTACGTAGACCTCTATCTCATGATATATCATATCATGAAACAAAGCTACCATGGCACGTTGATAGGTTGCCCCGACATTCTTCAGTCTGAATGGCATCACTTTGTAGCAGAACGTATCCCACTGTGTAACAAAAGTAGTTTTCTCCATGTCCTCAGGGGCCATTTTGATCTGGTTATAGCCTGAGAATCCATCCAAGAAAGAAAATACCTTGTGCTGAGTTGTGTTGTCAACCAAGATGTCAATGTGCGGAAGTGAAAAGTCATCTTTAGGGCTGGCCCTGTTTAAGTCTCTGTAATCCATGCACATTCTCACTCTGTCGTCCTTCTTAGGCACGGGCACAATGTTAGCAACCCATTGTGGATAGGAAGTAACAGCAAGAAATCCAGCATTGAACTGCTTCATAACTTCTGCTTTGATCTTTTCTGACATGTCGGGCCTCATGCGGCGGACTTTTTATTTAACTGGTGGACAGTCTTCTCTTGTGGGTAGACGGTGTACCACAATGTTTGTATTAAGTACCGGCATGTCTTCTTATGACCAGGCAAAGATCTCAACATACTCATGCAACAACTAAACTAAGCGCTCCTTGACACTTGGCTCTAGGTTGGCACCCACTCTAACTTCTTTTCTATCTTCCTCAGTACCCAAGTTGGTTGTCTCTAACAGCTCCTCATGAGGTAGAATATCCCTTTCTTCCTGTTGTAGCAGTCTAGCCAATTCTCCCGGCACCTCACAATCTTCCTCACCTTCGTATTCGGCATGGTAGACCAGATCTTCAGAGTCACTGAAGGCCATAGCAGAATTGTTGCCCATGGAATCCGGAATGGAAGGGTACCTGCATTTGTGAGTGTGGGTGTGTGTAAGGGATAGCCACCTTTAAACAAATAAAATGTAAAAAGAAAGATAATGAACACAAAAGTTTATATGTGAAAACGTCCATGATTCATTAAAATGACATATGAAGATGAAAAATCAAACCCTTACAAATGGACCTATGTGCCTCGGGTAAGGCACAAGGTTAAAAGTGTACGAATTGTTTGAGAATTATTACAAACTAACATAAATTTTTGAAAGATAAATTACTGCGGTATGAAAGTAATCGGAACAAAGTCTTTTGCCTCCCAGTTGCACAGTTCTCCGTCAACAGTAGGGAAAATCCAGTCTTCCAAGTTGCTCTCCTCTTCATTATCCTCCAAAGCATTGACTCCATGATAGGTGATCTTCACTGGTGGCATTCCAGCACGGGAGCGGCGCACAGCCTTTTGACTAGCCTAAGTGAAACCCAAGCCGAATTTATCTGATTTGAAAGGAAAGTCGGGAAGCTGCCCCCAGATTGTGCTTCCTCCTTCTTCAATCACAGCTTTTGCATCTTTGAGAGACGACATCCGAAGCGGAGGTCTGGTAATCATGGGTACAGAAGACACTGTCTTGGTTGCCGCAATCTCCGGAGCTACCTCTTCAAAATGCTGAAAAGGGGTTTCGATGAATTCGCCATCCAATTCTACATAGCGGAAAGAATTTAGATGGCTTATCATGTATTCCTCTTCACCATGAACAGTTATAATTTTCCCCTGGACAGGGTACTTGAGCATTTGATGCAGAGTAGAAGTGACGGCTCCAGCATAGTGAATCCAGGGTCTTCCCAACAAGCAAGAATAGGAAGGACGGATGTCCATCACATAGAATATGGAGTTGAAGGTTTCAATTCCCACCTTAATCGGGATGTCCATCTCCCCGTGGACCATCCTCTTGGAACCATCAAAGGCTCTAACAATGATGTTGCTGGGATTCAAGGTTAAACCTTCACAATCTAGTCTATCCAAGGCTTTCTTTGGCAAGACGTTCAGCGATGAACCTGTGTCTACCAGTACGTGTGCTAGAGTAGTCCCTCTGTGTTCCACCGAGACATGTAAAGCATCATTATGTTTTCTCCCTTTGATTGTTAGATCAGCATCGGAGAATCCTAGACCATTGTCAGCTGTTAAGCTAGCTACACATTCCTGGAGCTGATCCGCGGAGGTTTCATGTGGCACGTGGGCCATCTTTAAGAATCTTATCAAAGCTTTAGCATGAGCTTCTGAACAAAGCAGCAAGGCCAACATAGAGATCTATGAGGGGGTTTTCCCAAGTCGTTCCATAACATCATAATCGCTTTTCTTGATTATTTTCAAAATTTCTTCCATTTCTTTTTGAGAGGTTTCAGGGATGACCAATGGTTGAGCCCTCATCCTGACGGGCTCTTCTTGGATCCTTTTCCCTCTATCATCAGCAGCAGCAGAGGGGACAACCACATGAGTTACAACTTCTTCAATAATTGGAGTTCTCGCAGATATGTTGACCGGTACAGGGGTAACCTTAGGAGCAGCTGAGGGTCCAAAGATTGCCTTTGGAGGGGCAATCTCTGGAGAGAAAATTCTTCCACTGCGGGTGATTTTGCTCGTTCCAGCAATGTTTCCAATGTCGGAAGTCTCTTCATCAGAACTCTCTTCAGTTGATTCAATTTGTTTAATACCGTGGTAGTAGATTTCTCCACCATAGATCCACGGTACTGATCTGTCGGACTTGTACGGGACGGGCCCGGGCATGGTTATCTTCAAAGGTACAGTCTTCGGAGCGGATGTAATCTTAACATGTCTTTTGGAGACCTTGGAAAGATTGGCGGATATGGTTATTATTGAAACATCATTGACAGGAGTCGGTGCAACAGGAGTCTTTTCAAAAAGGATTTCTTGGTTATCCATTAGGCGTTGGATGCCTAACTTCAACAATAGACAGTCGGTTAGTAAGGATGAACAAAGGCAGCAATCTTCTTCACAACCTGGGAAAATCCCAGCATTCAGCAAATTCAACTTGATTATCGGTAGCGGAGTTATCAAATCATCAACAGTAGTAACAAAAATATCTTCTTCGACAACATGGCCATTGTGGCCATGCTTTGGCATTAGAGCAGAGATTACATTCGGCTTTTCAGGGGCGTCGAATTCAACTTCTTTAGCAACTATCAAATCTTGAATATTATTCTTGAGGGCCCAACAATTGTTGCTGTCGTGCCCCAGGCTGTCTGAATGACAAGCACACTTGGCGTTTAAATGGTAGTAAGAAGAAGCTGTATTCAGATTCTTCGGGGCTTCTTTCAAACTAGCAAGGTTTAACTTCAAGAGATGGGGTAGAACCTGAGTAGGAGTCATGTTGATCCGGGTGAATTGCCGTACAGGCCTTTCCACCCTTGTTTGGTTGGTTCTGGGTTGATTGTTTCTGGGCTGATCAGCTGCAGACTTCTGAATCATTACGGCCCCCACCGCTGGTCGGCGCTCAACTCTTCCTTGACCTCTTTGGGAGTGGACAACTGATACTTCCTTCTTTGCTGGAAATGTCTTTTTGATGGCAGCGGAAGCAGATGCATCTTTTTGAATTTTCCCAAGAACATGTCTACTAGCTCCCTCTCAGATAGAGGTGGTTGTACTCGTCCCGCCAAGTCTCTCCATTTCTGGGCATACTCTTTGAAACCTTCATTTGATACCATGCTCATACTCTGTAATTGAGTACGAGTTGGTGCTAAGTCTGCATTATATTGATACTGTTTGTAGAAGGCGGCCGCCAAATCTTCCCAATTATGCACATCAGACCTCTCCAACTGGTAAAACTAATCCATCCGCGTCCCCGATAAACTGTCCTGGAAGAAATGGACCCACAGGTCTTTGTCAGAAGAATGTGGTTGAATTTTATTGACATAAGATCGTAGGTGCATCTTGGGACAAGACAACCCATCGTACTTAGCAAAAAGAGGCACCTTAAACTTAGAAGGGATTACAATTCCAGAGACCATCCCTAACTCTTCAAATTCCAGCCCAGGCACTCTCTGTATCTCCATGGCAGCTAGACGCTCTTCCAAGTTCTTGTAATTATCATCTGTAGGAGGGTACTGCTGTTCAGAATAGTCTTCATCCTCTTCTTCTTCTTCTTCCTCAGAGTCAGATGGCACTGCAGTCTCTTTACCCTTTCTTACCCCTTCATCAGATGTTGAGGGGAAATCCAGGACCCTTCTGGCTTGGCCTTCAAACCTTCTGCCTATGGTAGCCACACCAGCCCTCTTCTTCTTCTTTTTCTCTTTTTCCTTCTCTAGCAGAGTTTTGAGCTCCTCCTGCCCCTTGGCCAAGGTCAGAAGTAGATGTTGAAACTGTGAATTCTGTGGTTGCAAGTCTTTGACCGTTTGTTCAATATTCATCTTGCTGAAATAAACAGCAGAGAGGTGAGGAAACTTGGTGTGAAGACCTGTTTATGCATATGATGAATGATATGTATTCATGTAATGCATTCAAGGATTCACAAATTCAAATTTGTTTTAAACAAAAAAGAACACACGTCATATTAATAAGATAGAATTTGTTAGTACATCAATGCCCCATGGGCAAAATAATACAAAATTCTAAGGTAAAAAGACATTGCGCATCCTCTTTGGTGCAATGTAGGTGTTGAAAGTCTGCTCTTCGTGAAGTTGACAAGTGAGTTCCAAAACCTTTTTCTCGGTTGTGTAGAATTGGGCTTCAAAAGTATCGCGTTCTCCCTTGAGCTTTATCCAACTCCTTTGCAGATCTTCAAGTGATGTTGGCATGTCAGGATGTAGGAGGGTGTATGGAACCTCTCCTTCCATAACAGGCTCTATAATCACAGGGAGAATGTAGGGGTAAGGCATCATAAGACGTTGGGTGCGGGTTCGTACCCACTTGAGGTAAGGCTCAAGAGGGATGGAATTCTTATATCCCAGAGTCTTACCGTCCACCTTGTCGAGCATACTCCAAGCTCGGATGAACCTTTGTCAGAGTCCTTGGTTGTCGTTGTCGAAGTCGAAAACCAAACCTTGAATCAGCATGTCATGTGGGCCATCCCTTCGGGCATACCCAAACTGTCTCAGAGCCAAGCAAGGGTTGTAAGCAATTCCTCCCCTAATGCCAAGTAGAGGGACATTAGGTAATTCCCCACAATGATCAATGATGATAACATTTTCTCTGGATCAAGAACACCAATGAACATCTGAATGTGTAAGAGTCATCAATCGTTGTGACCACCTCAAACCTTTCTCATTCTTCAAGACTGATTGGGGAAGATGAGAAATAAACCGTCTTGCCAGTAGAGGAGTGCAACACATGAGAACACCTCTTTTCCTCATTGTACGAGTGTGAAAAGAGTGGAGGATATCCCCAAGCAATGTAGGCACCGGGTTGCGAGTCATGAAGATTTTGACAGCACTCACATCTATAAGCTGGTTAGGGTTAGGGAACAAGACCATCCCATATATGAGAAGAGCTATAATCTCCTTAAAAGCTTGTAAGTCCAATGAATTCCAGCAGCTTTGGGCCTTCTCAAACAGAAACATTGCCAAGAAGCCTTTGACACCACTTCTAGTTTCCCAATGGCCTATGATATCAGATGGTTGCAAGTGTAGTGCTTGAGCAACATCTTCAAGCTTTGGATCTCTTTCTGTACCGTTAAAGGGTAGTTGATTGAGAACAGGAATCCTCAAGAATTGAGAAAATTCCTCCAAAGTAGGCACAAGTAGGTAGTCAGGAAATGTAAAGCAATGATGCAAAGGGTCAAAGAACTGGAAGAGAACTTTCAGCATATCCTCTTCAGTGTTGGCAGTGACTAAGTTGAGAAGACGACCATGTCTCTCGGTGAATGGAGAATTCTCAGGAATCCTTGATGCTAGCTCCTTGAGTTGAGGAGGAATTCTTACAAGGTTGACTTGGATAGTTTTCCTGCGAAGTGAATCCATTACCTACAAAAACAAGAACAAAGATGAAGATCCAAAATCCTTGAAATGGTTAGTGGATGCATATGATGCTTCATGATGTCCATGATGTTATGCACAAGTATATATGTACAAACAAATCACACAAGTTCCTAGTTTCAGGCTTGCATGGGGTTTCATAGGTAAGTACCCTCTTGAAGTTTAGTTGGCTCAACCTGTCCTAGAAATAGTAACCGGGTTCTAAGGAGCTCAATATCACTGGATTATTTTCTGTGTTCATTGTTTCAGTTTAGCCACTTTACTGGCGACCAAAATATTCCAAGAAAATAACCCTCAATGAGTGTAGTATCGAGTATCTACCAACTTCGGACTGCACCAAAGTCGGTCATCTCACTACATCCTAAAAGGCCAAGTTGGTCAAGTAAAGGCTCTAAAAGTTCATTAGTGCTTCATGACATCACTCAGCGGCCCCGTATTCTCTTTGATTAACTCAAAGGCTATCGGTACCCACAAATATGTCGCACTAATATAGCTATTGCTTCAACCATGTCGGTATATCCCGCACAGTTTCCACAATGTATTGCTATTTACCTATGAATGTTTCCCAAATCCGGGTAGAGGATTCAAACCCAAACAATAGAACCAAAGTGTAAAGCATACAAGTCAAGCAATATAAGCATGTAAAGGTGATCTAAACCCTAAGGTAACCCCACTTTTATATTTTTCCCCAGCAGAGTCGCCAGTTCTGTGATGCGGTGGGAGAACTGACTTGAGATTTTGCGTTTGTGTTTGCAAATGTTGCGGTTTAGCAAGAGTCACCACCGAATTTTATTTTATCCAAAAGGAAAGGTAAAAACGCACAGGAAAGACCTTTAAGATTTTTTTTGGGTTCGGGGGGTAGATTATGAAAAGGGAAGGTGCTAGCACCCTTTTCATCCATGGTTTTCCATGGGCTCTTAGTTACTTGTTTTAAATCACTTGCTTTTTCTTTTCAATTGTTTGAAATGGTGCTTTGTGTGGTTTTGAAAGTATTTTGAAAAGAGGCCATCGTTTAGGCAATCTTTGTAATGATTCTTGTTTGTAAGAATGTATACAAAGATGTTTGTCTTTTGAAAAATGTTTCAATGTTTGAAAGTTTGTTTGGAAAATGTTTTGAAATTGTGTGTGTTTTGAAAATAGCAAGGATGATTTGCAAGAGATCAAGTAACTAGGAGTTGTCTACCCTACTCAAAAGTCTTTCCTACACATTTTTATTCCTTTGATAATGTTGTTTTACCATTGCATTTGGTAAACAACCCTATCTTTGGATGTTAAACAGGACGTGCGTGGGTCATCGTATGATCATGATAGAAATGGTGCCAAGTATCTTAGCAAGTTTTTGAGGGACTAGATCATTTTTGTTTAGGCAACCAAGATAGCGTCATTGAGGGACTATGATCTTTTTGTTTTGTTTGATTTTGCCAAGATACCTAGAATGCATACCATGGCCATGTTTTAAGGCAACAAAGTGGATGAAACCCTAGGGGTGCTTGTGTGCAATGTGTTGTCATTTTTCATGCATCTTTGTCTTGAATTAGGTCATGCTATTTGTTTGATTTTGGTCTTTGCATACAAAACCCTAATTTACTATCATGGCATATGAAAGCAATAAATGCGTAAAATGAATCTAGACTATTACAACAATATTATGGGGAGGGGGATACAAGTTTTGAATAGGGGGATATTGCTCAAAATAAAACCCTAAAACTATTACAACCAAATTGAATTTATTGTACAAATAAATAAATACGCAAATATTTAAATATGCAATAAAATGTAAATATGCAAGAAATGTTTTTGTATTAATTTTATGCATGAGAAAATAAATTTATTTATGTCTTAAAAAATAAGAAAATAAAATGATTATTTTTTGAAAGGGTGAAAACCCTAATTTTTGATTTAATAGAAAATAGTCTATATTATTTATTTTTATTCAAGAAAAATAATAATAATATGTACAAAAATGTTGAAAATTAAAATATGTGAGAAAATATTATTTTAAGTGTATAAATAATAAAAATAAAAATGTATGGTATTTTTATATTATTTTCAAGTTTTATTTAAGAAAATAAAGTATATTATTATTAATAAACTATTTTTTATACCAAAAAAATAATAAAAATAATAAAATAAAAATGCAAAAATTAATAAAATATTTTTATGATTTTTCAATGTTTAGAAAAAATAAATAAAGTCAGAAAATATAAAAGAAATAAAAAAATGCAAAATAAAGAAAATGGGCCAATGGGGTGCAGAAAGTAAAAGGGGGGGTGTCAAAAGAAACAAGCCCAAGCGCCAGGCCCACTTCACTTCATGCCTGTCCTCTGTTTCTCCACACGCGCGTCCCTGCTATGCAAATCCTGTTCTCTCTATTGCTTGCATGAAATCAAAAACTTACAACATGAAACTTATAGCATTTTTAATCACGATTCCACCCATATCCATTTTGTGACCTACCTCTCAAAGGACAGAGAGAATTTTAATGGCCCTAAATTTTGACCTAGTTTTTTCAGCAACTTCAACTATCAAATACTCCTAGCTCAGTTAATATAAATGGAAGCTATGCATATGTACAGCTCAAGCACATTAAAGACTACATTTTTGCTTCACAAACCTAAGCCTAAGGATGTCTAAATAAGGAGTTAGAATCTTGACAAATACTTGTTTCAGTTAAGTTTGGATATGGAAATGTAGGAGTTGTGAGCGAGGCCTGAAGGTCGTGTTAGCTTGCCTGAAGTTCCCTCAACCTTTCCCAATGCTCAGCTTGCTTTGAAGTTGCTTGAATCTTCTTGTAGAAGTCAACCTGCAAACTCAAAAAATGAAAATGGTGAAGTGTGAAAATGAGCTCACAGTTGCTGGACAGGGGCCTGGACAGTTCAGGTGTGTTGTATGGAATGTGTTTGAAGTGGTTCAAAGCAAAACGCACGAGGAAATTTCAAAATGGCTAAGGTTCTGCAGAGGTTGCCCTATTTTGGGCAGAAATGGGGTTTTTTGGTGTATTTGGGTGTTTGAGAGGTTGTAAACTCGTGTATTAGGCTTGTTACAATATGCTGAGATTGTCTAGAATAATGCCAAGGCTTGGTTTTATCAGATACACAAGTGGTGTGGACTTTTGCAAGTTTTCTTGTTTTTGAAGAAAGAGTGAAGTGACCAAGGCAAAGGCTTGTACAGGCTAGCTCAAGGTCTGCATAGGGTTGGTGAACTTTTCCTGATGTTTATGGATCTTGTTTGCACAAATATATTAGGTCCATTGCTCAAGATAAACAAAATTGCATAAAGTGTGTTTTATCAAAGTAGCAATGTAACCTTTTTGCCATTTTTGGAATAATTCCTTGTGCAATGCTCCATAGCTCAGAACAAAGCCATTGTCCAATGTGTTTGCATTCAATTTATGAGTGTAGAAAGGATTAGAACCTGTAAACCAAGTACAAGCATGATTCAAACTGATTTGCAACTTGAACCAATGTGAAAAATGCCTTGGACAAAAGTGATAATTTGCCATTTTCATCTCTTCGATTATCCCTAAACATAAATGATTTTGGAGAGTTCTTGGACATTTTGGAAAGCTTGTAACATGCGCTACAATCCATATTTGAAATGCATTTTGAGATTCCTCTTGGAACTATGTGAAAAGTTGCCATGAAGTTAGGTCAAAAATCTGCCTACACCAGGGCAAAATTTCACTAAGTTAAAAAGTTTATGGACCCTTATTCACAAAATGATAACTTGAGATAAAAGCATCTTTTGGGAAAACTTTGTGAATAAAAGTTTTATATTTTGTGGAGGACTACAACTTTCATGTTGTAAGTTTTCTTTGAATCCAATTTCATCATGGTGAAAAAGTTGGGAAAAGTTGGGAAAAAATAAGAAATTTTCATAACTTGGAAAAATTCTAAGTTATGAAATTTTTCAAACTTAAACCCTAATTTTCAAATTTAAGTTTCTTGGTGAACAAGTTTCATGTTTTTAAACATCTTGATGAAAAATGACCCTTGGCACTTGATTTTGACCAAAAGGTCAAAGTTTGACTTTTCAGTGTACAGTTGATTTTTGATCAATTGACTGGGAAATTCATCTGTCAATCCAATGCATTTGAGATCTTTTGAACCTTGTGATTAGGTCAAGATGATGCCATTAAGTCCTTGAAACTATGCTTGAACCCAATTTTCCATTGGCTAGGTTAAAAATCAGAAATTGCCCTTCTACAATCAAAAACCCTAATTTTGACCATTTTGCCCTTTTGATGATCTGATCAAATTTCTTGAGGAGTTGTGGTCCAAACTTGATCAAATGGTTCATATAAGTCTATAATGTTGATGTGAATAAAAAATTATGAGGTTTGACTGTAAATTGGCCATGGTTGACTTTTTCCCCAATACAGCTGATTTTTAGGTCAACTGTCCAATTGACTGGGCAAAAATGTGATTCAAGGCTTGAAACTTGGTATGAGCAATATTAGAGGTCCAACATGAAGCATGAGAGTCACATGAGGCATTAGAAGTCCAAAAATCCCTGTGCAAACTCAAACCCTAATTTCAGGTCATCAGTGCAAGAATGGGTCTTGAGCTGAGCAAACCCTAATCTGGTCTTGAGTCCAAGAAGTCTTGCAAGGAGAATCTTGATAAAATGAGAGGGAAAATTTTGGGGTACAACAGTAGGGTTGTGAGAAGGAACCTGGATAGTATGGTTACTTCGAAATGAAAGCCTGGGTAGTAGGGTTGTGAGAAGGAACCTGGATAATAGGGTTACTTCGATATGAAAGTCTGGATAATAGGGTTGTGAGAAGGAACCTGGATAGTAAGGTTACTTAGAAATGAAAGCCTGGGTAGTAGGGCTGTGAGAAGGAACCTGTATAGTAGGGTTACTTCAAAATGAAAGCCTGGGTAGTAGGGCTGTGAGAAGGAACCTGGATAGTAAGGTTACTTCGTTTGATCGTGTAAATTAGTTGACCTTTTTGGTTTTGGGAACTGATTTTTCCTTGGTTGCCTGTAGATATGACATGTATAACTACTGGTATTGTTGGTGATAATTGTCTTTCCTGAAAAGATAACAGGGTTAGTTATATGCGATGCATGAAATGCGTCATGAGATGATGTTCTCAAAATAAATGAGATTATGTTGTATGTGGTATGTATGTGCATGTCATGATGTATGAGCATGTTAATCGTGACATATCTGAGTCTGAAAAAGTAAATCCCTGACTGCTGCTGGGGAAAATAGCATTCGTGACTGTTGTAGAGTGTCGTGGCTTTTCTACCTCCGTTGGGGATGATGAGTGGAAGTGACTATGCTGGAGGTTTGTTCCTTATTTACAGATGTTCTATCGGGGAGAGACTCTTCTTGAGAATAACTCTATGTAGAACCACTTGAAAGGTGAATTTCCGATAGCTGAAGTAATGGGCTCTGTCCGGGATTGAGCTTCTGTATCTAGAGAAATAAACTCTGCTTCAGGGAATCAGAAATTTGTGATAATCCATTCGTGATTATGAAATCCGACTAGGGAACATAGGTGTCAGATTTCTGGATAACTCTCGGATAGGGAGATTACTTTCCATTTTTGAGGGGATTATTATTGATGTTTTGATTACTTTTGCTCTGTGGGGAATATAGATGTTGCAAGGTCGCATGTACTGATGATTGTGCTCCAAAGTTGTCCCTCCCGGTACCTGCTTGGACCGAGTAACTGTCGGGTTTGATATTTATGATCTTTTGTTCATGTTTCTTAAGTTATGAGCAATTGTCTTTGGTTTCTTTATGAAAATATTTGTGACAACAATCATATTCAAATGCATATGTCAAGAATAAATCATTGGACGTTCTTGCAAAAAGGAAAACAAATAGTTTTGTATAAATGACTTATATTAATTTTGAAGTTGGCCTATAACAGATGCTTTTGTACAAAGAAGCTGACGCTCTAGTAAGAGAGTGTCGCCATAAAAATGAAGGGTATACAATTTTGTGTACAACAGAAAGAAAACAGCTATGTGCAATAATCCCATTGGGTTTCAAATCTGATATTGCCACTATGTCTTCGAGCGTCTCCTCACTTTGCTGCTTGTCTGAAGTTGATTAGATTGAGGGATGCCATTTAAGCTTGACATTTGGTACTGAGATCAGATCGCAGGGTGATCTAATGGGACATAGTGATCCGACGAGACATAGTCATACGCTTTAATTCCTTAACTTTTTCCTGGACCGCCCTTTCGGGTTTTCGGCCCACCGGGATACCCTTTTTTGCCCAAGTCGCCTTTTCAGGTTTTCGACTTGCCGGGTGTACAGGTTTTTTTTATTTTCATCCCTTATTTTCGCCTGAACCCTTTTTGTTCGTCGGGAAGCCCTTATTTTTGCCTAGGCCAGTCAACCTAGCGGGTCTTTGATTATGCGTAGTATCTTTTCACTATGTCTGTATTGACAGGATGAGGAAGGTCGTCACCGTCCATGGTGGTCAGAATCATGGCGCCTCCTGAGAATATGATTTTGATTACAAACGGCCCTTCATATATAGGAGTCCATTTGCCCCTGGGATCACCTTGTGGAAAAATGATACGCTTGATTACCAAGTCACCGACCCGATATACCTGACATTTGACCTTTTTATTAAAGGCTTTGATCATGCGTTTTTGGTATATCTGACCATGACAGATAGCATCCAGCCTCTTCTCATCAATCAATTTCAACTGGTCAAGTCGAGTCTGGATCCAATCTTCTTTGTTCAAACCAGCATCCTTCATGATCCTCAGAGAGGGGATCTGGACCTCAAGGGGTAAGACAACCTCTATGCCGTATACCAGAGAATAGGGTGTTGCCCCATTTGATGTACGAGCTGTGGTACGATACCCATGGAGAGCAAATGGTAGCATCTCATGCCAGTCTTTGTATGTGACTGTCATTTTCTGTATGATCTTCTTAATGTTTTTATTTGCAGCTTCGACAACACCATTCATCTTTGGTTGGTAAGGGGAAGAATTATGATGCTGGATCTTGAATTGCTCGCATAAGGCGGTGATCATAGTGTTATTTAGATTCGTACCATTATCAGTGAGGATTCTCTCTAGGATATCGTACCGACAAATGAGATTCTGTTTGATGAACCGGGCGACCACATTCTTATTAACGGAAGCGAAGGAAGCTGCCTCGACCCACTTTGTAAAATAGTCGATGGCCACTAAGATGAAGCGATGTCCGTTGGAAGTTGTTGGCTTGATTTCCCCAATCATATCGATTCCCCACATAGAAAAGGGCCAAGGGGCCGTTAGGATGTTCAGAGGAATTGGAGGTACGTGCACTTTATCAGCATAAATCTGACACTTATGGCAAGTCCGAGAGTGTTGGTAGCAATCTGCCTCCATGGTAGACCAATAATAGCCTGCCCGTAGGATTTTCTTTGCCATTGTATGTCCACTGGAATGGGTACCAAAAGTGCCTTCGTGTAATTCAACCATGATCCTTTCAGCCTCAACCTTGTCTACACACCGAAGCAACACAGAGTCATGACTGCATTTGTACAAAATACCGTTACTAAGGAAGAACTTAGCCGAGAATCTTCTTAGGAACTTCTTGTCATTTAGTGAATCTCCTTCTGGATATTTCAGAGACTCGAGATACCTTTTTACTTCATGAAACCAAGGTTGATCCACTACTTCTTCAGTATCGATCTCATGACAGTAGGCTGGTTCATCCATCCGCTCAATGGTGATTTGAGGAGCCTCGTTATCCCAATTAAGTTTAAACATAGATGACATTGTAGCTAGTGCGTCTGCTAGCTGATTTTCTTCTCGCGGGAAATGCTTAAAGGTAATCTTCTCAAAATGCGGCAACAATTTCAAAACATGTTATTTGTAAGGGATAAGATTGGGGTGTTTGGTGTCCCATTCCCCTTTGACTTGACTGATGACCAAGGTTTAATCTCCAAATATATCCAAGGATTTGATCCCTAAGTTTATAGCAGCTTTGAGACCGAAGATGCATGCTTCGTATTCTACCATGTTGTTTGTACAGTTGAAGCAAAGTCCGGCAGTAAAGGGAGTATGACATCCCTCCGGAGATATGAGTACGGCACCAATACCATTTCCAAGTGCATTGGATGCTCCATCAAAGAATAGGTTCCATCGGGATCCTTGCTCAGGTCCGTCACATGGCCTGATTTCTCCACAGTTGTCCAATGTCATGATGTCTTCGTCTGAGAATTCAAACTTCATGGATTGATAGTCTTCCACAGCTTGGTGAGCGAGGTGATCAGCCAATACACTACCCTTTATAGCTTTCTGGGTAGTATACTGTATGTCATATTCTGTCAGGATCATTTGCCATCTTGATATTCTCCCAGAAAGAGCGGGCTTCTCAAAGATGTATTTAATCAGATCCATCTTAGATATCAACAAGGTAGTGTGAGTCAGCATATACTGTCTTAGTCGGCGAGCAGCCCATGCCAAAGCGCAACAAGTTTTCTCGAGCAGTGAGTACCGTGTCTCACAGTCAGTAAACTTTTTGCTAAGGTAGTATATCGCGTGCTCTTTTCGAACAGACTCGTCATGCTGCCCCAGCACACACCCCATTGAATTGTCTAATACTGTCAGGTACAATATCAAAGGTCTCCCTTCAACTGGAGGCATCATAATTGGTGGTTCTTGTAGGTATTCCTTGATTTTTTCAAAAGCAGTCTAGCATTCATCATTCCACTTTACCACTTGATCTTTCTTCAGAAGCTTGAAGATTGGCTCGTAAGTGGCAGTCAGATGTGAAATGAACCTGGCAATATAATTCAGGCGTCCCAAGAAACCTCTAACTTCCTTCCCTGTGCAAGAAGCTGCCATTTCCTGTATAGCTTTTACCTTTTCAGGATCTACTTGAATACCTTTGTTGCTGGCGATGAAACCTAGAAGCTTACTGGACCTTACCCCAAAAATGCACTTGTTCGGATTCAATCTCAGTTTGTATACCTTCAATCTGTCGAACAGCTTTTGGAGATGATCAAGGTGCTCTTCCTCAGTCTGAGACCTGGCTATCATATCGTTGACATAAACCTCAATCTCATGGTGAATCATGTCGTGGAACAAAGAGACCATGGGGGTGCTGATAAGTTTCCCCGACATTCTTCAACCCAAAAGGCATCACCTTATAGCAGAAAATGCCCCACTGCGTAACGAAAGTTATCTTTTCCATGTCTTCGGGAGCCATCTTGATCTGGTTGTAACCAGAGAAACCATCCATGAAGGAAAAGATTTTGTGTTGCACGGTGTTGTCAACCAGAACGTCAATATGAGGAAGCGGGAAGTTATCCTTGGGGCTTGCCCTGTTCAGATCTCTGTAATCCATACACATCCGTACCTTACCGTCCTTCTTAGGCATCAGAACGACATTAGCAACCCACTGCGATAGGAGGTGACAGCTAAGAATCCTGCGTTGAACTGCTTCATGACCTTTGCCTTAATTTTCTCTGACATTTCAGGGTGCATACGGTGGACCTTCTGTTTAACTGGAGGGAAGTTTTCCTTAGTCGGTAGGAGATGTACCACAATATCAGTGTCCAAACCAGGAATGTCTTCATAGGACCAAGCGAATATCTCAATGTAGTCGTGCAACATTTGTATCAACCTCTGTTTGACGCTAAGCTCCAGATTTGCACCTATTTTGATCTCTTTTCTGCCTATTTCTGTACCCAAGTTTATTGTCTCAACTGGCTCTTCATGAGGCTGTATAGCCCTCTCTTCCTGCTGTAGCAGTCTAGCAAGCTCTCCAGGTACCTCACAATTGTCCTCATCTTCATCCTCGGCTTGGTTGATCGGATTTTCGAAGTCATAACTGGCAATAGCAGGATTGTTGTCAATGGGATCCAGAGTGGATATGGATCTGCAGTTTGATATGTGAGTGTGTGTAAGAGCATAGCTGTATTGATAAAGCAAAGACAAAAAAAAGTGCAAAATTTGTATGCAAAGAAAGTCCAATGTTTTATTGATGATATATGAGATGACACGTAATAACCCTCACAGATAGAGCCATCGTGCCTCGGGTAAGACACAAGGCTATAAAGTTGAAATTGTTCATTACAAATTTAAAAAACAAATAAGACAAATTACTGTGGAACAAAAGAAACTGGTATGAAATCTTTGGTCGTCCAATTACTCGGTCCATCGTTGGTAGTTGGGTAAATCCAGCTGTCAAAGTCAGAGTCTTCTTCATTGTCTTCAATAGCATTGACCTCTCGATTGCTGATGCATAGGGGATGTCCTCCAATTCGAGCACGTCGAACAGCCCTCTGAGCTTCTAAAGTAAAGCCCAAACCAAACTTGTCAGTCTTGTGAATAAACTCAGGAAGTTGTCCCCAATTGGTATCCCTGCCTTCTTCAACTATTGCTCTTGCATCCCTAAGAGAAGCCATCTTTAGAGGAGATTTGGTACTGGTAGTGGTCTCGGCTGACGCCAAAATCTGGGGGACCTCTTCAAAGTTTTGACAAGGAGTCTCTATAAATTCTCCGTCCATCTCCACGTAGAGGAAGGAATTGAGGCGACTCACCATGTATTCTTCCTCACCCCGTACTGTGACAATATTTCCTTTCACCAGATACTTCAGCATTTGGTGAAGCGTGGAAGTAACAGCCCGAGCTTCGTGGATCCAAGGACGACCCAAAAACAGGAGTATGACAGCCTGATATCCATCACGTAGAAGGTGGACTCAAACATCTGAGAGCCTACTTTGACAGGGATATTCACCTCCTCATGCACCATTCTCTTTGACCCTTCAAAAGCCCTTACCATAATGTTACTAGGCTTTAGAGTCAATCCTTCACAATCTAGTCGGTCGAGAGCCTTCTTAGGTAGGACATTCAGTGAAGACCCGGTGTCTACCAGCACGTGAGCCATAGTGGTGCCTCTGCATTCAATTGAGACATGCAGAGCATCATTATGCTTTCTTCCCTTTGGTGTCTGTGATCGGTGGAAATAGAACTGACTGTTTTTAGCTGGTTCGCGAAATTTCGCGGTAAGCAAGAGTCGCCACCGTCTTTTATGTTCTCCAACATGGAAAGGACAAAAGCACATCAAAATTCCTTATTGAGAATGTTTCTCGGTTCGGGAGGTAGATTTATAGAAAGGGAAGGTGTTAGCACTCTTTCTATCCATGGTTATCCACGGGCTCTTAGGTACTTGCTCTTATGTTTTCAAAAGATGTTTGCTTTTCAAATATGAGTGGGTTTGAAAAAAAGTTTCATTTTTGAAAGATTTCTAAGTGACTCTTGTATTTGTCCTTAATAGTGTATGAAAAATTTGTTTTGAAAACTTTTGAAAGTGTCAGTGTGAAAAGATTGTTTTGTTTGTTTTTTAGAGAGCAAGTACCCATGAGTCATCTACCTACCCTAAGGAATTAGGCTGTGTAAGAGTCCTTTAGATAGTGCCATCCCACCATTGAGAGGTAGGTAGCACCACCGTTAGAGGTGTTCGGGTCAATTCGATTGAGGGACAGTGTGGTCACCGAAGCAATAGTAGGACACCTTAGAAGTAACCCTAATGTCCTAGATCCTTTTTATTCGAGGCAACTGTTTCGAGGCGACTGGATCTTTAGACAGGAGGGCGACCTCTAAGACACCCTATACTTGACGACCACGTCGAGGCAACCAAGTGAGGCGTACCCTAAGAGTGGCATGTGCGAGTGTGTTGTTTTCCAGTTAAATTTATCTTGTACATGTTATTTGTGAGCTATTGATTGATTTTATTTTTCATACAAGTCTTTCATGCATATTAACAATTAAGAGTGCGGAAAATAAATTGCGGAAAGGTAAATCTACGCTATTACAAGGCGCGAGTCTATACATCGCCAAAAACATAACCCGTTTGGAAATAAATGCGAGAAAAGTAAATAAAGAGGTAAAAGACCTAATTAACTATTACATCCTCGGAAACAGTTACATCAATATGATCAAAAATAATAACGCGCGAATAAAAATTAAATCGGGAACGTCTTAGGGTTTTGACCCTCTTTTTATTAAAGAAAGGATTTTTGTTTATTTTTGAATTAAATGGAATTAAATTAAATGAACAATTAAATTAAATTAAATAATGAAAATATTTTTGGATTTTTGAGTTTTTTAAAGAAATAAAATAAATTGAATTAATGCTAATAAAAACCTAATATTCTAAATTGATTTTAAATATTGCAAAAAATATTAAAAGTTAAATCTAATTAAAGCTAAATTGATTAAATTAATTTATTTACAAAAATAAAAGTGATGAAATTAATTTTAATAAATTAAATATTTTTTTGTGTTTTTGATTTTATTAGGAAAAAATGTTAATTGGTTAGTGATTAATAAAAATAATAACGATTAATTAATTAAAGGAACATAATACAAATAGAGAGAGAGTTTAGGAGTATACGGGCCTGATTGGAGGGGTGAAACAGCTGTTGGCGTCATGTGTAAACTGTTTTGTTTTGGCCATTTGACTTTTGGCCATTTGTGTTTTGGCCTCAACATTCCTTAATGAACCTGCATGGGATCCTGTCTAAATCTGCAGTGTTGAATTTCATGAACACATTAAATAAAATCATAAAATGCAAATAAAGCCAATATATGAAGAAATTTAATGTTTAGGCACAATATGACATGTATGAATGATTATACCCTTTTGATCATGGAGATCAAGTCAGCCTTACTCTTACTGAAGAAGTAGTGAGATGTTGGTTTGTAACTGAGATGGCTTGTTTGTAGTGAGAGAGGGATTTGTAATAAGGATTTCAAGGTTTTAGGGTTCTTGAAAGAATTTGATATTCTAACAGTGTTGTGGCAAAGTTTTTTTCTCTTTTTTTTCTCCTCTTGTTTGTGTGAAAAGAATGTGATTATATAATGGAAATTAGGATAAAGAAAATGGGCTTTGAATGTGCAATTGGGCCTCCAATGTTCACTTGAGTTCGTCACTTTCCAGGCTAAATCGCAGGGACTTAAGTGCAATTTTTGAAGTTGAAATGTGAAAACAAAATGTAACCGATATCGAGAACTAACTCCTGTCCGAAAATCGGCTCAATCGAATAAACGGTGAATTAGTTATGAATTTTTGAAGTTTCAGCTCGGACAAACTTATTTTGGGCTCCAGTGTCGACTCTGACACGTTCAATAAAAAACTGGTATTGATCGGAGCATAATCCGGTCTCGACTTTTGAAGCAAAGTTGTAGATCTATGAGTCAGTGACCTTGTGTAAAAATATGAGCTCAATCCGACAAAAATTGACCGAGTTATGAATTTTCGAAGTTTCGGCCCAGATGAAATAATATTCAGCATTCAGGATTTTCAGCATGTCACGCACTCTGAGCAAAAAACGAAGGCCTTTTGAATACCGTTTGAACTCAATACCTTCTGTGAAAATGTAGTCAACTCAATTTGTAAACTTTTGGCGCCGGAACCAGCTCGATACGATAAAAATCGACCAAGTTATGATTTTCTGAACATGACGCAAATAAACTTTTGTCACAAATTTTCTGTACGAAAATACTTGATAAATCCATATTTTTGAAGATCTTCTGATTGAAATTGGCTTCCAGCCGTGAGAGATGAAAACGTAGATAATGTCAAGACGGAATTTTGGCCACCGGAACGGGTTCAAAACGAGCCACGATCTTTAAGTTATGAATTTTTTAGCGCGTAAAAACTGCACTTTCAGCACACTTTTTCACCATATTTCTTCGAGAAAACTCACACATTCGGATACCTTCTTTAAAGAATTGACTCTTGAGCCGAACCTGAATTTGAGAATACGTTATCAGAGATATCTTGGCGAAAGAACACCTGAATATGCCGCGCCGGGTTGGACTTGTGAATTTTTCTTGAAATGTTTTGAGAAATATGGGAGGGCAAATTTTGGGGTACAACAGTTGCCCCTGTTCAATCTTCTTAAACCTGAGGATGTAGATTGGCTTGCGTGCCTTTCGTGATCCGAAGGTGGAAGATGATTGAACACTAGAGTGCCCAGAAATTTGCACTCGCATAGTAGAATATCAGCAGTGTGATGGCAGGAATGGGCTTATAGATGCCATTTGGAGAGATGGTGGATAGGAGGATGGGCTTATAGATGCCATTTAGAAGCGTGACAGAGTCTTGTCGGGAATGGGCTTATAGATGCCATTTGGAGACTGTTAGTAGGTGGATGGGCTTATAGATGCCATCTGGAAATGTAACGGATAGTTGAATCTGAATAAGAAATAGAATGGCTTCTGTGTCTGGAGCATATCTAGTCTATATCTAATTGTTGACGTCTGAATAAATAGTAGAATGACCGCCGCGTCTAGGGTATATCCATATTATATCTAAGTGAGTGACAGAATGTCATCCGAATCTGGATCGTATCTGGAATGTCTTTTGAATGAATCTGGACTAAACAATAGAATAGCCTCCGGGTCTGGAGCATCTCTAAGTTGTCTTTAGAAGTTTGAATCTGAATAAGCAGTAGAATAACATCCGGTTCAGGAGCATCTCTAAGCTATATATGAAAGGAACTCTGAATAAGCAAAAGAACAGCATCCATATCTGGAGCATTTCCCAGCTATATCTGAAAGGGAATCTGAATAAGCAATAGAATGTCATCCGCGTCGGGAGCATCTCTAAGCTATCTCTGAAAGGAAATCTGGAATAAGTATCAGAATGTAGCCATATCTGGGTCGCATCTGAACCATCTCTAGAAGGGAATCTGGAATAAGTATCAGAATGTAGCCATGTCTGGATCGCATCTGAACCATCTCTAGAAGAAATCTCTGAATAAGCGATAGAATAGCATCCGGATCTGGAGCATCTCTAGGCCATCTCTGAAAAGCAACTCTGAATAAGCAACAGAATAGCATCCGGTTTGGAGCATATCTGAACTATCTCTGAGAAGAAACTTTGAATAAGCAAAAGAATAGCATCCGGTTTGGAGCATATCTAGGCTATATCTGAAAGGAAACTCTTGAATAAGCAAAAGAATAGCATCCATATCTGGAGCATTTCTAAGCCATCTCTGAGAAGGAATCTGAATAAGTATCAAAATGTAGCCATATCTGGGTCGCATCTGAACCATCTCTAGAAGGACATCTGAATAAGCAATAGAATAGCATCCGTGTCTGGAGCATCTCTAAGCTATCTCTAGAAGGAAGTTTGAATAAGCAAAAGAACAGCATCCATGTCTGGAGCATCTCTAAGCCATTTCTGGGAAGAAACTCTGAATAAGCAAAAGAATAGCATCCATATCTGGAGCATTTCCAAGCTATCTCTGAATAAGCAAAAGAATAGCGTCCATATCTGGAGCATTTCCAAGCTATCTCTGAAGAGAAAATCTGAATAAGCAAAAGAACAACATCCATATCTGGAGCATTTCCCAGCTATCTCTTTAATCTCTTTAATGTAGATATGCCCTGGCTAGATACAGGTATCGAATCTACAATCAATCGCTCACAGATATGCCATGGCTAGATACAGGTATCGAATCTGGAACTGGTCGTCTACATATATGCCCTGGCTAGATACAGGTATCGAATCCACAATCAATCGCTCACAGATATGCCCTGGCTAGATACAGGTATCGACTCTGGAACTGGTCGTCTACAGATATGCCCTGGTTGGATACAGGTATCGAATCTCTAAACTCTTCATGCAGACATGCCCTGGCTGGATACAGGTATCGAATCTACAATTAAATCACTCACAGATATGCCCTGGCTAGATACAGGAATCGAATCAGGAATTGCGACAGTTGATAGTAATCATCTTTGGATTGACCTTTTTCCTGAAAAGGCAAAACATCAGTTGTATGCAATGTCATGATGTATGAACTGCATGATTTTAAGATGCTCTCCAAAAAAAATGGGATTGTGTCGTATGATGCGTATGCATGCTATAATGTATGAAGATGTGATGTTTATGAATGTATTTTCGTCTAGGAAAATAAATCCTTGACGGATGCCGGGAAGTTTGTTGAATTCTGGGCTGATGTTTGAAGAATAGAGTTCTTCATTTCCGCAGGGATGACGATTGCAAGAATAAACCGATAGGAGAAGATGACTCCGTTGGGGAATAAACTTGTTGAAGAGATTACTCTGCGGGGAATTACTCTGTGGGAAGAGATACTTCACTGAGGTTTTGATGATAATTCCGCTGGGGATTCCTGTTGATAAGCTTGTTGAGGAATTTTGATGAACTCCGCTGGGGATACCGTCGATATGTTATGCTGGAGAATTTGATGCACTCCGCTGGGGATAGGAAAAACTTCGCAGAGGACGATCTTTCCGTGGCAATTAGCTGAGGATAACCCAGTTATAAGCTCTGGTGAGGAATAACTTTTGAATATGGTCGGGGAGAGACGTTCGTACTCTGCAGGGATAAGCTTCCAGAATCTACTAGGGATAAGCTTCCAGAATCTACTGGGGATAAGCTTCCAGAATCTACTGGGGAGGATGATTCAACTCTCCTGGGGAAACTTTTGAACTGTAATGGGGAAGTGGCTCCACTGGGGTGTCTGGTATTTCGCCGGGGAACAATCTTATATTGAGACTACCGGGGATGCTTGCTTAAGAACATCTGTATACTCTGCTGGGGAATATTGAGACCTTCCGGGGATATCCAACTTCCTTAAGGCTGACAGTAGACTAACTCTGCTTGGGGAGAGCGTTGCTGACTTGCTGGAGATACTGTGCCTTTTGGGGCTGATTGGAGACCATCTCTGCTTGAAGGAGAGTATCGCTGAATCTTGTCTTACTCTGGGGGGAGTGAAGGTATCTTGGTCATGTTCTTCAGCTGAACTTACCTTGGTACCTCGGCGGACAGAGCGACTAGATTGCTTAGACAACTCTTATTGCCCCAGTTTCTGTGGGAGAAGGTACCTGTGGAGGAGCTTGATAACCGCCGATTGACAAATCTTCTTCTGGTAGGCCAGTGACGAGATGACGGGACATAGTCGTACGCTTTGATCCCTAATTTTTGCCTGGACCGCCCTTTCGGGTTTTCAGTCCACCGGGATACCCATTTTTTCCCAAGCTGCCTTTTCAGGTTTTCGACTTGCCGGGTGTACAGATTTTTTTCATTTTCATCCCTTATTTTTGCCCGAACCCTTTTGGTTCGCCGGGAAGCCCTTATTTTTGCCTAGGCCAGTCGACCTAGCGGGTCTTTGATTATGCGTAGTATTTTTTCGACTATGTCTGTGCTCTTAGGATACAGGAAGTTGTCACTGTTAGTAGTGCAGTGTTACCATACCACCAGAAGATCTTCGTTTGATCGTCCAATGCCCCAAATGATCCGGATGAAGATTTTCCCCAAGCTGGTTGGCCTTTTGAGAGATTCTCCGAATCTTGACTTAACTGCCCCAGATGATGGACAATGATCATGCCATGCCCCTTGCTTGGAGGTGCTTTTGTTCATTAGACATTCGTCGTGCGAACTTCTATGTTGTTCAAACAAATAGTCATATGCAAGCAATGTTATATTAAAAATGCAAAGCTTATGTCTGTCTTGAAGTTTTTGTGAAAATGCATTTTTTTTCATAAAAACAAGTGAATTTTTTGTAAACTGTGATGTCAACTCGACATTTTACCGCAAGCCTTAAGGAGTCAAGATACCTTTCGTAACAGTATGCTTTCGAACTAACCCATGCTTCAGCTAGGACTTTTAAGGGTTGCAGCGTGGCCTGGTTCATGGTTTAAGAAACAAAGGATAAAGGCTCAAATTATTTGTACCCACCCGCTCTTCGTGATGTTCTTCAAACCTAAACTCAGCTGATCGTGCGTTAGACCTTGTTTGAGTCTTTGTCCTGATATTCTGGTGATGGTTCGGATATTGACAGTTTATTTTGAATAGGCAGTCATTTCCTTTTTTGTTGAGGGTTTGTAGGACCTCTTTCTTTTTTAATTTCGTTATCCCTGTTTTTTGCCTGAACTGTTCCTTTTTGTGATTACAGTCAGCGGGATGCCCCAGTTTTGTAAGTCTCCTTCATAGGTTTTGACTTATTGGAATTTTATTTCTAAGAGATAATGACTGCCTGTCTTTATGATTACCTGGAACCATCACTGTCTTTTCATCTCGGAAGGACTTCTTTGATGCTATTCGCTGTGCACTTGGATCCACTGAGAGAACTACCCTGCCCCGGGTTATGATTAAGGGTTTTAATTTTCGAAAAGAAAACTCCTACTTCTTTGGCTCAAAGGGGTTGACGAGGGATTATCTTCCTTATAACTCCAGTGTTTAGGAATTGAAACAATGTCTGTACCTCATCAGCGGGGTTTGTCCAAAAGCATACTGTAAGGATCGTGGTATCGTTTTCGTCATCCTCCCCTCAAGAGGCTTAGAATTTTTCAACCGAGAGTTGATCATCACAGAAAAATGAAAGCAATTTTGAATAACATGAATACGAATAGATTAATTCAAACAGACATATGCGATGCATTAATGGAATAAACAAGTTTACTATGACATTAATTGTTTGTATAAGCAAAGAAAAATACAACTCGGAAATTCAAATAAAACAAAAGCCTTCAGTGATTGGGCAAAGGAGCAGTGATTATGTTTGGAGTCTCTGGTGCTTCAAACTGAATCTCTTTGGCGTCAATCATGTCTTGGACCTAGTTCTTCAGAGCCAAACAGTTGTCCGTAGTATGCCCCGGGCTATCAGAGTGGTATGCGCACCTATCGTTGGGATGATAGTTAGGAGCAGAAGTGTTTGGATTTCGGAGAGGAACCCTTAAGGTAATCAACCCTGCCTTCAACATTTGCTTTAGCGCTTGATCCAGTGACATATTGATCTTGGTGAACTGTCGTTTGGGTGCGACCTCCTTATGTTGTTGCCCCTGTCTTTGTTGAGCAGGCATAGGATTAGAGATCTGGGTTGCCCCCACATATTGATCATGACGGCCTTTTTTACCATGCACAGCGTTGGACTCTTTCTTCCCGTGGTAAGGCTTTTTATGAGCATCAGAAGGCGTAGCTTCCTGAATCTTCCCGCTTTTAATGTCAGCTTCAATTCTCTCCCCAGTCAAGATCAGATCTGTAAACCCAGCAGAAGAATTCCCAATCAGGTGGTTGAAGAATGGACCAGACAGGGTCCCCAGAAACATGTCCATGAGCTCACGGTTAGTTAAAGGTGGTTGCACCCTTCCAGCCAGGTCTCTCCACTTTTGCGCATATTCCTTGAATCCTTCACCCGTCCCTAGTGACATACCCTGGAGTTGGGTACGCGTAGGAGCGAGGTCGGAATTATATTGATACTGCTTATAGAACGCAGTAGCCAAGTCTTCCCAGGTATGGATACTGGCTCCATCCAGCTGATAGAACCACTCGAGTTGAGTCCCTGCCAGACTATCCTGAAAGAAGTGAATCCACAATTTCTTGTCGGCCGTGTAGGGCTGGATCTTCCTTATGTATGAACGGAGGTGCAGCTTAGGACATGAGGCTCTGTCGTACTTTGCAAAGGTAGGTGCCTTGAACTTGTGTGGGATCACCACCCCGGAGGATAGACCTAAATCCTCGAAGTCTAGGCCGGGAACTTTCTGTATCTCCATAGCACTTAGCCGATCTTCTAGCTGTTTATACCTATCCTCAGCTGGAGGGTACTGTTCATCATGGTAATCGGTCTCGTTGTCGGAGACCACTGGACTAGGAACCTCTCTCTCTTGGGGACTGTCTTTCCCAACAGATGGGGTAGTCATCTCAGCTTCATTTTGTGATCCATTCCCAGATTTGCGTCTAGGGTTGAACAACACAGTCCTCTTCTTCTTCTTCTTCTTCAAGAGCAGAGTCTTCAAATCCTGTTGGCCCTGGGCTAGGCTCATAACCAACTCCTGGAACTGGGCATTCTGGGCCTGGAGGGCCTTGATAACTTGTTCATTGGATGATTCAGGATTCATGATGATTGCTGAAATAAACAGCGAAGAAGATAAGTGACCTGTCAAAAGGGTACCTGTTATGCAATGACATGTATGTATGCATGCGATGTTTTCAAGGATCTCGCGGGGTAAACAAGAAAATTGTTAGAATTGGAATCTGGTATCTTGATTGAAGGAACTTCGTGTTACTGAGAGTCCTTCTTCAAGAGTCAAGGCTCACCATATCGAGTGGGTCATAGCCCCTGACCCAAGTTATCAACCTTGGCTAGAGGAAAATAAATCCCCTTTTTCCCCTTGCTAGACAGTTGGTATATCATGACCTGCATCACAGACCCTTGAGATCCTTGAAATGGGTTAGTCCTTACGCAGGATGTATGCAATAGTATCAATGGTTTTAACTCCATGTTTGTGCTTAGGCATGGGAGCAGTTATGACATTGGGCTTCTCCGGAGCGTCAAACTCAATCTCTTTAGCTTCAATCAGGTCTTGTACCTTATTTCTTAGAGTCCAACAATCATTTGTGTCATGACCAGGACTCCCAGAATAATATGCGCACCTAGCGTTCGGATTGTAACAAGGAGAAGAGGTGTTAGGATTATTGGGAACCTCCTTTAAAGTTTCCAAGTTAGATCTCAATATATGGGGTAGAACCTCGGCCAATGTCATGTTGATCCGAGTGAACTGCCTTTGTGGTCTTTCTACTCTTTGCTGGTTGTTGCGTTGTGGTATAACTGCAGGCCTTGGTATTATTACAGCACTTACCGTTGGACGGTATCCTGCTCTGCTCCGGTCTCTTGGGTCATAAATGGCACTGGCCTCCTTCTTACCAGTAAATGGTTTCTTCGTTGTGCTCGAAGATGCATCTTTTTGAATTTTGCCACTTTTTATACCGGCTTCGACCCGCTCACCAGTCATGATTAATTCAGTAAATCCAGCCGAGGAACTTCCAATTAGGTGGTTGAACAATGGACCTGATAAGGTGCCTAGGAACATATCCACTAATTCTCTGTCCGATAGAGGGGGCTGGACTCTGCCTGCGAGATCCCTCCATTTTTGAGCATAGGTTTTGAAACCTTCACCTGTTCCCATAGTCATGCCTTGCAATTGTGTCCGAGTTGGAGCTAAATCAGCATTATACTGATATTGTTTGTAGAAAGCGGCGGCCAAATCATCCCAATTGTGCACATTGGTCCCTTCCAATTGATAGAACCAATCCAACTGCGTCCCTGACAAGCTCTCTTGGAAGAAATGCACCCACAGATTCTTATCAGCCGTATGGGGTTGAATCTTTCTGACGTATGACCTTAGATGTAGCTTTGGGCAAGAGACACCATCATATTTTGCGAAAGTGGGAACCTTGAATTTCTGCGGGATGACAACCCCTGAGATAAGTCCTAATTCTTTGAAGTCCAAACCAGGTACTCTCTGAATCTCCATAGCATTCAAATGATCCTCTAGCTGTTTGTATTTATCATCAGCAGGAGGATATTGTTCCTCAGAGTAATCAGGCTCTTCCTCTTCCTTGGATGTTGGGTTGTTGTTCACTTCCTGGGTCCAGTCTCCTTGATTATCTCCTTCACCCGATGATGTTGCAAAGTCCAAAGTTCGTCGGGCTTGTCCGTTAAACCTTCTTCCCAAGATCACAACACCGGTTGGTTTCTTCGCTTTTTTCTTCTTCTCTTTGGCCAGTAAAGTCTTCAACTCCTCTTGTCCTTTTGTCAGAGCTAAGAGCATTTGTTGAAACTGGGTGTTCTACGCCTGAAGATCTTTCACAGTATGTTCAACATCCATCTCACTGAAATAAATAGTAGAAGGATAAGGAGACCTGTTATGAGAAACCTGTATGATGTTATGATGAATGAAGATGCAATATGCAAATGACTTCAAGGAAATTTAGAGATTTAAATTTGTTCAAACCAAAAGAGAACACATGTTATATTAATAAAACCAAGTTTGAATACATCGTGCCTCCTTGGGCTTACAATGAAAGAAACAAAATACAACAAAAACTCCTAAGACAAGAAGGTTGACCGCATCCTCTTTGGGGAAATGTAGGCATTCAGGTTTTTCTCTTCATGAAGCGGTTTGGTGAGCTCTAGAACCTTCTTTTCGCTGGCGTAAAACTGGGCTTCAAAGATGTCTTGCTCTTCGTTCAACTAAACCAAAGCTTTTTGAAAATCCTCGAGAGAGGTAGGCATGTTAGGATGAAGGACAACGTACGGGACGTCTCCTTCAACAACAGGCTCTATGAGGACAGGAAGGATGGAAGGGTAAGGCACCACGAAACTCTGAGCACGAGCTCGTACCCACCTAAGGTAAGGCTCGAGAGGGATAGAGTTTTTGTGTCCTAAAGTCCTACTGTCCACCTTGTTCACCATTCTCCAAGCACGTATAAACCTCTGGAGGTAACCTTGGTCTTCTTTGTCGTAGTCGAACACCAAACCTTGGATGAGCATTTCACGAGGGCCGTCTCTTTGGGCATATCCAAACTGTCGAAGAGCTAAGCAGGCGTTGTAGGTGATACCCCCCCTAATTCCAAGCAGAGGTACATTAGGGAACTCCTTACAGTGGTCAATGATAGAGACATCTTCCAAGGATCTCGAACACCAACAAATATCAGAGTGGGTAAGACACATCATCCTTTGAGACCAAGTCAGTCTTTGCTCATTCTTCAGTGCTGATTGAGGCAGGTGTGAAGTGAACCATTTAGCGAGTAGGGGAATACAACACAAAAGAGTACCTCTTTTCTTCAGAGTGCGGGTATGAAGGCAATGCAAGATGTCTCCCAGTAAGGTAGGTACGGGATTGCGAGAGAGTAAGACTTTGATGGCGTTAACGTCTATGAATTGGTCCGAATTGGGGAATAGAACCAGACCATAGATGAGAAGAGCCAAGATGTCTTCAAAAGCTTAGAAATCCATGTCGTCCCAGAACGAACGAGCCTTCTCCAATAGAAACTTGGCTAGGAAACCTTTGACCCCGCTTCTTGTCTCCCAATTGGCTATGATGTCTGCTCTCTTTATATGCAAAGCTTCAGCGATGTCCTCAAGTTCTGGAATCTCTTCTAGACCAGTGAATGGTATCTAATCAAGCACGGGTACCCCTAAGAGTAGAGAAAACTCTTCCAGTGTAGGTACCAACTGATAGTCCGGGAAAGTGAAACAATGATGCACGGGATCAAAGAATTGGAACAGTACACACATCATCTCTTCTTGGAAACTGGATGTAGTCAAACTGAGGAGTCGACCGTATTTCTTGATGAAAGGAGAATCCCCGAGAACCCTTGAGGCTAACTCTTGAAGTTGAGGGTGTGCTTTTACGAAGCTGATTCGGATGGTGTTTCTTCGGACAGAATTCATGACCTACAAAACAAAAAACAAAGATAAACTTCTAAATCCTTGAAATGGTTAGTGAGCATGCTCATGTTGCTTTATGATGTTTATGATGTTATGTACAAGTATGTACACACAAAGAAAACAAATCCATATATTTTAGGCTTGCATGAGGCTTTATAGGTAAGTACCCTCTTGAAGTTTAGTTGGCTCAAACCTGTCCTAGTAATAGTGATCAGGTTCTAAAGGATCTCAATATCACCAACCTTTCTCTTGGGCGTTGTCTCAGAATAATCAATCTTTTCTTGCGGCCGAGATATCCCAAAAGTCTAGCCTCAATGAGTGTAGTATCGAGTATCAACCAATCTTTAGCTCTACACCGAAACCGGCTATCTCACTACGTCCTAACGGCCAAGTTTGTTCAATTAGGGTTCTAAAGCCCGTTAGTGCTTCATGACGCCACTCAGCGGCCTCGTATTCTCCTCGATTCACCACAAGGGATACCGGTACCCACAAATGTGTCACACTAACATAGCCATTGTTTCAACCATACCGGTCTACACCGTACAATTTCCATAATCTATTGATATTTACCTAAAAAGGTGTCTCAGATCTGGGTGGAGGATCAAAGCAAACCCAAACAGAGAACCAAATGTAAAGCATACAAATCGAACAATGAAAGCAAGTAAATGTGATCTAACCCTAAGGTAACCCCACTTTTAAGAATGTCCCCGGCAGAGTCGCCAGTTCTGTGATACGGTGGGAGAACTGACTTGAGGGTTCTGCGTTTTATCGCAAATGTTACGGTTAGCAAGAGTCTCCACCGACTTTTCTTTTATCCAAAAAAAGGAGAGGTGAAAAAGCATAGGAAAGACCTTTAGAGATGTTTTTGAGTTTGGGGGGTAGATTATGAAAAGGGAAGGTATTAGCACCCTTTTCATCCATGGTTTTCCATGGGCTCTTAATTACTCGCTAGATCAACTTGCTTTTGTTTGAATGTGCTTTGTGGTGCAGGCTTCAAAAGTGTTTTGAAAATATCTTTGTAATGGTTCTCGTTTCTTATAAGAACGCGTACAAAGTTTTGTTTCGAAATATAGTTCAAAGACGTGTTTGTGGATTGTGTTTTGGAAAGTGGTTTTTGGAAAGATATTTTGCAATGGTTCTCGTCTCTATAAGAACGTATACAAAATGTTTTATCTTTTGAAAAATGTTTTTAAATGAGAGTGTTGGTGTGTAAAAGTGTTTTTGTCGTGAGAAAGCGAGTAACTAGGAGCGAATCTACCTACTCGAAAGGTCTTAAATGTACTTTTCCTTCTCCTTTAGATGTGGCTATCTTACCATTGATTTGGTAAGAAGTCCCGTCATCGGAAGTGAAGGGACGAGTGTGGGACGTTTGAATAGTCATAGAAGGCAACTTATGTGACATTTTAGCAATGTCAATTTGGGACTAGATCGTTTTACCGAAGGCAACATTGAGGGTCATCGAGGGACTACGATCTTTTATCGAGGGTCTTTGCTAAAACGTTCTATATTCGAGGGACATGACTATTTTTCCGATAGGCAACAAAATGAGGTTACCCTAGAGGTGTTAGTGTGAATAGTGTGTTAGTTTTCATGCATTTTGTCTTGTTTTTTGAAAGTCATCTATTTATTGATTTTATCTTGTCATACATCTTATTTACTAGTAATATATGAAAAGCAAGTAAAAATGCGGGAAATAAAATCTAAGCTATTACATCACTTTAGGGGGATGGGGGTACAAATCAACAATGGGGATGAAGTGGGAACTGAAATGTTACAATCATATCGAACGATAATGAAGACAATATGAAAACAGTGTAAAATAAAAGAAAAACTGCACTTTGAACTGCTATGTGTCGACCCATACTGCTATGCATTGACACATAGCCTTTCCTTGCTCCTGTAAAAAAAATCAGTTCAGTATAAGTCGACACATAATGGGATGTGTCGACTCATTCAGCTTCTTGTATCGATGCGAAACGCGTATGTATCGACTCATAGGCTCTTCCAGCTTCTGTTTTGTGACTTGAACTCAGTATGGGTCGATACATGAGGGTTATGTGTCGACTCATACCCTATTTTTTCACTAGGATGAGTCGACACATGAGGATATGGGTCGATACATGCTATATTTTCCTACCTTAAACATTGTTTCGCTGTCCATGCATGTCAGTTTACAGGATATGATTGATAAACATGAACAACAAATGATTAAATAAGCCTAAGCCATAAGCAAATGACTAGTTCAAAAGGATAATAAAGTACTACATCTTGTCTTCAAAACAAACAAATCAATAATGATGTATGAAAAGATATCAAGTCAAGAAGACTTACCTTCGGGCTGCACTGGCTGTTTTAAATCTGAATTCTTTTCCAAATGTTATGATGATCTCAATTAATCTCCAGAAAGCTAACTCCGGACTGTTGAAACTACGTTAGGTTGTACTGTGATGTTTTTGGTGTTTTAAAGGGCAGAGATGATAACACTGCAAGGACTGTTTTTATGTTTGGACAAACTTTGTATGTGATGAAGTGTTTGGCTTATGGGAGAGTTTATATGGTGGAATAATGGATTGGGTTTCTGTTTTGAACAAGAACAGATTTGATTTTGAAAAATCAGTCCAGGCTAACAAGAATACTATTTTTCTGCTCAACAAAACTCTCTATTCTCTATCTCAATCCTCTTCTCTCAAAAAATCCAACCTCTAAGTCTTATGAGACAGTCCCCTTTTGTAGACCTTCGACTGTGGTTTAGGGGGGAAATCAAATAAGTTATTTTGAATTGTTTTTGCCTACTGTTTTGACACTTTCTTCCCACAATTTTCCTTTGCCATTTTGGTGCAATTTTGGGGCTGTTATGATGCAGGCTTGGGCAGACTGCATAGAGCAGTTTTGGACTGTATTGGGCAGCATGCATACTTGGGGTGCAGCATAACATAAGCTTTCTTGTAGGGCAGCATGGGGTGTTGTGGCAATATGTCACACCACATTTTGTTCAATCTTGGACAGTATGATTTGTAGCATGTCACAAATTTGGTCTTGTGGAATATTTCATGCATATTATGTCAAGGGCCAAAACATTGCGACAAGGTCTTTTGAGATAATTCAATCAAGACATAGTTTTAGAATTTGTAATTTTGCAAGAATGCCCCTTTGTAATAACTTGAATTACTTGCATCATTTTGAATTATTTGGAACTGTAGTAAAATTCCATGAAGCAAATGAAATTAACCAAGTATAGAAAATACTTAGAAAAATTTTCAAAGTCTTGCAAAGTTGGATTTTTGATGATCAAATTTCAATTTTTTTGGGTGTCTTGACATAATGTGATTTTTGGGACTCAAATTTGGTCAAAAAGTCAAAGTTTGACTTTTTAATGTCCGGTTGACTTTTTCCAGCTGAAACTCCAATTCTGTTCATTTTCCCCCCTTTTGATAAATTGAATGATTCTTCTTATAAAATGTGGTCTAAGGCTTGAAACTTGACCGAAGTAATTCTAAAAGTCCTTGAAACATGAGAGGGTAAATTTTGGGGTACAACAGCAAGAAAGCAAACTTATGGGTATTTTAAATCAAACCCAGCACTTGGCGGGGGAGGGGGGGAACCCAAAACACTTCTTATAAAAATAATACCCTTGTCTGGTTGCCTGAAAAACAAACAACACCAATAATGCTAGCGCTGCAAAGGGCAGCATTTTGCAAATGATTCCATCTCAGTATACAAAGGGGAAAAGATTTCCGTCATGTGAGTGAATACCTCACTGGGGAATTTGGGATAGAGACTTCATACCATGCAAACCCGAAATTAAAATGAACCAAGACCTGACTGGGGAAAATGAGATCACAAACCCAATATCGCATCATATATCAATTGGTATCATCTTCAATTATCTGAGAAGCACAAGAAAGTCATACTCATACCAGCAAAAGTGACTTGGGAGAGCCTTCTTGGGGATCAGATACTTTCAACATTTCAGATTTCGTCCATCCTTGGAATCACTATTTTTGTTCTCCTTGAGTCACAAAATCTAAAGCAAGAAGTAATTTGTAAATTCTTTTCAAAAAAATAGTTTTTGTTATTTAATATGTTTTCTTTGAAAATTATTATCAATAATAAATGAAGTCTTTGTAAGCTGAGTAAAATAAGAATTGAAAAGAATTGTACAAAAGCTCAAACTTTATTAATAGGATGATAGTCTGCAAATGGCAAGACTTTATAGATAATTACAAAGTTTGAAAAATGGTAATATATATTGGAAAAGATATATTGAAATATAAGGACCACTATTCTCTCTAACAACTTTGAACTCCTGAGCAACAACTTCGGTTGAAGAGTGGTGAGGATCCAAAAAGATTGTTGCTTCAATGATCAAGTTTTGTTGATGCAGTTACTTGCTAGGAAATCCCTACCTTTTGCCTAGATTTCCCTTGTGGGTTTTCAACCTACCGGGAAAATTCATTCTGTATATGTCTCTAATTTTTTCCTAGACCGCCCTTTCGGGTTTTCGGCCTACCAAGATGCTCCTTTTTGCCTAATCCTCCCTTTTGGGTTTTCGTCTTAGCGAGCTGTTCTTTTATCTATCTAGGCGAAGTATTTCTTGAGTGCATCAGCATTCAGAGGACATGGGAACTCCTCGCCATCCATTATTTCAAGAATCAATGCACCGCCAGAGAAGTCTTTCTTGACAACATAGGGGCCTTCAAAATTGGGAGTCCACTTACTCCTAGAATCAGTGTTGAAAGACATGATCTTCCTGAGCACGAGGTCGCCTTCTCTGAATTCACGAGGCTTGACCTTCTTATCAAAAGCTTTCTTTATTCTCTTCTGGTATAACTGACCATGACACAAAGCCATCATTCTCTTATCTTTAATCAAATTCAACCGGTCAAACATGTCCTGAACCCATTCAGCCTATGAAAACTTGGTTTCTATTATCACTCGTAAAGAGGGCATCTTAACCTCAATGGGGAGCACTACTTCCATGCCATACACAAGAGAAAACGGGGTTGCCCTGTTGAAGAGCGGACAATCTTGAATTCTTCACGGAGTTCGGTCATCATCTTATTATTCAGATTTGAGCTGTTGTCGATGATAATCCTGCTTGGCACACCATACCGACATATGAGATTATTCTTGATAAAGCGCACTACTACCTAATTAGTAACATTAGCATATGAAGTTGATTCCACCCATTTGGTGAATTAGTCAATTTCCACCAAAATAAAATGATGTCCATTTGACGCCTTTGGTTCAATCGTTCCAATCATGTAAATACCCCACATAGAGAAAGGCCATTGGGAAGAAATAACATTGAGAAGTGTCAGAGGTATATGAACTTTGTCAGCGTAAATCTGACATTTATGGCACTTCTTTGAAAATTTGTAACAGTCAGATTCCATCGTCAGTCAATAGTAACATGTCCTAAGCATCTTCTTCACCATCGAATGTCCATTAGCATGGGTACCAAAGGAACCATCGTGGATTTCATGCATCAACATGTCTGCTTCGTGTCTATCCATGCATCTGAGCAAGACCATGTTATAATTTCTTTTATATAGCATATCTTCATTGAGAAAAAAGCTACATGTCAACCTTCTCAATGTCTTTCTATCTTTATTTGATGCACCAGCCAAGTATTCTTGAGTCTGGAGAAAATGTTTGATATCATAATACCAAGATTTTTCATCAGCTACTCCTTTTGCTGCAAACACATGAGTCGGTCTACCCAAACATCACACTGTGATACAAGGCACATCATTCCAAGTATTCACTTGATACATAGAAGCCAAAGTTACCAAAGCATCCGCCATCTGATTTTCATCTCTTAGAATATGATTAAATTCAACTTTGTTAAAGAAGGGTAATAATCTTCTAGCATAATCTTTGTAAGGGATCAAGCCAGGGTGACGAGTATACCATTCTCCTTTAATCTGATTAAATACCAAAGTTGAATCACCATACACATAGAGAACTTTGATTCTGAGATCAATGACTTCCTCAAGACCCAAAATACAAGCCCCATACTCTGCCATATTATTGGTACAATCAAATGTCAGCCTTGCAGTAAAAGGAATGTGTGATCCATGAGGTGCGATAATTACAGCACCAATTCCTTTCCTGTAAGCATTCACAGCTCCGTCAAATACCATACCCCACCGGGATTTAGTATCCGGACCTTCCCCAGGTAAAGGTTCATCACAATCTCTTTCTTTCAGAAACATAACATCCTCATCAGGGAAGTTATACTTGACAGATTGATAATCATCTACCGGTTGGTGAGCAAGATAGTCCGTCAGTACACTGCTTTTTATAGCCTTCTGAGTGAGGTATTTAATATCATATTCATACAATAACATATTCCAACGGGAAATTCTCCCAGTAAGAGTAGGCTTCTCAAAGATATACTTGATTGGATCCATTTTGGAAATCAACCAAGTAGTATGATTCAACATATATTGTCGCAACCTTTTCGCCGCCCAGGCCAATACGCAACAAGTCTTTTCCAGCATAGAATATTGTGACTCACAGTCAATGAACTTCTTGATGAGGTAATAGATGGCGTATTCCTTCTTTCACGTTTCATTTTGTTGTCCCAAAATACAGCCCATAGAAGTATCTAACATTGTCAGATACATGACCAATGGTCTTCCTTCAACGGGAGGGAGTAAGATAGGAGGCTCAAGCAGATATTCTTTAATACTTTCAAATGCTCTTTAGAAATCATCTATCCATACACAACCCTGATCTTTCTTTAACAACTTAAAGATCAGTTCACATGTTGCAGTCATGTGGGAAATGAATCTGGAAATATAATTCAAACGCTCAATAAGTCTCTAACTTGCTTTTTAGTCCTTGGCGCAAGCATTTCTTGAATTGTTTTGACTTTATCAGGGTCAACCTCAATTTCTTTTTGGCTGACAATGAAACCTAACAACTTCTGTGATCGAACACTGAAAGTGCATTTATTTGGATTCAAGCTGAGACGATACTTCCTCAAATGCTGAAACAGTTTTAACAAATCTTCTATATTCCCTTCTTAGGTTTGTGATTTGGCAATCATATCATCAACATATACTTCAATTTCCTTGTGCATCAGATTATGGAATAGGATTGTCATAGCCCTCTGGTATGTCGCACCAGCGTTCTTCAACCCGGAGGGCATCACTCTATAATAGAATGTTCCCTAGGGTGTGATAAATGTTGTTTTTTCCATGTCCTCAGGATCCATTCTTATTTGATTATATCCGGAAAATCTGTCTATGAACGAGAATACTTTAAATTTTGTTGTACTATCAACCAACATATCAATATGTGGCAATGGAAAATCATCTTTTAGACTAGCTTTATTTAGATCTTTGTAATCAGCGCACATGTGAACTCTTCCGTCTTTCTTTGGTACAAGGACAATATTGGCAATCAATTGAGGATACACTGATGTTACAAGAAAACCGACATTAATATGCTTTAACACTTCTTCTTTGATTTTTACTGTCATATCAGGGTGCGTTCTTCGCAATTTCTGCTTGACTGGCGGGCACTCTGGCTTCAGCGGAAAATGATGTTCCACAATATTAGTATCTAAACCTGGCATATCTTGGTATGACCAAGCAAAGATGTCCACGTACTCTTTCAACAGTTCAGTCGACCTACTCTTCACATCAGGATGCAACAATGCTCCAATCTTGACATCCTTTGGCTCTTCCTTAAAACCCAAATTGATTGTATCCAACGGCTCTTTATGTGGCTGAATGGCACTTTCCTCGCGCTCGAGCAACCATGAAACCTCTTCTGGGATCTCATCACATTCTTCTTCTTCGGCCCCATACACAGGATATTCAAAGTTGGAAGAGGGTGCAGGGTCATTGTATTCAACAGGTTTTTTAATTAATCTGCACATATGATTTATGATTGCTTTTAGAAACTGACACATATATCAAGTGATTATGCAAATTTATTTACAGTTATTATTTATTCCAAAAGGGTTTTTTCTGATTACCATTTTTCCAAGAAAAAGCAGAAAATAAAAACACAATTTGAGAAACAAAGACAACTTTTATTTATGATTTTAATGAGTAAAGAAAACAGATAAGCCCGTACAATATTAACTTTCACCTTGGGCAGAGTGAAAGCTTTTTGCAAATATTAACAAAAACAAATTACTTTGAGACATGGATGCAAGAGGGAACATCAATAGTGACCCAGTTCTGGACTCTGACTCCAGGCGTCACATAATTCGGAATCTTCTGTTCTTCTCCATCCCCTGTAATAGCATTAATCCCAAAAACAGTTGGGTTAAGGTATCCTCCATTATGGAAAATATCCTGATAGCTTCCCAAAGTAGACTTCGGCTTCAAGCTTTCATCTGTACCATTCTTCATAGAGAATCACAAACCAGCCATGTTCTTGTTTACCAACGGGTCAACAATCTGCTCCCATACTTTACTAGGGCCATTATGCACACCTTTATGAGCATCTTTGAATGAATCCATAGATTTCTCATTCTCTCTTACGTTATCAACGGAAAAAGCTTAGAACTAAGTTCCAACAGCAGCTTCATCTGCTTCTATAACATTGAAAGAAGATAAATGAGAAATTAACAACGCTTTCTCTCCATTTATAATAACCACTTTTCCTTCATGCACGAACTTTAGCTTTTGGTGTAGAGTTGAAGTGACATCCCCTGCCTCATATATCCATGGCCATCCCAATAAACAACTGTATGCGGGCATAATATCCATGACTTAGAAAGTAATCTGAAAAAGATGCGGGCCTATGTGAATAGGCAGATCCACTTCCCCAATAATATACTTCCTTGATCCATCAAAAGCTTTTATAATAATGATGCCACTTGGGAGCATGGGAGCTCCTTAATACTTTAGCTTCATCAATGTGCTCCTCGGTATGACATTTAAGGCAGACCCATTATCAATCAGCACATTTGACAATGAATCGTTCTTACAGTTCATGGATATGTGGAGAGCCAAATTATGATTCCTCCCTTCGTCAGGTAATTCGTCATCGCAAAAGCTTAGGTTATTACAGGATGTAAGGTTACCTACCACACTACTGAATTGATCTAACGACATATCATTCTCCACGAAGGCTTGATCCAACACCTTCATCAAGGATTCTCTATGGTGCAGCAAAATTCATCAGCAACGCTAGGATAGATATCTTTGAAGGAGTCTGCAATAGCTGATCTAAAATCTTGTAGTCTCTCATCTTAATAATTTTCAATATATCAACCACATTTTTTCCATGGTAGCACCACTGGACTCCCCTACTGCCTTCTTAGTTTCAACATTTTCCATAACTTTCTTACCAGCACTATTATTTCCTCGAACAACCAGTGCAAAAATATGACCACTGCGGGTCACTCTACTGGCCTCGGTTATGTTAGAAAAAGGCCGGATGGGAACTTCCACACCATCCTCTAAAATTGTAGCATTGTACTTGTTCGGTACAACTTTGTCTGATTTGTAAGGAACATGACCTGGTAAGCAAATCACCACTGGGGAAACAATTGGCTTGCTACAGTATTCAATCTCAATAGGGGCGGAATCATTAAAACAAGGAACAATCACATTCACTCCTTCTTCAGAAAATTTGGTCATTGCAGAATCATCGCTGGAGAACATATCTTCGTCTGAGGAAAAGAATTCATCTGCATAAGCATATTCATCATCCGACTCAGTCTCAGCCAAGAAATCTTCAATCACATTAACCTCATGGTAATTATCTCTTTGGCCTGACACCTTGATAGTGTCATTATCCAATAACAATTGAATACCTCTTTTCACCACTAAACATCCTCAGGAATCCCTACAGCAAACCCGAAAAGATCCATAGTGGTGCTCTACCTGAACCTCCATATGGCAAAAGGTAGCATGAAATTGCACTAAATCATCATTCATATGGTTCACATCAAAGATATGGAACTCTCCCGTGTAGCGGTGAAAATCAGAGATCAAGCTATTAATTAACTTGACTCGTAAAAGCAAGAGTCGCCACCGTGCTTTATTATTTCCAAGGGAAAAGGGAAAAGAGCGAAATAAAACCCTAAAAATATGCAATGTAAAATAATACTTAAAAGTAATGAAAAATACAACGCGTTTTTGAAAGAGATCGAGAGTTCGAGGGTTGGTTATGCAATGGGAAGGTATTATCACCCAATGCATCTGCGGTACTCCGCAGGAACTTTTTGAAATGTCTGTTTTTTTATTAAAATTGTTTGTTTGATGAAAATGGGTGCGAATGAGATTTTGAAGATATGATGACCTAGTGTCGAAGTTTTGACTTAAAAGGTGTGAGTTTTAAAATTGAGTCTTTTAGAAAAAATTAACTTAAGATTAACAAAATAGTAAAACAAAAATGAAGGAAGGGATTTGTTTAATCGTATAAGATGTATTTGATGACATGAAGTCAACAAAGTTAGAACATTTCCCTTGGAGTTAATCATAAGCAAGTAGATCTAATATTCGAACAAGAAAGCGTAAATAATTAAAAATCCACGAGAAACAAGCAAGGCAGATAACAAGATAAATTGTAAGACACTAGATGAATGGACAAAGAAGAATCATGAATAAAAGAAAAGTGTAATAAAAAAAATTATCTAAACTAATTTGAAATTCTAAGGTTACTAAGTTACATCTAAATTAATTTAAGTATAAACTAAATTCATTATAAAATTACTAATTTAATCTAAACTATATTAATGATAAAATTACTAACTTAAATCTAAACTAAATTAATTCTAAACTAAAGATTAAAATTCTAAGACTAAATTAAAATTCTAAAGTTATCAAAATATATCTAAACTAATTAGAAGTTCTAAAGTTATAAAATAGATCTAAACAAATTAAAATTTCTAAAGTTATTAAATTAAGTCTAAAATTAATCTAAATAATTAAGATTATATAGTTAACTCAAACATAATTATTTAATTAAATCTATAAAATAACTAAATTTACTAAACTAATTATTATTTAAAATAAACAAATTGAAATGGTGTAACTAATAATTATTGGAGGCAGTAAAGAGAGTAATTTGGGCAGGGCTGAAAGGTAATGATAGTTAACAGGCCCAAGCTAATAACAAAAAGATATGTCAAAAAGAACAAACAAATAAATTAAAAAAAAAAAAACGTTGGGCCGGTCCGGGTCAGGTCCGGACCCAACCCTCACAAAATTTGTGGGTGGATTGAACCCTAAAGCAGCAAGAATAGTACGCGCTTTTCCAAATCCCTTTGTTCCAACGAAATTTCCTATGTTCCCAACTCAATTTCTCTCAGTTCTATTTCATTTCTTCATGCTTCTAAACAATACTGATACTTCCTCAACCGCTCACCTTCAACCTCGCCTTCTTCCTTAATCGCACCTCTCAAGTCAAGTTGTTTCTAATGTGACGACAACAACAACAAACAATTCAAAGGCCTCGCGATTTACCTCTTTTTTCTGTATTTTCGATTTCAGATTCTTCTTCGATATCGCGGAATCATTCACAATCTCAGTAACTCAGAGAAATGGATTTACATACTCAAACGTGGAAATGATGAAGGTTTAAGGCTTACCTACGAGACGGAGACTCATCTCGCTTGTTGTTGAAATAGACCCGTCACGAATGCGTAGAAGAATACCAAAGAGAAATCTGCATTAGGTACAAATTCTTCTTCTAATTTCTTCGACTCTGGTTGTTGTTGTTTCAAAATTTTGTTTCAGTCTTTGTTAAAATTGCATTTTAGCTGTGAACTATGTTGAACTGGTATTCTGTTGCAGGCAGCTTGAAGGTGATTATCGATGGTGTGAAGCTTTAAACTTTGATTTTCTTCCCACGACTATGAATGTTGTTGCTGTTATCTGTTTCTTTTTCTCTTCTACAGTGAATTGGCGTGGAAATATTTTGTGTTATGTTAACAGAAACTGACAGTATTTTTGTGGTTCTTGTGAAAATTTTCTGATATTTTCTAAGTTGTGTTAACAAAAGTTGATGGTAGGAAGCTTTTTAGAGTATGAAGAGGTTTGAGATGCAGGGTCCGGTTGTGAGTAGAGTGAGGCTGAAAATTATGAAGTTCTTGCTAGGTGTTTTTGTGAGATTTTTCTATGTTGTTGGTATATATATTTCTTGTGTTTTTTCTATTAACCAAGTCTAAGTTTATAGAGAGAAAAAAAATGAAATTTTGGGGGGAAAAGGTTGGTGAAACATGAACGAATGCAGTGCCTTGTTTCATCTCCTTTCGATGCAGTTTTTATTTTGCTACTTTTGTGCAAGTTTTGATAGATTTAGACTATTTTTTCTGGACTGTTATGACAGGTTGGTAGCAGGTTTTATAACTATTATGCAGCAGGTTTTTGGACAAATTTTCAGCATGATAGCAACAAGTTGCAGGCTGTTTTTGGTTTGGGGTAGCAGTATGATTTTGGAGCTTTATACTTGGATAGAGACAAGGCTTTGTTTCTTGGTTTTGGGACTGTTTTGCTACAAGATGGATAAAGCTCAAATATTAGGACACCTTAGCATAGACTTAGCAACTTTGTTGTTTGCCTTGTAACCTTAAATCTCTCTTTTTCACTTGTATGGATTTGAAATTTTGAATATCTTGAGAGAGATTTGAATAAAACTTGCTCCTTTAAAATGATATGAATAAATCTTATGAATGAATTGAAAGATCTTGTATAGAACTTGGATGAATCTTGGATGTGTTCTTGAAATAAATTACGACGTCATTCTTGAATGATACTTCAATTGTTCACTTTGAATTTCACACAAACCTTATATGAATTCTCTTGAATTAATCTCAATAGATGATGAGAATTAACATACTTGGATTTGAAACGGGTAAGCGATGAACCATTGATATTTGAAATTACATAAGTCACGTGAATGAACTTGACCTTTGTATCTTGACTTCTAAGTAATTCACTCGTATCATCTTTTAATATTAATCTTGAATCAAATTCTTGAATAATAAGCGACCAATGGATCTTCGTACTCAGCTTCTTGTTTCATGAATTACATCAGCATAAGAATCAAGGGTCTTGATAAAATAATTATGACATGGGTTGAACCTAGGAGTTTGGAACATTCTAAGTCAAGATATGACCCATAACGATTCAATGGCTTTAATGATCTTTTATGCATAATTAACTCTCGATCCTTGAAGAGAAATGGTAGACGACATTACCCGTGACAATGTGCAAAAAGAATCGCCTCCAAATGACGATAATCAAAGGAATTATGATCCTTGGAAGTTGGGCACACCGGTTTTGAGATTTGGTCAAATTCCACAAAATGACCTCTAAAGTATTCGTACTTTTGATGATCCTCCGCACATAATCAGGTCTTGACTGGTAAAGAGGAGTTAGAGATGACGTCAAGGAGAGATATACGCAAAAAATAACCATTCAAAAATATTGAATAATGAAGAAGTTATGATCGTTTGAACTTGGATGTGCAAGCGTTGACTTTTGGCCAAAGTGCTTTGAATTGACTTGCAAACTTGATCTTTCTTCGCATTCCAAAGAATCTTGATGCACATGTAAACCAATGAGGATGAAATCTTGACTGTGCTTTGGGGAATTTTGGGAGAAGCTTGAGACCACTTAACGAACAAGGCGTGAAGATAAACACACGATCCTCTGAAGATCCTCGAGACAGAAGCTATCACACTTGAAACAACTGTGATCAAAATAAGCCTGAACAAAGCTTTAGAAGTCGTGTCTTGATGAATCAGTCTTCGAGAATCAATAATCAATTTTACTTCTGGTTTGAGGGACTAAAAACCCTAATTGAGGTGAAACGCCTGCTGTCCTTTATTTAGACCTGTCTCTGCACATGAAATCAAAGAAACAAAAAAAAACACATTTCGTGCTTGATTAGAAGTTAGTGATACATAGGCTAAGAATGTTCAAAACACTTGACAATTTCTGCATAGTCAAAGCTCAAAGGTGAGAGGTTAAAACCGATTGTATTTAGTGACCTTGACTTATGTTTAAAAATGCAAAAATAAAAATGGGATCTTAGGTCAAAAATTGGGGTATGACATCCCGGACACCCAAACACAGTGTTCACTTCCTCCTTATATTTTTCCCTAGGCCTGATTATATGGATGAGGCCCTCAGCCATCATCTCCTACAAATCAGCCTTTATCTTATCACACCCTTGCATATCAGTACTACAGATACCACAACTAGCATGGTCATGAGTATAGTAACTAAACTCGCAAAGGTTTGCATGCATCTTTACCAAGTCTCCTCTGACCAAGTAGATATTATAAATTTGGAAGTCCTCTGGACAACCAGCAACCATGTTGACAGCATTAGTTCCTCCATGCTTCGGTAAAGGATTATCTTTTACATTAGGGCTGACATCCTTAAAGGAAAAAAGGCTAGATCTCACCATTTTTTGTACCTCCGATTTCAGCGGATAACAGTTTTCACATTGGTCCCTAGTGCACCCTGATGGAATGCGCATGTCTGATCTACCTTATAGTACCAAGGAAAAGGTGATGGTATAGCAGGGGGTGGCCTAGTCTGGACTAACTTTTTCTGGATCAATGATGGGAGTAACTCTGCATAACTCATGGGGATAGAGTCAAAAGTCTCTCTCATCTGATTCTACCCTTGATTTCCTTGAGGGGCTGGTCTTTGATAAGCAACTATAATTAGAGTTGTATTAACAACTGGAGTTACCGAGGAAACTTATTGATGGCGCTGATGATTTCTTATAGGAGGATTAACCCTTCTCTCTTGAATAACAACATTTGTCTCTCCTTCTTTATTTTTAGCAAACCCGTATGATGGTTTCTTCACACTGCCGGAATTTTCACTTTTTGTTAAATGACCTTCTCTTACAGCTTCTTCCAAACGGAATCCCATTCCTACCATCTCGGTAAAGTCACTGGGTGCACTCACCATCATTCCCTCATAATAGAATGCACCAAGAGTCTTCAGAAAAATCTGTGTCATCTCTTTTTCTTTCATTGAAGGAATCACCTAGGCGGCTACTTCACACCATCTTTGTGCATATTCCTTAAATGACTCTTTGTACTTTTGGACCATTGACCTGAGTTGATCACGGTCAGACTCCATGTCCATATTATATTTGTACTTTATAATAAATGCTTCACCCAAGTCATTGAAAGAGTGAATATTGGCACTATTCAGGCTCATGTACCATTTCAATGTTGCACCAGTTAAACTATCTTGAAAAAAGAGAATCAACAGGCATTGATCATCGGTGTGAGTAGACATCCTTCTCACATACATCACTAGGTGAGAACGAGGGAAAGTATCGCCCTTTTACTTTTCGAATTTCGCTACTTTGAACTTTACATGTATTTTTATGTTTAGAACCAAACACGGATCATTCACGTTCTACCCGGACAATTCTTTTCTTCCGAGGGCCTTCAACTCTTTCTGCATCTTATCAAAGTGGTCCTGAAAATCGTCCATTCGGTCATAGAAGCCCAAGCTTTCACTTGGTGGAGGAATGGGGCGATACACTTCATCATTCACAAATGGTATAACATTCACTGAAGGAGGTGCAACATAGTGAATCTCATTTCTAGCAGTAGGGGTAATATGCACCACAGGAGGTGCAGGAGAAGCAGCCTTAGCAAGTGGAGAAACTTGAGAATTTTGATTATATCCTTCCGGCATAAATTTCTCTAGCATTCCCTAAGGATAACTCTGAGGAAAACGATTCTGAACAACAGTGGCTGGAGTAGCAGAAATAGGAACTGTCGGAGCTTCGAAAGCAACCGTTGTCTGTTGAGGATGAGCAAGCGGTGGCTGATTCTGAGCAGACACCAAAGATTCCATCAGAGCAGTCAGATTGGCCATACCTTCCTTCAGAGCATAAACTTCCTCACGTAGTTCGCGATTCTCTTGTTCTAGATTATCCATCTTCCTTCTGAAATTGGCCCGAGTATTGTACTGGTGAGACAACTTGTTGAATGAAGTGGAGAAACACAATAAAACACCTGGGTATGAATAGAAGTGCAAGAAGTATGTATGATATTGTTGTACCCCAAAATTTTCCCTCCCATATTTCTCAAAACATTTCAAGAAATATCCTCAAATTACTCAAGGAAGTCCAAGAGTTGACCAGACAAGCTCTCTCCTAAAGGCAGTCTACCTCAAATTAGGGTTTCATGTTGCATCAAGATACTTGAGTCCAAGAGATCCCAAATGCTTACCATTTTCCTAATATGTTCTCAAGATCATCCATGTCAAGTTTCAATCCTTGCAGAGGAAGTTTGCTCAGTCAATTGCTCAAAGGTCTGAAAATCGACTGTGCTAGGGCAATAGTCAAATGTGGCCTACATACAGTCAAACTTCAATATTTTTTATCAACATCCTCATTTTGAAGTATATTTAATCATTTGATCAAGGGTTGATCATGATTCATCAAGTATTTCTCATAATTCATCAAGAACCAAAAGTTGCTAAATTAGGGTTTTGTAGGAAAAGTCAACTCAAATTTGACCAAGCATTACTTTCTCATACTTTATGAGAAATGACCCATCCAAAGATAATTTTGAAGAGGATGCCATTCTCTACAATCCATCTTCAGCTACCAAGTCCAAAATATGCACTCACAAGAAGTTATGAATTTGGACATTATAGGTCACTTTGAAAAGTCAACAAAAATACCTTTTTTGTCAAAGCTTCATACATGAGCATGGAATATCAAATTGAGATTAGACCAAAAGGGTTGCTTAGAGAACATCTCAAGCTTTCTAAAAAGTCCAAGAACACCTTCAAAGAGTCAAAATGAGGAAGTTATGCATTGGTGAAGTTGACCTTTTTTGCAAAATTGCCAAAAGTCAACTATGCCTCAAATTGTAATTTTTGCCAAATGGGCCCAATCTTTTGCACTTGTTTTGAGTTGGCAACATGGTCCACGAGCCCTAGCCCTTGCCACTTGTCATTATCTTGTTTTTATTTTTTTTTTATTTGAATTAAATCAATTTTAATCAAAACAAATCATGAGAAAATCCAAAGCATTGAAATCTCAAGATTTTGCACATGTTTCAGGTCCTATATCCAGCTAGCATGAGATTGAATTTGTGTAAAGGCTATGTATGCACAAAAAGATTGAGTTTGCTCTATTTTTAGCAAGATTTTCAAGTTTATCAAATCCAAATCAAAAGCAATGATGGAGGAAGATTGAGATGAGATTTTCAACCCTAATTCAGTCCTTGATATATATTGAACCATTGCAGACCAAAAACAAGGCTAGAGAGAGGCGCAAGAAGAAGAACAAAACTTGAAAAAACACCAAAAAGTGCAGACACGATTTCATATTTCCAGGCATCCTCAAAGCCTCCTGGCCATCCCAATCACTTCCTGGGATGTAGGCAAGCGAAACCAATCAAGAACAAGTCTTTTCCAACGCCAAAAACCACTGTAAGGCATTCACGACATTGGACTTTTTTTGAATTCAGTTTTCATAATTCTGGCACTTATAGCATGATATAATCACATATTTTTGTTCACCATCACATTTGCAAGCTTTCTGTGACATTTAATTTCGTTTTCATGAACTATATTGGAGTTTGCCATTATTAGGGTTTACAAGCTCACTTTGGGGTTTCTGAACCTAGGCAAAATTGGGCCATGAAAGGAGCACCATTGTGCTCAGCAGGTTCAGACGAACTGATTGATGGCCCTAGGGTTTATTTATCTTGATTATGGTTGATTTTGAGAATATGCAGGTTTGTAGTGACGGACAAACGTCAGTAGGTAAAAGTCTGGGGCTTTTACCAACGGTGCAAGGAGGAAGACAACTAGCGTGGCAGCCTCCCACTCGTCCATTTGAATTTCCGCGCGAATTTCTTTTATTTCACTTGTTGTTAATATAATAATTATTGTTTGTTTTGTATGCAAGAAACGCGTATAGCTCAGTTGGTAGCCAGGTGGTTGGAAAGTGCTTCAGGGCCTGGGTTCGAATCCCAGGTCCCCCAATTTCTTCATATTAATTTTTTTAGGTAATCTAGCGCACATACAAGGCCAAGGTCCATCATATGACCTCATCATCCAACCTGCCAAGTGGCTAATTGGCCAGATCCAAAGGCCATCAACGAAGGCGCATCATGAAGCTTAGTCAAAGAAATACATGGGATTCTGGAAGTCAACGTGGACCTTTGGTTTTGGGCCCAGAAAAGTGCTATACTCACCCCCCCCCAAATTGCTTTCAGGCCCAGTTTTCTTTAATCTTTTCCTTTTATATTTTATTTTGTTTTATTTAATTTATTTATTTGTTTTACTAACAAATTTAATTTTTTGTTAACCAATCAAAACATCACAAAAATAATATTTTTCATCCAATTAGGATTAAGTTTATTTTTTATCAAAAATTAATTAATTAATTAGGTTATTTGATCTTAGATAACTTTGATTATTTTGTAAATAAATTTAAAAAATAATTAGAACAATTAGGGTTTTTTTTCATAATTTAATTCTATTTTTATTTTTCTTAAAAATATCAAAAAAATACAAAAAAAATAGGCCATTTATTTATTTTCATTAATTATTTAATTACTAATTAATTGTGTATTTAATTTTAAAACCTAATTCTTTTCTTAAAAATAATTAAAAACAACAACAACATTTTTCTTTCAATTAGGTTAAAAAGGGTCAAAACCCTAATTTTTTATCGTTCTTAATTTCCTCACGCGCGCTTTATCATTTGTTTTATCCTATTAATGCAATTGCTCACAAAGTTGTAATAGTTTAATTAGGTATTTTATTTTCATTTATCGTTTTATTTTTTAAGGGTTTGTTTTTGGCTATGTAAATACCCAAAGCCTTGTAATAGTGTAGCTTACTTTCCGCACTTTAATTTCCGCAAAATATTAAACTGTTAGATGTATGGATATTAGGGATGCATGACAAGAATGTATGATTAACTTTAAAACAGTTAGCTAACCCTAAATGTGCAAAGATAATAACTTGAAATTGAATCACTCGCACATGTGCACTCCTAGGGTATACTCCACTTCGGTTGCCTTCGGTAAAGCGGTCATTAAGTATAGGATGCTTTAATGGTCACTCTCTTTTCTAAACAAAGATCAAAGTCCCGTTCAGAAAAGTTACCTCGGAATGGTTGCCTCAGAATTGTTGCCTCGAATAATTGATCTAAGACATTATGGTTATTACTAAGACGTCCTAACATTGCTTTAGTGACCATATGTCCCTTTTCGAATTGACCCTAAAAACTCCGACGGTAGTGCTACTTACTCACTAATAGTGGGATAGCGCTATCTAAAGGAAACAAACATAGAACAATTCTCTTTTTCGAGTAGGTAGATTAGTTCTTAAGTACTTGCTCAATCCAAACAAACTTTTTCACACTTATACACCTCTTTTAAACAAAGCTTTCAAAAACACTTCGTAACACTCTTGAAGACAGAAGCAAGAGTTAAATCAAAGTCAAAAACTTTTCAAATCACACAAACATTGAAGCAATTTTGAAAATGATGAGCAAGTACCTAAGAGCCCGTGGAAAACCACGGATAGAAAGGGTGCTAATACCTTTCCTTTCTATAATCTACCCCCCGTACTCAAAATCTCGAAAGAGGGAATTTTTCTGTGCTTTTTTCCTTTCCTTGTTGGATAAAATAAAAGTTGGTGGCGACTCTTGCTTACCGCGACATTTTGCAAACACAAACGCAAAACACAAACTAGCAATTCCTAAAAAACAGTCCTGGTTCTGGCCACCGTATCACAGAACTGACGACTCTGCTGGGGAGTTTATAAGTGGGGTATACCTTAGGATTAGTTCATCATGTTGTTTTCTATTATTTGATTTGTTTGCTTTATTTTTGTGGGCTTTGTATCGGAGTTACTATAGATCCTAACCCGGATCTAGGGAACACCTTTTAGGTAAGTAGCAATAGACTGTGAGGGAACTGTACGGCATAGACCGATACAGTTGAAGCAGTAGCTACGTTGATGTGGCACATTAGTTGGTACCGATATCCCTTGTGGAGGAACAAGGAGAATATGAGGCTGCTATATGGGTCGTTAAGCATCAACTTACCTTAGAACCTATAATTGACCAACTTAGCCATAGGAAGTAGTGAGATAGCTGGCCTCGGCATAGAGCTGGGAACTGGTTGATACTCGATACTACACTCATGGAGACCATACTCTCGAGATAGTTCCGGCCGCAAGAAAAGATTGCGTGAGCTGAAACCATGACCGATGGAGGATGGTGAATGATATTGAGAACCTCTAGAACCCAGTTACTATTATTAAGACAGGTTGAACCAACTGAACTTCAAGAGGGTAGTACCTAAACTCCATGCAAGCCTGAAACTTAAGGGCTATTGTGTGACTTGTTTGCCTTTACCATGTTTGCTATCTGTGATACTTGTTGTGTGTTTTTATCATGACATCATGCATCATGACATAACATGCATATTTCACTAGACTAACCATTTCAAAGACCGAGGGGATTCATCTTTGTTCTGTTTTACAGATCATGACTTCTATGCACAGAAATACCATTCGAGTCAACTTTGCGCAAATCCCTACTCGGCTCAGAGAATTAGTCTCAAAGGTTCCTGATACTTCTTCCTTTGTTAAAAGACATGGTCATATCCTTAGCTTGGTCACTTCAAAGTTGGATGAGCAAATGATGAGTGTGTTATTCCAGTTCTTTGATCCATTGCATCATTGTTTCACCTTCCCGGACTATCAGCTGGTCCCCACTTTGGAGGATTTTTCTGATTTATTAGGCATATTTATCCTCGAGCAGACACCCTTCATAGGTTTGGAGGAGGTTCCTAGACCTAAGGACATTGCTTCAGCTTTACACCTGACAAAGGTTAATATAGTGTCTAACTAGGAGACACGGAGTGGGGTTAAAGGTTTCTTGTCTAAGTTTCTAATGGATCAAGCTCAACAGTTCTGGGATAACTTGGATTTTCAAGCATTTGAAGACATCTTGGCTCTCCTCGTCTACGGCTTGATTCTTTTCCCAAATCCAGATTCCTTCATAGACGTGAATGCGGTCAAGATCTTCATGTCTCGTAATCCAGTGCCTACTCTCTTGGGTGATATTCTACATGCTCTCTATACTCGTACCGTGCGAAGAAGGGGAACCCTCATGTGTTTCACGCCGCTGTTGGCGAGGTGGTTTATTTCGCACCTCCCCAAGTCTGTTTTGAAGAAAGAGGAAGGTGTAGGTTGGGCCTATAGAATCATGTCCCTTGCTCATAAGGACATCCTTTGGAGTTCTAAGGATATGGAGAGGGTAGCTATCATTGATCGATGTGGGGAATACCCTAATGTTCCGTTGCTTGGAATTAGAGGCGGTATAACATACAATCCTTGTTTGGCTCTACGACAGTTTGGACGCGCTCGGAGAGACGGTCCCCATGAGATGCTTCTTCCAGACATTGTCTTTGATTACAAGGGGGACATGAATGAGCATCGCCGAAGGTTTATACGAGCCTGGGGCATGGTGAACAGGTCTGACCCACATGAGCTAGGACTGAAGACTTCTCTCCCGATGCAACCTTATCTCCAGTGGGTTCGATCCCGTGCTCAAAAGCTGGGGATGCCTTATGAAGCTGTTTTGCCGGTGATTATGGAGCATACTAATGAAGAAGGTGTTCCTTACACAGTCCTCCATCCATACATGCCTACTGATCTTGGGACATTGAAGAGATCTTGGATCCAATTAAAGGAAGAAATGGATACCTACAGGGAGAAGTATCATGAGCAGGAGAGGAAGATCTTGAGGCTTACAAGGCAGCTTGAGAATGAAAGGACAATCAACGATTATGTCAGCACGAACAGAAAGAGACCATGGGATTTCTGATGTCTTTTACTATTTCTAGTTTAGATTTGCTTTTCAGTATTTCTTTTGTAATGCCTTAAAGGCATTGTTAAACATTTTACAAGTTTGAATCAAATAAAGTTTGTTTATTTCTTGTTTTAAAAATTTGAATCTCCCAAAGTCTTTGAAATCATTCCATACGTATTCCATTACCATGCACCTCATTACAGGTACCATTACAGGTTTCTCATCTTCTTCGCTGTTTATTTCAGCAATCATGTCTTCTGAAACACCTACTGATCAAGCCATCAAGGCTCTCCAGGCTCAGAATGCTCAATTTCAGGAGATGTTCTTGAATTTGGCCAAAGGACAACAAGATTTGAAGACTCTCATCTTGAAGGACAATAAGAAGAAGAAGAAGAAGAAGAAGAAGAAGAGAGTGGTTCTGCTAAATATGGGTCACAGATTCGGGAACAATTTGCGACAGGAAGCTGACTTGTCACATTCATCTGGAGGAGGAGAGAATCAAGAGGAAAGAAATGGGCCTAGTCCTGTGGTCTCTGATAATGACACTGACTTTGATGAAGACCAGTATCCTCCGGCTGAGGATAGGTATAAGCAACTTGAAGACCGGTTGAGTGCAATAGAGATCCAGAAGGTACCTGGTTTGGACTTTGGAGATTTGGGACTAGCATCTGGGGTGGTGATCCCACACAAGTTTAAAGTTGTCTTTGCTAAGTATGTTGGAGTATCTTGTCCAAAGCTTCATCTCCGTTCATACGTCAGAAAAATCCAACCCTACACTGCTGATAGAAACCTGTGGGTTCATTTATTTCAAGATAGTTTGTCAGGGACTCAACTTGAATGGTTCTATCAATTGGAAGGAGTTAACGTCCGCAACTGGGAGGACCTTGCTTCTGCTTTTTACAAGCAATACCAGTATAATGCCGACCTTGCTCCCACGCGTACTCAGCTTCAGGGTATGTCTATGGGTACAGGTGAAGGCTTTAAGGACTATGCTCAGAAATGGAGAGATCTGGCTGGGAGAGTCCAACCCCCTCTGTCTGATAGGGAGTTGGTGGATATGTTTCTTGGGACTTTGTCTGGTCCATTTTTCAATCATTTGATCGGTAGTTCATCATCAGGGTTTACTGAATTGATTTTGACTGGGGAGAGGGTAGAAGCTGGTATCAAAAGTGGCAAGATACAGAAAGGTGCTTCATCAAGTACAGAGAAGAAGCCCTTCAGGAAAGAAGCTAGTGCAGTTTACAGCTCGAGGAGCCAAAACCGACCCGAACACCGCCAAGCAGTTAATGCGGTAGTAATATCAAGACCCACTGTTGCCCCACAACGCAACAATCAGCAAAGAGTAGAGAGACCACAAAGACAGTATACTCGACTCAGTATGACTTTATCTTAAATTTTACCGCAGATATTAAAGACCAACTTGATAACTCTAAGGGAAGCTTTGGAGAATCAAAGTACTACATCACCGCTGTATAATCCGAACGCCCGCTGTGCCTATCACTCTGATAGCCCATGGCATGATACAAACAACTGCTGGGCCTTGAGGAATAAGGTGCAAGATTTAATTAAAGCTAAAGAAATTGAGTTTGACGCACCAGAAAAGCCTAATGTCATGACTGCTCCTATGCCCAAGCATGGAGTAAATGTTGTGGATGATGATTCATTTGTGACCTCCGTAGAAGACATTTCTACTCCGTTGATGATAGTAAATAAGAACCTATTATCGGTCGATTTATTTCCGGGCTGTGGCGAAGGTTGCCACCTATGTTCCATCCTACCTACTGGTTGCCATTTATTGAAGTCAAGTGTTCAGTGCCTGATGGATAACAAAGAGATCATGTTCAAGAAAACTTTGGTTCCATTGATTCCTGTTGAAGATGTTTCCATAATAACCATTTCCGCCAATCCTTCCAAGGCTTCCTCGAGAAAGCCTGTTAGGATTACACCCGTTACAAGAGTTTCTCCATTGATCATTACTATCCCTGGTCCTATCCCGTATACTTTGGATAAGGCTGTCCCGTGGCACTATGGGGCCGATGTGTATTATCATGGGATCAAACAAGACTTGAAGGTTGAAGAGGCTGATACTGATGTCAGCAATATTGTTGGGTCTAGCAAAGTCACCCGAAGCGGAAGACTTTTCTCTCCTGAGATTTCCCCACCAACTGTTCGAAAACCTGTTTTAATTCCACCTGCCAGTACATCTGCTACTGTCCCAGTTCATATTCCAATTATCACCCCTGTCGCTGAGTCATCTGACGCTCGGGGCAAAGAGATTACAGGTGAGCCTGCCCGGATGGAGGCACCGAAGAAGATTATTGTAGAAACCTCTAGACATGAGATAGAGGAAATTCTAAAGATTATTCAGAAAAGCGACTACAATGTAGTCGAACAGTTGGGGCAAACCCCGTCGAAGATCTCCATGTTATCTTTATTGTTGTGCTCAGAAGCCCATGCAAAGGCTTTAATTGCTTTCCTTAAAACTGCGCATGTGCCGCAGGAAACATCTGCTGATCAATTCAAAGACTGTGTGGCTAGTTTGACCGCTGACAATGGGTTGGGTTTCTCCGATGCAGATCTGACTGCCAAAGGAAGGAATCACAATGACGCTCTGCATGTTTCGATCGAGTGCAGGGGCGCTACTCTGGCCTACGTGCTGGTGGATACTGGGTCCTCATTAAATGTTTTACCCAAGAAAGCGTTAGACCGGTTGGAATGTGAAGGGTTGGTTCTGAAGCCGAGTAATATTGTGGTTAGGGCCTTTGACGGGTCCAAAAGGATGGTACATGGAGAGGTGGATGTCCCTGTTAAGGTTAGTTCCCAGACTTTCGCATCTACGTTCTATGTGATGGACATCCGACCATCTTATTCTTGTTTGCTGGGTCGCCCGTGGATTCATAAGGCTGGGGCAGTGACTTCTACGCTCCATCAGATGTTAAAATATCCAGTAAAGGGGAAGATTGTTACGGTACAAGGAGAAGAGGAGTATATAGTGAGCCACCTTAACTCTTTTCGGTATGTGGAGATGGATGGGGAGTTCATTGAAACCCCGTGTCAGAACTTTGAAGAAGTCCCCCAGACTCTAGCGTCGACTGAAACTGTTGCCGAAGATCCTCCAATGAAGATGGCTTCCCTCAAGGATGCCCGGGCTGTTATTGAAAAAGGTGGGTGTGCAAATTGGGGTCAACTCCCTAACTTCGCACACAAAACTGACAAGTTTGGTTTGGGTTTTACCGCAGAAGCTCAAAGGGCTGTTCGGCGTGCGCGGATTGGAAGACCTCCCCTGTGTATCAGTAATCAGGAAGTGAATGCAATTGAAGATGATGAATAGGAGTCAGAGTTTGACAGCTGGATTTACCCGACTACCGACGGTGGATTAAACAATTGGACGGCGAAGGACTTCGTGCCCGTTTCTTTTATTACACAGTAATAGACTTTTGTTTTGAAATTTTTAACAGACAATTTAAAACTTTACGGCCCGGTGCCTTGCCCAAGACACTGTGGCTTTGTTTGTGAGGGCTTAATGTTTTTCATTTCCATATATCATCAATAAAGCATTGGAAGTTTTCTTGCATTACAAATTTTGCGCTCCTTGTTTTTCTTTTCTATCTTGCACTATTATCAAAACATCTATTGTCTTACACACACTCACATATCATAATACAGGTCCACATCCACTCTGGATCCCACTGATAACGACTCTGCTACTGCCAGTTATGACTTCAAAAGTCCGATCAACCAAGCTGAGGACGAAGGTGAGGATGATTGCGAAGTGCCTGGGGAACTTGCTAGACTGTTACTTCAGGAAGAGAGGGCCATACAGCCCCATGAAGAGCCAGTGGAATCAGTAAATTTGGGTACATAAGAGGACAAGAAAGAGGTTAAGATTGGTGCAAATATGGAGCCTAGGGTCAAGCAACGGTTAATTCAGATGCTACGTGACTATGTTGAGATCTTCGCTTGGTCTTATGAAGATATGCTTGGGTTGGATACCGATATTGTGGTTCACCGCTTGCTAACTAAAGAAGACTGTCCTCCAGTGAAGCAGAAAGTTTGCCGAATGCGCCCAGAGATGTCTGAGAAAATCAAAGTTGTGGTCATGAAACAGTTTGATGCCGGTTTTCTAGCAGTTACTTCTTACCCGCAGTGGGTCACCAATGTGGTTTCGGTGCCGAAGAAAGATGGTAAGGTTTGAATGTGTGTTGACTATAGGGATCTGAATAGGGCAAGCCCCAAGGATGATTTCCCTCTGCCTCATATTGATGTTCTGGTTGACAACACCGCACATCATAAGGTCTTCTCCTTTATGGATGGTTTCTCTGGTTACAATCAGATTAAGATGGCTCCCGAGGATATGGAGAAGAAAACCTTCGTTACGCAATGGGGTACCTTTTGCTACAAAGTCATGCCGTTCGGATTGAAGAATGTTGGGGCAACGTATCAGCGTGCCATGTTCGCTTTGTTCCACGACATGATTCATCACAAGATTGAGGTGTACGTTAATGACATGATTGCAAGATCCCAGACTGAAGAAGAACATCTTGACCATCTCCAAAAGCTATTTGACAGGTTGAAGATGTACAAGATGAGGTTAAACCCGAACAAGTGCACCTTCGGGGTAAGGTCTGGTAAGCTGCTGGGTTTCTTCGTTAGTGATAAAGGTATTCAAGTGGACCCTGCAAAGGTGAAAACTATACAGGAAATGCCAGCTCCCCGAACCGAAAAATAAGTCAGAGGCTTTTTGGGACGTCTGAACTATATTGCCCGATTTATCTCACACCTAACCGCTACTTGTGAGCCAATCTTCAAGCTGCTGAAGAAGGATCAAGTGGTAAGATGGAATGATGAATGTCAAGCCCCTCTCGAAAGGATCAAGGAATACCTACAAGAGCCACCTATTATGATGCCTCCGGTAGAAGGGAGACCTTTGATCTTATACTTGACAGTACTCAATAATTCGATGGGGTGTGTGCTGGGGCAGCATGACGAGTCTGGCCGAAGAGCATGCTATTTACTACCTTAGAAAAAAGTTTACCGACTGTGAGACCCGATACTCACTGCTTGAGAAAACTTGCTGCGCTTTGGCATGGGCTGCCTGCTGGCTGAGACAGTATATGCTGACTCACACTACTCTATTGATATCAAAGATGGATCCAATCAAGTATATCTTTGAAAAGCCTGCCTTGTCCGGAAAATAGCAAGATGGCAGATGATCTTGACTGAGTATGACATCCAATACACAAACCAAAAAGCAATCAAGGGGAGTGTGTTGGCGGATCATTTGGCGCATCAGGCCGTGGATGATTACCAGTCTATGAATTTTGAGTTTCCAGATGAGAGCATCATGTTGGTGACTGACTGTGAAAAACCTGGACCGAATGAAGGACCTGAGGAAGGATCCCGATGGTCTATGTATTTTGACGGAGCTTCAAACTCTTTGGGTAATGGCATTGGCGCTGTGATTGTATCTCCTGAAGGCTGTCATACTCCGTTCACCGCCCGATTTTGTTTTAACTGCACCAATAATATGGCAGAGTATGAAGCGTGCATCATGGGCCTTCGAGCAGCTATTGACCTAAGGATTAAGTTCTTCAGTGTATTCTGATATTCCTCTCTCGTGATCAGTCAGATCAAAGGCGAGTGGGATACGAAGCACCCAAATATTATTCCTTACAAAGAGTATGTGTTGACTTTGCTTCCACATTTCAAGGAGATAACCTTTGCACATTTCCCCATAGAGGAGAATCAGTTTGCGGACGCACTAGCTACCATGTCTTCTATGTTCAAGGTTAGGTGGGACAATGAGGCTCCCCAGATTACCATTGAGAGGTTGGATGAACCCGCAGATTGCTGTGACATTGAGACTGAAGAGGTAGCAGATAAACCCTGGTTTCATGAGGTAAAAAGGTATCTTAAGGCTCAAGAGTATCCCGAGGGTGCATCTGTTAATGATAAGAAGTTTCTGAGGAGATTCGCGGCGAAGTTCTTCATCAGCAACGGTATCCTTTACAAGCGTAACCATGATTCAACCCTACTGCAATGTATGGATAAGAGCGAGGCAGAAAGGATCATGGCAAAGTTACATGAAGGTACTTTTGGAACTTATTCCAGTGGACACACCATGGCAAAGAAGATCCTACGGGCAGGATATTATTGGTCTACCATAGAAGCCGAATGTTATCAGCATTCTCGGACCTGTCATAAGTGCCAAGTCTATGCTGATAAGGTGCACATACCTCCAGGTCCTCTGAACGTCTTGACGACTCCTTGTCCTTTTTCAATGTGGAGCATCGATATGATTGGCGAGATCAGACCTACTGCATCTAACGGGCATCATTTCATTCTAGTAGCTATTGATTACTATACGAAGTGGGTTGAAGCAGCTTCCTTTGCTACAGTAACCAAGAACGTCGTGGCATGGTTTATTTGGCATAATCTGATCTGTCGATACGGTGTACCAAAGAGGATCATTACGGACAATGGTACAAATCTCAACAATACGATGATCACCGAGCTCTGCAAACAGTTCAAGATACAGCATCACAACTCTTCTCCTTACCGACCGAAGATGAATGGGGTTGTTGAAGCGGCTAATAAGAACATCAAGAAGATTGTGCAGAAGATGACGGTGACATACAAAGATTGGCACGAAATGTTACCATTTGCTCTTCATGGGTACCGAACCTCGACACGAACTTCAACAGGGGTAACACCTTACTCTTTGGTATACGGCATGGAAGCAGTCTTACCTATTGAGGTTTAGATACCCTCTCTTCGGATTATGAAGGATGTAGGTTTGAGCGAGGACGACTGGATCCAGACCCGACTTGACCAGCTGAACTTAATCGACGAAAAGAGACTTACTGCTATTTTTCATGGTCAGACGTATCAAAAGCAAATGATCAAGGCATTTAACAAGAAAGTCAGACGACAAGAGTATCAAGTTGGGGATCTGGTGATCAAACGCATCATATTACCTCAAGGTGATCCTAGGGGCAAATGGACCCCTACGTACGAAGGGCCATTTGTGGTTAAGAACATTTTCTCAGGAGGAGCTATGATTCTAACCACCATGGATGGTGACGACCTTCCTCACCCCGTCAATGCAGACATAGTGAAAAAATACTACGCATAATCAAAGACCCGCTAGGTTGACTGGCCTAGGAAAAAAATAAGGGCTTCTCGGCGAACCAAAAGGGTTCGGGCAAAAATAAGGGATGAAAACGAAAAACTTTACACCCGGCAAGTCGAAAACCTGAAAAGGCGGCTTGGACAAAAAAGGGTATCCCGGTGGACTAAAAACCCGAAAGGGCGGTTCAAGAAAAAATTAGGGATTAAGGCGTAACACTATGTCGCATTGGATCATCTTGCAACCAGACTTCAGTATCGACTATCAAACTCGGACGGCACTAATCAATCTGATCTACCTTCAACCAAGTAGCAAAGTGATGAGATGCTCGAGGATATAAAGGCAATAGCAGAGTTGGAACCCAGTGGGATTGTTCACATAGCTGTATTTCTTTGTTTTACATAAATTGTATAAACTCTATTGTTCGGCAGCGTTCTCTTACTAGGACGTCAGCCTCTTGTACAAAAAACGCCTATTTATAGGCCAACTTCAAAATCAATACAATTCATTTTCACAAAGAATTTTCAAATTGTTTTCTTTTTCCTGTTTTGTTTTGCAAGAACGTCCAATGGTTCATTTTTTATATATGCATTTGACAATAATTGATGCTCATAAATATTTACGTGCGAAACAAAAGACAGTTACTCATAATATCAGGAACAGGGGCAAAACAAGAAATGTCCAAACCTTACAGTTTCTCTGTCCGCCAGGTATAGGGATAGACCTAGTTGGAGAACACGATTGCAGGTACATTCACTCCCCACAGAGTAAGAAAAGATAGTGATGTTAGCAATCCCGAACAGGACACCACTCTCCCCCCAGTTGAGGCTCGCAACCGCAAATGAGTCGGTAAGATTCCCCCCAAGCAGAGTTTATTTATCATCAGCACTAGAAGGTTATCCCCAGTAGAGTCTAGAGGATTGTCCCCAGTGGAGTCTAAAAGATTATCCCCAGTGAAGTCGCCACTAGAAAATAATCCCCAGCGGAGTTCATTTATTTCACAAACAGAAACTCAATCCCCAACAGAGTTCATTATCACCAGCAATGATAATTCATCCCCAGCCGAGGTTGTTCCTCCAAATCAACAGGTCCTCTAGCATAGCATCTCTTTCCCACATAATCATTTTCTCGCCGGTTTATTCTCCAGTAGGATTATTCTCACAATCATCTTTGTTCATTATTGCTGTACCCCAAAATTTTCCCTCTCCTTTTATCAACATTTCTCATCACAAGGCTCTTGGAACTCAAGACTAAGTTAGGGTTTACACTGCTCAAGACATCTCGTTGCACTGATGACCTAAACTAGGGTTTGAGTTTGCACAAGGATATTTGGACCTTCAATTCTCAAATTTACTTTCATACTTCATATTGGACTCATAAGTTTGTCCCTACCAAGTTTCAAGCCTTGAATCAAATTTTTGCCCAGTCAATTGGACAGTTGACCTAGAAATCAGTTGTATTGGGGGAAAAGTCAACTGTGACCAATTTACAGTCAAACCTCATGAATTTTGACACACATCAACATTATGAACTCATATGAACCATTTGATCAAGTTCGGACTACAATTCCACAAGAAATTTGATCAGATCACCAAAAGGGCAAAATGGTCATTTTTAGGGTTTTGACTATACAAAGGCAATTTCTGACTTTTTGACCTAACCAATGGCAAATTAGGTTCAACCATGGACTCAAGGACTCAATGGAATCATCTTGACTTATTCAACAAGTTCAAAAGATCTCAAATGCATGGGATTGACAGATGAATTTTTCAGTCAACTGATCAAAATTTGACTGTACACTAAAAAGTCAAACTTTGACTTTTTGGTCAAAATCAAGTGCCAAGGGTCATTTTTCATCAAGATGTGTCAAATTATGAAACTTGTTCATCAAGAAACCCAAAATTGCAAATTAGGGTTTGAAATTGAAAAAAAAATCCATAACTTAGAATTTTTTGAAGTTATGAAATTTTCTTAATTTTTCCTAACTTTGTCCCACATTTTCATCATGACGAAAATGGATTCAAACAAAACATAAAACATGAAAGTTGTATTCCTCCACAAAGTATACAACTTTTATTCACAAAGTTTTCTCAAAAGAAGCTTGGATCTCAAGTTATGATTTTTGGAACAAGGGTCCCTAAAACTTTTAACTTAGTGAAATTTTGCCCTAGTTTAGGCAGGATTTTGACCTATCTTCTTGGCCATTTTTCACATAGTTCCACTTAGAGTCTCAAGTTTCATTTAAAATATGGATTATAGAGCATGTTGCAAGCTTTCCAAATTGTCCAAGAACTCCTAAAACACATTTGTGGTTAGGGAGAATCGAATGCTGGAAGTTGGCAAAAAGTCACTTTGTATCCATGGCAAATTCATGTTCACTCAAGTGGCATTTTCAAACCAGCATGCCTTGTACTAGTTTGCAGGCCTCTAAACCACTTCACACTCCTTAATTAAATGCAAATCCATCAGTCTAAGCTTTTGTTTTGGCCATTTGGATATTGTACACAAGATTAGGCCTTAAGTAGAAAAAGGCAAATTCCCATTTTTGCAAAAGTGTGTTTTATGTCAAACTATGATCTTTGAGCATAGAGCCAAGATCTCAGAAGCCAAATCAAATCCACAAATTGCAGGGACCAAGAGGATTGTATGCAGCATATTTGATGGCTTGTACAGGCCTGTAAACACAACTTCCACTTTCTTGCTTCAAGAAGAAGAAAATTATCCAAATCCTTACAACTAAAAAAACCAGCCAAGATCAACTTACACAAACATTTCAAACATCTTTCACACAACTCTTTGAGCCAAAAACACGAGTGCTTAAGCCCCAAAACACCCCATATCCAGAAATCACACTTCTTTGGCAAAACAGGGCAGGTGCTGCAACTTGAGTTCCCCAGCTCATTTGGCTCGTGCGTTTTGCCCCATTTTGCTTCAAACACCTTCCATTCAACTCACTCAAGTTATCCCAAACCTACATTACCAACTGTAACTCCATTTACAGTGTTCACTATTTTCATTTCAGGTTTGTGCAGGTTGAGTTCTATAGGTTGATTCAGGGACATTCAAGGCAAGCTAGCTATTGGAAAAGATCAAGTGAAGTTCAGGCAAGCTACCAGACACCTCAAAACTTATTGAGAAGCACTGCATTTCCCTACACGAATCCAACTGAAACAGGTTTTTCTTCACTTTCTATCTTTCTATTTAGGAACATTTAGCCTTAGGTTTGTGAATAAAACATGGAGTGCTCATTTCCAGGAAGCCATACATATGCTCAGTTTTCATTTATATTAAGTGTGCTAGGAAATTTCATCCATGAACATGCTGAAAAAACTAGGTCAGATTTTAGGGCCAGAGAAATTCTCTCTGGTCTTTGAGAGTTAGGATTAGTTTTTTATATGGTTGTAATCGTCTTGAAATTCTCTACAGGTTTGATGTTGTGAGTTTTTGCAAAGGATCACGTATACAGGATGTCCAAGTATGAACAACAGGCGCGCGTTTTTTCAAAATGCTGGAGGTTGAAGATGAAGATTTGGGTTGGGCTTGGCCTGTTTGCTTTTGACACCCTCTTTTTCATTTTTGCACCCCCTGGCCCAATTTCTTGAATAATTATATTTTTACATTTTTGTTTTCATTTTTGATTTTGTTTATTTATTTCCAAATATAAAAAATGCTCAAAAATATTTTTTATAATTTTTTCACATTTATTTGTCATTTTATTTTAGTTTTTTCTAATATAAATTTTTTTTTAAATACTTTGATCTTATTTATTTAAATTTGAAAATAATATGTAAATCATACTTTTATTTTTATTTCTTATTTTTATTCATACTAAAAATATTATTATAAATATAATTTATTTTTGTACATATTTTATTTTATATTATACATATTTATATTTAATATATATATATATATATATATATATATATATATATATATATATATATATATATATATATATATATATATATATATATATATATATATATATATATATATATATATATATATATATATATATATATATATATATATATATTTTTTTATTTGTATTATTATTTATACTAAAAAATACCTTTTTTTTAAGTATATTTCATTTTTATACATATTAATATATTTTTTGTATATAAATGATATATAGTATTTATTTCCTTAAAGAAATTAGGGTTTACCCTTAAAACAAATGAAATTAATCTTTTTTTATTTATTTCTTTATACTTTTTTACATTAAAAATACTTTTACATACATAGGTAAATAAAAAACCTTTTTGCATAATTCATTTATTTATTTGATATATTTATTTATTTTGTTCATTTAAATATTGTCCATTTAAATATTTATGCATTGTGATTCAATTTGGATGTAATAGTAAACTAGGGTTTATATTTCTTGTCAAATACCCCCTATTCAAAGATTGTACCCCCATCCCTATAATCATGTTGTAGTAGCTTAGAATTTAAATTCTCGCACTTTACGCTTTCAATTATGCCATGATTAGAGAATTAGGGTTTGTATGCAAAAAATCCAAATTAACAAATAGTTTGACCTAATCAAAGATAAAATGCATGAAAATCAAGCACAATGCACACTTGCACCCCTAGGGTTAAAATCCACTTGTTGCCTTCAAAAATGGGCCATGGTATGCATATTGGGAACTTTGGCAAAACAAAAACAAAACAAAAGATCATAGTCCCTCGATGACGCTATCTTGGTTGCCTAAACAAAAATGATCAAGTCCCTCAAAAAATTACCAAAGATACTTGACACAATTGCTATCATGGTCTATACGATGACACGTGCCTGTCCCGTTTAACATCCTAACACAAGGTTGTTCACCAAATACAATGGTGAAACAACACTGTTAAAAGGGTTAAAAACATAAGGAAAGATCTTTGAGTAAAATAGGGTAGATAACTTTTAGTTACTTGATCAAAAGCTTGCAAAACATCCTTGCTATTTTCAAACACACTTCACAACACAATTTCAAAACATTTTCCCAAATCAAACTTCCAAACATTGAAATCTTTTCAAAAAGACAAAAACATCTTTGTATACATTCAAACAAGAATCATTACAAAGGTTGCCACAACGATGGCCTCTTTTTAAAACATCTTTCAAAACCACAAACAAAGCACCATTTCAAACAATTGGAAAAGCAAAGCAAGTGATCTAAACAAGTAACTAAGAGCCCATGGATAACCATGGATGAAAAGGGTGCTTGCACCTTCCCTTTTCATAATCTACTCCCTGAACCCAAGAAAACATCTCAAAGGTCTTTCCTGTGATTTTTAACCTTTCCTTAGGATAAAATAAAAAGTCGGTGGCAACTCTTGCTAAACCGAAACATTTGCGAACACAAAACGCAAAACCTCAAGTCAGTTCTCCCACCGCATCACAAAACTGGCGACTCTGCTGGGGACGAATTTGAAAGTGGAGTAGCCTTAGGGTTTAGATCACATTTGCATGATTATCTTGTTTGCTTTGATTGCTTTACATTTAGTTCTCCTGTTTGGGTTTTGAATCCTCCACCCGGATTTTTGGGAAACATTCATAGGTAAATAGCAACACGTTGTGGAAACTGTGGGGTATACCGACATGGTTGAAGCAATAGCTATATTAGTGCGACATATTTGTGAGTACCGGTAGCCTTTGAGTTAATCAAAGAGAATGTGGGGCCGCTGAGTGATGTCATGAAGAACTAATGAACTCTTAGAACCTTACTTGACCATCTTGGCCTTATTAGGGGTAGTGAGATGACCGGCTTTGGTGCAGTCCGAAGTTGGTAGATACTCGATACTACACTCATTGAGGGTTGTTTTCTTAGAATATTTTGGTCGCCGGTTAAGTTGCTAAACCAAAACAATGAACATAGAAAATAATCCAGTGATATTGAGCTCCTTAGAACCCAGTTACTATTTATAGGACAGGTTGAGCCAACTAACTTCAACAGGGTACTTACCTATGAAACCTCATGCAAGCCTGAAACTAGGATCTTGTGTGACTTGTTTGTACATATGCTTGTGCATAAATCATGAACATCATAAAGCATCATATGCATCCAATAACCATTTCAAGGGTTTGGGATCTTCCTCTTTGTTCTTGTTTTGTATGTCATGGAATCTCTTCGCAGGAAAACAATTCAAGTCAACCTTGTGAGAATCCCTCCTCAACTCAAGGAGCTTACTTCCAAGATTCCAGAGAATTCTCACTTCAGTGAAATACATGGTAGACTTCTCAACTTGGTCAACTCCAACATTGAAGAAGACATGGTGAAAGTTCTCTTCCAATTCTTTGACCCCCTACACCACTATTTCACATTCCCTGATTACCAACTAGTACCTACTTTGGAGGAATTTTCTCAACTCTTGAAGATTCCTATTCTCCATCTACTACCCTACAACGGTACGGAAAGAGAACCAAAGCCTGAAGATGTTGCTCAAGCCTTACACTTGCAACCATCTGATATCAAAGGTCATTGGGAAACCAGAAGTGGTGTCAAGGGTTTCTTGGCAAAATTTCTGTTTGAGAAGGCACAAGACTATTGGAACTCTCTAGATCTACAAGCTTTTGAGGAGATTGTAGCACTTCTCATCTATAGGTTGGTCTTGTTCCCAAACCCTGATCAGCTTATAGATGTGAACGCTGTCAAGATTTTCATATCTCGGAATTTTGTGCCTACATTTCTTGGGGACATCCTACACTCATTTCACACACGAATAATGAGGAAAAGAGGTGTTCTCATGTGTTGTACTCCTCTTCTAGAAAGGTGGTTTATTTCTCACCTTCCCCAATCAGTTTTGAAGAATGAGCAGGGTTTAAGGTGGTCACAACGGTTGATGACCCTCGCACATTCTGATGTTCATTGGTGTTCTCGGTCCAGAGAAAATGTCATCATCATTGATCATTGCGGGGAATTCCCTAATGTCCCACTACTTGGCATTAGGGGAGGCATCACCTACAACCCCTGTTTAGCTCTAAGGCAGTTTGGATATGCCCAAAGAGATGGTCCTCAGGATATGCTAATTCCTGACCTAGTTTTTGACTTCGACAATGACGCTCAAGGACTTCGACAAAGGTTTATCCGAGCATGGAGGATGCCCAGCAAACTGGATAGTAAGACACTGGGGCACAAGAATTCCATCCCCCTTGAGCCTTATCTCAAGTGGGTACGAACCCGCGCCCAGAATCTTATGATGACATACCCTCACATTCTCCCTGTGATCAAAGAGCCTGCTATGGAAGGAGAGGTTCCATACACCCTCCTACATCTAGACATGCCAACATCATTGGAAGAATTGCAAAAGAGTTGGATCCAGCTCAAGGAAGAACGAAATACTTTTGAGGCCAGCTTCTATGCCAGTGAGAAGAAGGTTTTGGAGCTTACCCGCAGACTTCATGAGGAGGAGACTCTTAACACTTATATCGCACCAAAGAGGATGCGCAATGTCTTTTTACATTAAGGATTTTGTAATATTTTACCCATGGGGCATTTATGTACTAACAAATTTCTTCTTAATATGACGTGTGTTCTTTTTGTTTGCAACAAATTTGAATTTCTGAATCCTTGAATGCATTACATGAATAACATATCATTCATCATATGCATAAACAGGTTTTCACACCAGGTTTCCTTATCTTTCTGCTGTTTATTTTAGCAAGATGGATTTGGAGTAGACGGTTAACGATCTGCAAGCATAGAATTCACAATTCCAGCAACTCCTCATGACCTTAGCAAAAGGTCAAGAGGACTTAAAAGCACTGTTAGAGAAAAAGAAGGAACCAGAAAAGAAGAAAAAGAAAAGAGTTGGGGTAGCCACTATAGGAAGAAGGTTTGAAAACCAGGCTAGGAGAGTTTTGGAATTCCCCTCGACGTCTGACGAAGGGGTTGGTAAAGCAAAAGGAGTTGCAATGCCTTCTGAATCTAAAGCTGAAGAAGAAGAAGAGGAAGAGGATGAAGATTACTCCGAACAGCAATATCCCCCGGCAGATGATAAGTATAAAAATCTTGAGGATCGTTTGGCAGCCATGGAGTTGTAAAGGGTACCTGGTTTAGATTTCGAAGAATTAGGGTTGGTCGTTGGGATCGTCATTCCTCCCAAGTTCAAAGTACCTACTTTTGCTAAGTATGACGATTTGTCTTGTCCAAAGATGCATCTGAGATCCTACATCAGAAAGATCCAACCTCACTCATCTGATAAGGATCTTTGGGTCCATTTTTTCCAAGATAGTTTGTCAGGCACGCAATTGGACTGGTTCTACCAACTTGAGAGATCTGATGTTCATAACTGGGAAGACTTGGTTGCTGCGTTCTACCGACAATACCAATACAACGCAGATTTAGCGCCTACTCATACTCAACTACAAAGTACGGGGTATAACTTCTAATGAGGGATTTAAGGAGTATGCCCAGAAGTGGCGGGATTTGGCTGGAAGGGTGCAGCCACCATTTTCGGATAGAGAGTTGGTTGACATGTTTTTAGGGACCCTGTCTGGTCCGTTCTTCAATCATTTAATCGAGAGTTCATCTGCAGGATTCACCGAATTAGTTCTGACCGGTGAAAGGGTCGAAGCTGGTATTAAGAGTGGTAAAATTCAGAAAGATGCCTCCGCCTCCACTGCTATTAAGAAGACCTTCCCAGCTAAGAAGGAAGTTTCTGCTATGCATACCCAGAGAAACCAAGGGAGAACAGATCGTCGACCAACGATGGGAGTTGTTATGATTCAAAGCTCCTCAGTTGATCAACCTCACAGCAATCAACCAAGATCTAATCAGCAAAGGGTAGAAAGGCCACAACGGCAGTTCACCCGAATCAACATGACATCGGCTCAAGTCCTCCCTCATCTGTTAAAGCTGAACCTCACCAACTTAAAAGAAGCGCCGAAAAACCCTAATACCTCTTCTCCTTATTATCACTCCAATGCAAAATGTGCGTACCACTCGGACAGTGTAGGGCATGATACCAACAACTGTTGGGCTCTTAAAAACAAGATCCAAGACCTGATAGACGCCAAGGAAGTAGAATTCGATGCGACCGAAAAGCCGAATATGATTTATGCCCCAATGCCCAAGCACGGTCATAATGTCCATGCCATTCTGGAAGATCTTCATGTTACCACTGTTGATGACCTTTTGACTCTGTTACTTGTGATTAAAGTGAATTTGATGAAAGTCGGGATATTCCCAGGCTGTGGAAAAGACTGTTACTTCTGTTCAAACTTGCAAGCTGACTGCCCACTGTTGAAATCAGGCATCCAACGCCTGATGGATACCCAAGAGATCCTCTTTAAAAATACTCATGTTGATACTATCACTCATGTTACTCCTATTACTTTTGATACTCCAACCAATGACATTGCTATAATAACCATCTTCGACGATCTTTCCAAGACCTGCAAAAGGCCTGTTAAGATTATGCCTGATCCTAAGTTTGTGCCGCTGAAAATCACCATGGCGGGACCTGTCCTGTATAAATCTAACAAGACGATACCATGGAACTATGGAGGAGAAATCTTCTACCATGGTATCAAGCAGATTGAATCAGTCCAAGAGAATTCCGATGATGAAACCCTTGATATAGGGAATATTGCGGGAACGAGCAAGATAACTTGCAACGGAAGGATCTTCTCTCCGGAGATTGCTCCTCCACGGGCAGTCTTCGGACCCTCGAGAGTTTCTGTGCCTGTCAAGCCATCTGTGCAAAACCCGGTAATTGAAGAATTTGATGCTCCCAAAGCTGACCCTCTGATGTTACTACCAATAAGGGTAAGGGGGTACAAGAAACGCCTGGCAGGACGAAGGCTCAAACTGTGGTTATCCCCAAAACCACCCAAAAAGAGATGGAATAAATCTTAAAGATAATCAAGAAGAGTGACTACGATGTCGTGGAGCAGCTAGGGCAGACCCCTTCCAAAATCTCCATGCTGGCTCTCCTACTCTGCTCTGAGGCCCATGCTAAAGCCTTGATCAAATTTCTAAAGATGGCACACGTGCCTCAAGAAAATTCGGCAAACCAGTTTCAAGAGTGCATGGCTAGCCTTACTGCCGATAATGGTCTTGGTTTTTCCGATGCTGATTTGACCCCTAAGGGAAGGAAGCACAACGACGTGCTGCATGTCTCAGTAGAGTGCAGAGGAACCACACTTGCCCATGTTCTGGTAGATACTGGTTCATCCTTAAATGTTCTACTGAAGAAGGCGTTGGACAGATTAGACTGCGAAGGTTTGACCCTAAAGCCCAGTAACATCGTATTTAGAGCCTTCGATGGTTCTAAGAGGATGGTTCACGGAGAAGTGGACATTCCAGTCAAAGTGGGTACAGAAATTTTCAACTCTACTTTTTATGTGATGGACATCCGTCCTTTATATTCATGCTTGTTGGGAAGGCCATGGATTCACAATGTTGGGGCAGTCACTTCCTCTCTGCACCAAATGCTAAAGTATCCAGTTCAGGGTAAGATCATAACGGTTCATGGGGAGGAAGAGTACATGATAAGTCACCTTAACTCCTTCCGTTATGTGGAGTTAGATGGCGAATTCATAGAAACGCCTTTCCAACACTTTGAAGAGGTTTCCCTTGAAGTCGCAGTTGCAAAGAAAATGACCGATGTGCCTACCAAGCCTGTGTCTCGGATGGCATCCCTCAAAGATGCAGAGGCTGTAATCAAAGAAGGAAAGAGTAGAGTGTGGGGGCAACTGCCTGATTTTCCTCACAAGACGGACAAGTTCGGACTAGGTTTTACTACTGCTGGCCAAAAAGCTGTGCGTCGCTCCCGGGATGGAGGACCACCCGTAAAAATCACTCACCATGGAGTTAATGCCTTAGAAGATGATGATGAAGAAGACAACTTTGAAGATTGGATCTTTCCAACCGTCGGAGGAGGATTAAGCAACTGGGAAGCGAAAGACTTCGTTCCCATCACTTTCATCAACCAATAATTTATCTTTGAACAATTTCCTATTTTGGTCTGTAATAATTAAACAATTCATACACTATTTTCACCTTATACCTTACCCGGGGCATATAGGTCCATTTGTAAGGGCTTGATTTCTTCATTATCATATGCCATTTTTAAGTGAATCATTGGACGTTTTCATCTATAAACTGTTGTGTTCATTTTCTTTCCTTTTACATTTTGTTTTGTTTAAGGATGGCTATTCCTTAAACACACCCACACTCACAAAATGCAGGTACCCATCCACTCCGGATTCCATGGGTGACTATTCTGCTTTAGCCTTCGGTGACTCTGAAGATTTGGTCAATCATGCCGAGTACGAAGGTGATAAAGACTGTGAAGTGCCTGGAGAGTTATCCAGACTTTTGCAACAAGAAGAGAGGGCTATTCTTCCCCATGAGGAGTTGCTAGAAACCATCAATCTAGGAATAGAGGAAGACAAGAAAGAGGTTACGGTGGGTTCCAACCTGGAGCCAAGTGTCAAAGAGCGTCTAGTTCAGCTGCTGAATAAATATGTTGAAATCTTCGCCTGGTCCTACGAAGACATGCCGGGACTAGATACGGATATTGTGGTTCACCGTCTCCCTACAAGAAAATACTATCCACCGATCAAACAAAAGGTTCGCTGAATGAGGCCCGACATGTCTGAAAAGATCAAAGCTGAGGTGATGAAGCAATTCAATGTTGGCTTTCTGGTTGTTACTTCCTATCCACAATGGGTTGCTAACATTGTGCATGTGCCTAAGAAGGATAGCAAAGTCAGAATGTGTGTGGACTATCGGGACTTAAACAGGGCTAGCCCTAAAGATGATTTTCCACTACCACACATTGACATCTTGGTTGACAATACAACTCAACATAAGGTATTTTCCTTCATGGATGGATTCTCGGGATACAACCAGATCAAAATGGCTCCTGAAGACATGGAGAAAACTACTTTTGTTACGCAGTGGGGTTTGCTTCAGCTGTACCAACAACATGGCTGAATATGAAGCTTGTATCTTTGGTCTCAAGGTTGCTATTGACTTGGGAATCAAATCTTTGGTCGTATTTGGGGACTCGGATTTGGTTATCAGTCAAATTAAAGGAGAGTGGGATACTAACATCCTAATCTTATCCCATACAAAGAACATGTCTTGACATTGTTGCCTCATTTCGAGCAGATTACCTTTGAGCATTTCCCGCGAGAAGAAAATCAGCTAGCAGATGCTCTGGATACAATGTCTTCCATGTTTAAACTCAACTGGGATAATGAGGCTCCCCAGATCAGCATCGAGCGAATGGACGAACCTGCGCATTGTCATGAGATTAATACCGAAGAAGTAGTGGAACAACCCTGGTTTCATGAAATCAAAAGGTATCTCCAGACCCGAGAATACCCTGAAGGAGCTTCCGTCAATGACAAAAAGTTCTTAAGGAAATTTGCTGCCAAGTTCTTCCTGAGAAATGGTATCTTATATAAGCGCAACCATGATTGTGTTCTACTTCGTTGTGTAGACAAGGTTGAAGCAGAGTTGATCATGACCGAAATACACAGTGGCACCTTTGGCACCCACCTGAATGGACATACGATGGCTAAGAAGATTCTAAGGGCAGGCTACTACTGCTCTACCATGGAAGCTGATTGTCATCAACATTCCCGTACTTGTCACAAATGTCAAGTCTATGCTGACAAGGTACATATTCCCCCAGTTCCTCTCAACATTCTGACAGCTCCTTGGCCATTCGCGATGTGGGGAATCGACATGATTGGAGATATCAAGCCTACGGCATCCAATAGACATCGCTTCATCTTGGTGGCTATTGATTACTTTACCAAGTGGGTCGAAGCAGCTTCCTTCGCCTCCGTTACAAAGAATGTTGTTTCCCGCTTCATCAAGCAGAACCTCATATGCCGGTATGGTATCCCCGACAGGATCATCACAAACAACGGTACAAATCTAAATAACACTGTGATCACCGCTCTGTGCGAGCAGTTCAAGATTCAACGTCACAATTCATCTCCCTATCGGCCAAAGATGAACGGTGTTGTTGAAGTTGCGAACAAAAATATCAAGAAGATCATTCAAAAGATGACGGTCACCTACAAGGACTGGCATGAGATGTTACCGGTTGCTCTGCATGGATATCGTACCACGGCGCATACTTCAACAGGGGCAACCCCCTTTTCTTTGGTATATGACATGGAGGTTGTTCTACCTATGGAAGTTCAGATTCCTTCCTTGAGGATCATGAAGGATACTGGTTTGAGTGAAGACGATTGGATTCAGACCCGGCTTGACCAACTTAATTTTATCGACGAGAAGCGACTTACTACTGTTTTTCATGGTCAGACGTATCAGAAACGGATGATCAAGGCTTTCAACAAGAAAGTCAGACGTCAGGTATATCAAGTTGTAGATCTTGTAATCAAGCAGATCATCTTGCCACAAAGTGATCCTAGGGGCAAGTGGACTCCTACTTACGAAGGACCATTTGTGATCAAGAACATATTTTCTGGTGGGGCAATGATTTTGACCACCATGGACGGCGACGACCTTCCGCACCCTACGAACGCAGACATAGTCAAAAGATACTACGCATAAAATGACCCGACAAGTTGAAAACCCGAAAGGGAGACTTGGGCAAAAATGGGCATCCCGGTGAATCGAAAACCCGAAAGGGCGGTTCATGCAAAAAATAGGGATAAATGAAAAAATTTGTACACCTGGCAAGTTGAAAACCCGAAAGGGCGACTTGGGCAAAAAAGAGTTTCCCGGTGGATCAAAAACCCGAAAGGGAGATTCAGGCAAAAGTTAGGGAATTAAAGCGTATGACTATGTCTCGTCGGATCACTTTAAGGACAATCTCTTCACGACCAAACTCCAAGCTTCTGATCAATCCAATCATTCGCGGACGAAGCAACGAATGGATAAGATACTCAGAGTTGTGAAGGCTATAGCAGAATGGGACCCCCATGGAATTGTTGCACATAGCCATCTTCTTTTTGTATAAATTTTTTCTCAAATTTATGACAACATTCTCTTACTAGGATGTCTGTCTCCTCTGTACAAAAAATACTTACAAATTTAATACAAAGATACTTCAAAATGCATAAATTTGTTTGTCTTTTTTTTACACTTGTATTTTATTTGAAAACGTCCAATGGTTTGTTAAAAAAGCATATGCATTTGAATATAATCACTGCTTACAAATAAAACGAAATGAGAAAAGATAATTACTGGTAGGTTGAAGGTGTAGGAAAACGTCTTTAGGCTATTCTAGAAGAAATCCCCTGCAGTATGTCATTCAGATCCTCAACAAAGCTAAAACCTTGAGGTGCATATCCCCGGCAGAGTTAAATTTTGAAATTCCCATCAGAGTTAAGTCTCTAAACTCCCGATCCCCAGTGGAGCCCGAAAACTTTGAACTACAGACCCTCAGCAAAGATGAAACCTTCTTCCCCAGCGGGGTCAAATTTCCAACTATCAATCCCCAGCGGGAACCATTCAGTTTTCCCTAACTTCCCCAGCAGGTTATCTAAAAAGTCTGAGAATCAACCAGATAACAGTTAACTTTTTGTTTTATCCCCAACTAGGACAATTCTCCAATAGATTGGCATACAACCCAAGCTCCTGATTTCCCCGGTAGAATAAACACTCTCCCCACATATTTATTTCCCGACAGAATGAAGATTCTAGTTCCCGTTTCTCCATTTGAAGCCTCCAGGTTTTAATTCCCCATTGGAGGTCGTCGGATTTTTCCTTATTTCCCCAGGAAAGTCATGAAGGATTCTCACATCCCCACCAAAGTTTTCAAAGTTTTGATGATCCCCGCAGGTTGCCAAGGATTTTCTATCCCCAACAGTAATCAGCAAGGTTCTCTCATCTTCAACAAACAAAGATTTTTGGAATCCCCAGCATCGGTCAAGGATTTACTTTCCCCGGCCGCAGTCAAATATTTCATTCATCTCCAGCTATCAAGGATTTATTTTCCTCAGCAAGACAGCTAATCAGCTCACATGCACATCCGTTACATTCATATATCATGAACATTGATGGAACACATTTTATTGTATCATACATATCATGCAACATAACTTTATGCTTTAGCTAACATTCTACCCTTTTCAAGATAAGATTAAAAAGCTATCTTTAACAACTATTCAGAGATTTCATATATAGTATGTGTGATACGGTGGGAGAACTGACTATGGTTTTGCGTTAGTTTTCGCAAATGTTTCGGTTGAGCAAGAGTCGCCACCGACTTTTTATTTTATCCTAAGGAAAGGTTTAAAAAGCACAGCAAAAACCTTTGAGATTTTTTCTTGGGTTCGGGGAGTAGATTATAGAAAGGGAAGGTATTAGCACCCTTTATATCCATGGTTATCCATGGGCTCTTAGGTACTTGCTTAGATCAACTTGCCTTGGTTTTCAATTGTTTGAAATGGTGCTTTGTGTGTGGTTTTGAATTTTTTTTGAAAAAGATGCCTTGTCTAGGCTACCCTTGTAACAATTCTTTACTCGAATGTTTTACAAAAGGTGCTTGTCTTTTTGAAAAGATGTTTCAAGGTTTTTTTGAAAGTTTGTTTTGAAAGTGTTTGTGAAGTGTGGTTTGAAAAATAGGCAAGTGGTTCTTTGTTTTGCAAGTTGACAAGTACTTAAGAGTTATCTATCCTAAAGTTCTCAAAGATTTTTGTTATGTTTTAACCCTTTTAACAATTTTGTTCCACCATTGCATTTGGTGGACAATCTTGTGTTAGGATGTGAAAGGGACGGGCGCGGGTCATCGTTTAGACCATAATTGCAATGGTGCCAAGTATCTTTGGGCAATTTTCCTTTAAGGGACTTGATCATTTTTTAGACAACTTTCGAAAGCGTCGTCGAGGGACTATGATCAATTGATTGTTTGTTTTGTTTTTGCCCAAAGAGACCTAACATGCAATATGGCCCATTATTGAAGGCAACAAGTGGAATACCCTAGGGGTGCAAGTGTGATTAGTGTTGTCCATTTTCATGCTTGATTATCTTGAAATTAGGTCAAACTATTTTGTTGTTTTTATTTGCATACAAACCTTAATTCTAACATGGTATAATTAGAAAGCATTAAAGTGCGAAAAATAAAATTCCTAAGCTATTACAACACAATATGGGAAGGGGGATACAAATGTTCAAATGGGGGGTATTTGACAAGGAATTTAAACCTAGCTATTACATCAATTTTGAATTATCTACAAGATATTCAATTGCACAAATTAAATAGAAATGAAATAAATATGCAAAAATGCAAAAAGGCTTTTTAGTATGTATGAAAAAAGTATTTTTATATGTAAAATAAACAAAAATAAAAAGTATTATTTTTTGGAGTTTTTATGTATTTAGGGCAAAACCCTAATTTCTTAAATAAATATATTAATTGTTTAATATGTACCATATTTATTTATTATATACAAAAATAAAATAAAAATGAAGTATATTTATAAAAAAGTTATTTTTAATGTCAAATATTAATAAAATTAAAAATGTATATATTTTGTGTTATTTACTAAATATTCTAATAAGTATATATATATTTATATTATTTTCTAAATATGTATTATATATACAAAAATAATAATATTTAATATTTATAAAAAAAGTATACTTTATATAAAATATTTTCAGAAGATAAGAGAAAATAAAAAATGGAAAATAAAATGGGTTTACATTATTTTGGTATTTTTAGTAAAAAAAGTATATCTATTTATTTATTTATGCACAAATATTCATTCAAACAAATAAATGCCTAATAAATTAAAAAATGGTGAGAAAAATATTTTTTATATTTTTAATATTATAAGAAAAAATAAATAAGTCAGAATAAAAAAGGAAAAGTCAAAAAATCATTAAAATAAGCCAAATGGGCCTAGGGGGTGTGAAAGCAAAAAGGTGGTGTAAACAGAAATAACCAAACAGGCCCAGCCCACCAAGTCCTTCTTCAACCTCTGGCCAGAAACAATGTCAAAAACGCGCGCTTTGTTCAATGATCCAAACACCTGGATTCCTGGCTTTTTAATGAAAACTCACAACATCAAAAATGTTCAGCATCAAACAACGAATCCATACATACCTAAAACTTGATCTAACTCTCAAAAATGAGAGAGAATTTCTCCATTCCCAAATCTTAACCTAATTTTTTATCAATGTTCAGACATCAAATTCTCATGACACACGTAACATAAATGAAAACTAACTACATGGGCATGTTCAGGGCTATGAATGTGACATATTTTCTTCAAAAACCTAAAGCTAACAATGTCTGGATAGAGAGATACGAATTCATGAACTTACCTGTTCAATTGAAGTTGTATCTGATGATTGAGGTACTTTCAGTGCAAGGTGATGATTGGTACAGCTTCCTTGAGGTCCAGGGATGCTATTCCAAACTTTACTTTGCTTTGAAACTAGCTGAATCGTGTTATGGAACTTCAACTGCAAAACAAGAAAATAAAAATGGCCAAACTGATTAGAGGAGTTATAGTCCACTTCTAATGCTTTGGATAGTTTGCATTGATGGTAGGGAAGGTGTTTGAAGTGGTTTTAGCAAGAATGCACGATGGGAATGAGTTGTGGGATTCAATCTGCAGCAGGCCATGTTTTTGTGCAGTTCAATGGTGATTTTGTGAATGGGAGTGTTTGGGACTTGGTTGGCTCGTGTTCTAGCTCAGTTAGGGTGTTTAGGAAGTGTACAAAGCTTTTGTTTAAGCTTCTCTTTGCTGAGATGAAAGTTGTTGTGTGATATGCTATGTTTCTTACCCTTTAAGCAACAAATGTCCAAGTTGGTTTTTAGACAGGTAGAGGCCCCCCTAATGTGCTGCAAACCTTGGCATTGATCAGTGTAATTAGTTCCTAAACTTGTGCCAAGGGGATTTGAACTTTACTTCTTGGATTTGCATTTTGACATAAAGTTCACTTTTGCAAAAATGGTTAAAGTGCTTTATCTACTTTGGGATTAAACCATTATGCAATGCTTGAACACATAGAACATGGTCTTGGCACAAAGAGTTTGCATTAAATTTATGAGTGTAAAAAGGATTTAGGGCCTGTAATCAAGAGATGCATGCTGATTTGAAAATTGCCTAAGTGTATGAACATGGAAATTGGCCATAACAAAAGTGAGTTTTTCCCATATTGCAAAATTCGATTCTCTCAAACCATGAGGTTGTTTGATGAGTTCTTGGACATTTTGGAAATCTTAGAATGTGTACTACAATCCATCTTTGAAATGCAAATTGAAATGCCAAGTGGAAGTATGTGAAAAATGGTCTTGAAGTTAGGCAAAAATCCTGCCTAAAATAGGTCAAATTTTCTCAAAGTTAAGAATGGTTTGGTACCCTTGTTCCAAAAATTGTAACTTGAGATACAAGCCTCTTTTGGGAAAACTTTGTGAATCAAAGTTTCAGATTATGCAATAGGCTACAACTTTCATGTTTTGACTTTTGCTTGAATCCAAATGAATCTTGGTGAGAAAGTGGGGCAAAGTTAGGAAAAAATTAGGGTTTTTCATAACTTAGAAAAATTCTAAGTTATGAAAAATCTTCATTTCAAACCCTAATTTGCAATTCTTGATTTCTTGATGAACAAGTTTCATGATTTGGCATGTTTTGATGAAAAATGAATCTTGACTCTTGATTTTGATCAAAAAGTCAAAGTTTGACTTTTCAGTATACAGTCAAAATTGATCAATTGACTGGGAAATTCAATTGTCAATCCTGTGCATTTGGGATCTTTTGAACTTGTTGAGCATGTCAAGACAATTCCATGGGGTCCTTGAGTCCATATGTGAGCTTGGTTTGCCATTGGCTAGGTCAAACAGTCAAAAATTGCCTTTGTGCAGTCAAAACCCTAAAAATGACCATTTTGCCCTTTTGGTGATCTGATCAAATTTCTTGTGGAATTGTGATCCAAACTTGATCAAATGGTCCATGTGAATTCATAATGTTGATGTGGGTCAATTTTCATGAGATTTGACTGTCAATTGGCCACAGTTGACTTTTTCCCCAATACAGCTGATTTCTAGGTCAACTGTCCAATTGACTGGGCAAAACTTGGAATCGAGACTTGAAACTTGGTATGGATAAACTTGGGAGTCCAATATGAAGCATGAAAGTCATCTTAGGCAATTTTGGTCAAAACATCTTTGTGCAAACACAAACCCTAATTTGGGTCAACAGTGCAAGGAGAAGTCTTGAGCAGGTGAAACCCTAACTGGATCTTGAGCTTCAAGGGCTTTGTGATGAGAAATTATTGAGAAAAAGGGGAGGGCAAATTTTGGGGTACAACAGTATGGATACACCCCAAACACGGCGGTTATTCTATTACTCACTCAGAATTTCAAGTCAAGATACAGTATGGATACACCCCAGACACGGCGGTTATTCTATTACTCATTCAGACTTCAGCAATCAGATACAGATTAGATACGCTCCAGATACGGTGTCCATTCTATTTCTCATTCAGATTCAATTATCAACTTCAAGTTCAGATACACTTCAGACACAGAAGTCATTCTGTCACTTGTCCGGATCCCAGTTACAGTACGGATACACTCCAAACATGGAAGTCATTCTGCTACTCATACAGATATCAATTTCAGATACAGCCCAGATATGCTCCAGACACGGTTGCCATTCTGTCACTCATTCAGAATTTATCCCCAGCACATAGAGGCTCCAGGCACAGATGTCTCTCGGTCACCCATTCAGAATACAGATACACTCCAGACACGACAGTGATTCTAATATTCAATCAAGAATCAAATACATTTATAGCTCGGATATGCTCTAGTCACAGACGCCATTCCCTTGCTCATACAAACCCAGTCTCCAGATACAACGCAGATACGTTCCAAATACGGATACCATTCTGACGTTCATTCTCCTGATTTTCAACAAATAATTTTGGATGGAATCTATAAGCCCATCTCCAGCAAGACTCTACCATCTCCAAATGGCATCTTTAAGCCCATTCCCTCAGCTACATTTTGACGAGTGCAAATTTACAGGCACTCTGGTGTCCAATCCTCTTTTACCTTCGAGTCACGAAAGGCAAACTTACCAATCTAACTCTTCAGGTTCCAGAAGATTGAACAGGGGCAACTGTTGTACCCCAAAATTTTCCCTCTCCTTTTATCAACATTTCTCATCACAAGGCTCTTGGAACTCAAGACTAAGCTAGGGTTTACACTGCTCAAGACATCTCCTTGCACTAATGACCTAAACTAGGGTTTGAGTTTGCACAAGTATGTTTGGACCTTCAATGCTCAAATTGACTTTCATACTTCATATTGGACTCATAATTTTGTCCATATCAAGTTTCAAGCCTTGAATCAAATTTTTGCCTAGTCAATTGGACAGTTGACCTAGAATCAGTTGCATTGGGGAAAAAGTCAAATATGGCCGATTTACAGTCAAAACTCATGAATTTTGACCCACATCAACATTATGAACTCATATGAACCATTTGATCAAGTTTGGACTACAATTCCACAAGAACTTTGATCAGATCACCAAAAGGGCAAAATGGTCATTTTTAGGGTTTTGACTGTACAAAGGAAATTTCTGACTTTTTGACCTAACTAATGGCAAATTAGGTTCAACCATGGACTCAAGGACTCAATGGCATCATCTTTACTTATTCAACAAGTTCAAAAGATCTCAAATGCATGGGATTGACAGATGAATTTTTCAGTCAACTAATCAAAATTTGACTGTACACTGAAAAGTCAAACTTTGAATTTTTGGTCAAAATCAAGTGCCAAGGGTCATTTTTCATCAAGATGTGTCAAATTATGAAATTTGTTCATCAAGAAACCCAAAATTGCAAATTAGGGTTTGAAATTGAAAAAAATTTCCATAACTTAGAATTTTTCTAAGTTATGAAATTTTCTTAATTTTTTCTAACTTTGTCCCACATTTTCATCATGATGAAAATGGATTCAAACAAAACTTACAACATGAAAGTTTTAGTCCTCCATAAAGTATACAACTTTTATTCACAAAGTTTTCTCAAAAGAAGCTTGGATCTCATGTTATGATTTTTGGAACAAGGGTCCCTAAAACTTTTAACTTAATGAAATTTTGCCCTAGTTTAGGCAGGATTTTGACCTATCTTCTTGGCCATTTTTCACATAGTACCACTTGGAGTCTCAAGTTGCATTTCAAAGATGGATTATAGAGAATGTTTCAAGATTTCTAAATTGTCCAAGAACTCCTAAAACACATTTGTGGTTAGGGAGAATCGAATGCTTGAAGTTGGCAAAAACTCACTTTGTATCCATGGCAAATTCATGTTCACTCAAGTGGCATTTTCAAACCAGCATTCCTTGTACTAGTTTGCAGGCCTCTAAACCACTTCACACTCCTTAATTAAATGCAAATCCATCAGTCTAAGCTTTTGTTTTGGCCATTTGGATATTGTACACAAGATTAGGCCTTAAGTAGAAAAAGGAAAATTCCCATTTTTGCAAAAGTGAGCTTTATGTCAAACCATGATCTTTGAGCATAGAGCCAAGATCTCAGAAGCCAAATCAAATCCATAAATTGCAGGGACCAAGAGGATTGTATGCAGCATATTTGATGGTTTGTACAGGCCTGTAAACACAACTTCCACTTTCTTGCATCAAGAAGAAGAAACTTGTCCAAATCCTTACAACTAAAAAAACCAGCCAAGATCAACTTACACAAACATTTCAAACATCTTTCACACAACCCTTTAAGCCAAAAAAAAGAGTGCTTAAGCCCCAAAACACCCCATAGCCAGAAATTACACTTCTTTGGCAAAACAGGGCAGGTGCTGCAACTTGAGTTCCCTACCTCATTTGGCTCGTGCGTTTTGCCCCATTTTGCTTCAAACACCTTCCATTCAACTCACTCAAGCTATCCCAAACCTCCATTACCAACTGTAACTCCATTTACAGTGTTCACCATTTTCATTTCAAGCTTGTGCAGGTTGAGTTCTATAGGTTGATTCAGGGACATTCAAGGCAAGATAGCTATTGGAAAAGATCAAGTGAAGTTCAGGCAAGCTACCAGACACCTCAAAACTTGTTGAGAAGCACTGCATTACCCTACACGAATCCAACTAAAACAGGTTTTTCTTCACTTTCTATCTCTCTATTTTGGAACATTTAGCCTTAGGTTTGTGAATAAAACATGTCGTGCTCATTGCCAGGAAGCCATACATATGCTCAGTTTTCATTTATATTAAGTGTGCTAGGAGAATTTCATCCAAGAACATGCTGAAAAAACTAGGTCAGATTTTAGGGCCAGAGAAATTCTCTCTGGTCTTTGAGAGTTAGGATTAGTTTTTTATATGGTTGTAATCGTCTTGAAATTCTCTACAAGTTTGATGTTGTGAGTTTTTGCAAAGGATCATGTATACAGGATGTCCAATTTTGTATAACAGGCGCGCGTTTTTTCAAAATGTTGGAGGTTGAAGATTAAGATATGGGCTGGGCTTGGCCTGTTTGCTTTTGACACCCTCTTTTTCATTTTTGCACCCCCTGGCCCAATTTCTTGAATAATTATATTTTTGCATTTTTGTTTTCATTTTTGATTTTGTTTATTTATTTCCAAATATAAAAAATGCTCAAAAATATTTTTTATAATTTTTTCACATTTATTTGTCATTTTATTTTAGTTTTTTCTAATATAAAAAACATTTTAAATACTTTGATCTTATTTATTTAAATTTGAAAATAATATGTAAATCATACTTTTATTTTTATTTCTTATTTTTATTCACACTAAAAATATTATTATAAATATAATTTATTTTTGTACATATTTTATTTCATATTATACATACATATATATATATATATATATATATATATATATATATATATATATATATATATATATATATATATATATATATATATATATATATATATATATATATATATATATATATATATATATATATATATATATATATATATATATATATATATATATATATATATATATATATATATATATATATATATATATATATATATATACTTTTATTTTATTAAATACTTAGAATAAAAATACAAAAATATTACATTTTTATTTTTATTATTATTTATACTAAAAAATACCTTTTTTTAAGTATATTTCATTTTTACACATATTAATATATTTTTTGTATATAAATGATATATAGTATTTATTTCCTTAAAGAAATTAGGATTTACCCTTAAAACAAATGAAATTTATCTTTTTTTATTTATTTCTTTATACTTTTTTACATTAAAAATACTTTTACATACATAGGTAAATAAAAACCTTTTTGCATAATTCATTTATTTATTTGATATATTTATTTATTTTGTTCATTTAAATATTGTCCATTTAAATATTTGTGCATTGTGATTCAATTTGGATGTAATAGTAAACTAGGGTTTATATTTCTTGTCAAATACCCCCTATTCAAAGATTATACCCCCATCCCTATAATCATGTTGTAATAGCTTAGAATTTAAATTCTCGCACTTTACACTTTCAATTATGCCATGATTAGAGAATTAGGGTTTGTATGCAAAAAATCCAAATTAACAAATAGTTTGACCTAATCAAAGATAAAATGCATGAAAATCAAGCACAATGCACACTTGCACCCCTAGGGTTACAATCCACTTGTTGCCTTCAAAAATGGGTCATGGTATGCATGTTGGGAACTTTGGCAAAACAAAAACAAAACAAAAGAACATAGTCCCTCGATGACGCTATCTTGGTTGCCTAAACAAAAATGATCAAGTCCCTCAAAAAATTACCAAAGATACTTGACACAATTGCTATCATGGTCTATACGATGACCCGCGCCTGTCCCGTTTAACATCTTAACACAAGGTTGTTCATCAAATACAATGGTGAAACAACACTGTTAAAAGGGTTAAAAACATAAGGAAAGATCTTTGAGTAAAATAGGGTAGATAGCTTTTAGTTACTTGATCAAAAGCTTGCAAAACATCCTTGCTATTTTCAAACACACTTCACAACACAATTTCAAAACATTTTCCCCAATCAAACTTTCAAACATTGAAATCTTTTCAAAAAGACAAAAACATCTTTGTATACATTGAAACAAGAATCATTACAAAGGTTGCCACAATGATGGCCTCTTTTCAAAACATCTTTCAAAACCACACACAAAGCACCATTTAAAACAATTGTAAAAGCAAAGCAAGTGATCTAAACAAGTAACTAAGAGCCCATGGATAACCATGGGTGAAAAGGGTGCTTGCACCTTCCCTTTTCATAATCTACTCCCCGAACCCAAGAAAACATCTCAAAGGTCTTTCCAGTGCTTTTTGACCTTTCCTTAGGATAAAATAAAAAGTCAGTGGCGACTCTTGCTAAACCAAAACATTTGCAAACACAAAACGCAAAACCTCAAGTCAGTTCTCCCACCGTATCACAATTATCCCCAGCGAGAACGAGGAATTCAACTTTTGTTTTCTCCAGCAGCAATCCGGGATTTATTTTCCCCAGCTAGAGAATGTCATAAAAACATTACATATCCATACATCATGACATACGCATAAACATCATACAACACAATCTCATTTATTTTGAGAACATCATTGCTTGATACATGTCATACGATTAACCCTTTACCTTTTAGGAAAGATACAGTCAAATTCTCACCAAGTTCAAGCTATGAAGCCCAGATCCGACCGGATAGTATCTTGATTTCTACAGCATATTGTGAAGCCCGGATTACGACCGGATAGCAGTATCAAACACCGCGAAGCCTGGATTCGACCAGATAGTGGTTTACCTTTAAGCTATGAAGCTCGGAGAATGACCGGATAATAGTTTAATCCCTAACAAACTATGAAGCCCGGATTACGACCGGATAATAGCTCAGCAAGTTACTGTGAAACCTGGATTACGACCAGATAGCAGTGCGAGGTACCGTGAAGCCTGGATTACGACCAGATAGTGGTATGTCATAAACACAAGCCGTGAAGCCCGGATTACGACCGGATAATAGCTCAGCAAGTTATTGTGAAGCCTGGATTATGACCAAATAGTAATATAAGTTTCTGTGAAGCCTGGATTACGACCAGATAGCAGCCAAAGACACCGCGAAGCCTGGATTACGACCAGATAGTGGTATATCTTTAACACAAGTTATGAAGCCCGAATTACGACCGGATAATATCTTGATTTCCTCCAAACACCATGAAGCCTGGATTTCGACCAGATAGTGGTATGAGACATTGTGAAGCCTGGATTATGACCAGATAGCCGTAAAAGACACTGTGAATCCTGGATTACGACCAAATAACAGTGAGGGACACTATGAAGCTTGGATTACGACCAAATAGCAGTTCACCCGGCCAAATACTATGAAGCCCGGATTATGACCGGATAACCACTTGATTTCTTCTGAAGCCTGGATTACGACTAGATAAGAAGTAAGGTATTGTGAAGCCTGGATTACGACCAGATAATAGTACAGAACACAATGAAGCCTGGATTCGACCAGATAATGGTACAAAGCATCGTGAAGCCTGGATTACGACCAGATAACAATAAAAGGACTGAAGCCTGGATTACGACCAGATAACAGTACAAGACACTGTGAAGCTTAGATTTCGACCAAATAGCAGTTTACCTGGACAGTTACTAAGAAGCCCGGAGTCGACCGGATATTAGTGAGACCTAAATTCAAGATAAAGCTCGGATACGACTGGATAACAACTCGTTTCCTTCTGAAGCCTGGATTACGACCAGATAAGAAATGAGAAATTGCGAAGCCCTGATTACGACTGGATAGCAAGTTTAATCTCATCTCCCCAGTAAGTCACTGTAAATCCTGTATTATGACCAAATAGCAGTCGATCTTATTACTATGAAGCCTGGATCATGACCAGATAGGAGTTCATTTTCACCTCTTTGACGAAGAGGCGATTCCTCAACAAGAATAATGGACGACCGAAGTTCCTAAAATTTAACCTTTCTCAAAACAGAGATGATTCCCCAGTAGAATAACGGACGACTGAAGCTCCTAAAATTTTATTTCTCTCAAGACAGAGATCAGCATTCCCCAGCGGAATCTTCCTCCACAACAGGTATACAGACTCTCGTTAAGGAATCTCTTATGCGATCGACACTCCTTCGGGTGGCATCTTTAAGCCCATCTTTCGTCATCAATTTCCAAATGGCATCTGTAAGCCCATTCTCAACATCACAAGACAAGTACCACATCATGTGAGTGCAAATTTCTAGGCACTCAAGTGTTCAATCATCTTCCACCTTCGGATCACGAAAGGCACGCAAGCCAATCTACATCCTCAGGTTTAAGAAGATCGAACAGGGGCAGCTGTTGTACCCAAAAATTTTCCCTCCCATATTTCTCAAAACATTTCAAGAAAGATCCTCAAATTACTCAAGGAAGTCCAAGAGTTGACCAGACAAGCTCTCTCCTAAAGGCAGTCTACCTCAAATTAGGGTTTCATGTTGCATCAAGATACTTGAGTCCAAGGGATCCCAAATTCTCACCATAGTACTAATATGTTCTCAATAACATCCATGTCAAGTTTCAAGCCTTGCAGAGGAAGTTTGCTCAGTCAATTGCTCAAAGGTCTGAAAATCGACTGTGTTAGGGCAAAAGTCAACTGTGGCCTACATACAGTCAAACTTTAAGATTTTTGGTCAACATCCTAATTTTGAAGTATATTTCATCATTTGATCAAGGTTTGATCATGATTCATCAATGATTTCTCATAATTCATCAAGAACCAAAAGTTGCTAAATTAGGGTTTTGTAGGAAAAGTCAACTCAATTTTGACCAAGCATAACTTTCTCATACTTTATGAGAAATGACCCATCCAAAGCTTATTTTGAATAGGATTCCATTATTTACAATCCATCTTCATCTCCCAAGTCCAAAATATGCACTCACAAGAAGTTATGAATTTGGACATTATATGTCACTTTGAAAAGTCAACAAAAACACCTTTTTTGTCAAAGCTTCATACATGATCATGGAATATCAAATTGATATGAGACCAAAAGGGTTGCTTATAGAACATCTCAAGCTTTCTAAAAAGTCCAAGAATACCTTCAAAAAGTCAAAATTGAGGAAGTTATGCATTGGTGAAGTTGACCTTTTTTGCAAAATTGCCAAAAGTCAACTATGCCTCAAATTGCAATTTTTGCCAAATGGGCCCAATCTTTTGCTCTTGTTTTGAGTTGGCAACATGGTCCACGAGCCCTAGTCCTTGCCACTTGTCATTATCTTGTTTTTATTATTTATTTTGATTTTTATTTGAATTAAATCAATTTTAATCAAAACAAATCATGAGAAAATCCAAAGCATTGAAATCTCAAGATTTCGCACATGTTTCAGGTCCTATATCCAGCTAGCATGAGATTGAATTTGTGTAAAGGCTATGTATGCACAAAAATATTGAGTTTGCTCTATTTTTAGCAAGATTTTCAAGTGTATCAAATCCAAATCAAAAGCAATGATGGAGGAAGATTGAGATGAGCTTTTCAACCCTAATTCAGTCCTTGATATATATTAAACCATTGCAGACCAAAAACCAGGCTAGAGAGAGGCACAAGAAGAAGAACAAAACTTGAAAAAACACCAAAAAGTGCAGACACGATTTCATATTTCCAGGCATCCTCAAAGCCTCCTGACCATCCCAATCACTTCCTGGGAGTGTATGCAAGCGAAACCAATCAAGAACAAGTCTCTTCCAGTGCCAAAAACCACTGTAAGGCATTCACGACATTGGACTTTTTTTGAATTCGGTTTGCATAATTCTGGCACTTATAGCATGATATAATCACATATTCTTATTCACCATCACATTTGCAAGTTTTCTGTGACATTTAATTTCGTTTTCATGAACTGTATTAGAGTTTGCCATTATTAGGGTTTACAAGCTCACTTTGGGGTTTCTGAACCTAGGCAAAATTGGGCCATGAAAGGAGCACCATTGTGCTCAGCAGGTTCAGACGAACTGATTGATGTCCCTAGGGTTTATTTATCTTGCTTATGGTTGATTTTGAGAATATGCAGGTTTGTAGTGACGGACAAAGGTCCGTAGGTAAAAGTCTGGGACTTTTACCAACGGTGCAAGGAGGAAGACAACTAGCGTGGCAGCCTCCCACTCGTCCATTTGAATTTCCACGCGAATTTCTTTTATTTCATTTGTTCTTAATATAATAATTATTGTTTGTTTTGTATACAAGAAACGCGTATAGCTCAGTTGGTAGCCAGGTGGTTGGAAAGTGCTTCAGGGCCTGCGTTCAAATCCCAGATCCCCCAATTTCTTCATATTATTTTCTTTCAGGTAATCCAACGCGCATACAATGCCAAGGTCCACCATATGACTTCATCATCCAACCTGCCAAGTGGCCAGATGGCCAGATCCAAAGGCCATCAACGAAGGAGCATCATGAAGCTTAGTCAAAGCAATACATGGGATTCTGGAAGTCAGCATGGACCTTTGGTTTTGGGCCCAGAAAAGTGCTATACTCACCCCCCAAAATTGCTTTCAGGCCCAGTTTTCTTCAATCTTTTCCTTTTATATTTTATTTTGTTTTATTGAATTTATTTATTTGTTTTACTAACAAATTTAATTTTTTGTTAACCAATCAAAAAATCACAAAAATAATATTTTTCATCCAATTAGGATTAAGTTTATTTTTTATCAAAAATTAATTAATTAATTAGGTTATTTGATCTTAGATAACTTTGATTATTTTGTAAATAAATTTAAAAAATAATTAGAACAATTAGGGTTTTTTTTTCATAATTTAATTCTATTTTTCTTTTTCTTAAAAATACCAAAAAATACAAAAAATAGGCCATTTATTTATTTTCATTAATTATTTAATTATTAATTAATTGTGTATTTAATTTTAAAACCTAATTCTTTTCTTAAAAATAATTAAAAACAACAAAAACATTTTTTCTTTCAATTAGGTTAGAAAGGGTCAAAACCCTAATTTTTTATCGTTCTTAATTTCCTCGCGCGCGCTTTATCATTTATTTTATCCTATTAATGTAATTGCTCACAAAGTTGTAATAGTTTAATTAGGTCTTTTATTTTCATTTATCGTTTTATTTTTTAAGGGTTTGTTTTTGGCTATGTAAATACCCAAAGCCTTGTAATAGCGTAGCTTACTTTCCGCACTTTAATTTCCGCAAAATATTAAACTGTTAGATGTATGGATATTAGGGATGCATGACAAGAATGTATGATTAACTTTAAAACGGTTAGCTAACCCTAAATGTGCAAAGATGATAACTTGAAATTGAATCTGTTGTACCCCAAAATTTGCCCTCTCAATTCTCAAGGCTTTCTCACAAGGATTTTCAAGGTTCAAGCTTGAACAAGTGCATTGGGATTTTCCAATACCAAAATTAAAAGGAAACTGTTAAAAAGGGAGAAAACAGATAAAAATAAAATTTTGACAAGTTTGGAGGAAAACAGGTCTCCTTCGATTCAGCACCCTTTGACTGACTCTTGGCCTCCTTCAAATGCAACTTGGGCATGTCCTTCATTTTGAACGTAAAGCCTCCTTCGAATGCAAGCTTAGGTACATCCTTCGTTTGGATTTGAAACTTCCTTTGAATGCAACTTGGGTACATCCTTCGTTTGGATTTAAAACATCCTTCGATTCCACTTACACCAAGGGCCTCTTGCAGACTTTGCCTCTCACAAGTTTCGTTTGAGCCAAGAGATATCTTCATATAAGATTTGACTAAGTTCTTGCTTCCCTTGAAGGAACACCCTTCGACTCAAGCCAGGAACTTCCCTCACGCTAAAAGGCAATGACTCCCTTTGTGATTTTTTCGATCCACATGCTTCGATTGGGTAACATGCTTCCTTCGAACACGAGCTTTCGATTTGGCAATATGTTTTCTTCGATACAAGCTTCGACTGGGCATTAGCTTGTTTCGACCACAAGCTTCGACTGAGGAAAAGGCTTCCTTCGAACAGGTGTGCTTCGATCTCACTCTTGCATTCGACTCAAGACCAAATCTCGTTTTCCAGGCTATGTTGCTTCCAAATCTTTACATAATCAGAGGCTTGTACAAGATTTTTAAGCTTTGTCTTTTAGATAATACTATCTTTGGTTAAAGGCTACATAATCTTTCTTTTCATAGAGAGTACTTTAGTCATAAAATCAGATTTCAACCTGATTTTGGTCTGAGCACAAGCAAGGCCAGGAGCTTAAGTCACATCTTCTACACCCCAACTGCCAAGAGGCCCCCCCACATGTACTTTCACGTTACCTATCATTTTATTATTTTGCAAGGCTGTTATTTAAAACATGTTCATTCTTTTTCTCTATAAATAGAGGAATTTTTGCAAAGCTGAGAGAGGATCTTTGGAACAGAGGAACGAATCCCCCAAATTTTCTCAAACACAACAAAACTCTCAAGTTCATCAACACTTGAGAAATCAAAACCCAGAATCCCAAACACTCATCTCTTTCGATTCTGAAGAACACCCCACAGATAGAAGTTTGTTCAAACTCAAAGACAACCTTCTGTGACAACTCTTCGAACCAAAAGCAAACCCCCTATGACTACTCTTCGAATTCCAGAAACGTCCAGGTAGCAATTCAAGTTTGAATCCCACATCCATTCAAGGCTTGAAGCAAGGTAAGTTATTCTTACCTTTAAACTTTTTGTTTTATGGCATAATAATTTTTCCTTTCGTTTGAAACATGTACATACCATTGTTCCTTTCGTTTCCACCCTTTTAACATATTTTTCACAGCTAACCCTTTCGTTTTGCTTTCTGTTTACCTGAACTTGCTTTAACTATTAAACTGTTTACAAGACAAATACTAGCATAGCCTCAGGCCATGTTGCCATTTAATGCTTGAAATGAAAGAAACAGGAAACAGGAAATAGGAAACAAATTTTCTGGCTTCTACCCTCTTTCTCCAGGTCAAACGAAAGACACAACCAGGAGGAAAACCATGTTGACTTCCAGGCTCAGTCGAAAGGAATTCCCTCACTGCTTTTAACCTCCAGTCGAAGAAGACAACAAGGCAGAACCAGAAGGCTTCTCCATACACTAACTTCCAGGCCAATCGAAGGACAGGACCTCACTAGTGTTATCCTCAATCAAAGGAGGCCAACAGAATGCAAGTCGAAGGGTGCTACTGCCTGGGTCGAAGAGCTCATTTTCATTTCTTTTATTTTGTTTTTTCCTTTACATTTTCTTGCCTTTCAATATAGTTGTAATAGTGTAGGATTTATTTTTTTGCACTTTTTATTACTTTTGTACAAATGCTAGTAATTAGGCGTGTATGGTAAGATAAAACCAACAAGTAGACAACCCCTAATCAAAGACAAAAATGCATGCAATCAAACACACTTTGCACATATGCACACCCTAGGGTTACTCTACTTTGTTGCCTATCGGAAAATAGTCATGTCCCTCGAACATGAGCATTTTAGCAAAAGACCCTCGATAAAATATCGTAGTCCCTCGATGACCCTCGATGTTGCCTTCGGTAAATGATCTAGTCCCTAAAACGACATAGCTAAAATGTATCATAAGTTGCTTTCTATGACTATACAAATGTCCCAACGCCCGTCCCTTCACATCCAACGATGGGGATTCTTATCAATTCAATGGTAAGATAGCAACATCTAAAGGAGGAGGAAAAGCACTTCTAAGACCTTTTGAGTAGGTAGGTTCGCTCTCAGTTACTTGCTTGCTCATAACAAAAACATTTTTACCCACACTCTCATCTTTGAACTATTTTCGAAACAAACACTTTCTAGGCGTTCTTATAGAAACGAGAACCATTACGAAGTTCCATTTTCAAAATACTTTCAAAAACACATCTCACAAACACGCTTTTGAACTATTTTCGAAACAAACACTTTGTAGGCGTTCTTATAGAAACGAGAACCATTACGAAGTTCCATTTTCAAAATACTTTCAAAAATCCCCACCACAAGCACACATTCAAACAAAAGCAAGTGATCTAGCAAGTAACTAAGAGCCCATGAAAAACCATGGATGAAAAGGGTGCTAATACCTTCCCTTTTCATAATCTACCCCCCAAACCCAAGAAAACATCTCAAAGGTCTTTCCTGTGCTTTTTCACCTTTCCTTTTTGGATAAAAGAAAAGTCGGTGGCGACTCTTGCTAAACCGCAACATTTGCAAACACAAAGGCAAAACCTCAAGTCAGTTCCCCTACCGTATCACAGAACTGGCGACTCTGCTGGGGACATCTAAAAGTGGGGTTACCTTAGGGTTAAATCACATTTACTTGCTTACATGGTTTGATTTGATTGCTTTACATTTTGGTTCATTGTTTGGGCTTATTTTAAATCCTACACCCGGATTTGGGGACACCTTTTAGGTAAGTAGCAAAGACTGTGAGGGAACTGTGCGGCGTATACCGATATGGTTGAAGCAGTAGCTACGTTGATGTGGCACTTTGGTTGGTACCGGTAACCCTTGAGTCGAATCAAGGAGAGTACGGGGCCGCCGCATGGTGTCGTGAAGCATCAACTGACCTTAGAACCTTACTTGACCAACTTGGCCATTAGGACGTAGTGAGATGACCGGTTTCGGTGTAGAGCTAAAAATTGGTTGATACTCGATGCTACACTCATTGAGACTTGACCCCTGAGTTTTGTTCGGTTGAGAGTCAATTTCTTATTGAACGAAGCTTGTGGGAAAGGTCAGTGATATTGAGATCCCTTAGAACCCGGTTACTATTAACTAGGACAAGTTGAGCCAACTAAACTTCAAGAGGGTACTTGCCTATAAAACCCCATGCAAGCCTAAAACTAAGGACTTGTTTGAATTGTGTGAATATGATTATTTGTATATAAACTTGCTTACCTCGCATATCTGTACATAACATCATAACATCATACCATAGCATTTTCAATGACATTGAACCATAGCATTTCAAGGATCTCAAGGGTCTTTGATGCAGGGTCACGTTGAACCAGACGTCTACCAAAGGGCAAGAGGATCTATTTTCCTCTAAACAAACGCCGTCAAAAGATCAAGTACAACAACTTGAGGCAAGGGCTATGACCCACTTGACATGGTGAGCTTAATTCTCGTGGAAAGACATCCACTGATACAAAGTTCTCCAATCAAAGTTGTTGATCGAAGTTCAACTTCTAACATTTTCTTGTGTTTACCCCGCGAGATCCTTGAAAACATGCATCCACATATCATGCATCATGTCATGACAGGTTTCTCCCTTACAGGTCTCCTTATTTTCCTGCTATTTATTTCAGTAAGATGGATATGGAACAAACGGTGAAAGATCTCCAAGCTCAAAACACTCAATTCCAACAAATGTTTATGGCTATGGCTAAGGGGCAAGAGGACCTGAAAGCTCTCCTTCTCAAAGACAAGAAGAAAAAGCCCAAGAAGTCAATAGGCGTCCTGAACTTGAGAAGAAGACCTAAAGCCCTAGATCTTTCAACTCCATCCAACATTGGTGATAGTCTTGAAGAAGACCACAATTTGGAGATTGATGAAGTTGAAGCTGACTACTCCGAGGAACAATATCCTCCCACTGATGACAAGTACAAACAGTTGGAGGATCGCCTCAGTGCTATGGAGATTCAACATATACCTGGCTTGGATTTAGGAGACATTGGTTTGGTTTTTGGAGTGGTCATCCCGCCAAAGTTCAAAATCCATACTTTTGCCCTGTACGATGGAGTCTCTTGCCCTAAGATGCACTTAAAGTCTTATGTTCGCAAGATTCAACCATACACAACTGATCCGAATCTTTGGATCCATTTCTTCTAAGAAAGCCTAGTAGGGACTCAACTCTAATGGTTCTATCAATTAGAGAGTTCTCGCATCCACACCTGGGAGGATTTAGCTGCTGCTTTCTATAAGCAGTATCAGTATAATGCTGATCTTGCACCAACTCGTGTGCAATTGCAGAACATGACCATGGGTTCCAACGAGAGCTTCAAAGGATACGCCCAAAAGTGGAGAGATCTGGCTGGTAGGGTGCAAACCCCTTTAACTGACAGGGAGTTGATTGACATCTTCATGGGAACTTTGACAGGGCCTTTCTTCAAACACTTGATCGGAAGCTCTTTAGTCGGGTTCACCGAGCTAATACTGACCAGCGAAAGGGTCGAAGATGGCATCAAAAGTGGGAAGATTCAAGAAGCTACACCTTCTGATGCTCAGAAAAAGCCCTACAATGGGAAGAAAGATTCCAATGTTGTGTATGGTCAAAAGAATCGTCATGACCAACACGTAGGAGCAATCTTGATCTCTAATCATATGCTTGTTCAAAAAAGGAAGGGGCATCAGTGTAAGGAGGTCGCGCCTAAAAGACAATACACTAAGATCAACATGTCGTTGGATCAAGCGCTACAACACATGTTGAAGGCAGAGCTGATTACGTTAAAGGCTCCTCATCCAAACCCTAAGACTTCTTCTCCTAACTACAACCCGGATGCAAGATGTGCTTATCATTTTGGTAGCCCAGGGCATGACACAAACAATTGTTGGGCTCTGAAGAACAAGGTCCAAGACATGATTGATGCCAAGGAGATCGAATTTGACCCTCCGGAGACTCCAAACATAATCACTGCTCCTATGGCGAATCATTGAAAGCTTTTGTTCATTTGAATTTTCAAGTTCTAATCTCTTTTGTTATTCAAACTATTATCTATTAATGTCAAACTTTGTTTTCATTAATGCATTGCATATATTTGTCTTGATTTGATCCACTCATTTTCATTACATTTAAACTATGCTTTTTACTCTCTTTATGACATTCAACTCTTGCTACAAGTTACAAGCCTTTAGAGGGAGGATGACGAAAACAATGCCATAATCTCATACAGTATGCTTTTGGACAGGCCTTTTTGACGATGTACGGGCGTTCTTTCAAATCCTAAACACTGGAGTTATAAGGAAGATAATCCCTAGTCAACCCCTTTGAGCCAAAGAAGTAGAAGTTTTCTGTTTTAACACAAATTGAAACCTTTAATCCAAACCTGGGGCAGGGTAGTCTCTCAGTTAATTCAAATGCACGTTTAGCCGCAAACTTTCATCTCATAATATAGTAAATGACATCAAGAAACATTCCTCTGGAATCAAAAGACGGTGATGGTTCTCTATCACATAGGCAGTCATCATCTCTCAAAAAGAAAAGCCAACTAAGTCAAAACCTACAAAGGAGACTTAAGAAAACGGGGGCATCCCGCTGACTGTAATCTCAAAACAAGAATAATCAGACAAAAATTAGGGATACCAAATCAAAAGAAAGAGGTCACTACAAATCCTCGACAACATGAAAAAAATGTTGCAAAAATGACTTCCTTCCAACAAACTTAACTTGTTTTGAACCATCACCAAAACGTCATCCCAGACTCAATTGGAGTTCAAACGTACAATTAACAGGGCTTAGGACTGAAGAACATCACGAAGAACGGGTGGGTACAAATACATTTGAGCCTTTATCCTTTGTTTCTTAAACCGTGAACCAAGCCATGTTACAACCCTTCAAAAGTCCTAATTGAAGCATGGGTTAGTTCGAAAGCATACTGTTACAAAAGGTATCCTGACTCCTGTAAGGCTTTGCTCTAAATCCAGAGATTGAATTTTCTTATAAAATTCCTTTACTTATTGTGATGCGGTGGGAGAACTGACTTGAGGTTTTGCGTTTGTGTTTGCAAATGTTGCGGTTAGCAAGAGTCTCTATCGACTTTTCTTTTATCCAAAAGGAAAGGTAAAAAAGCACAGGAAAGACCTTTGAGATTGTTTTTGGGTTCGGGGGGTAGATTATGAAAAGGGAAGGTGCTAGCACCCTTTTCATCCATGGTTTTCCATGGGCTCTTAGTTACTTGTTTTGGATCACTTGCTTTTCTTTTGCAATTGTTTAAAATGGTGCTTTGTGTGGTTTGGAAAGTATTTTGAAAAGAGGCATTTGTTTAGGCAATCTTTGTAATGATTCTTGTTCGTAAGAATGTATACAAAGATGTTTGTCTTTTGAAAAATGTTTCAATGTTTTGAAATTTGTTTGGAAATGTTTTTGAAATGTGTGTGTTTGTTTGAAAATAGCAAGGATTGTTTGCAAATTGATCAAGTAACTAGAAGCTTATCTACCCACTCAAAAGTCTTTCTTGTACATTTTCATTCCTTTGACATTGTTAACCTACTATTGTTTTAGTAGACAACCCTATCTTTGGATGTTTAAACGGGACGGGCGTGGGTCATCGTATGGCCATGATAACAATATTTCCAAGTATCTTAGCAAGTTTGAGGGACTAAGATCATTTGTTTTTTTAGGCAACCTTGTCTAGCGTCATCGAGGGACTATGATCTTTTTGTTTTGTTTTGTTTTGCCAAGATACCTAGCATGCATACCATGGCCATTTAAATTAGGCAACCAAGTGGGTGAAACCCTAGAGATGCTTGTGTGCAATGTGTTGTCATTTTACATGCATTTTTGTCTTGGATTAGGTCATGCTATTTGTTTGATTTTTGTCTTATCATACAAACCCTAATTTACTAAACATGTATATAATGCGATAAATTGCGTAAAGTAAATATAAACTATTACAACAATATTATGGGAGGGGGGATACAAGTTTTGAATGGGGATATTGCTCAAAATAAAACCCTAATTTACTATTACAACCCAATTGAATATTGTACAAATAAATAAATAAACAAGTATTTAAATATGCAACAAAATGTAAATATGCAAAAATGTTTTTGTATTTATTTTATTTATGAGAAAATAAAATTATCTAAGTCCTAAAAATAAGAAAAAATAATATTATTATTTTTTGAAAGGGGAAACCCTAGTTTTTGATTTAAAAGAAAATATTGTTTTCTAATATTATTTTATTCATTTTTTGTTTAAGAAAAATAATAATAATATTATATACCAATAGTAAAAATTAAATATATATGGAAAATAAATATTTAATATGTATAAAATAATAAAATAAAATATTTATGTTTTTTTTATTATTTACAAGTTTATTTAAGAAAATAAAGTATATTATTACTAACAAACTATTTTTTATGCCAAAAAAATAATAAAAATAATAAAATAAAATGCAAAAAATAAAGAAAATATTTTTCAATATTTTTTCATGTTCAGAAAAATAAATAAAAGCAATAAATATAAAAGAAATGAAAAATATGCAAAATATAAAAAATGGGCCAAGGGGGTGCAAATAGGATACAGGGGGGTGTGAAAAGTAGCTGGCCCAAGGCACCAGGCCCAGCCAACCTTCGTCCCTGACCTCCAGCCAATGTCCAAACGCGTGTTTCTGTGCTTCAACCTGTAACTCTTACATACGTGCACAAAAAGAAAATCTTGCAACATAAAACTTGTAGCATTTTTTATCACGATTCCAATGATATAAGATTTGAAACCTAACTCTAAGAGACCAGGGAGAATTTCAGTGGCCCTAATTCCTGACCTAATTTTTTTCATGAACTTCAACAATCAAATACTCTTAGCTCAGTTAATATAAATGACAACTATGCATATGTACAACTTAAGCAAGTTAAGGACTACATTTTTGCTTCACAAATCGTGACCTAAGGATGCCTAAATAGAGAGATATAAACTTGAAAAATACCTTGTTCAGTTGAGTTTGGATATGGCAATGTGGGGAATTTGAGTGAGGCCTGAAGATCGTGTGAGCTTCCTTGAAGTTCCCTCAAGCTTCTCCAATGCTCGGCTTGCCTTGTAGATGCTTGAATCTCCTTGTAGAAGTCAACCTGCAAACCTTCAAAATGAAAATGGTGATCCTTGAAACAGGGGTTACAGTTGTAAGACAAAGGCCTGGACAGCTTAGGTAGGATATATGTAAAGTATTTGAAGTCTTAAAATGAGAAACGCACGAGCCAATATTGATTTGGCAAGGGTTCTGCAGATGATGCCCTGTTTGGGAAGAAAAATGTGATTTTGGTGTTTGAGAGTGTTTGGGATGCTATGGATTCGTGCTTAGGCTTGTTACAAAGTTCTGAAGTTGTTTGAAATGAAGTAAAACCTTCTCTTTATCAGATGCACAAGTTGTCTTGACTTTTGCAAGTTTGCTTGCTTTTGAAGAAAGTTGACATGACCAATGCCAAAGGCCTGTACAGGCTTGCTTGCTAGCTGCATAGGGTTGGTGTACTTTGACTGATGTTTGTGGATCTTGTTTGCAACAAAAGATCAGGTCCATGGCTCAAGATTTGCAAAGTTGCAAAAAGCTAGCTTTATCAAAGTAGTATTGTAAACTTTATGCCATTTTTGGATTAAACTCTTGTACAATGCTCCATAGGTTAGAATAAAGCCAATATCCATTGAATTTGCATTTAATTATGGATTGTAGAAGGTATTAGGACCTGTAATGCAAGGTACAAGCATGCTAGGACAGATTTGCAACTTGAACCATTGTGAAAATGCCTTGAACAAAAGTGATAAATTGCCATTTTCCCTTCTTCAATTCTCCATAACCATTCATGATCTTGGAGAGTTCTTGGACATTTTGGAAAGATTTTAACATGCTCTACAATCCATATTTGAAATGCAACTTGAGATACCTCTTGGAACTAGGTGAAAAGTTGCCATGAAATTAGGTCAAAAATCTGCCTAAACTAGGGCAAAATTTCACTAAGTTAAAAGTTTTATGGACCCCTATTCACAAAATCATAACTTGAGATCCAAGTATCCTTTTGGAAACCTTTGTGAATAAAAGTTGTATATTTCATGGAGGACTACAACTTTCATGTTGGAAGTTTTCTTTGAATCCAATTGCATCATGGTGAAAAAGTTGTGGAAAGTTGGGAAAAAATAAGAAAATTTCCATACAGAAATTTTCTAAGTTATGAAAAAATTTCAAATTAAACCCTAATTTACAATTTTAGGTTTCTTGGTCAACAAGTTTCATATTTTGACATATCTTGATGAATTATGACCCTTGGTACTTAATTTTGACCAAAAAGTCAAAGTTTGACTTTTTAGTGTACAGTTGACTTTTGATCAATTGACTGCAAAATTCATCTGTCAATCATATGCATTTGAGATCTTTTGAACTATGTGATTAGGTCAAGATGATGCTCTTGAGTCCTTGAATTCATGCTTGAACCCAATGGGTCATTGGTTAGGTTAAAAATCAGAAATTGCCCCTTCTCAGTCAAAACCCTAATTTTGACCATTTTGCCCTTTTGATGATCTGATCAAATTTCTTGAGGAGTTATGGTCCAAACTTGATCAAATGGTACATAGGAGCCTATAATGTTGTTTGGGATCAAAAATTATGAAGTTTGACTGTAAATTGGCCATGGTTGACTTTTTCCCCAATACAGTTGATTTTTAGGTCAATTGTCCAATTGACTGGGCAAAAATATGATTCAAGGCTTGAAACTTGGTATGGGCAATCTTGGGGGTCCAAGATGGTGTATTAAAGTCACATGAAGCATTGATGGTCCAAAAATCCTTGTGCAAACTCAAACCCTAATTTCAGGTCATCAATGCAAGATGAGGTCTTGAGTTGAGCAAACCTTAATCCTGTTTGGAGTCCAAGCAGTCTTGTGAGTAAAATCTTGATAATATGAGAGGGAAAATTTGGGGTACAATAGCTGCCCCTGTTCAATCTTCTTGAACCTGAAGAGTTAGATTGGCGAATTTGTCGTTCGTGACTCGAAGCTAAAAGATGATTGGACACTAGAGTGCCCGTAAATTTGCACTCGTCAAAATGTAGTTGAGGAAATGGGCTTAAAGATGCCATTCGAAGATGTGATAGAATCTTGTTGGAGATGGGCTTGTGGATGCCATCCAAGAATGTTTGTTGAATTGTATGTTGTAAGTCAGGAGAATAAGTATCAGAATGGCTTCCGTGTCTGGAACGTATCTGTATTGTATCTGGAGACTGAATCTGAATGAGCAATGGAAAAGCATCTGTATTTGGAGCGTATCCAAGTTGTATCTGAATGTTGAATCTGAATAAGCAATAGAATAGCATCCGTGTCTGGAGCGTCTCTGAGTTGGGGAAAATCAGAATAAGTGACAGAATGGCTACCGTGCCTGGAGCGTATCTGAACTATATCTGAAGTTTTGAATCTGAGTAAGTAACAGAATGACTTCCCTGTCTAGAGTGTATCTGTACTGTATCTGAATTGGAAAACTGAATAAGGGCCAGAATGGCATCCGCGTCTGGAGCGTATCTGAACTAGAATCTGAATAAGTGACAGAATGACTTCCGTGTCTGGAGTGTATCTGAATTTGAAATTGAACAAGTGACAGAATGACTTTCGTGTCTGGAGTGTATCTGAACTTGAAATTGATAGTTGAATCTGAATGAGAAATAGAATGGATTTCGTGTCTGGAGCGTATCTAATCTGTATCTGATAGTTGAAATCTGAATAAGTACCAGGATGGCATCCGTGTCTGGAGTGTATCTGAATTGTATCTGAAATTTTTGAATCATTGTTAATGATAGCTTGTTAATCTTATACTGAAAAGGGTAAAATGTTAGCTGAAACGCAAAGTTATGTTGCATGAAATGTATGATGCAATATATGTGCTTTATCAATGTTTATGATATATGGATGTAATGCATGCGCATGTAAGCTGATTTGTTGTAATGCTGAGGAAAATAAATCCTTGACGGCTGGGGATAATAAAAACTCTTGAGTGCTACCGGGGAAAATAAATCCTTGACTGCTGAGAGTAATAAAAATCTTGGTGATCGTTGGGGACAAGAAATCCTTAATAACTTCTGTGGGGATGTGAGGATCCTTCATGTCTTGAAGTTGGAGTATTGACAAAAAAATTGTTTGTGAGAGTAATGCCAAACTGCTGGAGAAATTTGCTTGGGAAATCCAGAGAACTTTGATGACTTCTACTGGAGGTTACACAAAGAAAATCCTTGATCTTCTGGAGAATAAGGAAAGCTCTGATGATTTCTGCGGAGAATTAAGAATGAGAATCTTCATTCTGTTGAGGAGTAATGAAAACTTCGGCGATTTCACTGGGGAAAATGAGAATCTTCATTCTATTGGGGAGCCATGAAAACTTTGGCGACTTCATGCTGGGGAGTAAAGAAGACTCTGTGGGGAATAATTTACTGCTGGGAGTAGGTTCAGGAGTTTTTGGTCGTCTGCCACTCTACTGGGGAATTATCCTAGGTCGGGGAGAGACAAAACTTTAACTGTTATCTTATTGATTTCCAGGCTTCAAGATAACTTACTGGGGAATTGGATTGACTGAATGGTTTCCGCTGGGTATTAGAAGTCTTGACTCGACTGGGGATGAAGGTTTCAACTCCACTGGGGATCTGTTACTCGAAGCTTTGGCTCAGCCAGGGATTGGGAGTTTGAAAACTTAACTCTGATGGGAATTAAAGGTTTGAAATTATAACTCCGTGGGGGATATGTATTTCAAGGTTTTAGCTCCGCTGAGGATCTAGATGATGTACTGTAGGGATTGCTCATGGAATAGCCTAAAGACGTTTTCCTATCCTTTCAGTCTGTCAGTAATTGTTCTTTTCCATCATGTTTATTTGTAAACAGTAATTATGTTCAAATGCATATGTTTATCAATGAATCATTGTACGTTTTTGCAAATAAAAACACAAGTGTAAAAGAAAAGGAAAATAGTTTTCTGTACTTTGAAAGAGATATCTTTGTATTAACTTTGAGTAAGTGTTTTGTACAAAGGAGACAGACATCCTAGTAAGAGGATGGTGTCATAAAATTAAGAAAGTTTTATACAAAGAAAGATAGCTATGTGTGTAGAAATCCCATGGGGTTTCCATTCCGCTATAGCCTTCACAACTCCGAATATCTTGTCCATTTGTTGCTTTGTCCGAAGATGATTGGATTGATCAGAAGCTTCAAGTTTGTCAGTGAAGAGATTGTCCTTAAAGTGATCAAACGAGACATAGTCATACGCTTTAATTCCCTAACTTTTGCCTGGACCGCCCTTTCGGGTTTTCAGTCCACCGGGAAACCCTTTTTTGCCCAAGTCGCCCTTTCGGGTTTTCAGTCCACCGGGAAACCCTTTTTTGCCCAAGTCGCCCTTTCGGGTTTTCAAATTGTCGGGTGTACAGATTTTTTTATTTATCCCTAATTTTTCCTGAACCGCCCTTTCGGGTTTTCGGTTCACCGGGATGCCCTTTTTTTTTGCCTAGGTGTGTCAACCTAGCGGGTCATTTATGCGTAGTATTTTTTGACTATGTCTGCTTTTGCAGGGTGCGGCAGGTTGTCGCCGTCCATAGTGGTCAAGATCATTGCCCCACCAGAAAAGATGTTCTTGATTACAAATGGTCCTTCGTAGGTAGGAGTCCATTTGCCCCTGGGATCACTTTGTGGCAAGATGATGCACTTGATTCCCAGATCCCCGACTTGATATACCTGGTGCCTGACTTTCTTTTTGAAAGCCTTGATCATTCGTTTTTGATACGTCTGACTGTGGAAAACAGCAGCAAGTCTCTTTTAATCAATCAATTTAAGTTGATCAAGCCGGGTCTGAATCTAATCGTCTTCACTCAAACCAGCATCCTTCATGATTCTCAAAGAGGGAATCTGAACCTCGATAGGTAAAACAGCCTCCATGCCATATACCAAGGAATAGGGTGTTGCCCCAGTTGATGTGCGTGTCGTGGTACGGTACCTGTGAAGAGAAAACGGTAGCATTTCATGCAAGTCCTTGTAGGTGACTGTCATCTTTTGTATGATCTTCTTGATATTTTTTGTTAGCATCTCCAACTGCACCATTCATCTTTGGCCGGTATGGAGATGAATTGTGATGTTGAATCTTGAACTGCTCGCACAAAGCGGTGATCATAGTATTGTTAAGGTTTGTACCATTATCAGTGATGATCCTTTCGGGGATACCATACCGGCAAATAAGGTTCTGCTTGATGAAACGGGCAACCACATTCTTTGTGACGGATGCAAAGGAAGCTACTTCGACCCACTTGGTGAAGTAGTCAATGGCTACCAGAATGAAGCGGTGTCCATTGGATGTTGTAGGCTTGATCTCTCCAATCATGACGATTCCCCACATAGCGAATGGCCAAGGAGCTGTTAGGACATTTAGAGGAACTGGAGGCACGTGTACCTTGTCGGCATAGATTTGACATTTATGGCATGTTCGGGAGTGTTGATAGCAGTCAGCTTCCATGGTAGACCAGTAATAACCTGCCCGTAGAATCTTCTTAGCCATCGTAAGCCCGCTAGAGTGAGTGCCAAAGGTACCTTTGTGCAATTCTGCCATGATCTTTTCAGCTTCAGCTTTGTCCATACAATGGAGTATAACAGAATCATGATTACGCTTGTACAGGATGCCATTTCTTAGGAAGAACTTTGTCGAGAATCTCCTTAAGAACTTTTTGTCGTTGACCAAAGCTCCTTCAGGGTATTCTTGAGTCTCGAGATACCTTTTGACTTCATGAAACCACGGCTGGTCCACTACTTCCTCGGTATTAATCTCGTGACAGTGTGCAGGTTCGTCCATCCGTTCAATGGTAATTTGGGGAGCCTCACTATCCCAGTTAAGTTTAAACATGGAGGACATTGTAGCTAGAGTATCTGCTAGCTGATTTTCTTCTCGCGGGAAGTGCTCGAAGGTAATCTGCTCGAAATGTGGTAACAATGTCAAGACATGTTCTTTGTAAGGGATGAGGTTTGGATGTTTAGTATCCCACTCTCCTTTGATCTGACTGATGACTAAAGCTGAGTCCCCAAACACATCTAAGGATTTGATTCCCAAGTCTATGGCAGCCTTGAGTCATAAGATGCATGCTCCGTACTCTGCCATGTTGTTCGTACAGCTGAAGCAAAGTCTAGAAGTGAAAGGTGTATGGAAACCTTCTGGGGAGATGAGTACTGCGCAAATACCATTGCCAAGTGAATTGGAGGCCCCATCAAAGTACAGGGTCCATCGGGATCCTTGTTCAGGTCCGTCATATGGTTTGTAACCTTCAACGTTGTCCAATGTCATGATGTCCTCGTCAGGGAAGCCAAACCTCATGGATTGGTAATTTTCGACAACTTGATAGGCCAGATGATCGGCTAGCACACTCCCCTTTATAGCTTTTTGGGTCGTGTACTGTATATCGTATTCCGTTAGGGTCATCTGCCATCTAGTTATTCTTCTGGATAGAGCAGGCTTCTCAAAGATGTACTTGATCGGATCCATCTTAGATATCAGCAGAGTGGTATGAGTCAACATGTACTGCCTTAGTCGGCGAGCAGCCCATACCAAAGCGCATCAAGTTTTCTTGAGCAGTGAGTATCGGGTCTCACAGTCGGTAAACTTTTTGCTAAGGTAATAAATGGCATGCTCTTTTCGGCCAGACTCATCATGTTGGCCCAGTACGCACCCCATTGAATTTTCTAAGACAGTCAGATACATGATTAGCGGTCTTCCTTCAACGGGTGGCATCAAGAAAGGAGGTTCTAGCAAATACTCCTTGATTATATCGAAAGCAATTTGATAGTCATTATTGCATTTAACTACCTGATCTTTCTTCAACGGCTTGAAGATTGGTTCACAGGTAGATGTTAGGTGAGAAATGAACCTTGCAATGTAGTTTAGGCGTCCCAAGAAACCTCTGACCTCCTTCTCAGTGCGAGGAGCAGGCATTTCTTGTATAGCTTTGACTTTGGCAGGATCAACCTCGATGCCTTTGTTGCTTACAATGAAGCCCAAGAGTTTACCGGACCGGACTCCGAATGTACACTTGTTTGGATTCAATCTGAGCTTGTACTCCTTCAACCTGACAAACAGCTTTTGCAAGTGATCAAGGTATTCTTCTTCCGTTTGTGATCGGGCTATCATGTCATATACGTAGTCCTCTATCTCATGATATATCATATCATGAAACAAAGCTACCATGGCGCATTGATAGGTTGCCCCGACATTCTTCAGTCCGAATGGCATCACTTTGTAGTAGAACGTACCCAACTGTGTAACAAAAGTAGTTTTCTCCATGTCCTCAGGGGCCATTTTAATCTGGTTATAGCCTGAGAATCCGTCCATGAAAGAAAATACTTTGTGCTGAGTTGTGTTGTCAACCAGGATGTCGATGTGCGGAAGTGGAAAGTCATCTTTAGGGCTGGCCCTGTTTAAATCTCTATAATCCATGCACATTCTGACTTTGCCGTCCTTTTTAGGCACTGGCATAATGTTAGCAACCCATTGTGGATAGGAAGTAACAGCGAGAAATCCAGCATTGAACTGTTTCATAACTTCTTCTTTGATCTTTTCAGACATGTCAGGTCTCATGCGGCGGACCTTTTGTTTCACTGGTGGACAGTCTTCTCTTTTGGGGAGACGGTAAACTTTTTGCTAAGGTAATAAATAGCATGCTCTTTTCGGCCAGACTCGTCATGCTGCCCCAGCACGCACCCCATTGAGTTGTCGAGTACTATCAAGTATAAGATCAAAGGTCTCCCTTCAACTGGAGGCATCAGAATAGGTGGCTCTTGGAGATACTATTGGATCCTTTCGAAAGCGGCCTGGCATTCATCGTTCCATCTTACCACTTGATCTTTCTTCAGTAGTTTGAAGATTGGTTTACAAGTAGCAGTCAGGTGCGAGATAAATCGGGCAATATAGTTCAAACGTCCCAGGAAGCCTCTGACTTCTTTTTCTGTTCGGGGAGCTGGCATTTCCTGTATAGCCTTCACCTTTGCAAGATCCACTTGAATACCTTTGTCACTAACAACGAAACCCAACAGCTTACCAGATCTCACCCCAAAGGTACACTTGTTCAGGTTTAACCTCAGCTTGTACAACTTCAACCTATCAAACAACTTCTGAAGGTGGTCCAGATGTTCTTCTTCAGTTTGAGATCTTGCAATCATATCATCAACGTATACCTCAATCTCATGATGGATCATGTCATGGAACTAGGCGACCATGGCACGCTGATACGTTGCCCCAGCATTCTTCAATCAAAAAGGCATGACCTTGTAGCAAAAGGTCCCCCATTGAGTAACAAAGGTTGTCTTCTCCATGTCTTCGGGAGCCATTTTAATCTGATTATAACCGGAGAAACCATCCATAAAGGAGAAGACCTTATGCTGTGCAGTGTTGTCAACCAGAACGTCGATATGAGGCAGAGGGAAATCATCCTTGGGACTTGCCTTGTTAAGATCCCTATAGTCGACACACATTCGAACCTTACCATCCTTCTTCGGCACTGGAACCACGTTGGCCACCCACTGTGGGTAAGAAGTAACTGCTAGAAAACCGGCATCAAACTGTTTCATAACTTCAGCCTTGATTTTCTTAGACATATCTGGGCGCATTCGGAGGACCTTCTGTTTCACTGGAGGACAGTCTTCCTTGGTAGGCAGACGGTGAACCACAATATCGGTATCCAACCCAAGCATATCTTCATAAGACCAGGCAAAGATCTCAACGTAGTCACGCAGCATCTGAATCAACCGTTATTTCACACTAAGCTCCAGATTTGCCCCGATCTTGACCTCTTTCTTGTCCTCTTCTGTACCCAGATTTATCGTTTCCACCGGCTCTTCATGCGGCTGTATAGCCCTTTCTTCTTGAAGTAACAGTCTAGAAAGTTCGCCAGGCATTTCGCAATCATCTTCACCTTCGTCTTCGGCTAAGTTGATCGGACTTTCGAAGTCATAATTGGAAGTAGCAGAGTCGTTACCAGTGAGATCCAGAGTGGATGTGGACCTGTATATGTGAGTGTGTGTAAAATAGTTGTTTTGCAACATGTAATAAAAGAAAAACAAGGAGCCCAAAATTTGAAATACAAGAAACGTCCAGTGCTTTTATTAATGATATATGAAAATGACACACATAAAGCCTTCACAAATGAAACCACAGTGCCCCGGGTAAGACAGCAGGCCGTAAAGTTTAAAACATTGTCTGTTACAAATTCAAAATAAAAAGTCTCATTAATGGGTAACAAAAGAAATTGGGATGAAGTCCTTTGTTGTCCAGTTGCTTAGTCCACCGTTGGTCGTTGGGTAGATCCAACTGTCAAACTCAGACTCTTCAACATCGTCTTCGATGGCATTCACTCCTGAATTGCTGATGAACAGGGGAGGTCTTCCGATCCATGCATTCCGAACAGCCTTTTGAGCTTCTGTAGTGAAACCCAAACCAGACTTGTTAGTCTTTTGTGTAAAATCAGGGAGTTGGCCCCAATTTGCACACCCACCTTTCTCGACAACAGCCCGGGCATCCTTGAAGGAAGCCATCTTCATTGGAGGATCTTCAACAACAGTCTCAGTTGACGCCAGTGTCTGGGGAACCTCTTCAAAATGCTGAAATGGGGTCTCAATGAACTCCCCATCCATCTCTACATATCGGAAAGAGTTGAGGTGGCTCACCATGTACTCCTCTTCTCCTTGTACTGTCACAATTTTCCCTTTGACCGGGTACTTTAACTTCTGGTGGAGCGTAGACGTCACTGCCCCAACTTTGTGGATCCATGAGCGACCCAGCAGACATGAATAAGATGGTCGAATGTCCATCACATAGAAAGTAGACGCAAAGACCTGATGTGATCGGTGGATCTAGAACTGACTGTTTAAAGCTGGTTCACGAAATGTCGTGGAAGCAAGAGTCGCCACCGTCTTTTATTTTCTCCAACATGGACAGGACAAAAGCACAGCAAAATTCCTTATGAGGTAGTTTCTCGGTTCAGGAGGTAGATTTATAGAAAGGGAAGGTGTTAGCACCCTTTCTATCCATGGTTATCCATGGGCTCTTAGATACTTGCTCATTTGTGTTTTCAAAATGTTTGTTTGCTTTTCAAATGTGAGTGAGTTTGAAAAAAGTTTCGTTTAAAGATTTCAGATCAACTCTTGCATCAGTCCTCAAGAGTGTTTGAAAAATTGTTTTGAAAGCTCTTTTTTGAAAGTGTCGGTGTGAAAAGAGTTTTTGATTTGTTTTTTTTTTTAATATAGCAAGTATCTATGAGTCATCTACCTACCCTAAGGAATTAGGTTGTGTAAATGTCCTTAAGGTAGTGCCATCCCACCATTGAGAGATAGGTAGCACCACCGTTGGAGGTGTTCGGGTCAATTCGAGGGTTCGGGACATTGTGGTCACCAGAGCAATAGGAAGACACCTTAGAAGCTACCCTCATGCCATGTTCATGGACATGAGGACTTACTAAAACGTCCTCTACTCGACGACCACGTTTTGAGGGGCAAGGCAACAGTGAGGCGTACCCTAGGGGTGGTGTGTGAATTGTGTGTCACTTTCAATTATTTTTATCTAGTCATGCATTTGTGATCTACGCTTTGTTTTTATTTTTGGCATTCATTCTTTCATACAAATTATTAGCAGTTAAAAGGTGCGGAATTAAAAATCCTACGGTATTACAAAGGTGCGGGTCTACATCTCCAAATTAAACCAAGACCCGATTTGAATAAAATGCGGAAAGTAAATACCCTAATTAATCTATTACAAGGCTTTGGGGCAAGTACATGAAATTCAAAAAAGGAAATAAAAGTAAATGCAAAAAGAAATAAAATCGGGAATGCGAGGGCGTTGGACCCTTTTAAGGAAATTAAATTGGAATTAATGATTAAAGAGAAAGAAATTATTTTTTGGAGTTTTTTTGTATTTATGGAATTTAATGAGAAAATTAATTGGAATTAAAACCCTAATTCTAAACTATTTTTAATTTGTTAAAAAATGTTTAAGTTTGACCTAGTTTTAACCTAATTATTTAATTACAAATTTATTTACAAAAAAACAATTAATTATTGAATATGGTGAAAAAGAAAGAAAAGGAATAAAAGCATTAAAACCCTAATTTCTACATTTTTTAGTTTATTAAAAAAACATTAAATTAAACCTAGAATTAAAACTAAATTAGTTATTAGAATTTTATTTACAAAATAATATTAATGAATATTAACAAAGCATATTTTTTATTGTTTTATGATTTTCTGTTTTTTTATGTTATAAAAATTAATTTTATGGAATTAAATAAAACAAAGAATATAATTAAAATAAATAATAGAAAAGAATAAAAATAGAAAAAAGAAAGGCAAACATGGGGGGTTTGTTGGCCCTTTTGGAGGTATTGTCTAAGCAATTTTGGCCCACTGAATCAGGCCTGGTTGACTTTTGATGGTCACGTGTAGACCCCTGGACTGAGGTGCATGATGGAACTCATATCTTGGCTTTTGGATTGATCTCAGAGGGCAGGTGGCAAGCACTAGCGCTGGACGTTTGGTAAGCTATAGGAGAGTCATTGTACCTGATCATATTGTGAGAAAAAATAGAAGGAAATATGGGGGACCTGGGAATCGAGCCCAAGTCCCAATGCTTACCGTGCCAATGTTTTGCCAGTTGCGCTGCTTATGCTCTTTGTTATTAATATAAGACACAAATAATATAAGATAAACATGCAATTATTCTGGAATTAACAAAAAAACGCGCCAACGATTTGAACGCACCAATCACACTCCTCCACGCATCGTCTTCTCCACTTGTTCTTTATTTTGCCTGAAAAAATAACATCAAATAGCGGGGGTTTTAAACCCCCACTAACTCAAACCTGGAAAATAATGAATAGCTCATATGCAAATATAAATAGGGCGCGACTAGTGAGTTTGATTCGTTTTGAGGTCTTGAGTCCAATGGCATAGGTCTTATGGTTCAATTTTTCCATATGAATGAAGCCCTCTTTTTAAGCTTTTGAAACCCTAATGCGTGTTCATGGCAATTTTGCATACAGGCGTCCAAAACTCAATTGAATGGTACCAATGGCTTTAGAAACATCATGTTAGTATAAATCACATATCAAAAGTCATGAATAACATATGAAAATGCAAACACGATTATCAAAATTTTACAGAAAAGTTAGACTCCTATCTACCAATTCTTTGCGCTTGGAGAGTTGATTTTGATTGGAGTAGCTTCCTGGATGCCTTGGCAAGCTATTGGAATGGTTATTTGGCTTTGAATTGCGTTGGAACTGTGTTTTCAGTTTTGAAGTTTTTGACAAAAAATGCAAAGTGTGTATTCAGGTTTGGGCGCAGCTTTCAGGTTCTGAGCATTAGGTTTAGGTTTGTGTTTATATGAGGAATGAATTAGGGTAAGAATTCAAGCCAAAAAACCTTTGCATTCATGAATCCAATATTTGATTTTCAATGAATCTTTTTCAATCTTTTCCATGCACTTTTGATACCAATCATGGCCAAATCTTTCCATATTGAGTGTGCACGAAATCTTGAGGTTATGATAGACCTATTAGCTGCATAAAAAGATTTAAAATGCATGCTTGAGTATTTTTTCATATTTAATTTGAATTAAATGAATTAATAACATTAAAAATTCAAATAATTAATAAAAAATGATGAAATAACTCCCCTTTGGGTCAATGGGTCGTGCATAACTTTTGGATAATGATTCTTGGAAGAAAATGAGGCCCATTAGCAATTTTGAGGCATTTGAAGCAAAGTTGACTTTTCAAAATTCCCAAAACTTTCCCAACTTCCACAAGGCATATCTTGCTCAATGTTTAAGCTTTGATCATGTTCTTGGACATTTTGGAAAGGTCTTGAAGTCCTCTAAACAATGCTTTTGGTCCCATGTCATTTTGATTTACCAATCTCAAGTTATGGTCTTTGACTTAATGTCCCTTTTTGTTGACTTATGAAAATGACCTATAATGTTGGGATTGATAACTTTTTGTGAGGGCATTTCTTGGACTTGAAGTGTGAAGAGGAGTTGTAGGAAATGTCTTTCTATTCAAAATGAGCTTTGGATAAAAAAAATTTGATAAACCATGTGGAAGTTATGCCCTGGTCAATTTACAGTTGACTTTTTCAACTGTCCAAATATGGAAACTTTTGCATCTTGAGATTTTTTGAGCCATGCCTTGAAAATCATGATAAAGAATTTATCACATGATGTTTGTGGCTTCAAAATAAGATGTTGACCAAAAATTTGAACTTTTGACTGTCAAATGACCATTTTGCCCCTGCAGTTGACTGTTGAGCAATTAAGGTTTTTGACTGTGCAATTTTGTGCTGTGAGTCTTGAAACTTGGCATATGGATGCTTGACCATGTTTGTAGGCATGTGGGACTTGTTTAGACCCTTGTAAACTTCAATTTCTTTGTCAGAACCAAAACCCTAGTTTTTGACTGTTAGGGGGCCCTTGAACTGTGCAACCCTTGGGAGATTTTGAAGCATGCTCTTTGCAAATCTTGAAGAAAATGGGAGGGAAAATTTTGGGGTACAACAGTTGCCCCTGTTCAATCTTCTTAGACCTGAGGATGTAGATTGGCTGACGTGCCTTTCGTAATCCGAAGGTGGAAGATGAATGAACACTAGAGTGCCCAGAAATTTGCGCTCACATAGTAGTGTGATGGTGGGAATGGGCTTATAGATGCCATTTGGAGATTGATGGATAGAAAGATGGGCTTATAGATGCCATGCTGAGAGGTGATGGAAGGTGGATGGGCTTATAGATTCCATCTGGGTGTCGATCGCGTAAGAGTTTCCTTAGCGAGAACTTGCGTACCTGAAAAAGAAAATGATTACCTGACCTGTTACAGGAGCTAGTCTTCAAACTCTTTGTATAGATGCGCCCTGACTGGTTACAGGAATTGAATCTGGAGCTTCAAAAGGTTATGAATGAACCAGGGATAGTTACTACCTCAACGGGACGATGAGAGAACCTTGGGTGATTACTACCTCAACAGTAACGATGAGAGAATCTGAGGCGATTACTATCTCAACAGGAACGCTGAGAGAATCTTGGATGTCTCCTACTGGGATAAGAATCAGGGAGATCTTAAGGTCGATCTGACTGAACCGGAGAAGGCCTTTGACTGGATAAGAATCAGGAAAATCTTGGGGTCGATTTAACTGAACCGGACAAGGTCTTGAAATATCTTCAACTGGATAAGAATCAGGGAGATCTTAGGGTCGATCTGACTGAACCAGTGAAGGCCTTTGACCGGATAAGAATCAGGAAAATCTTAGGGTCGATTTAACTGAACCGGACAAGGTCTTGAAATATCTTCAACTGGATAAGAATCAGGGAGATCTTAGGGTCGATCTGACTGAACCAGAGAAGGCCTTTGACCGGATAAGAATCAGGAAAATCTTAGGGTCGATTTAACTGAACCGGACAAGGTCTTGAAATATCTTCAACTGGATAAGAATCAGGGAGATCTTAGGGTCGATCTGACTGAACCAGAGAAGGCCTTTGACTGGATAAGAATCAGGAAAATCTTAGGGTCGATTTAACTGAATCGGACAAGGTCTTGAAATCTTCAACTGGATAAGAATCAGAGAGATCTTAGGGTCGATCTGACTGAACCAGAGAAGGCCTTTGACTGGATAAGAATCAGGAAAATCTTTGGGTCGATTTAACTGAACCAGACAAGGTCTTGAAATCTTCAACTGGATAAGAATCAGGGAGATCTTAGGGTCGATCTGACTGAACCAGAGAAGGCCTTTGACTGGATAAGAATCAGGAAAATCTTAGGGTCGATTTAACTGAACCGGACAAGGTCTTGAAATATCTTCAACTGGATAAGAATCAGGGAGATCTTAGGGTCGATTTGACTGAACCAGAGAAGGCCTTTGACCGGATAAGAATCAGGAAAATCTTAGGGTCGATTTAACTGAACCGGACAAGGTCTTGAAATATCTTCAACTGGATAAGAATCAGGGAGATCTTAAGGTCGATCTGACTGAACCAGAGAAGGCCTTTGACTGGATAAGAATCAGGAAAATCTTAGGGTCGATTTAACTGAACCGGACAAGGTCTTGAAATCTTTAACTGGATAAGAATCAGAGAGATCTTAGGGTCGATCTGACTGAACCAGAGAAGGCCTTTGACTGGATAAGAATCAGGAAAATCTTAGGGTCGATTTAACTGAACCGGACAAGGTCTTGAAATCTTCAACTGGATAAGAATCAGAGAGATCTTAGGGTCGATCTGACTGAACCAGAGAAGGCCTTTGACTGGATAAGAATCAGGAAAATCTTAGGGTCGATTTAACTGAACCAGACTAAAGTCTTGAAATATAGCTGAGAACTTAACTGGATCTTTCCTGAAAGGTAAAGGTCAGTCATATGCAATGCATGATATGGGTCAAGCAATGATGTTCTCAACATAAATGAGATTTGTAAGATATGATGCATATATGCATGCTATAATGTATGGAAATGTGATGTTTATGAACGTATGTTTTTGTCTAGGAAAATAAATCCTTGACGGATGTCGGGAAGTCATATCTTGGGCTGATGTTGGAGAATAGTGCTTTGTTGTCTCCGCTGGGGATGATAGTTGCAAGAATACCGGTAGGAGAAGATGACTCCGTTAGGGAATAAACTTGGCGAATAGAACACTCTGCGGGGAGAAAATTATTCTAGCGATCTTGCTGGGGAGCAATACTCTGTGGGGAGAGAGATACTTCGCTGGAATGTTGATGGTAACTTCGCTGGGGATACCGTTGTTATGTTGGAAGTTTTAGTAGACTTCGCTGGGGATAAGAAGACTTCGCCGAGGACGACCTTTTCATGGCTTTTGGCTGAGGATAACCCAGTTATATCCTGGTAGGGAAATAACCTTTGAATAAAGCCAGGGGATGCGTTCGTGCCCTGCGGGGGGGAAAGCTTCCAGAATCTACTGGGGATAAGCTTCGTGCCTGGGGAGATGGATTCCAACTTTCCTGGGGAAACTGGATTGGACTCTCCTGGGGAAGTTTTGAACTATATTGGGGAAGTGACTCCATTGAATGTTTGATATGCCGTTGGGGAACAATCTTTAGGTCAAGACTGCTGGGGATGCTTGTTAGGAATGTCTGTATGTCGTGCTGGGGAATGTTGAGATCTGCTGGAGGATACCCAACTTCCTTAAGGCTGATAATAGCTTTGCTTGGGGAGAGTGCTCTGACTTGCTGGCTCACTCTCTGGGGAGTTAAGATATACTGGTTACATTCTTTAGCTAAACCTACCTTGATGCCTTGGTGGACAGAATAATTAGATTGCTTAGAACACTCATTATTGCCCCTGTTTCTAATGTTACCTGTAATTAATCCTTTGTTTCGTATGTAAATATTTATGAGTTAGCAATTATTGTCAATGCATATATCACAAATTGAACCTTGGACGTTCTTCGCAAAACAAAACAGAAAAGGAAAAACAATTGGCAATTTTAACTGAAAAGTGATTTTTGTATTGATTTTTGAATTTGCCTGTAAATAGGCGTTTTATGTACAAGAGGCTGACGTCCTAGTAAGAGAACGCCGCCGAATGAAAGAGCTTATACAATTTGTACAATAGGAAAAATAAAGCAGCTGTGTGAAAAGAATAATTCCACTGGGTTCCGACTCTGCTATTGCCTTTATATCTCCGAGCGTCTCATCACTTGATGACCTAGCTGAAGATGAAGCTGATTGATCAATGCCGTCTGAACTTGATGTAGATACCAGATTCTGGATGCAAAGTGATCCAATGAGACATAGTATTACGCTTTATCCCTAACTTTTGCCTGGACCGCCCTTTCGGGTTTTCAGTCCACCGGGATACCTATTTTTGCCCAAGCCGCCTTTTCAGGTTTTCGACTTGCCGGGTGTACAGATTTTTTTTATTTCATCCCTTCATTTTGCCCGAACCCTTTTGGTTCGCCGGGAAGCCCTAATTTTTGCCTAGGTATGTCAACCTAGCGGGTCTTTTTTCATGCGTAGTATCTTTTTACTATGTCTGCATTGGCGGGGTGAGGAAGGTCGTCACCATCCATGTTGGTTAGAATCATGGCTCCTCCTGAGAACACATGTTTAACCACAAATGTCCCTTCGTACGTAGGGGTCCATTTGCCCCTTGGATCACTCTGAGGAAGGATAATATGCTTGATTACCAGATCCCCAACTTGATATTCTTGTGGTCTGACCTTTTTGTTAAATGCTCTGATCATCCGTTTTTGGTACGTCTGACAATGACAAATAGCAGCAAGTCTCTTTTCGTCAATCAGATTTAGCTGATCAAGTCGTGTCTGGATCTAATCATCTTCACTCAGGTCTGCATCCTTCATTATCCGGAGAGAGGGTATCTGCACTTCGATCGGTAAAACTGCCTCCATACCGTAGACCAGGGAGAAAGGAGTTGCCCCGGTTGACGTCCTGGCTGAGGTACGGTACCCATGTAGAGCGAACGGTAACATCTCGTGCCAATCTTTATAGGTCATTGTCATCTTCTGCACAATTTTCTTAATGTTCTTATTCGCTGCTTCTACAGCCCCATTCATCTTCGGTTTGTAAGGAGAAGAGTTGTGGTGCTGTATCTTAAACTGCTCGCAGAGCTCAGTGATCATCTTGTTATTAAGATTGGTACCGTTGTCTGTAATAATTCTTTCAGGGACGCCGTATCGACAGATCATGTTGTGCCGAATGAACTGTGCCACAACGTTCTTGGTTACAGTGGCATAAGAAGCTGCTTCGACCCACTTCGTGAAGTAATCAATCGCTACCAGGATGAAGCGATGCCCGTTGGATGTCGTAGGTTTAATCTCACCGATCATATCTATGCCCCACATTGCAAACGGCCAAGGTGCTGTCAGGACATTCAGAGGAACTGGAGGAACATGCACCTTGTCTGCATAAATCTGGCATTTGTGACATGTCCGAGAATGTTGGTAGCAGTCGGCTTCCATTGTGGACCAGAAATACCCTGCCCGAAGGATCTTCTTTGCCATAGTGTGTCCACTGGAATGTGTTCTGAAGGTCCCTTCATGTAGCTCTTCCATGATTTTTTCTGCTTCAGTCTTATCCACACAACACAGTAAGGTCGAATCATGGTTTCGCTTATACAGGATGCCATTGCTAAGGAAGAATTTCGCTGCGAATCTTCTCAGAAACTTCTTATCATTGACCGATGCACCTTCAGGGTATTCCTGAGCTTCCAAATATCTCTTTACCTCATGGTACCAAGGCTTCTCAGTCTCAAGATCACAACAGTATGCGGGTTCGTCCAGTTTCCAGATAGTGACCTGGGGAGCCTCATTGTCCCATTTGACCTTGAACATAGAAGACATTGTAGCTAACGCGTCCTCCAGTTGATTCTCCTCTCTTGGGAAATGTTCAAAGGTTATCTCTGTGAAGTGGGGGATCAATGTCAACACACATTCTCTGTAAGGAATAAGATTCGGATGTTTCGTATCCCACTCTCCTTTGATCTGATTGATCACGAGAGCGGAATCTCCGAAGACACTCAGATACTTGATCCTTAGGTCGATCGCAGCTTGAAGACCCATGATGCATGCCTCATACTCCGCCATGTTGTTGGTGCAGTTGAAACATAGTCGGGCAGTGAGTGGAGTATGAGTGCCTTGGGGGGATATTATCACAGCACCGATACCGTTACCCAAAGCATTGGAGGCTCCGTCAAAGTGCATAGACCATCGGGATCCTTCCTCAGGTCCTTCATCCGGTCCAGGTACTTCACAATCAGTCACTATCATGATGCTCTCGTCTGGAAACTCGAAGTTCATTGACTGATAGTCGTCTACTGCCTGATGTGCCAAGTGGTCTGCCAATACACTTCCCTTGATGGCTTTCTGGGTTGTGTACTGGATGTCGTATTCTGTCAAGATCATTTGCCATCTTGCTATTCTCCCGGACAGAGCAGGCTTTTCAAATATGTACTTTATAGGATCCATCTTTGAGATCAACAAAGTAGTGTGAGTCAGCATATACTGTCTCAGCCGGCGAGCAGCCCATACCAAAGCGCAGCAAGTTTTCTCGAGAAGTGAGTATCGGGTCTCACAGTCGGTAAACTTTTTGCTAAGGTAATAAATGGCATGCTCTTTTCGGACAGACTCGTCATGCTGCCCCAGCACACACCCCATTGAGTGGTCAAGTACTGTCAGGTATAATATCAGAGGTCTCCCTTCAACCGGTGGCATAAGGATGGGTGGTTCTTGGAGATACTCTTTGATCCTGTCAAAAGTAGCCTGACATTCATCATTCCAACGTACTACCTGATCTTTCTTCAGCAGCTTGAAGATTGGTTCACAAGTAGCAGTTAGGTGCGAGATGAATCGGGCAATATAATTCAGGCGTCCTAAAAAGCCTCTGACCTCTTTCTCTGTCTTAGGAACTGGCATCTCTTGAATAGCTTTAACCTTGGCAGGGTCCACTTGAATGCCCTTGTCACTTACAACGAAACCTAGCAACTTTCCAGATCTTACCCCGAAGGTGCACTTGTTCGGGTTCAACCTTAGCTTGTACAACTTCAGACGGTCAAACAATTTCTGCAGATGATCAAGGTGTTCTTCCTCAGTTTGGGACCTTGCAATCATGTCGTCAACATATACTTCAATCTCATGATGGATCATGTCATGAAATAAAGCAACCATGGCACGTTGGTAGGTTGCCCCAGCGTTCTTCAGTCCAAAAGGCATGACCTTGTAGCAGAAGGTGCCCCACTGAGTAACAAAGGTAGTTTTTTCCATGTCTTCAGGTGCCATCTTGATCTGATTATACCCTGAAAAACCATCCATGAAAGAGAACACCTTATGCTGAGCAGTATTGTCAATGAGGACATCAATGTGAGGTAGGGGGAAGTCATCTTTGGGGCTGGCCCTGTTCAGATCCCTGTAGTCAACACACATTCTGACCTTACCATCCTTCTTCGGTACTGGCACCACATTAGCAACCCACTGAGGATAAGAAGTCACTGCAAGGAACCCGGCATCAAACTGTTTCATAACCTCGGCTTTGATCTTCTCAGACATCTCTGGACGCATACGGCGGACCTTTTGCTTAACCGGAGGGCAGTCTTTTTTGGTAGGCAAATGATGGACCACAATGTCGGTATCTAACCCAGGCATGTCTTCGTAGGACCAGGCGAAGATCTCCACATACTCATGTAACATCTGAGTCAACCGTTGCTTCACGCTGAGCTCTAGGTTGGCACCAATCTTAACTTCCTTTCTGTCTGCCTCAGTACCCAGATTTATTGTTTCCACGGGCTCTTCGTGTGGTTGAATTTCCCTCTCTTCCTGGAGTAACAGTCTTGCAAGCTCGCCAGGCACTTCGCAATCATCTTCACCTTCGTCTTCGGCTAAGTTGATCGGATTTTCGAAGCCATAACTGGTAGTAGCAGAGTCGTTACCAGTGAGATCCAGAGTGGATTGAAACCTGTATGAGTGAGTGTGTGTAAATACAGTTGTTTTGCAATATATAAAGAAAGGAAAGAAAGAAAAGGAGCATAAGATTTGAAATGCGAGAAAACGTCCAAGGTCTTTATTCATGATATATGAAATGACAATTAATATACCCTCACAAATGAAACCACGGTGCCCCGGGTAAGACACCGGGCCATAGAGTTTTAATTCATTGTTTATTACAAATAACAAAAACAAAAGAATTCATTACTCTGTAACAAAAGTAACAGGTAGGTTGTCCTTTGCAATCCAATTGCTAGGTCCATTGTCGGCCGTCGGGTAAATCCAGCTGTCAAACTCAGATTCTTCCACTTCATCATCCTCCCTGATAGCATTCACTCCATGGTTAGGCATGGGAGCAGTCACCACATTGGGCTTCTCAGGTGCCTCAAACTGTACCTCCTTGGCATCAATAAGATCCTGCACTTTATTCCTTAAAGCCCAGCAGTCATCAGTAGAGTGCCCCGGGCTATCGGAGTGATAAGCCAGCGGGCATTCGGATTATACTTGGGAGAGGCAGTATTCACAACCTTCGGGGCCTCCCTGACAGTCACTAGGTTGGTGGATAGCAACTGCGGCAAGATTTGTGATAGGGTCATACTCAGCCGGGTAAACTCTCTTCTGGGTCTTTCAGCTCTTTGTGGATTAGTTTGCCGAGGAGCGGCAGCAGGCTTTGCAATCATCACCGCGTTAACAGATTGGCGGCGTTCTTGTTTATCATGTCTCCTAGGCCCATACACAGCACTGGCCTCCTTTTTAAAGGGTTTCTTCTCAGCACTTGAAGACGCACCCTTCTGAATTTTACCGGACTTCATTCCAGCCTCTATCCTCTCCCCAGTCAGAATAAGATCAGTGAACCCTGCAGACGAATTCTCGATAAGGTGATTGAAAAACGGCCCGGAGAGGGTCCCCAAGAACATATCTACCAACTCCCGATCTGTTAACGGAGGTTGCACCCTGCCATCCAGGTCCCTCCACTTCTGTGCATACTCTTTAAAACCTTCGCTTGATCCTAGGGACATACCCTGGAGTTGGGTACGTGTAGGAGCAAGGTCGGCATTATATTGATACTGCTTGTAAAAAGCAGTAGCCAACTCCTCCCAGTTACGAACTTTGGTCCCATCCAGCTGATAGAACCATTCGAGATGAGTCCCTGAAAGACTCTCCTGGAAGAAGTGGATCCATAAGTTCTTGTCCACTGTGTACGGTTGAATCTTCCGCACATAAGATCTGAGGTGTAGCTTGGGACAAGACGCCCCGTCATACTTGGTGAAAGATGGTGCCTTAAACTTGTGAGGGATGATCACACCATTAGATAAGCCCAAGTCTCCGAAATCCAGCCCAGGCACTTGTTGGATCTCCATTGCATTCAGTCTGTCTTCCAACTGCTTATACCGGTCTTCAGCAGGAGGATATTGTTCCTCATTAAAGTCAGTCTCGTTGTCAGAGACTACTGGACTTGAAGCCTTTCCCCCCTGGGGACTGCCTTTGCCTACAGAAGAACCAGCCTCCTCATTCTGCAGAGTGTTACCAAACCTTCGGCCCGAGTTGAAAAGAACAGTTCTCTTCTTCTTCTTCTTCTCCTTCTTCAGGAGTAAAGCCTTCAGCTCTTCTTGGCCTTGAGCCAAACCCATGATCAGCTCCTGAAATTGCACGTTCTGCGCCTGAAGGGCCTTGATAGACATCTCGGTTGATGATGAGTCAGGGTTCATGATGCTGAAATAAACAGCGAAGAACAGTAAGCAACCTGAAAAGAAGAAAACCTGATATGCACATGATGAATGATATGTGTTTATGCAATGCATTCAAGGGTTCGAAAATTCAAATTTGTTGTAGACAAAAAGGAACACACATTATCATTAAGGAAATAATTGTTCAGTACATCAAAGCCTCATGGGCATGTATTACAAAGCAAATCAATCCCAAAAGACACTACGCTTCCTCTTTGGAGCTATGTAGGTGTTGAGATTCCTCTCCTCGTGCAATAGGCGGGTGAGCTCCAAGACCTTCTTTTCACTATCATGTAGACTGGTCTCAAGAGAATTCCATTCTTCCTTAAGCTGGATCCAGCTCTTCTGCATCTCTTCCCAGGATGTGGGCATGTCAGGATGTTGAATGGTGTAGGACACCTCTCCCTCCGAGACTGGCTCTTTGATCACAGGGAGCATATGAGGATATGGCATTACTAACTTCTGGGAGCGGGCTCGTACCCACTTGAGATAAGGTTCCAATGGGATGGAATTCATGTGCCCCAGTGTCTTGCTGTCTATCTTACTGGGCATCCTCCAAGCTTTGATAAATCTCTGGCGAAATCCTTGTGCATCATTGTCGAAGTCAAAAACTATGTCAGGAATTAACATGTCATGAGGGCCGTCCCTCCGAGCATAACCAAACTGTCTCCAAGCCAGGCATGGGTTGTAAGTAATACCTCCTCTGATTCCAAGTAAAGGAACATTAGGGTACTCCCCGCAACGATCAATGATAGTGACCTCCTCTCTGGACCGAGGGCACCAATGTATATCTGCATGTGTAAGAGTCATCAACCGTTGTGGCCATCTCAAACCCCGCTCGTTCTTCAAAACTGATTGTGGAAGGTGCGAAATAAACCACCTTGCCAGGAGAGGAGTGCAGCACATAAGGACACCTCTTTTTCTCATGGTTCGAGTGTAACATGAGTGAAGGATGTCCCCCAGCAACGTAGGTATAGGATTCCTGGACATAAAGATCTGGACAGCACTGATATCTATAAGCTGATCTGGGTTAGGGAACAACACCAAACCATAGACAAGGAGGGCCACAACTTCTTCAAAAGCTTGTAAGTCAAGGGAGTTCCAACATTCCTGGGCCTTTTCAAACAGAAACCTGGCTAAGAACCCTTTGATGCCACTTCTAACCTCCCAATGTCCCTTGAGGTCAGATGATTGTAGGTGTAAGGCTTTAGCAATCTCTTCAAGCTTGGGTTCCTTTTCTGTACCGTTGTAGGGTAGCTAATCAAGGATAGGGATCTTCAGAAGCCGGGAGAACTCCTCTAATGTAGGCACCAGTTGATAATCCAGGAAAGTGAAACAGTGATGCAGAGGGTCAAAGAACTGGAACAGGACCTTTATCATATCTTCCTCAATGTTGGTATTGACCAAGCTGATGAGTCTTCCATGTCTTTCACTGAATGAAGAGCTCTCGGGAATCCTGGATATAAGCTCCTTAAGCTGAGGAGGGATCTTTACAAGGCTGATTTGAATTGTCTTTCTGCGAACAGTTTCCATGTCCTACAAAACAAGAACAAAGATGAAGATTCGAACCCCTGAAATGGTTAGTCAATGCATATGATGCTGGATGATGTTATGATGCTATGATTAAACACACCAAAAATATTTACAAAGGCAAACATGTAAGGCACACAAGTCACACAAGACAAGCCCTTAGAGTTTAGGCCAGCATGGGGTATGGGTATTACCCTCTTGAAGTTGGTGGGCTCAACCTGTCCTATTAGAAGTAACCGGGTTCTAAGGGTCCCAATATCACTGGATTGCTTTCATTGTTCATCGTTTCGATTTAGCCACTGAATTGGCGACCGAAATATTCCAGGAAAGCAACCCTCAATTGAGTGTAGTATCGAGTATCAACCAACCTCGGACTGCACCAAAGTCAGTTATCTCACTACCCTAAAGAGGCCAAGATGGTTCAATTAAGGTTCCTAAGGTCAGTTGATGCTTCACGACACCACATGGAGGCCCCGTACTCTCCTTGACTGAACTCAAGGGTTACCGGTACACACCAAAGTGCCACATCAACGTAGCAGACTGTTTCAACCATGTCGGTATACCCCGCACAGTTCCCTCACAGCCTTGTTGCTACTTTCTAAGAAGGTATCCCCCAGATCCGGGTTAGGATCTATAGAACTCCCAAGACAACCCCACAATTTAAAGCAAACAATTCGAAGCAATTGAAAACACAGTTATGAACTATCCTAAGGTACACCTCACTTTATAAGATATCCCCAGCAGAGTCGCCAGTTCTGTGATCGGTGGATCTGGAACTGACTGTTTAAAGCTGGTTCGCGAAATGTCGCGGAAGCAAGAGTCGCCACCGTCTTTTATTTTCTCCAACATGGACAGGACAAAAGCACAGCAAAATTCCTTATGAGATAGTTTCTCGGTTCGGGAGGTAGATTTATAGAAAGGGAAGGTGTTAGCACCCTTTCTATCCATGGTTATCCATGGGCTCTTAGATACTTGCTCATTTTTGTTTTCAAAATGTTTGTTTGCTTTTCAAATGTGAGTGAGTTTGAAAAAAGTTTCGTTTAAAGATTTCAGATCGACTCTTGCATCAGTCCTCAAGAGTGTTTGAAAAATTATTTTGAAAGCTCTTTTTTGAAAGTGTCGGTGTGAAAAGAGTTTTTGATTTGTTTTTTTTTTTAATAGAGCAAGTATCTATGAGTCATCTACCTACCCTAAGGAATTAGGCTGTGTAAATGTCCTTAAGGTAGTGCATCCCACCATTGAGAGATAGGTAGCACCACCGTTGGAGGTGTTCGGGTCAATTCGAGGGTTCGGGACATTGTGGTCACCAGAGCAATAGGAAGACACCTTAGAAGCTACCCTCATGCCATGTTCATGGACATGAGGACTTACTAAAACGTCTTCTACTCGACGACCACGTTTTGAGGGGCAAGGCAACAGTGAGGCGTACCCTAGGGGTGGTGTGTGAATTGTGTGTCACTTTCAATTATTTTTATCTTGTCATGCATTTGTGATCTACGCTTTGTTTTTATTTTTGGCATTCATTCTTTCATACAAATTATTAGCAGTTAAAAGGTGCGGAATTAAAAATCCTACGCTATTACAAAGGCGCGGGTCTACATCGCCAAATTAAACCAAGACCCGATTTAAATAAAATGCGGAAAGTAAATACCCTAATTAATCTATTACAAGGCTTTGGGGCAAGTACATGAAATTCAAAAAAGGAAATAAAAGTAAATGCGAAAAGAAATAAAATCGGGAATGCGAGGGCGTTGGACCCTTTTAAGGAAATTAAATTGGAATTAATGATTAAAGAGAAAGAAATTATTTTTTGGAGTTTTTTTGTATTTATGGAATTTAATGAGAAAATTAATTGGAATTAAAACCCTAATTCTAAACTATTTTTAATTTGTTAAAAAATGTTTAAGTTTGACCTAGTTTTAACCTAATTATTTAATTACAAATTTATTTACAAAAAAACAATTAATTATTGAATATGGTGAAAAAGAAAGAAAAGGAATAAAAGCATTAAAACCCTAATTTCTACATTTTTTAGTTTATTAAAAAAAACATTGAATTAAACCTAGAATTAAAACTAAATTAGTTATTAGAATTTTATTTACAAAATAATATTAATGAATATTAACAAAGCATATTTTTTATTGTTTTATGATTTTCTGTTTTTTTATGTTATAAAAATTAATTTTATGGAATTAAATAAAACAAAGAATATAATTAAAATAAATAATAGAAAAGAATAAAAATAGAAAAAAGAAAGGCAAACATGGGGGGTTTGTTGGCCCTTTTGGAGGTATTGTCCAAGCAATTTTGGCCCACTGAATCAGGCCTGGTTGACTTTTGATGGTCACGTGTAGACCCCTGGACTGAGGTGCATGATGGAACTCATATCTTGGCTTTTGGATTGATCTCAGGGGGCAGGTGGCAAGCACTAGCGCTGGACGTTTGGTAAGCTATAGGAGAGTCATTGTACCTGATCATATTGTGAGAAAAAATAGAAGGAAATATGGGGGACCTGGGAATCGAACCCAGGTCCCAACGCTTACCGTGCCAATGCTTTGCCAGCTGCGCTGCTTATGCTCTTTGTTATTAATATAGGACACAAATAATATAAGAGAAACATGCAATTATTCTGGAATTTACAAAAAAACGCGCCAACGATTTAAACGCACCAATCACACTCCTCCACGCATCGTCTTCTCCACTTGTTCTTTATTTTGCCTGAAAAAATAACATCAAATAGCGGGGGTTTTAAGCCCCCACTAACTCAAACCTGGAAAATAACGAATAGCTCATATGCAAATATAAATAGGGCGCGACTAGTGAGTTTGATTCGTTTTGAGGTCCTGAGTCCAATGGCATAGGTCTTATGGTTCAATTTTTCCATATGAATGAAGCCCTCTTTTTAAGCTTTTGAAACCCTAATGCGTGTTCATGGCAATTTTGCATACAGGCGTCCAAAACTCAATTGAATGGTACCAATGGCTTTAGAAACATCATGTTAGTATAAATCACATATCAAAAGTCATGAATAAAATATGAAAATGCAAACACGATTATCAAAATTTTACAGAAAAGTTAGACTCCTATCTACCAATTCTTTGCGCTTGGAGAGTTGATTTTGATTGGAGTAGCTTCCTGGATGCCTTGGCAAGCTATTAGAATGGTTATTTGGCTTTGAATTGCGCTGGAACTGTGTTTTCAGTTTTGAAGTTTTTGACAAAAAATGCAAAGTGTGTATTCAGGTTTGGGCGCAGCTTTCAGGTTCTGAGCATTAGGTTTAGGTTTGTGTTTATATGAGGAATGAATTAGGGTAAGAATTCAAGCCAAAAAACCTTTGCATTCATGAATCCAATATTTGATTTTCAATGAATCTTTTTCAATCTTTTCCATGCACTTTTGATACCAATCATGGCCAAATCTTTCCATATTGAGTGTGCACGAAATCTTGAGGTTATGATAGACCTATTAGCTGCATAAAAAGATTTAAAATGCATGCTTGAGTATTTTTTCATATTTAATTTGAATTAAATGAATTAATAACATTAAAAATTCAAATAATTAATAAAAAATGATGAAATAACTCCCCTTTGGGTCAATGGGTCGTGCATAACTTTTGGATAATGATTCTTGGAAGAAAATGACGCCCATTAGCAATTTTGAGGCATTTGAAGCAAAGTTGACTTTTCAAAATTCCCAAAAATTTCCCAACTTCCACAAGGCATATCTTGCTCAATTTTTAAGCTTTGATCATGTTCTTGGACATTTTGGAAAGGCCTTGAAGTCCTCTAAACAATGCCTTTGGTACCATGTCATTTTGATTTACCAATATCAAGTTATGGTCTTTGACTTAAAGTCCCTTTTGGTTGACTTTTGAAAATGACCTATAATGTTGGGATTGATAACTTTTTGTGAGGGCATTTCTTGGACTTGAAGTGTGAAGAGGAGTTGTAGGAAATGTCTTTCTATTCAAAATGAGATTTGGATGGAATTTTTCTGATAAACCATGTGGAAGTTATGCCCTGGTCAATTTACAGTTGACTTTTTCAACTGTCCAAATATGGAAACTTTTGCATCTTGAGATTTTTTGAGCCAAGCCTTGAAAATCATGATCAAGAATTGATCACATGATGTTTGTGGCTTCAAAATAAGATGTTGACCAAAAATTTGAACTTTTGACTGTCAAATGACCATTTTGCCCCTGCAGTTGACTGTTGAGCAATTAAGGTTTTTGACTGTGCAATTTTGTGCTGTGAGTCTTGAAACTTGGCATATGGATGCTTGACCATGTTTGTAGGCATGTGGGACTTGTTTAGACGCTTGGAAACTTCAATTTCTTTGTCAGAACCAAAACCCTAGTTTTTGACTGTTAGGGGGCCCTTGAACTGTGCAACCCTTGGGAGATTTTGAAGCATCCTCTTTGCAAATCTTGAAGAAAATGGGAGGGAAAATTTTGGGGTACAACACCTGAGAACCAACTTTAATCGGGATATCAACTTCTCCATGCACCATCCTTTTAGACCCATCAAAGGCCCTGACGACAATGTTGCTTGGTTTCAGCTCCAACCCTTCACAGTCTAACCGGTCTAGAGCTTTCTTAGGCAAAATGTTCAATGAGGAACCAGTATCCACCAATACATGAGCAAGAGTGGTGCCCCTGCATTCAATGGAGACATGCAGGGCATCATTGTGATTCTTCCCTTTAGCAGTTACGTCGGTGTCAGAGAAACCCAACCCATTATCAGCAGTCAGACTAGCCACGCAATCCTTAAACTGATCAGCTGATGTTTCTTAAGGTACGTGTGCAGTCTTCAGGAATGCAATCAGAGCCTTGGCATGGGCCTCTGAGCATAGCAATAGTGACAACATAGAGATTTTGGATGGGGTTTGCCCCAGCTGCTCGACTACATTGTAGTCGCTCTTTTTGATGATCTTTAAAATTTCCTCCATCTCTTGTCTAGAGGCTTCAACAGTAATTGTCTTTGGTGCCTCCATCTAGGCAGGCTCACCAGTGGTCCCTTTGCCCTGAGTATCGGATGATTAGGCAACAGGGGTAAGAATGGGAACTTGAACAGGAATGGTAGCAGGTACACTGGCAGGTGTAATAACAACAGGCTTCCGGGCAGTTGGTGGAGAGATATTAGGGGAGAAAAGTCTTCCGCTGCGGGTGACTTTGGCAGGTCCAACAATGTTGCTGATGTCAGTATCAGCATCCAAATCTTGTTTAACTCTGTGATAATAAACATCAGCCCCATAGTGCCAAGGGACAGCTTTATCAGATGTATAGGGGATAGGCCCTGGAACAATGATGATCAATGGTGCGATTCTTGGAACAGATGTAATTCTAACAGGATTTCACGAGGAAGCCTTGGAAGAATTGTCGAAAATGGTGATAATAGCAACTTCTTCAGTAGGGATCAAAGGAACAAGAGTCTTCTCAAACAGAATTTCATTATAACCCATCAGGCGTTGGATATCTGACTTCAAAAGATGACAACCGGTAGGTAGGACAGAACATATATGGCAACCTTCATCACAGCCCGGAAATAAACCGGCTAGCAAAAGGTTCTTCTTCACGGTCATCAATGGAGTAACAATGACGTTCACAGAAACCACAAACGAGTCTTCATCTACAACATTTACTCCATGCTTGGGCATGGGAGCAGTCACAACATTAGGTCTTTCAGGTGCTTTGAACTCAATCTCCTTAGTATCAATCAAGTCTTGTATTTTGTTCTTCAAAACCCAACAATCATCTGTATCATGCCCCGAGCTATCAGAGTGAAAAGCACAGCGGGCATTAGGGTTGTACTTTGGTGATGTAGTGTTGGGATTCTGTGGGGCCTCCCTTGGAATCACTAGATTAGTTTTCAATAACTGTGGCAGAATCTGAGATAAAGTCATGTTGAGCTAAGTGAATTGTCTCCACGGTCTCTCGGCCTTTGGCTGATTATTGTGCTGAGGAGCACCAACAAGTCTTGAAATAACAACCGCATTAACAGCTTGGCGGTGTTCAGGTCTATTCTGGCTTTTCGAACTATAAACAGCACTAGACTCCTTCTTAAAAGGCTTCTTCTCGGTGCCTGATGAAGCACCCTTCTGTATTTTACCATACTTAACACCAGCCTCAATCCTTTTCCCGGTCATAATTAACTCCATAAACCCAGATGATGAACTTCCAATCAGATGGTTGAAATACGGACCAGACAAGGTCCCCAGAAACATATCCACAAGCTCCCTATCAGCCAAGGGTGGTTGCACTCTTCCATCAAGGTTCCTCCACTTCTGAGCATAATCTTTGAAACCTTCGCCCGTACCCATTGACATACCCTGGAGTTGGGTACGCGTGGGAGCAAGGTCGGCATTGTATTGGTACTGCTTGTAGAAAGCAGCAGCCAAATCTTTCCAACTACGGATACTAGTTCCTTCCAACTGGTAAAACCATTCAAGCTGAGTCCCTGTGAGACTATCTTGAAAGAAGTGGATCCAAAGATTCTTGTCGGTGGTGTATGGCTGAATCTTCCTAACATACGACCGGAGGTGCAGTTTTGGACAAGAGACTCTGTCGTACTTAGCAAAAGTTGGTGCTTTGAACTTGTGGGGAATCACCACCCCAGATGACAGACCTAAATCACCAAACTCCAGACCAGGCACTTTCTGTACTTCCATCGCACTCAACCGGTCTTCCAGTTGCTTGTATCTATCCTCAGCCGAAGGATACTGGTCTTCGTCGAAGTCCGTCTTGTTGTCTAAAACCACAGGGCTAGGAGCCCTCCTTTCTTCCTGACTATCGTTCCCTCCAGATGAGGTGGTCAAATCAACTTCATCTCGTAGCCTGTTTCCAAACCTGTGGCCCATGTTAAATAGGACTGTCTTCTTCTTCTTCTTCTCTTTCAGGATAAGGGCCTTCAGATCTTGCTGACCCTTAGCTAGATTCATGAATAATTCCTGGAATTGGGCGTTTTGAGCCTGCAGGGCCTTGATTGCTTGTTCAGTTGATGGTTCAAAAGACATGATGCTGAAATAAACAGCGAAGAAGATGAGAAAACTTGTAAGGGTACCTGTTATGAGGTTCATGGAATGAAATGCGTATGCTATGATTTCAAAGACATCGAGAGATTCAAATTCGTAAACAAGAAATGAAACACACTTTTATTAGATAAACTTGAAATTCAAATTGTTCAACAAATGCCCTTAAGGCGTTACAAGAAAGGAAATACTGGAAAGTAAATAAAAACTGGAAATAATCAAAGGACATCAACGCTCCCATGGTCGTTTGCCTTTAGTGCTGACATAGTCGTTGATGATCTGCTCATTCTCCAACTGTCTTGTCAACTTCTGGATCTTCTGCTCTTGCTCGTGATACTTTTCTCTATAAGTATCCCGCTCTTCCCTTAGCTGCATCCAGGACCTCTTCAATGCCCCAATGTCAGTAGGCATATAAGGGTGTAAGATAGTAGGAGGAACCCCTTCCTCATCAGCAACTTCAACAATAATAGGCAAGACGGCTTCATAGGGAATTCCCAGCTTTTGGGCACGTATGCGAACCCATCGGAGATATGGTTCCATTGGTAGAGAAGTCTTTGCACCCAGCTCGTGTGGGTCAGATCTGTGTACTCTATCCTAAGCCCTTATGAATCTGCGGCGTTGCTCGTCACTATCCCCTTAGAAATCAAAGATTATATTAGGCATTAGCAGCTCATGAGGTCCTTCCCTTCTGGCTCGCCCAAACTGACGTAAGGCCAAGCATGGATTGTAAGTAATTCCTCCATTGGTTCCTATCAGTGGAACATTGGAGTATTCCCCACAGCGATCAATAATGGCCACCTCGTCCATACCCTTAATAGTCCAAATGATGTCATTGTGAGAGAGAGACATAACCCTATAAGCCCATGCCTTCCTTGTTCTTCAGAACTGATTTGGGGAGGTGAGAAATAAACCACCTTGCCAACAAAGGAGCACAACACATCAAGGTTCCCCGCTTCCGAGCAGTACGGGCATAAAGCTGATGGAGAATGTCACCCAAGAGAGTGGGTACAGGATTACCAGAGACGAATATTTTTACCGCATTCACATCAACAAATGAGTCAGAGTTAGGAAACAATACCAAGCCATATATCAGAAGAGACAAAATATCTTTGAATGCCTGGAAGTCTAGACTATTCCAGAAATGATTAGCTTTACCTACCAAAAACTTAGTCAAAAATCCCTTTGCTCCACTACGAGTTTCCTAATTAGCCATTACATCAGCCTTTGTCAGATGAAGGGTTGAAGCAATCTCTTCCGGTCTAAGGATCTTCTCCCAACCTGTAAACGGGGTCTGCTCCAGAATAGAGATACCGAGCAGATCAGAGAACTCTTCCAAGATAGGGACCAACTGGTAGTCCTGAAAAGTAAAGCAATGGTACAGTGGATCAAAGAACTGGACTAGGACACTCATCATCTGCTCGTCCAATTTGGAGGTGACCAAACCAAGAAGATGCCCATGTCTTCTGATAAAGGAAGTAGTATCTGACATCTTTGCGACCAACTCTTTAAGCATATTGGGAACCTGGACAAAGTTGATCTGGATGGTGTTCCTACGCATAGGTGCCATGACCTATAAAACAGAACAAAGATGAATCCCTCCTATCTTTGAAATATGTTAGTCCAATGCAATATGTATGCAATGTTATGATGTCATGATAGAAATCACACCACAAGTATCCACAAATAGCAAACATGGTAAAGGCACACAAGTCACACAGAGAGCCCTTAGATTTCAGGATGGCAAGGAGTCTAGGTACTATCCTCTTTCAGTTCAGTTAGTTTAAACCTGTCCTAAAAATAGTAATCGGGTTCTAGAGGATCTCAATATCACTGACTACCCTCGATCGGTCATAATTCCAGTTTAGCAACCTTTTCTTGCAGCCGGAATCATCGCGAGAGTTTAGTCTCAATGAGTGTAGCATACTGCTACTGTTCTATGGCCAAGTTGGTCAATTTAAAGGTTCTAAGGTCAGTTGGTGCTTAATGACCGCTTAGCAGACCCATATTCTCCTCGTTGCGCCACAAGGGATATCGGTACATACTAAAGTGCCACACCAACGTAGCTATTGCTTCAACCATATCGGTCTACGCCGTATAGTTCCCTCACAGTTTATTGCTACTTACCTAAAGGGTATCTCCCAGATCCGGGTTAGGATCTATAGTAACTCTGATTCAAGCCCACAAAGATAAATCATACAAATCAAGCAATTGAAAACATTATGATGAACTATTCCTAAGTTACACCCCACTTATTAGATATCCCCAGCAGAGTCGCTAGTTCTGTGATACGGTGGGAAAGAACTGACTGTTTTTTGGAATGCTGGTTTGCATTTTGCGTTTGTTTTTGCAAAATGTCGCGGTAACCAAGAGTCACCACCGACTTTTATTTTATCCAACAAGGAAAGGAAAAAAAGCCCAGAAAAATTCCTTTTTCGAGATATTTCTCGGGTTCGGGGGGTAGATTATAGAAAGGGAAGGTGTTAGCACCCTTTCTATCCGTGGTTATCCACGGGATCTTAGATACTTGCTCATATTGTTTTCAAAATTTGATTTCTTTGTGCTTGTGGGTTTGAAAAACTTTTTGTTTGAAAAACTTCGATTTAACTCTTGCTTCTGTCCTCAAGAGTATATGAAGTGTTTTTGAAAACTTTGTTCGAAAAAGTGTAAGTGTGAAGAGTTTTTGTTTTTTGAAAGAGCAAGTACTTAAGAACCATCTACCTACTCGAAAAAGGAATCGTTCTATGCTAATGTCCTTTAGATAATGCTATCCTACTATTGATGAGTAGGTAGCACCGTCGTTGGAGTTTAAGGGTCAATTTGAATTTAGGGACTTACGGTCACTAAAGCAACGTTAGGACGCTTTAGCGGTAACCCTAATGTCTTAGATCATTTGTTTTGAGGCAACAATATCCGAGGCAACCGTTTCGAGGCGACTATGATCTTTGGACAAGAGGGCGACCTCTAAAGCGATCTATACTCAATGACCGTGTATGAAGGCAACCAAGTGGGGTGTACCCTTAGAGTGTGCATGTGCGAGTGTGTCGTTTTCAGTTATTTTTGTCTTTGTACATGTTAAAGGTGATCTATGTTGATTTTAGGTTAAAACATTCAGTCTTGTCATGCATTCCTATTATCAAACATCTAACAGTTATAATTTGCGGAAAATAAATTGCGGAATTTAAATTACAAGGCGTCGGGTATTTACATCGCCAAAAGCAACCCTTTGAAATTTAAATGCGGAAAAATAAATAAAGCGATAAAAATAATTAAATGGTCCTAATTATCTATTACATTTCGGGAACAAGTACAATATTGAATAAATAAATCGCGTGCGGAAAATTAAATCGAGCGCAAATAGGTTTTTGACCCTTTTTTGTTAAAGAAAAGATTTTTTTGTTGTTTTTTATTAAGAAAGAAATTATCTAAGTTAATTATTAAATTAATAAATTAATTAATTAATTAATGAAAATAAATATTTTTGGTTTTTTTGGTATTTAAAGAAATAAAATAAAATTAATTAATGTTAGTAAAAACCTAATTAAGTCTAATTAGTTTTAATTATTTACAAAGAAATATATTAAAGTTAATTCTAATTAATGGCCTAAATTAATTAATAGATTTGTTAATAAATAAATAAAAAATACTAAAATTTAATTTAATAAAGAAAATATTTTTTGGTTTTAATTTTATAAAGAAAAAAAATTGATTGGTTAGTTAATTAAATAAAAATAATAAATAAATAATTAAAACAAAATAAATAAAAATGTATAGAGAGAGAGGAGTATGGGCCTGTTTTAGGGGTTAGAATAGCAATTCTATGGCCCATTAAGCGCTGGCCTGGTTGACCTCTGAGATTCCCTGCGCGCATGTTGACTTGGTCTATGGTAGACCATCAGTTTCTGGCCACCAGATTTGGCCTGTGGCCATCAGATGCTTGAGGATGTATGATAGGCATCACGCTTGGATTTGTACCTGATTACATGAAAAACAATAATATCAAAGAAGTGGAGGACCTGGGATTCGAACCCAGGTCCTGTAGGCGCTTGGGGTGCTTGCTTTGCCACTAGGCCATTTGGCTTCATCTGTTAATAATATATGAATAAAACATAATATGTTAAACGAATTAATATGCCAGCAAACAACAAAAATACGCGCGTGGTTTTTGAATTGGCCATTGGGGTATCAACACATCTCCGTCTTCTTCCTCACGTCTGTGGCTATAACTCTGTAACACCTATAGCCACGGACACCGCCTGTCACTAAAGGTCACGTATACCTATAATCCGTTGTGAGCCATGGAAATGAAATCTAAGGGCAGGGTTGTGCTTGTCTCATCATCCCGATCACAACCATGCCCTTCTCGACAGCCAATTTTTCCTGAAAGAGAAATACCCAAAAACAAACCACGAAACCCTAGCTATGGTACATAGCTTTACAAGTCAGATAAATAAAAATTAACTAATGCCAAAAGCTTTGAAATTTCATGAGGATCACAAATATATCAATGATTTGCCAGAATGATGCAATAATAGAGAGCTATGATTTCGAATACAGGGCCAAGAAACGTGATACTTACAGCGCTCTAGGAGGTTGAAAAATGCGTGCTTTTGATCCCAGAAGGTTGAGTGAACACCTAGCAATTGATTGAGATGCTTCTTGGCTTCTGAGATTGCCTCTAAGTATGAATTCAGATTCAAGCTTTTTGCCTCTTTTTCAAGTTTTGGTTCTGCCTATTCTTGCAGTCTCTAGCCCATATTTCATGTCCTTTGGCTTCTATATGTATCATGGAATGCATTAGGTCAAGAATCATGAATCCAATCTCTCTAAATCAATGCATCCATGTTTGATTTGATTCACTTTTGAAAATTTGCCAAATTTGTCAAAAAAAACCATCTTTTTGCACATGATCTTGTGTGATACGAATTTGATGATGATATTGATGAGAATCCAATCCTGAAAATAGCAAAAAATCTCATGTAATCAAAGTTTGGGATTTTATTTGATTTAATTTGACTTAAAATGAAATAATTCAATAAAAAATCAGATAAAATAATAAAATTGATAAATGGACACATGGATGAAGCTAGGACACGTGGACAATGATGCAAGCTCAAATCAAGTGGAAAAGAATGGGCCCATTTGACAAAATTTGAAGTTTTGGGGATAGTTAACTTTTGGCAATTTTGAAAAAATGCCCAACTTCAACAATGCATAACTTCTTCAATTTTGAGCTTTTGGAGGTGTTCTTGGACTTTTTATAAATCTTGAGATGTCCTCTAACCAACCCTTTTGGTATCATCTCATTTTGATGTTCCATTCTCAAGTTATGAGCTTTGGCAAAAAAGGTGTTTTTGTTGACTTTCAAAAATGACCTATAATGTCCAAATTTATAACTTCTTGTGAGTGCATTTTATGATCTTGGGGTATGAAGATGGATTGTCGGAAATTGAATTCTCTTAAAAATGAGCTTTGGATGGGCCATTTCTCATAAAGTATGAGAACGTTATGCTTGGTCAAAGTTGAGTTGACTTTTCCTACAAAACCCTAATTTAGCAACTTTTGAGTCTTGATGAATTTTGAGCAATCCTTGATGAATCATGATCAACCCTTGATAAAATGATTAAATATCCTTCAAAATGATAATGTTGACAAAAAATCTTAAAGTTTGACTGTTTATAGGTCACAGTTGACTTTTGCCCTAGCATGGTTGATTTTTGGACCCTTTGAGCAATTGACTGAGCAAACTTCCTCTGCAAGGATTGAAACTTGACATGGATGACCTTGAGAAAATATTAAGACATTGGGGATCACTTGAGGTCATTTGTACTCAAGGATCTTGATGCAACACAAAACCCTAATTTGGGGTTGACTGCCTTAGGAGATAGCTTGATTGTCCAACTTTTGAGCAATATTGAGCCACTTGGAGATTTTTCTTGCAATGTCTTGAGAAATATGAGAGGGAAAATTTTGGGGTACAACAGATAGCAGCTGATGTACTAGCAGATGGGATGACAACAGGTTTGTGAACTGTCGGAGGGGAAATCTCAAGAGAGAAGAGTCTTCTGCTTCAGGTGACCTTGCTAGCTCCGATAATATTGCTGATATCAGCATTAGCCTCCTCACTTTTTAAGTCTTGCTTAACTCCATGGTAATACACATTGGCCCCATAGTGCCAAGGGACAGCCTTATCCGAAGTGTATGGGATAGGACCAGGGACAGTAATTACTAACGGAGCAACTCTTGGAACGGGTGTAATCTTAATAGGCTTTCTCGGGGAAGCCTTGGAAGGATTGGCGGATATGGTTATGATGGCAACATCTTCAACCGGAACTAACGGAATCATAGTCTTCTTGAATAATATCTCTCTATTATCCATCAGGCGCTGAATACCTAATTTCAATAAATGACAACCAGCAGGCAGAATTGAACACATGTGGCAACCTTCGCCACAGCCCTGAAATAAACTGGCCAACAATATATTCTTCTTAACTGTCATCAAAGGAGTAGAGATTTCTTCCACGGAGGTCACAAATAAATCATCGTCCACATCATTCACTCCATGACCATGTTTGGGCATAGGAGCGGTTATAACGTTGGGCTTCTCCAGAGCGTCAAACTCAATCTCTTTGGCTTCGATTAAGTCTTGCACCTTATTCTTCAAGGGCCAACATTTGTTTGTATCATGACCTGGGCCATCAGAGTGATAGGCGCAGCGGGCATTCGGGTTATATAGAGGAGAAATGGTGTTGGGGTTCTTCGGGGCCTCCCTCAGAGTTACCAGATTGGTCTTCAATAATTGTGGTAGAATTTGAGACAAGGTCATGTTGAGCCGAATGTACTGCCTTTGTGGTCTTTCCACCCTTTGTTGATTGTTGCATTGTGGAGCAACTGCGGGTCTTGAGATCACTACCGCATTCACTGCTTGACGGTGTTCAGGTCTGCTTTGGCTCCTCGGGCCGTAGACTGCACTAGCTTCTTTCTTACCGGTGAAAGGTTTCTTTACTACACTTGATGAAGTATCTTTCTGTATCTTACCACTTCGGATACCATCTTCTACTCTCTCTCCAGTCAAAATCAACTCAGTAAACCCAGATGACGAACTGCTGATCAGATGATTGAAGAATGGACCAGATAGCGTCCCTAGAAACATGTCAACCAACTCCCTATAAGACAAAGGGGGTTGGACTCTGCCAGCCAAGTCTCTCCACTTTTGAGCATAGTCCTTAAAACCTTCACTTGCACCCATAGACATACCCTGAAGCTGAGTACGAGTGGGAGTAAGGTCGGCGTTATACTGATACTGCCTGTAAAAAGCAGCAGCAAGGTCTTCCCAGTTTCGGACATTGGCTCCTTCCAATTGATAAAACCATTCAAGCTGAGTCCCTGGCATACTATCTTGAAAGAAGTGCACCCACAAATTTATATCACCAGTGTGGGGTTGGATTTTTCTGACGTACGAGCGGAGATGGAGTTTTGGACAGGATACTCCATCGTACTTGGAAAAAATGGAGCTTTGAACTTATGAGGGATCACCACTCCCGATACCAATCCTAGTTCTCCGAAATCAAAACCAGGTATCTTCTTAATTTCTATAGCACTCAGACGGTCTTCTAACTTCTTGTACCTATCCTCGGCAGGAGGATATTGCTCCTCATCATAATTTGTAACATCATCAGAGTTTACAGGACGGGGGCCCTTTTCTTCTTCTTGGTTCTCCCCTTCCTTGGATGAAAAGGACAAATCAGCTTGTTGTTTCAACCTATCCCCAAACCTTTTACCCATACTCAGCAGAATGACCTTCTTCTTCTTCTTCTTCTCTTTCTCTTTCAGAATGAGAGCTTTCAAGTCTTCTTGCCCTTTAGCCAAGCTCAAGAACATCTCTTGGAATTGGGTATTTTGTGCCTTAAGATCTTTGATAGCTTGATCGGAAGACATTTCTGCTGAAATAAACAGCGAAGAAGATGAGAAAGTTGTAATGGTACCTGTAATGTGTGCTTGATAGTGGGATGCGTATATAATGATTTCAAAGACTTTGGGAGATTTAAATTTGCAAACCAAAAAATAAAACAAACTTTATTAGATTAACTGGTAACAAGGTTCAACAATGCCTTTGAGGCGTTACAAAGAAATAAACAGAAAACAAATCTAAACTAGAAAAAGCAAAATCAGAAATCCCATGGACGCTTCCCCTTGGTACTGACGTAGTCATTGATCGTTCTTTCATTCTCGAGTTGCCTGGTGAGCTTCAAGATCTTCCTTTCTTGCTCATGGTACTTTTCCCGGTAGGTATCCCTTTCCTCTTTCAGTTGAATCCAAGACCTCTTCAATGCCCCAGGATCAGTGGGCATGTAGGGATAAAGGATTGTATAAGGAATGCCCTCTTCATTGGTGGGCTCCACAATCACTGGCAACACAGCTTCATAAGGCATCCCAAGCTTTTGGGCACGAGCTCGGACCCATTGGAGATAAGGTTGCATAGGAAGGGAAGTCCTTGGTCCTAGCTCTTGGGGATAAGATATGTTCACCATGCCCCAAGCTCGTATAAACCTTCGGCGATGCTCGTCAACGTCCTTCTTGTAGTCAAAGGCAATATCTGTAAGAAGTAACTCATGGGGATCGTCTCTCTGAGCACGACCAAACTGTCGTAAATCTAGACATGGATTGTAGGTTATACCCCCCTCTGATTCCAAGCAATGGGACATTAGGGTATACCCCACAACGATCAATGACAGTAGTGCTTTCCATAGCCTTGGAACTCCAAAGAATGTCTGTATGGGCAAGTGACATTAACCTGTAAGACCATCCTAAACCTTCTTCATTCTTCAACACGGACTTAGGGAGGTGTGAAATAAACCACCTCGACAGCAATGGCATGCAACACATAAGAGTCCCTCTCCTACGCACAGTACGAGTATAGAGGGCATGCAAGATATTTCCGAATAGAGTAGGAACCGGATTTCGAGACAGGAAGATCTTAACCGCATTCACATCTATAAAGGAATCTGGATTTGGAAAGAGCCAAGATATCTTCGAAAGGAGAGCCAAGATATCTTCGAAAGCCTGAAAGCCCAAACTATCCCCAGAATAGCTGAGTTGGATCTATCAGAAACTTCGCTAAGAAACCTTCAACCCTGCTTCGTGTTTCCCAATTGGATACTACATCAGCCCTTTTTAGATGCAGAGCTGAAGCAATGTCTTCTGGTCTAGGAGTCTCTTCCAAACCTATGAAGGGCATCTGCTCAAGGATGGATATGCCCAATAAGTGAGAGAATTCTTCCAAAGTGGGGACCAACTGGTAATCCGGAAAAGTGAAACAATGATGCACAGGATCAAAGAACTGGAAGAGCACACTCATCATTTGTTCATCAAACTTTGAGGTGACCAGGCTAAGAAGCTGACCATGTCTCTTAATGAATTAAGAAGTCTCAGAAACTTGAGGCTAGCTCTTTGAGTTGAACAGGTATTTGTACAAAGTTAACTCGGATGGTGTTTCTGCGCACGGAAGCCATAATATGCAAAACAGAACAAAGATAAATCCCCTCGGTCTTTGAAATGGTTAGTGTAATGAAGTATGCATGCTATGTTATGATGCATGATGTCATGATAAAAACAACAGGTATAGAAGACAACAGGCATGGCAAAGGCAAACAAGTCACATAACAGCCCTTAAGTTTTAAGGCTTGCATGGGGTCTAGGTATTACCCTCTTGAAGTTCAGTTGGTTTCAACCTGTCCTAGCAATAGTAACCGGGTTCTAGAGGTTCTCAATATCATTGACCATCCTCCATCGGTCATGGTTTCAGCTCACGCAATCTTTTCTTGCGGCCGGAACTATCTCGAGAGTATGGTCTCAATAAGTGTAGCATCGAGTATCAATCAGTTCTCAGCTTTACACCGAGTTCGGCTATCTCACTACTTCCTACTGGCCAAGTTGGTCTATTAAGGGTTCTAAGGTCAGTGGATGCTTAACGAGACACATAGCATCCCCGTATTCTCCTCGTTTCTCCACAAGGGATACCAGTACCAACCAATGTGCCACATCAATGTAGCTACTGCTTCAACCGTATCAGTCTACACCGTACAGTTCCCTCACAGTTTATTGCTACTTACCTAAAAGGTGTTCCCCAGATCCGGGTTAGGATCTATAGTAACTCCCAAACAAAACCCTTAAAAGTAAAGCAACCAAAACAAATAAGAGAAGCAGTTTACGATGAACTAATCCTAAGGTATACCCCACTTATTTGTCCCCAGCAAAGTCTCCAGTTCTGTGATACGGTGGCAGAACCGACTGTTTTGGAAAATGTTGGTTTGCGTTTTGCGTTTGTGTTTGCAAAATGCTGCGGTAAGCAAGAGTCACCACTAACTTTTATTTTATCCAACCAGAAAGGAAAAAAGCACAGAAAAATTCCTTTTTCAATATTTTGAGTATTGGGGGTAGATTATAGAAAGGGAAGGTATTAGCACCCTTTCTATCCATGGTTTTCCACGGTCTCTTAGGTACTAGCTCATCTTTTGAAAGTTTGCTTGTGTGTGTTTGTTTTGAAAATTTTTGTTTTACTTCGTTTTAACCCTTGTATCAGTCCTCAAGAGTGTTACGAAGTTGTTTTTGAAAAACTTTGTTTTGAAAGTGTTTGTGTAAAAGATTTGTTATTTTGAGCAAGTACCTACTAGCATATACCTACTCGGAAAAGGGTTGTTTCTATTCTCGTTTCCTTTAGACAGCGCTATCCTACTATTGAGAAGTAGGTAGCACCGTCGTTGGAGTTGTAAGGGTCAATTCGAAAGGGGCGTACGATCACTAAAACAATGTTAGGACGTCTTAGTAATAACCCTAATGTCTTAAGATCATATTCGAGGCAACATTTCCGAGGCAGCCTTTTCGAGGCAACATTTCCGAATGGGACATTTGATCTTTATTTAGACAGGAGGGTAACCACTAAAACACCCTATACTTAATAATCGTTTACCGAAGGCAACCGAAGTGAGAGTATACCCTAAGAGTGCGCATGTGCGAGTGATTTGATTTCAAGTTATTATCTTTGCACATTAGGGTTTGCTAGCAATTTTAAATTGTCATGCAGTCTTGTCATACAATCCTATTATCATACATCTAACAGTTAATATTTGCAAGAAATAAAATGCGGAAAAAGTAAAACCTACGCTATTACAAGGCTTCGGGGAGGGGATTAATTTACATAGCCAAAAACCCGTAAAAACGATAAATAAAGAAAATCCTAATTAAACTATTACATATTGTAAGCAGTTACATTAATATTGCAAAAATAAAAAAATAATAAGCGCGCGCGATGAAACGAAGACGAGAGAATTAGGGTTTTGACCCTGACTAAACCTAATTAAAAGAAAAATCATTTTTTTGTTGTTTTTGATTGTTTTAAGAAAATAAGGTTTAATTGAATAAATAAAAACCTAATTACTAATTAATTTAAATTTAGAAAAATAATTAGAACTAATCTTTTTTTTTTGTGAAAAGAAATAAAAATTAAATCAAGAACAAACCCTAATTTTTCTAATTCATTTTAAATGTATGAAAAAGTAAGAATTAGTCCTAAATTAAATTAAAACTAATATAAAATTAAATTTGATAAAATAAAATAAAACCTAAATTCTAAATTGGTGAAATTAATTTTATGATTTTTTTGTAAAAAAAAGAAATTAATTTGTGGTTAGGAAATAAATTTAACAAATTAAATAAAAGAAATAATTTAGAAAAGAAAAAAGAAAAAGGCCTGATGTAAATAGCAAAAGGAGGGGGTGTTAATGGCAGATCTGAGCCCAAAAATGCCTGGCCCGTTTGACTTTCCAGATCCTGCGCACATGCTTGACTGGGGTGTATTGTGGACCCTCATGGAGAGGCCATGGATTTGGTTTGCTTGGGATCTGATTGCTGAAAGCTGATGACGTATGGTGGACTTTGTGGGACGCCTGTACACCTAATCATGTAATGCAAAATAATATTGAACAAATATGGGGACCTGGGGATCGAACCCATGCCCTTTGGCGTTTTACCCTACACGAAGACCATCTGAGCTAGCTTGCTTATTTGTATGAATAATGACAAAGAAATATAATATGGTAAAACAAAAAAGCATAATCTTAAAACGCGCGCAGATTTGAATGGGCAAGTCAGGGAGTGACACGTTGCCTTCTTCTTCCTTCCATCATTGCTAAAAGTTCCCTGACCTTTACCTACAGTCATCTGGGCGTAGGTATAAGCATGTGTTTCTCCAAAATCTTATGCAAGCATCATAAACCACAACCAATGGTGCCATCCTGCTCGTTGCAACCTCACGAGCATTATGGTGCCATTATTAATGGCCAATTGTCCCTGTATTAAGAATCCCTAAAAACAAAGCTCGAACCCTAATCATGGCATCTTGGTGTATAGTCATCAAACACAAAATTAAACGTAACCAGTAGTTTGCAAATGACTCAAGGATTAAGAATATATCAATAAAACATGCTAACTATGCCAGAATCATGATATACGATTTCAAGAAAATGTGAAAACCGTGGGGTACTTACAGTGTAATTCTGGACGTTATGAGGATTGTTAATGATTGCAACACATTCCTGGGATGTCCAGCAAACGTTTGGGATGCTTAGAACGCTTTGAATTGGTCTGCAACTTAGAAATCAGTGTGCCACTGTTTTTCAATTTTTTGAAACTTTCTCTCTTGTTTACACACCTCGAATCTCCTTGTTTTTGGTCTGAACCTCTTCCTTATGTACCCTTGAAGGAATTAGGGTTGCAATTTGGTTTCAAATCTTCTCCAATCATGATCATTGATTCAAGATTTGATCCTTGGTGCAAATCTTTCCAAATTGAGAAAATCCAATCTTTTTGTATCCATTTGAAGCTTTCACGATTTGATTCCATCTCCAGATGTATAATAGACCTAAACATGCACAAAATCTCAAGCTTTGATTAGTTTTTGATATTTTCATGATTTTATTTTTATTTTATTTGATTTAATTGAAATAAAATCAAAATAAATGACAAAAATAAAGAATAACAAATGGGAAGGATCATGGGTCGTGGGTCATGTTACAAACTCAGTGCAAGCATAAAAAGTTGGGCCTATTTGACAAAAATTGCAATTTGAGACACATTTGACTTTTGGCAATTTTGCAAAAAAGGTCAACTTTGCCAATGCATAACTCCTTCAATTTTGACCCTAGACATGTGTTCTTGGACTTTTTGGAAATCTTAAGATGTACTATAAGCAACCCATTTGGTATCATCTCAATTGAGTCTTCCATGTTCACGTATGAAGCTTTGACAAAAAAGGTGTTTTTGTTGACTTTCCAAAATGATCTATAATGTCCAAATTTATATCTTCTTGTGAGTGCATATTTTGAACTTGGGATCTGAATATGAATTGTAGGGAATTGCATCCTCTTCAAAATGAGCTTTGGATGGTTCATTTTTTATAAAGTATGATAAAGTTATGCTTGGTCAAAGTTGGGTTGACTTTTCCTACAAAACCCTAATTTAGCAACTTTTGGATTTTGATGAATTGTGAGCAATCCTTGAGGAATCATGATCAAACCTTGATCAAATGATGAATAATACTTAAAAATGAGAATGTTGACCAAAAATCTTGAAGTTTGACTATATGTAGGACACAGTTGACTTTTGCCCTAGCATAGTCGATTTTCAGGCCTTTGAGCAATTGACTGAGCAAACTTCCTCTGCAAGGCTTGAAACTTGACATGGATGATCTTGAGAACATATTAGTACAATGGTGAGCATTTGGGATCCTTTGGACTCAAGCATCTTGATGCAAAATGAAACCCTAATTTGAGGTAGACTGCCTTAGGAGAGAGTTTGTCTAGTCAACCCTTGGACTTCCTTGAGCAATTTGAGGACCTCACTTGAAATGTATTGAGAAATATGGCAGGATAAATTTTGGGGTACAACACTAGCGGTTAATATATATTAAGGAATTTAATGTGAAAATTAAATCTACGTTATTACATGGCTTTGTAAGAGGTACATTAGGGAAATACAGAAAATAAAGTCCTAATTACTATTACAGACCATGAGCAAGTACATTAATAATAAAAATGCAAAATTAAATAAACGCGCGTGAAATTGAAAATAACATCTAAAAAATATCCTAAGAAATAAAAATATTTTTGTTTATTTTTTATTTTTATGCAAAGAAAATAAATTGAGAAAAATAAAATTAGACCTACATTCTAATTTATTTTAATTCTTTTTGAAAAGAGAATGTTAAAATCAATTAATTAATTATTTCATAAATATATTTAATTAATAAAAAAACTAATCCTAAGTTCTTTGTGATTTTTCTATTTGATTTTTGATTTAAAAGAAGTGAGTAAAAATAAAAATAAGAATAAATGCAATGAAAAGAATCCTTCGATCAAAGAAATAATGGTCTTCAATCTATGAAGGATGGTGGTCTTCGATCCATGTGAAGGATAGCCTTCGATCATGTAAGGATAGGCCTTCGATCCATGTGAAGGATAGCCTTCGATCATGTGAAGACATACCTTCGATCCAGCAAAGAATATTGTTGGAGGCGTCTGATGACTTGCTTGTGGAGGAAAGCACTGAAACCTGCAAGAAAAGTGTCAACAAAATAAAATTATGACCTAGGTGTCGAAACCCAGGTCCTTCGATCTTGTGCGTGTTGGCCTTATTTATACTGGATCTGCAACAAGTGTTAGAAACAAAAGGAAACAAATATAGGCATGGGTACCACACCCAGGCCCTTCGATCATGAATGAAAATTGAATGACTATGACATGCAACGAAAGAAAATGGAATTTGATTCCATAACTTTTCCTTACCAACAGTGGTGTATGGATCTATGGTGTTGGAGATGCCTAGTGCTTGGGCATGTTCTCTGCAAACTTCAAGGAGTGAGTGGAGTGTTGTTGAAGATTCCTTCGATTTTGATTACTCGGGAGATTTTTGACAATTTTAGTGGCTTATGAGGCAACGTGTGCGTATAGTGTGTATGGTTCCCCTGGGCTTGTGTCTCCACCCCTGTGCGTATGTATGTGGTCTCCTTATATAGAGAGGATGGAGGGGACAAGAGAACAAAAGTTTAAACAGCCATAAATAAGTGTTTTCAAATCCACGGATGATGTTTTATAACGTTGCAAAAGTCATGGTTTCTTGTCCCTTTTTGAATTTGAATGAACCTGGACATTTTGGCTCCTTCGAATGTCCTCCAGTGTTCCTCTTTGATTAGCCTAGTGCCTCCTTCGACTGGACCTCTTGTATATCCTTCAAATGGGCCTTTGGTTGCCTCCTTCGGATGGACTTTTGAATGGACCTTTCATATGTATGATGTGTGCCCTCTTCGAATGGGACACCAAGGTGTGTCCTTTGAATGGCTACTCTGTCTCCAGCAAATTCATCATCACAGTATCCTACTAAGCTGTAATCACTTGATTTTCTATAAAACAAACCCAGATTAGCAGTACCTTTCAGATACTTGAAAACTCGCTTAACTGCTGTTAAGTGAGATTCTCTAGGATCTGATTAGAATCAAGCACAAATGCAAACACTGAATAGAATGTCAGGCCTTGAAGCCTTCAGATAGAGAAGAGAACCAATCATACCTCTATAGACCATCTGTTCTACCTTTTTACTTACCTCTTCTTTTTCCAGAATGCACGTGGGATGCATTGGAATCCTTGAGGGCTTACATTCTGAGAGATCAAATTTCTTCAGAAGTTCTCTGACATATTTTCTCTGATGAATGTAAGTTCCTTCTGGAGTTTGATTTATCTGAATGCCCAGAAAGAATTTTAGTTCCCCCATTAGGCTCATCTCAAACTCTGCCTGTATACATTTAGCAAACTCTCTTCCCAGATAGGGTTTAGTGGATCCAAATATGATGTCATCAACATAAATCTGACATACTAAAATGTCATTCTTAACTGTCTTACAGAACAAGTTTGTGTCCACTTTCCCTCTGGTGAATTCCTTTTCTAACAGGAAGTTACTTAGTCTTTCATACCAAGATCTGGGAGCTTGTTTCAGACCATAGAGTGGCTTCTTTAGTTTGAAAACATATTCTAGATTTTTGAAACTTTCAAAACCAGGGGGTTGGTGCACATATACCTCTTCATCTATATAGCCATTCAAGAATGCACTTTTGACATCCATCTGATACAGAGTGATGCCTTTATTAACAGCAAATGATATTAAAAGTCTGATAGATTCTAACCTGGCGACTGGAGCAAAGGTTTCTGTATAGTCTATCCCCTCTTGCTGACTATAACCTTGTGCTACCAGTCATGCTTTGTTTCTGATGACTTCACCTTGCTCGTTAAGTTTGTTTCTGAACACCTATTTTGTACCAATGACGTTGAATCCTTTTGGTTTGGGAACCAGATCCCATACGTCATTTCTGGTGAATTGATTTAGTTCCTCTTGCATTGCCAGAATCCAGTCATTGTCCAGAAGTGCTTCATCAATTGTTGTTGGTTCAATCGGAGAAACCAGTCCCATGAGGGATTCTTCAGAGTTTCTGAAAGTAGATCTTGTTCTGATTGGATCTTCCTTCCTTCCCAAAATTGTATCTTCTGGATGATCAATGCTTCTTCTGGATAGTCTTTTCTAAAGTTGATCAACAAAAGGTGTTTGATTGCTTATAGTAACTCTTTCTGCTGTTGAGGGAGTGTCTCTATTGAGAGCTTCTGATGAGTTGTCTTCAGTACCTGTGAGTTCAACTTCCATGCCTGCAAGGAATTCATTCTGCTTTGACTTTTGAGATTCAAGCTTATCATCAAACCTAACACTGATTGACTCTTCAACAATCTATGTTTCTGTATTGTATACTTTGTACCCTCTTGAGCGTTCAGAGTATCCTAACATAATTTTGTGCTTTAGAGTCAAACTTGTTCAAATAATTTTTTGTATTCAGAATAAAACATGTATATCCAAATGGGTGAAAATGAGAAATGTTTGGCTTTCTGTTTTTCCACAATTCATATGGAGTCTTTTCCAGAATAGGTCTTATGGAGATTCTATTCTGAATGTAACATGCTGTGTTTATTGCCTCTGCCCAGAAGATCTTAGCAACGTTAGTCTCGTTGATCATGGTTCTGGCCATTTCTTGCAATGTTCTGTTCTTTCGTTCTACAACTCCATTTTGCTGGGGAATTCTAGGACAAGAGAAATCATGTAGAATGCCTTTTTCATTAAAAAATAATTCAAAATCTTTATTTTCAAATTCTCCACCATGATCACTTCTGACTTTGAAAATTATAAGATCTTTTTCATTTTGAACTTGGTTACAGAAGGTAACAAACACAGAGTGTGACTCGTCCTTGTGTCTTAAGAACTTTACCCATGTCCATCTGCTATAGTCATCTACGATTACTAACCCATACTTCTTGCCACTGACTGAAGCAGTTTTTACTGGTCCAAATAAGTCAATGTGCAGAAGTTCTAATGGCTTAGAGGTGGAAACAACATTTTTGGATTTGAAAGCAGGTTTTGCAAACTTGCCTTTCTGACATGCTTCACACAGAGCATCTGAATTGAACTTCAAGTTAGGAAGTCCTCTGACCAGATTGAGTTTGTTAATCTGAGATATTCTTCTCATACTAACATGTCCCAATCTTCTGTGCCAGATCCATTGCTCGTTGTTAACAGACAGTAGACATTTTACATTCTGACTTTTTAGTTCAGAAAGTTTGATTTTATAAATGTTGTTTTTCCTCTTTCCATTAAATAGGATAGTCCCATCTTTCTGACTAACAGCTTTGCATGAATTTTTATTGAAGATTATATCATAACCGTTATCAATTAATTAACTTATGGATAACAGGTTATGCATTAATCCATCAACTAATAAAACATTACTTATAGAGGGAAGATTTCCATTACCTACTATTCCAGAGCCAATGATATTTCCTCTCTGATTGCCTCCAAAGCCCATGTGGCCTCCAAGCTTAAGTTCCAGGCTTTGGAACATATGCCTTCTTTCCGTCATGTGTCGTGAGCAGCCAGAGTCCAGGTACCATGATTGGTGTCTTTGCTTTGCTGCTAAAGATATCTGCCACATGTATGATTTTATCCTTAGGTACCCACGTTTTCTTGGGTCTTAATTTGTTAGTTTTACCAAAATTCTGATTGAATTTTGGTTTGACAGAATAATCACTACTCGTGTATTTTATGTCATGTGTTTGCCCATTATGAAATGAAAATCAAGTGGAGTGTGTTTTATAACTAAGTCTATGGCATTTTTTGGTGTAGGTACCTTACCTTGATATCCTATCCCTTTTCTGCCATTTCTGCTAACTCCATAGATCATTGAAGCCATCTCGCTTCTGTCTATGTTTTTAGCTAGAAACTTCTGAAAGTTGTGATCATACTCTTTGATGATCTCATCAGCATTGCTGGGAGTTTCAGAGATTATTTCCTTCTGAGAGTTTTGCAACTAGTTTTCTAATTTTGAAATTTTTTCTTTTAACTCAGAATTCTCCAATCTGAGACTCTCAGTCTTATCAAAGTCAGAGGCTAGATTCCTTTTCAGGTTTCTGAATTTGACTCTGATCTGCTGATACCTTTCCAGAATTTCATTTAGCCTTTCAGCAAGTTCAGCCTTAGTAAAGTTTATAGTAAAATCAAGGAATACCTCTTCAGTGTCTGATTCTGAGTCTGAACCAGAAGCTTCACTGTCTTCTGATACGTTTTCCATGAGAGCTATATTTGCTCTTTCATCATCTAATTCTGAGTCAGCTTCAGATGTGTCAGAATAATCCCATGTAGCCATGATGCTTTTCTTCTTTTCCTTGATAAACTTCTTTTCGGGCTTCTCCTTCTGAAGCTTTGGACAGTCACTTTTGTAGTGCCCTTGCTTGTTACATTCATAGCAGATGATGTCTTTGTTGTTTGGTTTTCTGTATCTTGAAGAACCTTCAGATCTTCTGTGTTCAGAGGAGGATTCTGACCTTCTGTATCTGGAGGAGGATTCATTCTGATTTTCTGATCTTTTGGGATTTCTGAACTTCCTTTGTCTCTGCTTCCACAGTTGGTTCACCCTTCTGGAGAGGAGAGACAGTTCATCTTCTTCTGATGAGGATCCATCAGAGGTTTCCTCCACAGCCTGCAAAACTTTAGAGTGAGATTTTCTGTTAGATTTTAAAGCTAATGGCTTACCTTGCTTTTGAGGTTCATCTTCTTCTAGCTCTATCTCGTGACTTCTGAGGGAGCTAACAAGTTCCTCCAGAGAGATTTTGTTGAGATCTTTGGCTAGCGTAAGTGTTGTGACCATTGGCCTCCATTGTTTTGGCAAGCTTCTAATGATCTTCTTAACGTGATCAGCAGTAGAATACCCTTTGTCAAGAACTTTTAGTCCAGCAACGAGAATTTGAAATCTTGAAAACATAGTTTCTATAAATTCATTATCTTCCATCTTGAATGCCTCATACTTCTGAATGAGCGCAAGGGCTTTGGTTTCTTTGACTTGAATGTTGCCTTCATGCGTCATTCTCAGAGAGTCAAACATATTCTTGGCAGTTTCTCTTTTTGATATTTTCTCATATTTTGAATATGAGATGGCGCTGAGGAGAATTGTTATGGCCTTGTAGTGGTTTCTGAATTCACGCTTTTTCTGATCAGACATCATTTTCCTGTCTATCTTCTGACCACGTTCATCCACTGGATGTGTGTATCCATCAGTTACCATGTCCCACAGATCAACATCATGGGCCAGAAAGAAACTCTCAATTCTGTCTTTCCAGTAATCAGAGTTTTCTCCATCAAATACTGGAGGCTTACCACTGAATCTGTCCATGTCTTCATTGTTGTCATTGTTGATGTTTTGGCTTGGTCCCACCGTAGTGTTTTTCTAAAGCTTGGATCTTGTACTGACACGGTTAAGTGTTTAAGCTCAGAATCAGGTGCTCTGATACCAATTGAAGATGTGAAAAACACAAGAAGGGGGGGTTGAATTGAAAAACTTGGATCTAAAACAATAATGACACAGTATTTTTATCCTGGTTTGTTTGATCTCAAACTACTCCAGTCCACCCGTCAAAGTGATTTCGCCTCTCTCCAACGAGGTCTTAATTAATCTCAAAAGATTACAACAGCTACTTTAACAACTGTTAAAGTCTTCTTGAGTACAACCACAATCCGGTTAATCTCAAGGAACTCTTTTACAATATGACTGTGATAAATTACACAGGTTTAGCTTAGAATAATGATTGAATTTGCTTGACCTTGAATATGCGTGGTTGTTGTTCTTAGAAAATTGTTGTGTGCGTACATATGTGCTTCTTTCTGCAAGCTGACTTGTTTATATAGGCAATGTAATGACGTTGCCCATAAAGCAAGTTTAATGTCAATAACACACTTTCCTTTTGGAGAAGATCTTGTCTGAAGAAAGTCGTTGGCATTAATTATGTCTTGAATGTTCAGTAACGCTTCAAAGTCTTTTCTCCTTACTGTTGATGTCGCTTCAGAATATCAATGACTTGGTTTGATATGTTCTTGTTCAGAATCAGAGTTTACTTGATTAAGCGCAGGTTCTGGTCATCAATCTTCAGCGTATGTTCTGATTGCTTCAGCATGTAGCACATATGGCTGATCTTCTGATGCTGATTTGATCAGAACTTCTGCATACATAAAACATATTTTTAAGGTGCATATTTGTTCTTTGTATTTATTTATTCTTTGTATTTGTTATCATCAAAACTTTAACCAAGGGTTTTAGAATCAAACTATGTTCTAACATAAATGTATGTCCTTCGAAGGCACCATTTGTATGTTCACAATGTGGCAATCTTGTGCTTGTGAAACGAAGGAAGGCATGAAGAGGGAACCTTTTGCCTTGTGAATTATGTAAGTATAAGAGTGCGCCTAAGAGGGGGGTGAATTAGGTACTTTTAAAATTTCTGGTTTTAGTGATGATGGATATTATTTTTCTGGTTTATGGTGAGTTTATGAAAGAGTAAAGTGCAGAAAAACAAAAGAGACACAAGCGATATATCCTAGTTCCCCTCACAGTCTGAGAGTACTCCAGTCCCCTTTCAACACGAAAGAGATTTCCTTATTGTGGCAAACTTAAACAAGAACTACCCAAAACCAAGAACAATTCTCTTGGACCAAGAACAATCCTCTTGGATTTTCACTATGTCAACAATGAGAACAATCCTCTCAAAGTGACTTCACTTGTATCCAACAATCCTGGAAAGACAAGATTTATAAAACCACGTAAACTTATTTCCAACAATCCTAAAAAATAAGCAAGTATATAGCAATATTTGATTTGAGTGAGTTTGAGTAGCAATGATCACTTTGAGTGATTTAATCAATGAATTGATCTTCTCTTCCAATGATAATAGTATATAATGACTCAAGATATGTAATGCTCAAAGTTTTTTGGTTAACAATATGTGAAAGTGTGTAGAAAACTTGTGTATGAAAATGTATAGCAGCTTGAGTTTGATTTTTAAAAACTCAAAAAATATAATTGGAAGAGATGTTGAAATGATTTTGAAAATGAGTATTTATATGTTCATAGCACCTTTTTGAAACATCATAAAGTTCTGTACATGAATCAAGAACAATTTCCAAGATTGAGTGAAAGGTTTCCATAAAATGGTGTTATGAACAGGCATGTGCAAAGTTGTTGTTTTTCAAAATCGTGCAGCATGTAATCGATTGCACCCTTTGTGTAAATCGATTGCGGGGTTTCAACAGCTAGAATTTCAAATATTTTTAGTGTGCAATCGATTACATAAGAGTGTAAATCGATTGCACAAGAGTGTAAATCGATTGCATGTGAAGTCAGTAGCAAAAATTGATTGAGTGCAATCGATTGCACAAACATGCAAATCGACTGCACTGAGAAACAGTAGGAAATGTTTTGAAAAATTGAAGCATGCAATCGATTGCACTAATATGAAAATCGATTGCACTCAAGTGAAAAATGATTTTTAGCTTAGAAAAACTTGAGTAAGTATTTGGACAATATAAAATATTTCTTTTGACCATTGAGCATCTATGTCTTAAGTTCAAAGTAAGTATTATCATTATATCTTGAAATTTGCTAAGTGCTTGAACTAAAGACTTTATCCATAGATGCTTTTAGTTTGATCAATAATCTTTTCCTTCTTTGTTACTCATGGTTTGTCTTCATCAAAACAAAAGTGCATTTGAGAAGCTTGATTTTACATTCTCCCCCTTTTTGATGATGACAAACGATCTTGCTTGATGCATTGTAATTTCCGGAAAGAAGACTTCTCCCCCTAAGATGCATAACTCCCCCTTTGTATGAGAAGCTTTGAAATCATTTGGATTTGCTCATCTGGAAGGATTATTTGTACCTTAAAATATTAATACAATGAAATACACAAGCATAAAGTATAACATCCTTCTCCCCCTTTGACATTATCAAAAAGAAGGGAAAGATGCATAAAAATGGACAAAATACATATAATAATATTGAAATCTTAACCATAGCCATATTGCTTCATAAAGCTTTTTCTCATCCTTTGATAAATGCACATAGTAGTTATCTTCATCAAAACATAATGTTGAAGATGCTTGACTCTTTTAGGCAGAATGAGAAACTCTTATGTGAATGCTCCCCCTATTTTTGATAACTCCCTCTTGATCAAAATTCTCCCTTGAATCATAGAGAATTTACATCTTTCTTTGGGCTTCAATAGTTAGAGACAAGCATACATACACACACACACACACACACACACACACACACACACACACACACACACACACACACACACACACACACACACACACACACACACACACACACACACACACACACACACACACACACACACACACACACACACACACACACACACACACACATATATATATATATATATATATATATATATATATATATATATATATATATATATATATATATATATATATATATATATATATATATATATATATATATATATATTCTCCCCCCTTTGTCATTAAAAAAAAGGATGGGAAAAGTCTTATAATACATAAATAAATTATTGAAAGTAAAAACAATTTATACCAATGAGTTTTACCTCAAGAGTGACTTCATAAATCATTCATCTTTTGAGAACATGATTTTGAAGCCTTTGTCACAAAGTTGACTTGTACTTAGAAGTTGTCTTTTGTTCTTCAATATGAAGTATATCTTCAATGGATATGAAAGTTAGTGTATCAACTTTGCCAATGCCAAGAATTCTTCCTTTAAGGTATTTCCCATAAGTGAAATAATCCTTGGACTTGAACTAGATTTGAAAGTTAGTGTATATCTTCCATCAAATTCTTAGAGCCGCCACTTATCAAAACATCATAGATTTAAAGTGGTCCTCAAGCAAACCTATAAAACAAATTAAGTTTGATTTTGTACCCAATGTGCTTTGGGTCCATCATCGTTAGTTCCTTTCTTTATCCACACATAATGCCCACTTGCCACACTAAAGTTTCTAACATAGCAAGCATTAAGTGTGTGGCCTTTAATACCACAATAAAAACAAGTAGGTTCAAAGTTACTTCTATATCTAGAAGGGTAAGATTTCTTCTTAGGAAATATTTTCTTTTTATGATATTGATGAACTACTTTAGGTTTGTTCACTTTCTCTTTGGATGATTGATCACTAGCCTTAACAAAGATAGTTTTATTAGAACTTGGTTTTGAAAGTTTTGAATATCCAAGTCCACTTTTATCACTGGAATATCTTTGTTGGCTAAGAACATCTTCCAATCCAATTTAACCTTTTTCATATCTTTCAATAACTCCTTTTAATTGGATAATTTGGAAAGAGAGTTATTCACAATTCTTGTATACAAAATTCTGTTTTTTCTCACTAAATTTTTGTTTTTCATCTTTGAGATCTTTTTCCATATACTCACATTTTTCTTCTAAAGATTAAATTTGTTTCTTTTGAGATGAAATAGTTTTGTATAGAATTTTGCATTCATCTATAATACCTTGTGCATCACTATCAAAAAGAGAAAATTCATTACTAACCTCGTCATCTTCACTATCGGAATGGTGTGAGGCCATCAATGCACGATTAACACGTTGATTATTTTTGGAATCGGAAGATGAACTTTCCCATGCTATATATGCTTTCTTTAACATCTTATCTTTATTTATCTTAAAAAATTTCTTCTTCTTTTCAAGTGTAGGACATTCACTTTTAACATGTCCCTTTTCTCCACATTCAAAGCATATAACCTTCCTTGTTGGTGCTTCCCTTTTTCTTTCCTTTCGTAGAACCTTTTCAATCCTCCGGATGAGATCATCATTTTCACTACTAGTGGATTCATCCTCTTGATTTCTATCATGATTTTTTATCCTTGTATTTAAAGCAATGTCTTTTAAATCTTTTACTTGGATATCATGCTTTTCAAGTCTTGCAACTTCTGTCTCATATTCTTGAAGTTTTCTGAACAAAGTGGCAGAAGTCATTGTGGATAGATTCTTCTTCTCGGATATTGTTGTCACTTTTGGTTGCGATTCCTTGGATAAAGATCTAAGCACTTTAAGATTAAGTTCATCATTAGTTAAGGTCTTACCGAGTTCTTTCAAATGATTTGTCAAGTGCACGAATCTTTTCTGCATGTAGAGGATTGATTCTCGGGGCTGCATTCTGAATAGTTCGTATTCTTGACTCAATGTATTTAATCTTGATCTTTTAACTTCAGCGATTCCTTCATGAGTTTCTACCAAGGTATCCCATATTTCTTTCGCCGTTTTGCATGCTGAGACACAAAATAATTCATCCATTCTAAGTGCACCTTGAAGAAGATTTATTGCCTTTTTATCATAGAGAACCTTCTTCTTATCATCTTCTTCCCATGCAGCTTTAGGCTTTGATGAGCCAGCACTATTGATTACCGTTATAGGGATAAATGGACCATTCTCAATGGCATCCCATATTTCTTCTCCTTGTGCTTCTAGATGTTCCTTCATGCGTATTTTCCAGAAGTCAAAATATTCACCATAAAATAGAGGAGGCTTGTTGTTACTACCACCATCTCTGAAAATGGGATTTTGATTTACGGAAGCCATTCTAGATCTTTTAGGAATAGGTTACCTATAACCTGCTCTGATGCCAATTGTAAGTATAAGAGTGCACCTAAGAGGGGGGTGAATTAGGTACTTTAAAAATTTCTGGTTTTAGTGATGATAGATATTATTTTTATGGTTTATGGTGAGTTTATGAAAGAGTAAAGTGCAGAAAAATAAAGAGACACAAGCGATATATCCTGGTTCCCCTCACAGTCCGAGAGTACTCCAGTCCCCTTTCAACATGAAAGAGATTTCCTTATTGTGGCAAACTTAAACAAGAACTACCCGAAACCAAGAACAATCCTCTTGGATTTTCACTATGTCAACAATGAGAACAATCCTCTCAAAGTGACTTCACTTGTATCCAACAATCCTGGAAAGACAAGATTTATAAAACCACTTAAACTTATTTCCAACAATCCTGAAAAATAAGCAAGTATATAGAAATATTTGATTTGAGTGAGTTTGAGTAGCAATGATAACTTTGAGTGATTTAATCAATGAATTGATCTTCTCTTCCAATGATAGTAGTATACAATGACACAAGATATGTAATGCTCAAAGTTTTCTGGTTAACAATATGTGAAAGTGTGCAGAAAACTTGTGTATGAAAATGTATAGCAGCTTGAGTTTGATTTTTGAAAACTCAAAAAATATAATTGGAAGAGATGTTGAAATGATTTTGAAAATGAGTATTTATATGTTCATAGCACCTTTTTGAAATATCATAAAGTTTTGTACATGAATCATGAACAATTGCCAAGATCGAGTGAAAGGTTTCCATGAAATGGTTTTATGAACAGGCATGTGCAAAAGCTATTGTTTTTCAAAATCGTGCAGCATGCAATCGATTGCACCCTTTGTGTAAATAGATTGCACGGGGTTTCAACAGCTAGAATTTCAAATATTTTGTGTGTAATCGATTGCACAAGAGTGTAAATTGATTGCATGTGAAGTCACTAGCAAAAATTGATTGATTGCAATCGATTGCACAAACATGAAAATCGATTACACTGAGAAACAGTAGCAAATGTTTTGAAAAATTGAAGCATGCAATCGATTGCACTAATATGCAAATCGATTGCACTCAAGTGAAAAATGATTTTTAGCTTAGAAAAACTTGAGTAAGGATTTGGACAATATAAAATATTTCTTTTGACCATTGAGCATCTATGTCTTAAGTTCAAAGTAAGTATTATCATTATACCTTGAAATTTGCTAAGTGCTTGAACTGAAGACTTTATCTATATATGCTTTTAGCTTGATCAATAATCTTCGCCTTCTTTATCACTCATGGTTAGTCTTCATCAAAACAAAAGTTCATTTGAGAAGCTTGATTTTACAAATTGAAGGCAAGTCTGGAGAAGCCCTTTGTCTTGTGAATTGAAGGCAAGTCGAAATGGGCCTTTACCTGATGAATCAAAACACACTTGTACGGGGTTCTTGCCTTGTGCATCAAAGGAAAGTCGAAAGAAGCCTCTCGCCTTGTATGCTAAAGGCAAGCTGTATAGGGGTTATTTGCCTAGTCGAAACAGGAATTAAGCTTGCATACAGGTAGCCATTGCATTGTGAATCAAATAAACATGTAAAGTTAATGGTGCAGTCGAAGGACGTATACAGGAGGCCATTGCTTTGTGCCTGCTGGCGTGAATGAATTTCCTGCCTTGTGAATTGAAAGAAGCCAGTAGGAAGCTACTAACTTTTGAATCGAAGGAGCACCAACATGAGGCCCTTTCCTTTTTAATTGAAGGAGGTTGTTTCAAAGAAAACACATGCCCAGTCGAAGCTTGTATACAAAAAACAAACAAAAGTCCAAGGCTTCAATCGAAGCTTGGAAATTTGAAACAAGCTTGGAGGAGGTTCTTGCCTTGCGCGCGGAAGGCATGCACAGAGGGAGTATTTGCCTAGTGCACTGAAGGCACGCACAGAGGGCACTGCTGGAATGATACTTGTGGGCCAAAGCTTGCTCGAAGGATGCCAAATACCCAATCTAAGCTTACTAATCAAAGCATAATCGAAGAGTGACCAAACGCCCAATCGAAGTACCTTGTTCATATGCCAACCGAAAGACACTTGACTATCTTCAAAAAATTTCATATTTTCTCTACGCAAGTGTTTGTAACCATCCATGTAAGAGTCAGTCTTGGAAAATATGAGAGCGCAAATTTTTGGGTACAAAAAACAGTATCGTCAAATTAGTAATGGGTTCAAAGGTAATTTGAGTTTTCTTAGAGATTAAGTTTGGATTGATCGAATTTTAATTGGTTTGTCTGCTACAACACAAACGTCTATTTTTTGTCTAGTTTTATTTCTTTTTGGCTTAAATAGTGTTTTGTCCCTATAAGTTAGCGAGATTTTGAATTTAGTCCTTGAATATTTTTTTATGCAGGTCCTCATATGTCCATTTCTTGTTGGTGTTAGTCCCTGCTATCAATGATCTGTTTAAAAAATGTTGAGGTGGTAGACAGTGATGACTTGGCATTTGGTTTATCATTTTTTATTCTTTTTATTAACACACGTGGATATAATTGTTTTACCCCATAGTAGATCATCAACATTAATTTTCCATTTTTATTTAGTCCCTATAAATTAGGGTTAAAGAAAAAGAAATCACTAGTGGTCTGAGCTCGGGGAAGGTGAAGGCGCTTGAGACAAAGACTGGTCTGAGTGAGGTAATCATTGTTGATGAAGCTAACTTTGCGATTGAGCAAGGTAATCAAAGTATCCAGGTATGACATTTATTATGAACATTCATTATGGTGGGAGGTTTGTAAGGGATAATATTGTATACTACCTAGGTGGGGATGAACATGCAGTAGACATTGACCCTAAGAGTTGGATCCACAATACAACCAAGATTTGGGTGCTTTCACCATATCTTGCAGGCCATTCATTAGTGTTGATGGATGTCACCTCAAGATAAAATATGGAGGCACCTTGCTTATTGTTGTTGGAAGGGATCCAAACGACCAATATTACCCCTTGGATTTTGGTGTATGTGAGACTGAAACAAAGGAATCATGGAGGTGGTTCCTGAATTTGATTTTAGAAGACATTGGACAAGATAAAAGATGGGTTTTCAAATCATACCAGCAAAGGAACTTTTGAGATCTATTGTGTTTTATGAATTTTATCCCTAAGTATTGTTTGACTGTTATAGTTCATCCCTGAAATGTGTAAGTTTGTTTAGATTTGGTCCCTGGCATATAAATCATTTTTTGGATTTCATCCCTTGATATACTTCTTTGTTTTTAAATGGACCTTGATAAAGAACTGTTTGTGTGGATTTCATCCCTATAATATGTTTGTTTGTTTAGATTTGGTACCTGACATGACTGTATGTTTTGATTTTAAGAGCTTAATTTATGTATTTGAAGCGATGTTTGAGAGGGTGGAACATAGGCTTTGTCTTAGGCATTTATATGCCAATTTCAAAAATAAATTTGGAGGAGGTACACAGATTAGAGATTTGATGATGACTGCAACTGTAAGACCCCAATTCTACCCGGCAATTATAGACGTAAATCAGAGTTATAAAATCCATGCAACTGAATCAGGATGCCACAAATTCAACTTTAAAAACACATTGCATTCATCGTGGATACATAACTGAAGGGGTGAGAAAACACTTAGAGGGGGGTTGAATAAGTGACTCTTTTTTCTTCTCAAAATAAAGCTCAACAATAATGGAAAGACAAGGTTATTTTTATCCTGGTTCGTTTGAACTCAAACTACTCCAGTCCACCCGTCAAGGTGATTTCGCCTTTCTCAACAAGGACTTAATCCATTATAATCAACTGATTACAAACACACAACAACTGTTGTGACTAACAATGCACAAGTAATCTTACAAGTGACTCACACCACTAAGACTTAAATCGAGTCCTAGTCTACTTGAGAAATCTGACCAAACTTGGTCTCTCAAGGAACAATTACAAGAGTTTAATCTTTACAGATAGTGAAATAAAGTTTTCTTCTAATCAAGCTATATCACAACTGTGATTTTTCACTTAGAATAAATTGCACAAAGTGTATGAACAAAGAGTTTGTGAGCCCAGAATTTTTCACGTAGTTTCTTGCTTCTTTTTGAAATTTGATTAGTTGGTTGGCTTGCAATTAATGTCCTTCTATATATAGTAAGAACAAAAAGACCGTTGCTACCTTAAAAAAGTGGAGAGCATTAAATGCTTGCGTGTTTCTTTGCACTATTCCATTTTCCAAGAACTAGCGTAGACACTTGAGTGCATACAGCCGTCTTTGCATTAAATGACAAAACGACACTTGTAAGAACATGTCTCCTGAAGCTTGACAAGACAAGTTGGCTTTTGCATTCTTTCAGAACTTGCTTCAACATCTTGAATTCAGAACATGCTTTTCTTTTCTTCTAATCAATTCTTTGCTTGCTAAGAACTTGATCAGCGCTTGCTTTCAAATAAACTTCTGAACAGCACTTGCTTTCAAGTAATCTTCTGAAAAAGGAATCCTGCTAAGTGTTAGAAGATTCATTAAAGTAATTGTCTTACCAGAGTCAGCATCAGCAGTTGCGCTTAAAGCAAATAGTTTTTTATTTAAAGAACTTCTTCATATAATTTTTAGCTCAGCACATCAAAATGCTTCTGTCAGAACATTATATGAAACATTCAAATACGTTCATCAGAATATAAATTATCTAAAATATAATTTAGTGTTATCATCAAAACTATGAGATAGATCAGAACTAATCTTGTTCTAACAATAACACTTTAAAACTTCGGATGAACTATCAACATAATAATTTAATCTCTTAATTCAATAATTTAAACATCTACGCAGCGAAATTCTTAATAACATCTTTGTCCATCGTTACAGCAACTTCAAAACAACACATACTTAGCAACAATCAAATTAAAGTTCAACAACTAAAATAATCAATAATTAAAAGCAACTTGCGTTCATCCCCCCGAGTGTTACGTATCAGAGCAATGACACTGACTCGAACTACTGAAGGTATACAACCTTCACTCTGGATTACCTGCACGTAACCAACGTAAGGGTAACATTCAAACAGAAGGGGTGAGATATCTAACAATATAATAAAGCGTATGATAAATAATATATTAAAATAGATCACATAATCATCACCACTTCTCATCTTATAACAACAATAATCACAACAGAATACCAACAATAAAACACATTCACCATATCAATACAAAACTTCTTTATGCAATCATATAATGCGACTCAATACTATGCAAATGCATGTGGTGCCATTGGAGCAGAACTCCCATCTCAAATAATTGCCAATAAATAGAGGCATCAACAGGGCATAAGCCTTCATCTTAATATTCGCCAATACAGGCCATCTTAACGAGCATCAGATCCATCTTGAAATGCAATGTATGCGACACAATCATGAATGTAATGACAACACCATAATTAAAAACATCTCAACACAACATCATTGTTGGCCAGAAGCCTACATCTTAATAGCTACCAATTATTAGAGGCATCTCAACATCTTTCATCAACATCATTGATCCACATAATTCATCAAACATCATTTATCAACATAATTCATAAAACATCATTTATCATCGCATAATCTCATCAACATCATTTATCAACATCATTTATCAACATAATTCATAGCAACTCATCCATACAACAATACAGCAGTAGATCGTCAATCTCGCAACATTAGTAGGCCTACAACATGATATTGCCCATAATTAATTAATCATCTAAGGCTTACTTATAAATTACCAAACCTCTACATATTATTCATTCTGTAATACTATATTATTAGCCTTATTAATCTTGCTATTACGAACCAAACAGTAATCTATAATCATCTCATCCTCATCATTCTTCACAAAAATCAACATTGCGATTAACTCAGGGACTAACTCTAATCCTTATTTGGATACTAGGATTATCCTTCATATTCTTCATTTTAATCCTTAAGAATGAAGTTCATAGCGTTAGCTATTCAACGCTTCGAACGACACCTCAAATGGAGTCCAAAAACTCAAGTTACAGTCTTTTCAAAATGATTCTGTCAAAAACCAGACTACATGGATCGACGCATAATATCTTGAGTCGACGCATACCGGACTTAACACGCTACATGAGTCGATGTGTACTCCCTTTGTATCGACTCATACTGAGTCTGCAACACTGCATGTATTGATACATGCTCCTTCGTATCGACTCATCCTGAGTCTAAAAGCCTGCATGTATCGATGCATGGCTCCATCGTATCGACTCATCCTGAGTCTAAAAGCCTTCATGCATCGACGCATGGCTTTTGGGGTCGAACATACTGTTCTGCCACAGATATTTTTTGCGATTTCACTGCGTTTTCACTATGGTTTCCATACTTTAGGCCCTAAAAACATCCTCTAATCATAGATAATCATCAATTATAATTATCCTATAATTCTACATCAAATATACAGCATTAGGGCATCATTATTCATCTTTCAATCATCGATTCTCATCAAACAACAATGTATATAATTCAATCATAAACCAAACAATCTTTCACATGTAATCCCACATACCAATCATCATAAACCCTATTATAGAGTCAGAACCCCACCCTTACCTTGGATTGAAGGTTGCTCTATAACTTTTCTGGTTGATTTCTGTTCTGCCTCTTTTCCTCCTTTCCAACAACTTTCACGTTCTCTTCTTCCAACCCTTATTTCTATCTCTCTTACTGCTTCTTTTTTTCTTATTATTTCTAAAAATAATAAAATAACCCTATAATTCTCAAAATACCTTAATGGGCTTAAGACTACTACACCCCCTTTTTACTACTTCTATTCCTTTAAAACAAGCCCACATCAAATAATATTATCATTCTAATATTATTCTACAACTTAATAAAATAGATAAATCCAACTAATCACAACACATAAACTATCATCCTAATACAACTTCACAATTATTCCAAAAATAATTTAATTAAATAATTAATTAAATTACGGGCGTTACAACTCTCCCCCACTTAGAATATTTTCGTCCTCGAAAATTTACCTAAATCAAACAACTCAGGATAGGAGTCCTGCATCTTGTTCTCCAAATCCCAAGTCATGCTTTCTCCGGAAGCTCCTAGCCAAACCACTTTAACCAAAGAAATCTCTTTGCCCCTCAGAGTCTTTATTTCACAATCCGCGATCCATACAGGCATCGTCTCCACCGTAGGATTATCCCGTACTTGCACATCGTCCATATGAATCACATGAGATGGATCTGAAATATACTTCCGGAGTTGTGACACGTGAAACACATCATGCAAATTCGAAAGATTAGGCGGTAAATCCACTAAGCAACATTCCTCACTCTCTCCGAAATATGATATGGTCCAATAAAATGAGAAGTGAGCTTCTTAGACTTCAATGCTCACCCAACACCAGTCATAGGTATAACTCTTAAAAATACATGGTCACCCGCTTGAAATTCTAAATCTTTCCTTCACTTGTCATGATAACTCTTATGTCTACTTTGGGAAGCTTTCATCTTTTATCGAATCAACTTCACCTTCTCAGTAGTCTCGCGAACAAGTTCAGGCCCAAGTACTACACTTTCACCAGATTCATGCCAATATAAAGGAGTTTTACATCTTCGACCATACAACGCTTCAAAAGGTGTCATCCCAATACTGGAATGGTAACTGTTATTATAGGTGAACTCTATCAACGGAAGATAAGTATCCCAAGAACCTCCTTGCTCAAGAACACATGCCCTCAACAAGTCTTCCAACGATTGGATAGTCCGTTCAGTCTGACCATCTGTCTGAGGATGGTACGCTGAACTCAACCTCAACTTAGAACCCAACGCTTCTTACAAACTCTTCCAAAAATCAGAAGTAAATCTTGGATCTCTATCTAACACAATGCACAAAGGAACACCATGCAGTTTCACGATCACACTAGTGTAAATCTCAGCCAACTTTGACATTGGAAAACTGATGTTAATAGGAATAAAATGAGCCGACTTCGTAAGCCTATCAACAATCACCCAAATCGAATCATGTCCCCTGATGTGTCAGCGATCGACTTAATGTCTGACGGTATCTTAACTGCAAGCGCACAGCCTATCGCGGTAGTAATAAAAGATTGTCGAATCCACAGGGACTTTGTAATCACTCTAGTGTTGTAAAACGGGTTGGTTTAGCTAATGCGGAAATTGTCACGTTGATTTTGGGAAGATTAAGGAAGGTAAATTAATTGATTTTAAAGTAATTATAAAATGAAATGGTCGGTATGCAATAGAGTCGACCTAAAGGATCTAATCAGACCTAGGCATATAAGGATGGTCAACTTGGTTCATCTGTAGAATTAATCAGTTTAAAAACCCTCAACTCACACTTTCATGGTCTTATCTCGGATTATACGTCTAAAGCCCTATACCTGCTTTCGCTAGCCTATAAGTGTTTAGAAGTATTTTTTGGAAACTTAATTAATTCTAATTTGGTTTAAAGCGCTTTCACTGTATTTAAATCAAATGCCTAACTTTAGCTATCCGGTTAAAAACCTCACACTTTCGTGGTCTCGATCTAACCTATTTACTCTTCTTACTTTCGTAACAAAGGTTTATTATTAAGCATAAAAAGTTATAACCAGAGTTAAGTTGATTAAAGTTTTAGCCTAAGTTTGATCAGATGCCTAATGTCTCTTACTATCCCATACCGACACTAAAGGTTTAGCTAGCCATGGAAATTATAATGAACGTACTGGAAATAAAAACAAACAAATAGAAATTTGACATTATAAATAATAAATTAAACATGCATTAATTAATTAATTAAAAGGAATGTAATACAATTGCAAAATAAAAACCTGAAAGTAAAGCCAATACTTCAATCCCTCTTCCACAAATCGGAAACTCGGACTTGGTATCGGTAATATGACAAATTCTGAGGCTTGAATGATAAATCCTAAACTATAATAATAATTCCCTGATGTTGGAAATTATTATTTGGACAGTGGAATTAAAACAACGGAAATAAATGAATGCAGAAAATAATAACTGAAAGAATACTGGTTTTGATTTTGGCAGAGCTTCCGCACAAGTAAACTGTAATAAACTCTGTACTTCTAACGTTGAATGTTGAGGTATTTATAGAAGAATAAATTTGGCAGTTGGCTTGAAAACTTGTAACTAAGCTTTCCTTGAAAATCTCCAAAAATGTAGGAACGTGAGTAGTTGAGGAAGAAGTGGTGAACGTGGAGTTTGACTGGAGAGAAATAAGGAGTTTGGAAACTCCTTCTGTTTGCTTTGCCACGTTCTGCATTTTCCAAATACTGATATACGCGTTACGTTCGTTAGCTTGGCGTTACAAGCAGGTTTGATGCTTCCCCGTGTTACGGTCGTGGCCAATGTGTTACGGTCGTAACACGCTTCAAGATGGCTTACGATCGTGGCAGCTACATTACGACCGTCACAGCTACAAAAATGTAATTCTTTGACAGATTTATCTTTTTCTTCTGTTCTTTTGATGCTTTCTTGCATTGTTTCATGTTTTCTTCTGTTTTGAGCTGAGTTATGAATACCTGCAAAAAAGTAATGACAAACTCGAAATATTCGGGAGTTAATCGGGTCAAAATAATACAGAACGGGTAAATTTCATGGAAAATAAATGATACAATTTCGTGTTATCAAATTCCCCCATACTTAAACCTTTGCTTGTCCTCAAGCAAAATAATCAATTAAAAATATCGGACAAGTTTTTATAAACGCACATAATTAGTATACCTTTCGTTTTCCAATAATTTCAAGAAATCCTAAGTTAGTTCGGGCGAGAAAATCGAATGAAACAACAACGATACGTAAATGACACAAGCAACAAGCTAGTCGACGACTATCCGTTTTAAACGAAACGTCCAATTATACCGTTATAATTCAACTCAAGGTCTTTCGTTTATATTTCACCCGATTTCGTTCTTGCGCAATCACATTAAGCCCATTATCCTTGCACGCACGTAGTGGAATAGCCGGTTAGTGGTTCTGAACAAAACACGACGGTTTCTGGCAAAATTATGTGGCAACCTCTTTTATCCAATTGCAAGATGCGGGGGATCAAATCGTAGTCTGCCCTACCGAGTTCAGTGTCAGATGCTTCTGAACCACCTAGACAATGGATTCTTATGTTACTTAATAGAAGCTTTTGCATCCGTTGGATTAAACGATCGGGTGAGGATCGCCCAATTTAATTGGTGCAATACCTATTTCCTTAAAGCATGTAACATTCTATTTAAATCAATTTGCAAGATCATCCACTTATGTTCATCGACTTTCCACGTGGATTGTGTTAGGACTGGTGCTGACTGCTAATATAAACTACTAGGGGCTAATTTAAGACTTAAAACTCAAAGTATCGGTATAACGAAAATGGAGACGATTCACGTAAGTAGAGAGTCGAAGGTGTCATAATCGTATAGTTCTCGTTGGATCGCTCTCGGCCTTCCAACTAAGATTTCGGTTAAAGTAGGTAACTAACAATTATGCGAATATAAAAGGCGAAAAATTTTGGTATGGCTAAATAAAACGGGGAGAAAATGAAATAACGAAATATAACTGAAATAGAAATGAAATTACTCGTTCTGAAATTAAGAATGCAGTATTCCTCCCACACTATATCAAACATTGTCTCAATGTTATGATATAATGGCGAGGTTAATTGAAAAATACATCGGAAAAACAAGAAAAACAACAAGAAAAGGAAAAACTACTGGCGACCACGGCGGCTTCGGGTTCGTGACCGTATGGAAGGAGTAGCTTCAGGGTCAGTGTCCTGGGGTCCAAGAGATGTAACATCCATCCTCAAAGCATTAAGCTCGCATAGCACTTCATCAAGCCTTTCATTCGTCGAGCGTTGACCACTCAAGATTTGTGCATTTTGCTGATGTAAGGCGTCGAAACGCTCCTGATTCTTTCTTTCAAGAGCTACAGCCATCTGATTTTGCTGATGGAGGGCTCTAAGGACGTCCTCCATAGTAAAAGGAGGTGGTGCAGAAGAGGACAACTCAGGAATGTCAGGCACGGGAGCAGCTCGATCCAGTTCTTCCTGCATCTCATCAGCGGGGCCGATATGGGGTTCTTCTTGAGTAGCAGCAGGGCCTTCAGGGTTAAATAGCCAGTTGGCTCAGTTCTGAGGGTCGATTCGGTCCCTGCAAGGCAAAACAATGTTAGTGTAAACTCGGTTCTGTATCACTGGATGAAATCTTCCGTCGTCCCGCTCGTGGATGAGGTGGGCCGATTTGCAATGATCCAAAGTAAGCAGAACCGGTGGTCGGGATGGCAGATGAACAAGGGTGTCACCATGGTTTAGTGCTAAAGCAAGAGAAGTGACAAGCCCTCCAAAATAGAAAGATTTTCCGCCTCTGGTGCAGATGGAGTGAATATGAGCCAGGAGGAAAGGTGCGGCATTAATTTTCTGACCCGAGAATGCATAATGCATGAAAAATAGCTCCTTGGAGTTGAGCTTGTGGTTACTATCCCTTGCAAAGATTGTGTTGGATAAGATGCGGTGGAAGTAGCGAATGGCGGGGTTGTGGATTTGGGTAGCATTGAGGTGATCGTATGAATCAGCCCGATTATTGGTCAAGCTATGCCACAGGTTGAAGGATTCCTCATGAAAAGTGTCAGGCACACGTAGGTGAGCGCCTTCATCAGTACAGAAATCAAGGAGGCGACCGAATGCATTCTGAGGGAATTCGTATTCGGTGCTGAAAATTCAGAACCTTACCACACCGGTAAGTTGATTTCTTGGGCCGTTTGGAGTGATGTAGCAAAATAAACTGAGAAACTCAAGGGTGAGATTCTCGTACGTTGGTTGTGGCTGGCTACATAGCGTCCAAAGGTTGACATTCTGTAGTAGGTGTTGGACACTTTCAAGTAACCCGAGGTTTCGGAGGCAGTCAGTGTCGATGAACCTCGTAGGATGGATGCCTCGGCGTTGGAATTTCAGGAACCGTGTCCGCTGAGTTTCACCTGCTTCGCCATTTCGTAGGGTAATGCCAGGAATGGGTTGGAGATTGTTCGCCATTTGCATGCAAGAGTGTTTGAGTGAAAATGGGTGTTGGTTGGTGAATGAGAGAATGAGAAGATGATACGGGTAATGGATGTATATATGGTGGAAGGAGATAGTGGAAGTTTGAAAATTGATAGGGATTAATGGTGGGTTGAATGGGGTTAATGGGGAGTTATGGAAGAAGAAGAGAGAAAGGTTCAGGAAAAGGGAACGTTCTGCTAACAGGGTTACTGATGTAGCCCGTGTTACGGTCGTAACACCTGGCTGACGAGCGTAACGCTCTGAAAGGCGTGTTACGGTCGTGGGGGATGGATGACGATCGTGGCAGCTGCAAATTTTGCAAATTTTTACAGAACATAACACAATTACACAGAGTATATATTTTTATAGCAGCAGAACATCTCAGGCATTCCAACATAAACACAACATTAATTTATTCAACATATAATCCAACATATATAATTCGCAATAGAGTAGAAAACCATAAAACATTGTAAGCAGCATAATGATTGTAAGTTTAAAATTGAAAACAAACCATTGCATTAATTCAAATTGAGTAACTTGTTCTTTTTTACAAAAAATAAATGACTTGTAAATTGAAATGCAGTAACTTAACAAAAAATTGAAACTACCTAGGAACAAAGCAGAATGGAAAAAATCTAAAAACAAAGAATTGAAAAACTGAAAACTGAAAAACTAAGAAACTAAAAACTGCTTCATCCAATCTTTTCTTTTAATATTTCCAAAGCTTGGGTGATGTTATAGAATTGTTCCACCGAGATGTCAGTTAAACCAATAAGATCCAAACACATAGTCTTCAATTCATTCTTTATTCCATCAATGTCAGTTTTATAAGCATTCAAAGTGGTCAGAATAGTGTTTAATTGTGTAGTATATTCTCCTTGGTCAGGGGCTACTTTTGCTTCAGCCATATTTGTAAATTCATGGTAACCAGGAGGAGTTTCAGGATCTGTTTCGTTTTCAGACATGAAATTATTAGCAACAAAATATGATTGTGGTGTTTCTGGTGTCGAAGGATGGTCGGGTGGATTCAATTCGTACAACCAATTTTCCCGGTTATGGACACTTATTAGGGCATGGTTCGGAAGGGTAAAAAGAGTAACAACTTCGTCTCTGATCAGGTAATCATAAGGTGCGGGGCCTAAATTTCCTATTATCCGGTTGTTGAAACAGAAATCAATATTCATAGGCCTAATTAATCCAAATGGTGCACAGTTATTAAGTTGGTGACGAGGTCCAAGAGCATGTGCAATCATTGTAACTAGTCCTCCCACACTGACAGGAACATTAGGGTCCTCACTAATGCGGGTAAAGGTCTTCATCAGGAGTGGGACAGCATTGACAGGGCGTCCTAGGTTCATACAATAAAGCAAAGATAATTCATCCTTGGATACAGCATTTTGATTTTGTTCTTTTCCAAACAGAGTGTGGGCAAGGATCCTATGGAAATAACGGATGGCTGGGTTGTGTATCTCATTGTTATCCATACTTTATGGGTCAGGGTGATAGTTTCCGGTTAAAGTACCCCAGAAATAATCCAGCTCAAAATCCAATATATCGGCTTCAGGGGTGGTAAAAGCTAAGGGTCCGCTGGGGAATCCTAATAAAGCAGCTAAGTCCCTATGGTTATAGGTGAACTCAATACCAAAAAGTATGAAGGTAATGATTCCTTTTCGGGCTTCGACACCGTGTTCAGGGATGTAAACTAGAGAACTCAAGAACTCAAGGGTAAGCTCTCGGTAAGTGACAAACCTATTTTTCAGGTGGGCTTTCTCCCATCCCAACTGGTTAAACATGTAGTAAACACTGTCAGTAATGCCTAAAGAGTCCATAGTGGGTACATCATGATACAGGGTTAAACTGATGTCTCGCTGAGACAAAGCCTCAAATCTTCTTTGTTGGTTTCTACCTCTAAAGGTGGTTTCCATAAAGTTCTGTGGAGGAGCCATAGCAAAAACAAAGCGGGGAAACAGAGTAGAGGAGAAAGTAAAGAGAAAAAGACTATTCAGAAATCTTGTGGCAAGTGAAATTGTTTTGAAATCAGCAGCAGTTTCATAATAGTTTTTTAAAAAATGAAAAATACTTATATAGCAAGCAAAAACAAATAATACAAACAAAATAGCAGGTAAAAATAAATAAAATGGGTTGCCTCCCATGAAGCGTTGTTTTTAACGTCATAAGCCTGACGAAATACCTAGTGAAAGATTAGTCGGGAGAAATAGGTAGCAGTTCTACGAGTTTAAGCTTATTCGTATAATCTCTATTATCTATACGATGATATTGTTTTAACCGTTGCCCGTTTACAACAAACGGGGCGCTATTTCTATCCTTGATTTCTACCGCTCTGCTAGGAAAAACTCTTGTAATTTCGAAAGGACCGGACCATCTAGATTTAAGTTTTCCAGGGAAGAGTCTAAGTCTAGAATTAAATAAAAGTACGACATCTCCCACACTAATTTCTTTTCGAGATAAACGCTGATCGTGCCATTTTTTAGTTCGTTCTTTGTATATTTTAGCGTTTTCGCAAGCGTCTAGTCTTAATTCTTCCAGTTCATGTAAATCGAGGATTCGTTTCTCGCCAGCAGCAGTGTAATTAATATTGAGTGTCTTTATCGCCCAATAAGCTTTATGCTCTAATTCTACCGGGAGATGGCATGATTTTCCATAAACAAGTTTGAAAGGTGTAGTTCCGATAGGAGTTTTGTAAGCCGTCCTATAGGCCCATAAAGCTTCGTTAAGCTTGGATGACCAATCTTTTCGAGATATCGCGACGGTTTTTTCTAATATTTGTTTAATCTCTCTGTTCGAAACTTCGACTTATCCGCTAGTTTGCGGATGATAAGGTGTTGCTACGCGGTGTTTCACTCCATATTTAGATAGTAATTTATCAAATATCTTCGAAATAAAATGAGATCCACCGTCACTGATAACAAGTCGGGGAACACCAAAACGCGGGAAAATTATATTCTTGAAAAGCTTTATCACTACTCGTGTGTCATTTGCAGGAGAAGCTATTGCCTCGATCCATTTTGAAACGTAATCGACAGCGACGAGTATAAACTTGTTTCCAAAAGAAGATGCGAAAGGTCCCATAAAATCTATTCCCCAAACATCAAAGATTTCAACTTCAAGTATTCCTTTCTGAGGAATTTCATCGCGTCTTGAGATATTACCGGTGTGTTGGCATCGGTCACAGTTTTTAACGGCGACGTGGACATCCTTCCACAGGTTAGGCCAGAAAAGGCCGGCTTGGAGAATTTTGGCACACGTTTTAGAGGTGCTAGTATGTCCGCCATAAGGAGATGAATGACAATGGGAAATGACGTTTTCTATTTCTTCGTCGGGTATACACCGGCGGAAAATTCCATCAGGTCCTCGTTTAAATAAAAGTGGTTCGTCCCAATAGTAACTCTTGAGATCATGGAAGAATTTCTTTTTCTGTTGGTAAGTTAAGTCAGGTGGAAGCGCTCCGACAGCTAAATAATTAACGATGTCAGCATACCAAGGCAATCCTATGGTCATGTCGATGGCTTCCACGACTTCTTTAGCTTCTGGTTTATTTAAATTCAATTGAGCTAGGTCGCTTATCATATGTGCTATCAGATGTTCATACGGAAAATCATCGTTAATTGGCACTTGTTCGGGTTTTATACCTTCTAAATGGGATAAATGATCCGCTACGACGTTTTCGGTTCCTTTCTTATCTTTAATTTCCAAGTCGAATTCTTGTAAAAGTAAGATCCATCGGAGGAGTCTGGGTTTTGCATCTTTCTTGGCAAGTAAATATCTGATAGCGGCGTGGTCCGTGTAAATGATGATTTTTGCTCCTACAAGGTAAGAACGGAATTTGTCGAGTGCGAAGACCACGGCTAAGAGTTATTTTTCAGTGGTGGCGTAGTTCATCTGAGCTGAGTCTAGCGTTCTGCTGGCGTAGTAAATTGTGTGAAGTTTCTTATCTTTCCTTTGTCCAAGAACTGCGCCGACAGCGTAATCACTTGCATCGCACATGATTTCGAAAGGTAACCTCCAATCGGGCGGTTGCATGATTGGTGCAGAAATAAGTGCGGCTTTAAGGGCTTCAAAAGCTTTAAGACAATCGTCATCGAATATGAACTCAGCATCCTTCATTAATAGACCGGTAAGTGGTTTTGTAATTTTCGAGAAATCTTTAATAAAGCGTCGGTAAAAACCGGCGTGTCCTAGAAAACTTCGTATCTCTCGAACGGTCTTTGGTGGTTGGAGTTCTTTAATCACTTCTATCTTAGCTTTATCAACTTCAATTCCTTTATTAGAAATAACATGTCCAAGTACGATTCCTTCTCTGACCATGAAATGGCATTTTTCCCAGTTGAGCACAAGGTTTACTTTCACACATCGTTCTAAAATACTTTCTAAATTAGATAGACATCCTTCAAAGCTTTGTCCACACACAGAGAAGTCGTCCATAAACACTTCCATGATGTTGTCAATGAAATTTGCGAAGATGGCCATCATACATCGTTGGAAAGTTGCGGGAGCATTACATAATCCAAATGGCATTCGTCTGTACGCGAACGTTCCATAGGGACACGTGAATGTAGTCTTCTCTTGATCATCAGGGTGAATCGGAATTTGGAAAAATCCGGAATAACCGTCTAAATAGCAGAAATAGGAGTGTTTGGCTAATCGTTCTAACATTTGATCAATAAAGGGTAAAGGAAAATGGTCTTTCCGAGTAGCTTTGTTCAGTTTTCGATAATCAATGCACACTCTATGTCCACTAACTACTCTTTGTGTTATCGATTTGCCTTGTGCGTTTTTCACGACAGTGACACCTCCTTTCTTAGGTACGACATGCACTGGGCTAACCCATTTACTATCGGAGATCGGGTATATAATTCCAGCTTCCATTAGCTTTTTGATTTCATCTCTGACTACAGTGCTTAGAATCGGATTGATTCTTCTTTGAGGTTCTCGAGAAGTTTTGCAATCCTCTTCTAATAGAATACGGTGCATACAAATTGAAGGACAAATTCCTTTTAAGTCTGATATGTTGTATTCCTAACGTAGTAGGGTATTTCCTTAGAACGTCTAAAAGTTTCTGAGTTTCGAGCGTTCCTAAACTGGAATTTACTATTACAGGTCGAGTTTGTTCAGTGTCAAGGAATTCGTATCGTAGATTTTTAGGTAGAACTTTCAAATCTAGTTTTGGTTTCTTAGAACATGGCATATGATCGGGTGTAAGTGTTAGACTTTCGCTTAGACTGTCATCTTTATATGGTTCTCGCCAACTGTCGTCTTCGAATATCAGAGGGGTTTCAATTTTCATTATTTCGGAATATGTGGTTTGTTCAACTTCCATCTCTCTCACACACTCGTCTATAATATCGAGTAAATAACATGTGTCATTCATGGCGGGTGCTTGTAGAAATTGAGTGAGGATGAATTCCACTTTTTCCTCTCCGACTTCGAATGTTAATCTGCCCTTCTTTACATCAATTATAGCTCCGGCGGTGGCTAGGAATGGTCTTCCTAGTATGATAGGGGTAACTGAGTCCTCGGTTATGTCCATGATGATGAAATCGGTAGGGATATAGAATTGACCTATTCTAACTGGAACGTTTTCCAGTATACCTACAGGGTATTTAACCGATCGGTCGGCTAATTGGATGGACATTTTCGTGGGTCTGAGTTCTCCCATCTCTAGCTTTTTGCAGATAGATAAGGGCATGACACTAATGCTTGCTCCTAAGTCACATAGAGCTTTGTCTATGACAAATTTTCCAATATTACAAGGTATAGAGAAACTACCTGGGTCTTTTAGCTTAGGAGGCATATTGTTTTGAATGATCGCGCTACACTCGGCAATGAGTGTAACTGTTTCGTTATCCTCTATCTTCTTCTTGTTGGATAGGATTTCCTTAAGAAATTTAGCGTACGAGGGCATCTGAGTGATGGCTTCTGTAAAAGGTATTGTTATATTGAGTTGTTTCAGAAGTTCAACGAATTTCTTGAACTGGCCCATCATTTTGGAATTTGTAAGTCTCTGAGGATACGAGATTGGTGGTTTATAAGGTGGTGGAGGTACATAAGGCTTCTCTTGCTCCACTGCCTCTTGCGTTTCGCTTTCCTTTTCTTTTTCTCTAGGTTCATTGGCTTGTTCAGGCGGCTCGGTCTGCTTTTGGTACATGGCTGGATTTTCTAGTCTCGGGTCAACAGGTCCGTCGAGTTCTTTTCCACTTCTCAGTATCACAGCATTAGCATGTCCTTTCGGGTTGGGCTGTGGTTGACCAGGAAAAATTCCGGCTGGTGCCGCAGTAGGTTCTTGTTGTTGAGCTACCTGTGAAATTTGCGTCTCAAGCATCTTGTTATGGGTGGCTAAAGCATCAACCTTGCTAGCTAATTGTTTTATCTGCTCATTAGTATGTAAATTTTGATTCATAACGTCTTTATTAGTCTGAGCTTGGGAAGCAACAAAGTGTTCAATCATGATTTCTAGGTTAGATTTCCTAGGAGCATTAGGTCCATTACCAGGATGATTTGGGATAGCTTTTGGATAACCGGGTGGTGTGGCAGGAGCTTGTACAGGCGCGTATAACGCGTTGTTACTTTTGTATGAAAAGTTCGGATGATTTTTCCAGCCTGGGTTATAGGTATTGCTATAAGGGTTCCCTTGTACATAGTTTGCTTGTTCAGCTAGAACTCCTGTTAGAAGTGGGCATTCTGGAGCAAGATGTGATTGAAGACCACATAGATCGCAAGTTTGGACAACTGCAGCCACGGTAGCTGCAGGAGCAGTGGTAAGGTTTTCTAGCTTTTGGGTAAGAGCTTCCACTTTAGCATTGACTTGGTCCAGGATATTCACTTCAGACATTCCACCTTTGGTTTGGGATTTCTCCACATTAGCTCTTTCGCTTCCCCATTGATAGTGGTTCTGGGCCATACTTTCGATAAGTTGATTTGCTTCGGCATATGGTTTATCCATCAGTGCGCCACCAGCAGCGGCGTCTATAGTCATTCTTGTGTTGTACAACAGACCGTTATAAAACGTATGAATGATTAGCCATTCTTCTAAACCATGATGGGGACAGAGTCTAATCATGTCCTTGTAATGTTCCCATGCTTCGAAAAGTGATTCGTTATCTTTTTGTCTAAAACCGTTGATGTTGGCTCTAAGCATAGCAGTTTTGCTTGGTGGGAAATATCTAGCCAAGAAGACTTTTTTCAATTCATCCCATGTGGTGATTGAATTTGAAGGAAGGGATTGGAGCCAGGCTCGGGCTCTGTCTCTTAAAGAAAAAGGAAATAGGCGCAATCGTATCGCCTCGGGGTTTACACCATTCGCTTTTACAGTGTCTGCATACTGCATAAACACTGACAGATGTAGGTTAGGGTCGTTAGTAGGAGCTCCAGAAAATTGGTTCTGCTGAACGGCGGATAGAAGCGAAGGTTTCAGCTCGAAATCGTTTCAAGCGATAGCAGGGGCGGCAATGCTGTTGTGAGGCTCCGCTTGCAAAGGAACTGCGTAGTCCTTAAGAGCGCGAGGCGGATTTGGTACGTCAGCCATTGTTGATTCTTCGGTAGATTCTGATAACGGGATATCAGGAATTTTAGTTGGAGGAAGATTATTGAGAGATCGGTATTCTTGAATTCGGCGTCTTAATCTTAAGTAACGCTCGATATCGTTAATTTGTAAATGCAAAGGCTCGTTTTGAGAACGAGTGTTTGGCATACAACAGAGGGAAATATAAAAAGTTGCCTTAGTCTAGACAGCGTTGTTTTCAGATTACACTGGTGACTAAACTAAAGTCCCCGGCAACGGCGCCAAAAACTTGATGTGTCAGCGATCGACTTAATGTCTGACGGTATCTTAACTGCAAGCGCACAGCCTATCGCGGTAGTAATAAAAGATTGTCGAATCCACAGGGACTTTGTAATCACTCTAGTGTTGTAAAACAGGTTGGTTTAGCTAAGGCGGAAATTGTCACGTTGATTTTGGGAAGATTAAGGAAGGTCAATTAATTGATTTTAAAGTAATTATAAAATGAAATGGTCGGTATGCAATAGAGTCGACCTAAAGGATCTAATCGGACCTAGGCATATAAGGATGGTCAACTTGGTTCATCTGTAGAATTAATCAGTTTAAAAACCCTCAACTCACACTTTCATGGTCTTATCTCGGATTATACGTCTAAAGCCCTATACCTGCTTTCGCTAGCCTATAAGTGTTTAGAAGTATTTTTTGGAAACTTAATTAATTCTAATTTGGTTTAAAGCGCTTTCACTGTATTTAAATCAAATGCCTAACTTTAGCTATCCGGTTAAAAACCTCACACTTTCGTGGTCTCGATCTAACCTATTTACTCTTCTTACTTTCGTAACAAAGGTTTTATTATTAAGCATAAAAAGTTATAACCAGAGTTAAGTTGATTAAAGTTTTAGCCTAAGTTTGATCAGATGCCTAATGTCTCTTACTATCCCATACCGACACTAAAGGTTTAGCTAGCCATGGAAATTATAATGAACTTACTGGAAATAAAAACAAACAAATATAAATTTGACATTATAAATAATAAATTAAACATGCATTAATTAATTAATTAAAAGGAATGTAATACAATTGCAAAATAAAAACCTGAAAGTAAAGCCAATACTTCAATCCCTCTTCCACAAATCGGAAACTCGGACTTGGTATCGGTAATATGACAAATTCTGAGGCTTGAATGATAAATCCTAAACTATAATAATAATTCCCTGATGTTGGAAATTATTATTTGGATAGTGGAATTAAAACAACGGAAATAAATGAATGCAGAAAATAATAACTGAAAGAATACTGGTTTTGATTTTGGCAGAGCTTCCGCACAAGTAAACTGTAATAAACTCTGTACTTCTAACGTTGAATGTTGAGGTATTTATAGAAGAATAAATTTGGCAGTTGGCTTGAAAACTTGTAACTAAGCTTTCCTTGAAAATCTCCAAAAATGTAGGAACGTGAGTAGTTGAGGAAGAAGTGGTGAACGTGGAGTTTGACTGGAGAGAAATCAGGAGTTTGGAAACTCCTTCTGTTTGCTTTGCCACGTTCTGCATTTTCCAAATACTGATATACGCGTTACGTTCGTTAGCTTGGCGTTACGAGCAGGTTTGATGCTTCCCCGTGTTACGGCCGTGGCCAATGTGTTACGGTCGTAACACGCTTCAAGATGGCTTACGGTCGTGGCAGCTACATTACGACCGTCACAGCTACAAAAATGTAATTCTTTGATAGATTTATCTTTTTCTTCTGTTCTTTTGATGCTTTCTTGCATTGTTTCATGTTTTCTTCTGTTTTGAGCTGAGTTATGAATACCTGCAAAAAAGTAATGACAAACTCGAAATATTCGGGAGTTAATCGGGTCAAAATAATACAGAACGGGTAAATTTCATGGAAAATAAAAGATACAATTTCGTGTTATCATCCCCTTATAGTATTAGGTAACCCCATCACAAAGTCCATCGAAATGCTATCCCATTTCCATTCTGGAACTTCTAACGGTTGCATCAACCTTGCTGGCTTCTGATGTTCAACTTTCGACTTCTGATAAGTCAAACATGCATACACAAAACGAGCCACATCACTCTTCATTCCAGGCCACCAAAACAAACCTTTCAAATCTTGATACATCTTTGTAGCTCCTGGATGAATACTCAACTTACTTCTATGACTCTCTTCAAGTATCACTTTCTTCATCTTAGCATCATCAGGAATACAAATCCGGTTACGAAATCTCAACACACCTTGCGCATCTAGCTTAAAATCACTATTCTTATACTGATCGATCCCAACCATTGAATCTACCAGTTTCACATCCAACTTCTGAGCTTCTCTGACACTGTCTAGAAATTCATTATTAATCTTCAACATAACACTCTGCGGCGTCACCTCGCAAACTAAGCTCATATCTCTGAACTGCTCAATTAATTCCAACTTTTTAACCATCATTGCCGACATATGTAAATTCTTCCGACTCAACGCATCAGCTACCACATTCTCTTTTCCTGGATGATAATTCAAACCGAAATCATAATCCTTTAACAGTTCCAACCATCTCTGTTGCCTCATATTCAGCTCCTTCTGATCAAATAAATACTTTAAGCTCTTATGGTCAATAAACACTTCGAATCTAGAACCATAAAGATAATGCCTCCAAATCTTCAACACAAAGACAACTGTAGCAAGCTCTAAATCATGCGTAGGATAGTTCTTCTCATGAGTCCTCAACTGCCTTGATGCATAAGCAACTACCTTATCATTCTGCATAAGCACACCTCTTAAACCCATCTTAGAAACATCACAATACACCAGAAAAGGCTCTCCTGGATTAGGCAACGTCAAAATCGGAGCCGACGTCAATCTCTTCTTTAATTCCGTAAAACTTTCTTCGATTGAACATCCCACACAAAAGCTCTACCTTTACAAGTCAACTTAGTCAACGGAAGTGCCAACTTAGAAAAAACTTCGATAAACCTTCTATAGTAACCAGCTAATCCCAAAAAGCTTATAATCTCCATAGTTGACCTCAGAGTTTTCCATTGCAACACAGTGTCAACCTTCGATGGATCTACAGCAATGCCACTACCTGAGATCACATGAACAAGAAAACTAACCTCCTTTAACCAGAATTCACACTTGAACAAATTTTCATACAACTTCTTCTCTTTCAAAACATGCAATACTACCCTTAAGTGTTCTGCATGCTCTTCTTCTGACTTTGAGTAAATTAAAATATCATCAATGAACACCACTACAAATCAATCCAAATAAGTATGAAAGATATGATTTGTATATTCCATGAATACTCCCGGTGCATTAGTAACACCAAAAGGCATCACCGAATAATCATAATGTCCATAACGCGTTCTGAAATCCGTCTTCTGGTTATCTTCATCCTTCACTTTAATCTGATGGTAACCCGACCTCAAATAAATCTTACTAAACACACGAGCATCCACCAATTGGTCCATCAAGTCATCTATTCTTAGAAGCAGATACTTGTTCTTAATTGTCACTTTATTCAACTGTCTATAATCAACACAAATCCTCATACTTCCATCTTTCTTCTTTACTAACAACACTGGAGCTCCCCACGGCGATACACTTGGTCTTACAAACTTATTTTCAAGTAACTCCATCAATTGCTTATTTAACTCTGACAATTCATATGCAGACATCATGTATGGTGCCATAGACACAGGTCTTGTACCAGGTACAAGATCAATTGCAAATTCAACTTCCCTCTCCGGCGGTACATCAGGAATTTCATCGGGGAAAACATCAGGAAATTCACACACCACCTGCAATTCCTAAATTATAGCTTGAGTCTCTATAGATATCGACTCCGTCAACAAGATCATTTGTGTTTCCTCTTGCATCAACTTTCTCAACTATTTAGCAGACAACAGACTATCTTTCTCTTCTTCAGGAGTAGAAACCTCACAGACTTGTCATAACAGTTAATATGAACATAATTACGCTCTAACCAGTTCATACCCAAAATCACATCCAAACCTCTTAACAGTAAACAAACCAAATCAACATCAAAGTCATTGTCTAAGATCGATAAGGGACACTTTAAACACACAAAATAAGTAGTCACCGACCCCTTGGTTAGAGTATCGACGACCATTTCTCCATTCATAGAAGACAACATAAGACCCAATATTTCAACATAATCAGCGGCAATAAAACAATGAGTAGCACCGATATCAATAATAGTAATTAAAGGAGTACTATTAATGAAACATGTACCTCTGATAAGTCTGTCCTCATCAGCTATTTTATCCTCAACCAAAGCGAACACTTTACCACTTATCTGCGCCCTCTTTCGTTTCTTACACTGACTACCGATGTGCCCTTCTTTACTACAGTTGAAACAAATCACATCCTTATGCTTGCACTCAGATACAACATGTCCGTTCTTACCACAACGAAAAAACCTCTTTACTTCAGTAGTACACACATTACTCTTATGCCCAGGTTTCCCACATTTAAAACAAACCACACCAGCAGGAGCATCTCCTCCACTAGTCCTCTGACCCTGAGCAACTTTCCGTTTACCTTTACTAACTGGGGAATCATAAGGCTTACCACGATTCTGTTGGTGCTTACCCCTCTTCTCACTGATAATCTTGTAATGAGCATTATTATCCTCTTCATAAATTCTACAACTATCAATCAAATCAGCAAAGACACGGACCTTATGGTATCCCACTTCCTTCTTGATCTCTAGGCGCAACCCGTTCTCAAACTTGATACACTTCGAAAACTCAGCATTTTCCTCAGCGTAGTGCAGATAAAACTTAGCCAACTCAAAACTTTGCAGCATACTCAACAACCGACATATTCCCTTTCTTCAGCTCAAGGAACTCGATCTCCTTCTTACCACGGACATCTTCAGGAAAGTACTTCCTCAGAAATTCCCTATGGAACACAACCCAAGTGGCATTCTCACCTGCAGCTTCCAATCTCTAACAAGTCTCTAACCACCAGTCATCAGCCTCAACTGCTAGCATATGAGTACCATATAGAACCTTTTGCGCTGGAGTGCATTCCATCACACGGAATATTCTCTAAATCTCTTTCAACCAATCCAATGCTCCATCAAGATCATACATTCCCTTGAACGTAGGCAGATTCTCTCTCTGGAAAGTCGCCAAGCTACGAGATCCAGCATTCCCGTCAGCATTCGGCTGATTCTCCATCACATGAGTCATTGCTTCTAGAGCAGCAGCAAGTGGAGCATCATTCCTTCCAGTCATCTCAACTTATTACTATAAAATAAATAACGGTTAGAACTCAAATTAACAATACTCGATTGTTAGACAACTACGAGTCAACAATGAGGTCGGACCAACCTTTGCTTTGATACCAACTTTGTAACACCCCAATTCTACCCGGTAATTATAGACGTAAATCAGAGTTATAAAATTCATGCAACTGAATCAGGATGCCACAAATTCAACTTTAAAAACACATTACATTCATCGTGGATACATAACACTTTAAAACTTCGGATGAACTATCAGCATAATAATTTAATCTCTTAATTCAACAATTTAAACATCTACGCAGCGGAATTCTTAATAACATCTTTTTCCATCGTTACAGCAACTTCAAAATAACACATACTTAGAAACAATCAAATTAAAGTTCAACAACTAAAATAATCAATAATTAAAAGCAACAAGCGTTCATCCCCCCGAGTGTTACGTATCAGAGCAATGACACTGACTCGAACTACTGAAGGTATACAACCTTCACTCTGGATTACCTGCACGTAACCAACGTAAGGGTAACATTCAAACAGAAGGGGTGAGATATATAACAATATAATAAAGCGTATGATAAATAATATATTAAAATAGATCACATAATCATCACCATTTATCATCTTATAACAACAATAATCGCAACAGAATACCAACGATAATACACATCAATACACAGCTTCTTTATGCAATCATATAATGCGACTCAATACTATGTAAGTGTATGTGGTACCATTGGAGCAGAACTCCCATCTCAAATAATTTCCAATAAATAGAGGCATCAACAAGGCACAAGCCTTCATCTTAATATTCGACAATACATCTTAACGAGCATCAGCTCCATCTTGAAATGCATGTATGCGACACAATCATGAATGTAATGACAACACCACATTTAACAACATCTCAAAATAACATCATCGTTGGCCAGAAGCCTACATCTTAATAGCTGCCAATCATTAGAGGCATCTCAACATCTTTCATCAACATCATTGATCCACATAATTCATCAAACATCATTTATCAACATAATTCATAAAACATCATTTATCATCGCATAATCTCATAAACATCATTTATCAACATCATTCATAAACGTCATTTATCAACATAACTCACAGCAACTCAACCATACAACAATACAGCAATAGATCGTCAATCTCGCAACGTTGGCCATAGGCCTACAACATGATATTGCCTATAATTAATTAATCATCTAAGGCTTACTTCTAAATTATCAAACCTATACATATTATTCATTCTGTAATACTACATTATTATCCTCATTAATCTTGCTGTTACGAACCAAACAGTAATCTTTAATCATCTCATCCTCATCATTCTTCACAAAAATCAACATAGCGATTAACGCGGGGACTAACTCTAATCCTAATTTGGATACTAGGATTATCTTTCCTATTCTTCATTTTGATCCTTAAGAATGAAGTTCATCGCGTTAGCTATTCAACGCTTCGGATGGCACCTCAAACAGAGTCCGAAAACTCAAGTTACAGTCTTTTTAAAATGATTCTGTCAAAAACCAGACTACATGGATCGACGCGTAATGTCTTGAGTCGACACGTACTGGACTTAACACGCTACATGAGTCGACGTGTACTCCCTTTGTATCGACTCATACTGAGTCTGCAACACTGCATGTATCGATACATGCTCCTTTATATCGACTCATCTTGAGTCTAAAAGCCTGCATGTATCGACGCATGGCTCCTTCTTATCGAATCATCCTGAGTCTAAAAGCCTTCATGCATCGACGCATGGCTTTTGGGGTCGACACATACTGTTCTGCCATGGATATTTTCTGCGTTTTCACTACGATTTCCATACTTTAGGCCCTAAAAACATTCTCTAATCATAGATAATCATCAATTATAATTATCCTATAATTCTACATCAAATATACAGCATTAGGGCATCATTATTCATCTTTCAATCATCAATTCTCATCAAACAACAATGTATATAATTCAATCATAAACCAAATAATCTTTCACATCTAATCCCACATACCAATCATCATAAACCCTATTATAGAGTCAGAACCCCACCCTTACCTTGGATTGAAGGTTGCTATATAACTTTTCCGGTTGATTTCTGTTCTGCCTCTTTTCCTCCTTTCCAACAACTTTCACGTTCTCTTCTTCCAACCCTTATTTCTATCTCTCTTACTGCTTCTTTTTTTCTTATTATTTCTAACAATAATAAAATAATCCTATAATTCTCAAAATACCTTAATGGGCTTAAGACTACTACACCCCATTTTTACTACTTCTATTCCTTTAAAACAAGCCCGCATCAAATAATATTATCATTCTAATATTATCCCACAACTTAATAAAATAAATAAATCCAACTAATCACAACACATCAACTATCATCATAACACAACTTCACAATTATTCCAAAAATAATTTAATTAAATAATTAATTAAATTACGGGCGTTACAGCAACAAAGGTCACATATATACAAGCATGGGAAGTAAAATAAAGAGATGAAGGTGCTTAATCTGAAGGCTTGGGAGTGGTTGAACACAATACCTACAAAATCATGGTGTACAAATGATTTTTCATTTTATCCCAAATATGGTGTACTAATGAATAATGTATCTGAAGCTTTTAATAGCACAATACTAGTGTCTAGGGATAAACCAATCTTAACCATGTGTGAATGGATAAGAAACTATATCATGAATAGAAATGATAGCTTAAGAGAAAAAGTTGATAGGTGGCAACATAGAATAATGCCAGGACCTAGAATTAGGTTAGATAAATAAGTAGAATATGCTAGTATTAGATTCTAAACTGGTCAGGTGATACAATATGGAAAGTTGAACATATTCATACTAGACATAGTTTTATAGTGGACAACTAAAAGAACATGCACTTGTAACTTTTGGGAGTTGGTAGTCATACCATGTAGACATATAGTATATGCATTAGGCTTTAAGAACCAATTACCAAAAGACTACGTGGATGATTGTTATTCAAAGAAAACATATGTGACATGTTATGATTTGAATGTTAGCCCAATCAATGGCCAAGATAAGTGGCATGGGGTTGAAACTGAAGAGATGTTGCCTCTGTCATACAAAAGAGGCCCTGAAAGGCCAAAGAAATTGAGGTGGAGGGGACCTGATGAAGACCCTAACAAGGAAAGGACACAAGAATCTTATTGTTATACCAATTATTGTGTACATGGCCATAATGCAAGGAGTTATACAGTTTTGGTTCCTGACCCTGAAGCTCAAAAAAGAAAGGTATTAACTTAACTCACATGTGTTCTTGTTACAAACAGTTTATGTGTGATATTAATTGCATCATTTTATGTGAAAAAAAACTAAAGAAAATGAAACACAAACAACTCAAATTGGAGTTGTAGCAGACCAATAAACTCATCCTGAAGCTTTTATTGAACAACAACAAACTCAACCTGAAGCTTCAACTGAACAACAACAACCTCAACTTGAAGCTTCAATTAAACAACAGCCTAAAAGTCAATGTGATATGGACCAAAAATTTAAAATGCATGCATCAGATCTTTATGAAGCATTTGAGGCAACACAACCTCAACGCAATGTCAATGATCATACTTCACAAACTACATATTCAACTAAAGATGCTAGTGATCATGTCTCAATTGTGGAGGTTACGCATGTAATTACTTCACAAAACACAGGAGTTGGTGACTCACAAACCAACTGTATTATGTCTGCACCTATTTAAGAGGTTAACCCTACACCTACGGAAGTTGTTCATGCACCTCCACCTAAGGAAAGCCTCCTAGAAATCCTAAACCGGTTGAGTTTGGTATACTTATTAAGTTAAGGTGTTTGTTGTTAGCTTTAATGATATTGGCCTAATGCTTCTGTTTTAATTGTGTCTTTGTAGATAAAACAACTCGAACAAAAGGTAGAAAAGAAGTTAGAATTGAGGATAAGTGATAGAGTAAGGGTACTCAAATGCAAAAATCTCAAGGGAGATTAATGTTTTGGATTATGTTTTTATGTTATGTTGAACAAGATAATTACATTATGTATTTTCGCTTAAGCCTCTTTGTTTTGTATTAGGTATTTTGATTACATTACTGCTTTGGATTTAACCTTAGTGTTTGAATCTTTATATTTTAGATACATCATGTATTTTGGATACATTATCAAGCTTGTTTTATGTCCAATTTAAATGACCTAGTAACAATTTGCTTTTTTACCTCTAATATTATTTGTGTCACTTAAAATGCAAAGTAGTAGGAACAATAAAAGTGCAAACATATTTGGTTCAAAATTAAAACATCATTTTCATTCATCAAATGGTACATGCGTGAATTTTAAAAAACATTAATGTTACAAGGACTAAAATCCTAATACAACAAACAGATACAAACAAATGGGATTTACCACTATTTGGAATAAGCAAAGAAGAAACCCCATGACACAACCAACAATAGCTTCAACAGATTTCCTTTTCTTTTTTCCTTCTTCAACTTCATCTTCATCTTTGTCTTTTTTACAACCTCAATCTCCTTAATAATAGACCATAAATCCTTCAAACATCCGAGAAATTGCATCCACTTAAACTTCTGGAATCACTTTGTGAATTTTGTTCAAGGTCATCATCCCAAATGAACAACTTGTAATTAGACATTAACCCTGAATTTTGACACTTTCAAAATATCTTTTTAGGGTTTTCAATTGAGTTTGATATAAACATTTTTATGTCTCTATTGCAATAACAAATGGGTACTTGAATGTGATGTGAATTTGCAGACAACGACGAAGTCATGGTCATTTAGATGTTGAAGGTGCAGAGAGGAAGAAGAAAGTGCAATGGTGAAGAGAGAGGGAAGATTTGAAAAAGAGAGAGTGCAATGGTTTTTTATCCACATGTGTTTATGAAAAGAATAAAAAAATGATAAATCAAATGCCAAGTCATCACCGACTGCCAACTCAACTTTTTTTAACGGACCATTGACACCAGGGACTAAAACCAACATGAAATGGATATATGGAAACCTGCACACAAAAACAAGATTCAGAGACTAAGTTCAAAATATCGCTAACTTACAGGGACGAGAACATTATTTAAGCATTTCTTTTTTGTTGTAACACAGTAGCAAATCAGTAAAGATGAAAGCAGAAAAATAGAATGATCAAGTTAGATAGAGAAGATTGGCTAGCGGGGCGCCGATAACGAGAAGAAACAGTGGTTGATTGAATCCTCAAGGCAACAAATTATTGTTTGAACTAAAAAAATTATGTGTTTTTATTAAGAAGATTAATTTTTCCAACTATAGTTTTCTAGTACACCACATGAAATTATAAAAATACCCTTGAAAATCGAAAATATATTTTTGGTACGCACCTTGCCAGACATAAATTATATAAAAAATAGGATGCAAACCGGAAATAAAATTTTAATTGCAACCGTAAATATATTTCCCGTTGCGCCCAAACACACACAACAATTACGTGGCCTTGGAATCCAAGCTCAAGCTAATATAGAAACCGTAAATATATGTACAGTTGTAATCAGATGTATATTTCTGGTTTGTGTTTAGACTTAAATGCGCGCTGTCTTTTCCTCTCCCTTTACAGAAATATTTTCAAACACAAAATTAAAACACACAAAACACCCGACCCTCTCAAACCTCATTGTTACAAAATCAAACCACTTTGCAAAAAATTCATCAGGAGTTGTCAAGTATCAGTTAACTTAAGTGTTCAACCACATTCAGTCAAGAAAAATCATCAATTGTAAGTTGTTTTTGGGTTTTATGAAGTTTATGTAATTTAAGCTACAAATTGTGATTTAGGGTAGAAATTATGAGTTATTTAGTATTTTCAATGTTAGTGAGTCATAAAAAACGTGTTTGAAACATCTTTTTATGATCAATGACCATTATTTTGAGGTCATTTGTGACTCTGCTACGCTATTGACAAAGCTTTGAAATTCCATGTGGTACCGAAAATGTATTTCTGATTTTCATTTTAACGTTGAAGAAAATTGGAAATGCATTTTCGATTTTAGTTTGTTTCTATTTTCCCCTTATTTTTGAATAGTCCTTGTGAAATGCATGGATATGGATGACTTGTTACAGATGAGGCCCGGAATACTATTGCTCTAAATGACTGGAGCTACGTGGACGGTTATATCATATGATTCTTCAGAGTGTTCCATCCATACTTAGTACAGAATGCTCCAGAAAATCCACTGAGGCCAACTCATCGGGAGATTCTAGAGGAGGAGCAGATTACGATCGATCATGCCACTGATGTGTTGTCTAAGTGTCGTTGTATCATGGAAATCGTGCATGCAGATATTGATGGAGGTTTGTTTCCTCATGGATCTGATGTTAGAGGTGTCCTAGATGTCATTATGGAGGAGACTCAGAGGGATCAGCTTTACATGAGACAGCGGAGGAACGCCGAGAAGGTGACAGACCGACTCAGAGTCCACTATACTCAGTAGTCTTTGATGTTGTTTATGTATTTTGGTTATCGTTTTTTTATTGTATTCAAATAATATTTTGGGTTACCCTCTATATTGATTACGGACACCTTTTATATTGTTTACTGCTGTCTATTTATATATGTCTTTGTAATATATTTTGTTGTATATGTCTTTGTATTCAATGCGAAACAACACGCAAAAAGAGCTACTGTGAACATAAACTTTTTAGGCACTGTCTTACAGAAATCATAAATATATTTTCGATATATATTTTCGATTCGGTTTACAAATGTATTTCAATTTCTAGTCAAGTTTTAACGGGAAAAAAAGTGCGCAAGAAAAATATATTTCCGATTTTAAAAAATATTTTAAGAAATATATAAGATATTTCTTTAGATTATAGGTTGGAGAAAAAAAATGCTCTTTATTAAAAGAAAGAAGATACAAACGTGACTTGATGTCCCACAAAAAAGTCACTAAAGCGTGATCCGTGAATTCATGTTCTCTAAATTCACTAAACATGAAAGTAGGGTACAAATAAAGGTAGACACTAAGATCTACGTTTAAGAATTCACATCATTTAGTAAGAATGTTACTAGCATACAACCACAATTTTTTTCTTTAATTTCTGCCTTACATCACACTAATAAATTTTTACGTTGGTATGAATGAAATAGTATTTATTAATATATTTTCAGTGCAACCAGATTTACAAATTCTAACAAATCCCAACCGAATTGTGTAATCTGGAGAAAGTCAATGGACACAATCAAAAAAAAATCAGGGAGTTAAAAACCTTGAACCTTTACAAAAAAAAATTGAGTTCGGGGACGGATGCAAATGTTCGAAAGAATAACAGTTAATTTTAACTGTATTTAAATGCTTTTATTGGCATAGTTGGGTTACAACTGCACCTAACAAGTTCCCAATCAACACTCTTAAATCGTAATGTGATTATAATATACAATAGTGCTGGTGCTGCTGAATAGGGCAACCTACATAATAGTCCTTTCCTATTATGATGTTCAACAATAATACAATATGTACATCTGAAAAGAGATTACAATGTGGTATATAATCTTCCCTTTTCATCTGCCTACAATTGTAATATACAGTTTATGATTAGACCCCCGCCAATGTCTTATGAATCCCTAAGAATTCACTTCATTCTGAGATATTTGAAATTTACAAAGGATGAAGGAGTCTGAGCTAGGTAGGTACAAGTGCCAATATCTGATTTCTTATGATGCCCATACATTTCTGTATCTCACCATATACTGGAAGATTCTTTGAACAAAATGGCTGCAAACTGGAGACTGCAGAATCTAATACCTGTGCAACATCAGCTGGGGGAAATTGTCTTTCCGTACACTTCTGCATTTTGTTTTAACAGAGATGTATCATGATGCAGGTAAAAGATTCATAAACAGGAAAATTGATTGAACTTCAAATCATTTAGAAGGGGTGTTCAAATAATTTAGTAGGTTAATTAAATATTGAGAAGTTCAGCTGAAGTATGTATTTTCAACTACCGGACCTCTCAATATTTAATTAACCTGTTTACTGTACATTCAGAATTTCTTTTGTAGTATGTGAGGATTTAGATAAAGCTCTCTTTGTCTAACCTATTTGATTCACAGAATAAAAGACAGTTTGTGAATTAACAGAGGTAGCAAGAAAAATATTTAAATAGACTAGAATAGAGAACACAGGTTTGAAATTTAAAATACTCAGTAGAAGATTTTAAGAAGAAAAACTAAAGGACCTCACCAAAAGAACATGATAGAAGACATCATATATTTAAAAAAGAAAAGAAAAGAAAGCAAAAGGCACGGGATATGATTGTCCGTGTCAATGGTAAAAGATGGTTAGTGGTTACCACAGAATCAGGTATAGTAGAATTACACAGAATACAAACAACTATGAACAGAAAGTAGTGAGTGGAGATTGATTGAAAAGCGTTGCAGTAGACCGAAAATTCGGCGGTCATATGAATTACCTGAATCATGAGCAGTGTAGCTAGACAATGAGATATGAGTTCTGAGGGAATTTTCATTTCATTTTGATCAGATGAAATGTTAAGTTCATCATCTTGTACATGACACCTTGCTAAAATGTTTAATGTGCTGCTAGCATTCAATTGATCCCGAGAAGCCAAAGTCATAGAATCCATGGGCAGAGAACTTGTGACCGAAGCGGTAGAGTCATCAACCAAAAGCCGGTAATTAATAAAATTTATTGCATCCTCAATTCTTTCAACCTTACTTTCTGTCTTCGTATAAACTGACATTGCCTGCAATGTTTATTTACAAGAGATTATAGTCAAATGTAGATCATCATATATCTTCGTCACCAAGAGAGTTTAAAATGATAACATGAAGAAAGGTACTCTACTAATGTCTTTTAGTTGAGTCATCAAGGAAGACATGAAGAAAATCTAATTATAGCAGGCAATTTTTCAAAATATTTTTGCTTTAAAGTATCAAATCTCTCTTATCCAAACCAGAAATTTACCTGTATTCTAGTTATATATTTAACATCTTTTAAACATTTTCTCTTAGTAATCCAAATTAATCCTCCCTAAGAGGAGAGGCATTTGATCTTTAATAGATGGGGTCTAACTGTTACTTTCTAGTGCAGCATATGCAGGTCATGTTTTCTTTTTTGGAAATTTGGTATCCGGCCCTAGATTCGACTAATTAGGGGGACCAATTCGACCGTCCACTAGTGAGGGCCCAATTGAAACCAGAGTTTTGCTTTGTATGGGCATGTCCAACACTGAAATTGTTAGCACCGGTGGAATTAGAGCTCGAGACCTTGAGAGAAACACACTCTTTGGTCCCAAGCCTTCACCTAGAGGTTGTATGCAAGTCATGTTATACCACAAAACGAGAACAAGTTTTAAATATTTGGTTTGAACAGCAAGTATTACAACATATGTTAATCCTAAGTGTTTTATTTTCTTTAAGTTTGTAATGAATACATGTTCCATTTAATAATTAGATGCAAATATAGCAGTCATTCTCTACCTGGGTAGCTTGAACAACCATGGTCCGGGCTTTTCTTCTAGAACTTTCAACAATTTCAGCTATATGACTTTGAGATATAGATTCCTGGTTGTTGCAAGCTGAACAATTGGAAGAGCTAGCCTGACAGCCAGGATCATCGAGATTTGCCATGGGCTTCAATGACAAAACTGAGGAAGTTGCTTGATATGCATTGCGTTGCCTCAAGCAAAACAAGCCAGAAGAAACCTGTAGAAGCGCAACCAACATGTGCAATTGTAAATTACTTGAATTGGAACAGGAAGGTGTAAAAATAGAAAACAAAGGATTAAATTCTGCTTAATGGTCAAGATTCATGCCTGTTCATTTGCTTCAGTTAATTGCTTTAGCACCGAAGCATAATTCCTTTTAAAAGGTTCTGAATCTTTCACCGAGTTGTCTCCGCATTTCTGGCTTTCAGATACCTCGTCATTCATGTGCTTCAGTTCAGACAACACAAGTTCCTAGAAGTCCAAAATTAACAGTTTAAAACTCACTTTTGAAAATGGGGTTTTAACAGTTGGTATTTTCTTTTTATAATAAGTTATAACTAAAGAGGATCAGTGGAAAAAACTGAGATGTTTTTAGGCGGTACCTTCTTTTCTAGAGCACGAGTCAATTCTGAAATAGCTAATATATCAGCTTCTTTTGAATGGACTCGTTCAAGAAAGGAAGATTGAGAACTTGATGCTGATTGGCCATTACAAATCTCACTGCCCGCAACTTTTGCATGTGATTTGCAGCTAGAAGAAAACCCCTAAGGAAAAAAGAGGAAGAAAGAAAACTCATTATAGGTAAAAAGAGTTTAAATTTATCCACTAATAGCAAACTACTCGTACTCATTATTTAATAATGTTTAACATTTATGAAGCTTGGTTAGAGGTGTCGCGGTGTCTCACATTCATATGACACGTGTTGGACACCTCATATCATACAAGTGATGTAAAAATATCTTTTTTTCTTTCAACACTAGTTCAATGTCCAACACCCATATAACACATGTATGAACATCTCGGATAATTCAAACAATTGTCTCAAAATTATTTAATTTTACTGCAACATACATTAAACATTAGTTAGACACTTCTACAAATATTAAAGATGTGTCGAAGCAATCATCATCAGTGCCAAGTTAAAATTATTAAACTTGATTAACATTTTTATCTTTTTTTGTTAGTAGATGGATAGATAAATGTAAAATACTACACTGATATATATATATATATATATATATATATATATATATATATATATATATATATATATATATATATATATGTGTGTGTCTCCTATGTTTTTACATATAAACTGTGTCAACATGACCGTATTGTGTATGTTGTCCGTGTCGGAGTGCTTCATAGATCATTATTTATTGGTTTTGTTTAACTGTATATATTGTTTTTTTACTAAATATAACAAATACAGGATAAGTATTTTTATTCATCATGGCACATACAATTATAGATAAGTTATCAAAATCGTCTATAATCAAAGAAATCCAATTACTTTGTTCAAACAAAATGAGTTTGATTGAAGCAACTAAAATAAGAATTTTTAAATTCCTCTAAATGTTCATTTTTCTTTTACAATCCCTTAAAAATGTTTTATTGTCATCCAAACACAGCAGGATTTGTAACAACCAAATCATCACCAGAAGATAATCTAATGTCAAAATCAAAATAAATACGCACGTGCTTTAATAAAGTACTGCTTACATGTAATGCGGGTAGTACACAGCGACCTTTTATGGCATCTGAGTTCTCACTTTGGGACAATATTGTATGCTCGGAGATCTTTCTGTGACTTATTTTTCCATTATGCGTAAGCTCACTAAGGTTCTCATTTATTCTAGCAGGAGAGATATGGTGTCTTATCAGAGACACGGGCATATTTTCAGATGTATACAAAGGCATGCAGTCAATATCCTGCAATATTAAAATATGTGTCACATTATGCTATTAGTTAGAGAAAACAATCAATTGATCACTCTATCTAAGGTTAGGCAAACAGGATTGGAAGTAGGATGGAAGAGCAATGCAGATATTCAAAACCAAATTACCAAATAAACAGTATTCAGAATCTCCAATAACGGCAAATAACCTCTAGTTAAAATCAAAATTCTGCTTAGATTGTTTAAGAGACAGCAGGACCAGACCGTAGGATGGCATGTAGGACTAAAATGATATCACTATTAACTTCCAATGCATATTGAGGCATTGAATTTTATTAAATTAAGATCAAAGTCTTAAATTAAAACGTTAATAACTACAACGTGCCAAAAAGTTAGCATTAGTCATTGCAAACTCACCAAAACTAAAATACCATCATTTATCTAATTACAATGTATCCTATCTCAATTGTCATAAAAATTCAAAAAGTATAAGTCAGGAATGATTAAATACCCACATATTGTGCTGCAAATTTCACATATTGGAAAAATAACTTCCATTTTATGCATAAAATACCTCCCCTTGGTATATGAAGGTATTTTAATAATAGTAATAATAATAACGGCAGATCATTGCACAAGGCTCCGCCCTTTTGTCAAAAGAGAAGGAAACTTACCATGACAAACTCAACTCCAAGTTCATGCTGGTCAAACTGAACCCGGTATCTACAATGGTCAACAGTCAATATACTGCCATCATGAATCTCCCTTGTCTTTGGGTGAATAGCAATAACTCGCTGCCCAACAATTAAAGGCTGGGCCAAATCAGCAGGTAGGCCTTCCTTGGTACCAGCAAGAACTTCAGCATAATGTGATCTGACAGATTCCCGGTACTGATTAAGTTTATGTTTTTCTTCTATCAAAAATTGCTCTGAAAATCTTCGTGGTCTACCAAGAGAACTGCATAAATGAAGTATGTTGTGATATTTTTGGTAAGGACCAATCTTAAAAGCTTAAGTGCCTTTCTGGAGAACACCCAAATAAACGTTTAAGGCATTTTTCATTCACAAAAATCAAGTTTTGCTGTACTTGAAGTTATCTGAGTGATATTTTATGTTCATTGAAAGTAGGTTTGCTGTAAGTAGAAATCATTGAGGAACTGAAATTTTTAAAAATTACTATTGAGAAGGTTTCTTTTTAAGTGAAGAAATTTACATTTGCCTTCAAAAATAACTCTCTTATCTATCCTACCATTAAAAAAAATTGGCTCTTGCAAAGTAACTTTTAAATTTATCATTCCCAATGCAAATTAATTACTAAAACCTCTGTTATAAAAATAAATTAAATGATTTTTTTCAAAATTAATTATTCCAAAATTAAAAACAGAGGGGTCCAAAGCTGTTACTTGTTAGGTGAAGATATATGACTGATTCATCACTCAGACAAATCTTAAGGATAAGCAAAAATTGAAATCGTGACCATTCAGTAGTAAAGGCTCTAGTACTATATGTCAACAATAAATTCAACCCAAAAAGCTTATACTATCATCAAGTGGAAATACATGAATGCTTTTATATCTTTAAAAGATTCATCTAGAATGTGATGGTAGTATAGGAAGAAGTAAACATAAGCATTTAAAATCAAATACCTTCTAATGACTCCCCACTCAATCCGAGTCAATCTGGGAACATGACCCAGTCCAACATGGTCTAAGTACTCTACAAACTCTCTCTTTGAAAACCATGGGTAATCAATAGCACTATAAAACCATTCAGAGGTGCACCATCGCCGCATTTGATATGAAGATAGACAATTAGTAAGCTTTCCCTGAAATAACAAACCAAAGTCATACAATTGCTAATATAAGATTAAAAATTCAATATATGCCACTGTGCATAAAAGGTAGAAAAATAACCTTGTGACGTTCAATACTATTCCACCAGTAAGAAGCAATGGATTTTTCAGACACTCTATGATCTTTTTGTACCATTGGTTTTGGTTTTTCCATCTTTCTTCTAGGTCGGTCTCTGCTTACTAGACTAACTTGGTTAGTAGACAAAACTTTTATAGGGGAAAAAGATGAGCCATCCCTTTCTGCTTTGTCAATAATATTTGAAGACATATTTCCTAGGGATGTCACCATTTTCAATTGTCTGGAATGAGCTGTACTGACAGATGATCGCTTGCCTTTAACCAAGGACTTCTTTACCTCATCAGTAACCTACGTTATATATATATATATTGGATAAGGTATATTAGAGTATAGTTAAGAATAGAAGTATTAATACTATAATAGCCTTGTAAATGACTGACATGTGTCAAGTCTAGAACAGTAGCTGACCTGCTATAGCAGATCACACAAGTTGCTACTATAAATGCAACTGTGTATCACCTCTTGTAACTAACTTTTACAATAACAGAATTCTGTTCTAACAGAAATGGAAAGTTCATCTTTGATTTCTATAAAGGTAAGTCAGCATACGAACATATACAAGTGCAATGCGTACAAGACATACCTTATGGCAAAGCAAGGCAGTTTCATATAGAAGGTGAAATACATAGAAATTTTTTCCAAGAGCTAAGTGTATAAGCAACTACACTACTACTTAATGTAGACTAGATAATGTAAAAATATGATACATAGATGATAAAGTGCAATTCAGTAAGGATTATGATGTTGGCAGACCAAACCTAGATTGTATTATTTTAATCATTTAACCTTTTGGGCCTTAAGATTTTCTCTAATTCATATTCTTTGAAAGACCAAACAGTGAGCTGATTGAGGAAAAGAGTATTTTTAATGCGTGACCAAAAATTGTTAATAGAATTAGTTGAAGGATTGATAATTGGGAAAATAATTAAGTACTCGTACAAAACTATGATTGGGGATTATCAAAGTTACAAAGTGAAAACATGACTCTATAACTCCTTCTATTGAATCCTCTTAACTGTGTTTTTACTGTCATTCCTAATAGTTGTGATTGTTACTTTGAATCAAACATTGTTTTTGGCAGCCTAAATAATGTAGGGTCTTATTAACTTAATTAACTTAATTACTGTTAATCCTGCAGATACTACAATAGTCTTTTATACTACAGTTGTGGACTTTGAGGAGCACTAGTAGAGATGTGATAAGAGCATTTATATACAACATACCCCCTTGGGAAAGTGAAACTCGCCAAAAAAAATTAACCTGTTAGGTGAAGGCTTAATAGTGGTTTTGTTACATCTCTAAGACCCTAACAAAATAAAATAAACAAGTATATAAATCTCGCTGTTTAGATTTTATAGCAAATACAACACAAGGTGGGAAAAGCGATGTCATGCATGTCTTACGGCCACAATATAAAAACAAAAGAAAAACAAGTTTTATGAATACCAAGTTGAAACAGAGTCTAAGATGTTTTTTGAATAGTAAGGCCACTACAAACTATTGTAAGTCAAACAACATAAATGTCTGTTCTTTACAAAAAAGAAAAATTAATGAAGAATTATTTATGAAATAGTTGTGAACATTATCATACTTTGACTAAATATCTAAGATAAAGTAAGAAACAACTAGTCATCAACTGAGACTGGCTAGTGTATTTTACCACAAACATAAATTGATAACACATAAGAGAACAGAGCACTTTAAATGGCAACAACACGCCTTAGATCCTTATATTTAAATTTATGTCCTCAAAACATAAAAGTTAAATCATGACATTTAAATCCATGTATTTTATTCAATCTCAATTGCAAGTTCGCAACCATATGTTAGCAATAGATCTCCTATTGTGAGGACCTATTCTAGGAGAAAGTCCATTAATACAATTGTGCCGGGTGGCACTGAAAATGGGTAACTATAAAAAGTAGTTTGTTAATTTAATTAGGCATGGAGTTTATTAAATAGGAACTGGTTGGTTTTGGAGAGGGCAGGCTATCAATTTCCTGCCATTTGTTTATTTTTCTGTAACTGCTATAAGTGCACTGTCAGAAACTACCTATACAGTTTTGGCCTACAGAACTGCTGCAGTACTTGTGTATTCGTTATTGTTCATCAATATTATGCTAGCATAATCAGTATATACATTGACTTAGATACCAGTTCTAATAACACCTTCGAATACCAGACAGAAGTTTCGTAAAATATTAACAGTAAAATTGGCTGGCATTTCAATCCAATGTTACCAGTTCTGTTTAAAATCAAAATCAGTTGGAAAAAAAGAGAGAGAACAAGCAGGGACCTCTCAGAAGAGATGAGTCGAATTATATATTAATCTGCTAGTAATAAATAATTTCATACCTTGAATTTCTGGGAACCACTTATATGAGAACCAGTATGTGTTTCATCAATCTGCAACAAACAAGATGTTTCTTAGTTGCACACTATATGCCAAAATACCAGACAGAAAATGTAGTGAAAGTGAAAAACCATCAATTTACCAATTGAATGCTGGAAAATAACTAGTTCTTACTTTTAAGGTAGCTGATTTTTGTTTTCTTTTCCTGCTTCCAGCATTAAGCTGGTATGCTCCCTCTGCTTTGGGAGCAGCAGCTCCTTTATCAGAAAAAACCTTGCCGGATTTTCTGGAACTGTTTCCATTATCTGTTTCCATTTTAGACTCATCATCCATATTATGCTTTTCTTCATTGAATTGCGCAGATGATTCTAAGACACAGAAGACAGTATATGAAAATTACACAATCATAAAGAATAAAGGAAAACGATTGTCATCGACTAAATAGATATTTTCTTTAGGGTAAAAAGAGCAAATTTGTAACATATTGTGCCGTTTATGAATATCTAAAAGCATACATGACAGAAAATGATACGGTAAAACAGGACAAAAGAAAAAGAAACGATCAATTAAGTGAAGCATGTAAAAAGTTATTTAGAATTACTATAATAAAAAATATACCAGGTTAAGTTAAATATTTTCCAGAATATTAAAAGGTAAAGCTCAGTTGATGAATTATTAAAGAAAGAAGAAGGGTCTCACTAAAGGGAAGATATTGGCCGGGCTAAAGATAATTGTTATGCTGAATTGTGGTGGTAAAATAGTTGAGAATGAAGTCATTTAAGATTTTTCTTTGGAGATAGATGAGATGAGCAGTATTTCTATATATTGAATTAGGAGAGACTAAGAGACATTTAGGTTAAACCGTGTGTTTTGAAAAGCACTATGGAGACTTTATTATATATAGAGAGATTATAATTAATGCTATGATATAGTCGATGTGGGACTATTCTACATACAAATATTAAGTTTGAGCATATAAGTCAAATGCACCAAGCTTGCCACATATAATTAGTTCTGGGACTTCGCAGAGATTTTGTAAACACATCTGCCAATTGATCATTCGAGTTGACAAAGCTTGTGGTGATGTCTCCTGATTCGATCTTCTCTCTAACAAAGTGACAATCAATCTCAATATGTTTAGTCTGCTCATGGAAGACCGGATTTGAAGCAATGTGCAATGCAGCTTGATTATCACAAATAAGTGTCATTGGTCTTGGTTCTTCAATTTTAAGTTCCTTGAGCATCTGTTTTAACCAAACAAGTTCACATGTTGCCATCGCCATGGCTCTATACTCTGCCTCGGCGCTTGATCTTGGAACTACATTTTGTTTCTTACTTTTCCAAGATATAAGGTTTCCTCCGACAAGTACACAATACCCAGAGGTGGATCATCTATCAATTGGTGATCCTGCCCAATCAGCATCGGAGTATCCAACTATCTGAGTATGTCCTTTATCTTCATACACTAAACCTTTTCCTAGAGCACATTTGATGTATCTCAAAATCCGAATAACAGCATCCATGTGTTTCTGACAAGGGGAATTTAGGAACTGACTTACCACACTGACTGCAAAAGAAATGTTTGGACGAGTGATTGTGAGATGATTCAACTTTCCAACCAATCTTTTATACCTTCCCAAGTCTGATAGGCTCCCCCTGATTGGGTAGTAGTTTAACACTTGGATCCATAGGAGTATCAGTTGGTTTAGCGTTCAACAAACATGTTTCTTCCAAAATATCCATAGCATATTTCCGCTGAGAAATCACCAAACCATCTTTAGATTGGGCTACCTCAATACCCAAGAAATATCGGAGTTTACCAAGATCTTTTGTCTGAAATTGATTCGAGAGATGTTTCAACTGGAGTATTCCCTGCTCATCACTACCAGTTATGACAATATCATCTACATACACAATAAGATAAATACACCTTTGGACTGAGTGACGATAAAAGACGGAATGGTCAGCTTCACTGCGGACCATATCAAATTGCTGTACTACAGTGCTGAATCTGCCAAACCAAGCTCTCGGGGATTGTTTAAGACCATAAAGAGACATGTGTAACCTACAAACCATATTCGATGACTCCCCCTGGGCAACAAACCCAGGTGGTTGCTCCATATATACTTCCTCTTCAAGATCACCATGTAAAAATATATTTTTGATGTCAAGTTGATGAAGAGGCCAATGTCGAATGGCTGCAATGGCTAGAAGAAGTCTAACAGATGTCATCTTGGCTACGGACGAGAAGGTATCACTATAATCCAATCCAAAAATCTGAGTGTATCCTTTGGCTACCAAGCGAGCTTTAAATCGATCAATCTTACCATCTGGACCAACTTTCACTGTATAAAGTCAACGACAACCTACTAAAGATTTCCCAGGGGGTAGAGGAACCAGTTCCCAGGTACCACTGCTTTAAAGAGCACACATTTCATCAATCATTGCTTGCCTCCACTCAGGTGAGATAATGCTTCACCTGGAGTGTTAGGAATAGAAACAGAAGACAAAGAAGACAAACAAGTATATTGCAAAGGGGAAAGACGATGATAACATAAATCAATATAATATGGAGAAGGATTTCGTGTTTGACGTATACCTTTTCGAAGGGCAATCGGAAGATCGGAATCAGGTTGCAAGATCGGATCCGGTGATGGCGAGAGCGTCGGAGGAGAGTCTGCAATGACCTCAGGGACATGTACGACCTCAGGGACAGGTACGACAGACGTTGGTTGACGACGCTGATATGTTTGAAGTGGACGAGAAGTCGGAGGGTTAACCGTAGGGTTATCTAGTGGGCCAGGTTCCCTAGAATGATGGGGGATAATGACATATGGGACTTCCGGAAGAGGTGTGGGAGTACTCTCCTGAAAGGGTTCTGGAGTTACTTGGCTGGACTCGAAATATGGAACAGACTCGAAGAATGTGACATCGGCCAACATGAGGTATCATTGTAGGGTATGTGAATAGCAACATAACCTTTTTGGGATCAATGATATCCAAGAAAAACACACTTTAGTGATCGAGCTGATAGTTTATCAAGACCAGGAGAGAGATTGTGTACAGAACATGTAGACCCGAAGACTCGGGGAGGAATTGGGTGAAGGGGGGAATGGGGTAAAAGGATTGAATGAGGGATTTTATTGTTAAGGACAGATGATGGCATGCGATTTATAAGGTAACATGCCGTTAGCACAGCGTCTCCCTAAAACCGAAGTGGAACATTACCATGGAGAAGTAGGGTCCGAGTGGTTTCTACAAGATGCCGATTTTTGCGTTCGGCTACCCCGTTTTGTTGAGGTGTATGAGGATAAGATGTTTGGTGGAGAATACCATTACTGGACATAAAATTTTGAAATTGTTGGATAAATATTCACGAGCATTATCACTTCTTAAGGTACGAATAGACACACCAAACTGAGTTTTTATTTTTTTGTAAAAATTTTCAAAAATAGAAAATAATTCTGATCTATTTTTCATTAAAAATAACCATGTGCAACGTGAAAAATCATCAATAAAGGTGACAAAATACCTAGACTCAAGAGTAGAGATAGTACGTGAGGGACCCCAAACATCAGAGTGAACTAAAGCAAAAGGGGATGAAGCTCGTTTATTGACCCGATTGGGAAATTGACTACGAGTGTGTTTCCCTAACTGACACGACTCACAATGTAAATTAGATACTTTCGATAAATTTGGCATCAACTTCTGTAATTTGGGAAGACTAGGATGACCTAACTGAGCATGGATTGTGAGTGGAGAATCTTTGGCTGAGCATGTCTGAGATGACACTGAGAGGTAATAAAGACCTTGAGACTCGCATTCGACGCCAATTGTCCGTCCTGAACTCCGATCCTGCAGGGTGACATTACTTTTAGTGAAGGTGACAATACAATCAAGAGAACGACTTAAACGACTGACCGAAAGTAAATTAAATGGACAATTAGGTACATAGAGAACAAAAGTAACAGAGAGAGAAGGTAGAATTTGAACAGTACCAATTCCTTCGGATCGAGTCTGAGAACCATTGGCAGAAGTTATTGTAGGTAAGAAACCAGAGGTAGAGAGGGAAGAGAAAAGATTTTTATTACCAGTAACATGATCAGACGCACCAGAATCAAGGACCCAAGGTCCAAGAGGAGATGATTGAGAGAAGCAAACAGATGAATCATCAGTGTGTGCAACCGAAGCAGTAGAATCTGAGTTTTGATAATTCTGATACCATGATAGGACTCAGTTAGTTGAGAAAGAATTGCCACGTGAGCGGCTGATTTACAAGGAATCAAGTGGACCCCAAGAGTGGAAAGTGTATTCTAGAAGGAAGGGTAAGAAGGGAATTGGTGGCTAGTTAGTTATAATATTGTGACGTGGCTTGAGTGAGGAGAGCACTTTGCAATCCATTTCCACGATATAAGGGATCAGAGGGAGAATGTAGATCTTACCTTGGATTATAGTGATTTACTAGCATGAATAGGGAGCTATAGCTTCCTATTAGGAGCCTAGCTCTTGTCAGATCTAGGGTTACATTCCCTTTTCTGTAACTGTTTCCCATTCATATTCACTAAAATAAAGCTCTCTTTTCCTCTGTTTTCTGCTTGTACTGTTATATTACTACAATTCTGTGTTTTAGTTCGTATCAAGTGGTCCGACCTACCGGATTCCGACGAAGGAGCCAGTGAATGCCACCAAAAAAGGTGACGTTAACGGTGTTCGCAAAGATGGAAGCCAGGGTCGAAGCGTTAGAGAGTGAGATCACAGAGGTGCGTTCAACTCTCGTCGAGATGCAGAACTCAGTAACGACAAACCATGCTAATCTGATAGCAATGTTAGAGAAATGCTTGGGTAAGTCGTTGACCGTAGACGAAGGAGATGCGAGCGTGTCCGGCAAAGGTCCAAAGAGTACGGTTGTCAACAACCGTCATGGAGAGGCGTTGACAGAGTATCGCCAATCCGTGAAGAAGGTAGAACTGCCGTCGTTTACCGGAGAAGATCCGGCGGGATGGATCTCACGGGCAGAAGTGTATTTCCGCGTCCAGGACACGATACCAGAGATGAAAGTGAGTTTAGCTCAACTGTGTATGGAGGGAGCAACGATTCATTTTTTTAACTCTTTGCTCGGAGAGGAAGAAGGGTTGACCTGGGAATCGTTGAAGGAGGCTTTGTTGGAGAGGTATGGAGGACACGGGGAGGGTGATGTTTATGAACAGTTGACGGAATTGAAGCAAGAGGGAACGGTTGAGGAATATATCACAGAGTTTGAATACCTAACGGCACAGATACCGAAGCTACCGGAGAAACAATTTCGTGGGTATTTCTTACATGGGTTGAAGGCAGAGATTAGGGGAAAGGTACGTAGCTTGGTGGCAATGGGGGAAATGAGCAGAACAAAATTGCTCCAAGTCACAAGAGCTGTGGAGAGAGAGGTGAAAGGGGGAAACGGGTCAGGCTTTCATCGTGGGTCTAGAGCTGGTTATAACCCATCTCATAATGGGTCATCAGGAAGGAAAGCTGCATCTGATTGGGTCATGATAAGGGGGAGAGATGTTGGGCCACATGGGGGTGTCAAGAGTGGAGTAAGTGGGCTCAAAGGAGACAAACAGGCCCAAAATGAAAAGAAACACACTGGGCCTCGTGATAGGGGTTTCAAACATTTGTCTTACAATGAATTGATGGAAAGGAAGCAAAAGGGCTTATGTTTTAAGTGTGGAGGCCCATTCCATCCTATGCACCAGTGCCCAGAAAAACAACTAAGAGTTTTGGTTGTGGAAGAGGGTGGAGATGATGTGGATGAGACCAAATTCTTGGCTATAGAGGTGGATGAAAGTGATGAAGAGGAGAAGGGGGAGATGAGTGTACTTAACTTGCATCACATTGCACATAAGACTCATCATACTATGAAATTCCAAGGAACAATACAAGGAGTAGAGGTATTGATTTTGGTGGATAGTGGGGCAACACATAATTTCATTTCTCAAAAATTAGTGCATCAAATGGACTGGCCAATTGACACTACCCCTCAAATGACGGTCAAATTGGGGAATGGGTTACAAATAGCAACACAGGGGGTGTGTAAGGGAATGGAAGTGTGTATTGATGAATTCAAATTAGACCCAGAAATGCATTTATTTGAATTAGGAGGAATTGATGTGGTTTTAGGCATTGAGTGGCTTAAAACATTGGGGGATACTATTATTAATTGGAATAAACAAACTATGAGTTTTTGGAGTGAGAAGAAATGGGTGACTCTTAAAGGACAGGAGGGGTGCAGGAAGCCTACAGTAGCTTTGCAAACTGTTCTCAGCAAGCCCAGGCCCAATATGCAAGATTTATTGTGGATAGTAGAGAAAACAAAACCCAAAGAGGCTGAAAAAGGTCCGTTGCCTGTCCAACAACAAAGGGAGTTAGAAGCATTATTACACAAATATGATCAAGTGTTCCAAACCGTGCTAGGCCTTCCGCCGACAAGGAACAAGGAGCATGCGATCAACCTTGTGGAAGGACAAGGAGCCGTAAACGTGAGGCCGTATCGTTATCCCCACCATCACAAGAATGAAATTGAGAAGCAGGTGAAGGAGATGTTGGACACGGGGATCATTCGCCACAGTACGAGTTCGTTCTCAAGTCCGGTGATTTTGGTGAAGAAGAAGGACTGCACATGGCGAATGTGCATTGATTATCGCGCTCTAAATAAGATCACGGTACCTGACAAATTTCCTATACCGGTGATCGAAGAGTTATTGGATGAGTTGCATGGAGCTACGTTCTTTTCGAAGTTAGATTTGAAATCGGGGTACCACCAAGTGAGGGTGAAGGAATCTGATGTGTACAAAACAGCTTTCAGAACACATGAAGGGCATTATGAGTTCCTTGTGATGCCGTTCGGACTCATGAATGCGCCGTCAACGTTCCAAAGCCTAATGAATGATGTGTTTCGCCCTCTGTTAAGGAAGCATGTGTTGGTCTTCTTTGATGACATACTTATCTATAGCAAGAGCTGGGAGACTCATTTGAAACATTTAGAAGAAGTGTTGAGTTTGTTAGCTAATCACAGCCTAGTGGCTAACAAGAAAAAGTGTTTTTTTGCCCAACAAAGTGTGGAGTATTTGGGGCACATGATTACTGAGCACGGTGTAGCCGTAGATCCTGGAAAAGTGGCAAGTGTGACTCAATGGCCACAACCTAAGAATGTAAAAGGGGTGAGAGGATTCTTAGGACTTACAGGTTATTACAGGAAGTTTATAAAGGATTATGGGAAAATTGCTAGACCATTAACTGAGCTGACCAAGAAGGACAGTTTCAAATGGGGAGTGGAAGCTCAGCAAGCCTTTGATGAGTTGAAGTGGAGGCTTACATCAGCACCTGTGCTAGCTTTACCAGATTTTTCAAAGAGTTTTATGATTGAGTGTGATGCTTCAGGAGGAGGAATAGGGGCGATATTGATGCAAGATAAGAAACCAGTAGCATACTACAGCAAGGCCCTTGGGGTGAAGAATTTAGCAAAATCGGCCTATGAAAAAGAATTGATGGCAGTAGTTTTAGCAATCCAGCATTGGAGACCATACTTGCTGGGGAGAAAATTTGTAGTATCAACTGATCAAAAAAGCCTCAAACAACTACTGCAACAGAGAATTGTAACTGCAGAGCAGCAGAACTGGACTGCTAAATTATTGGGTTATGATTTTGAGATTGTGTACAAACAGGGTAAATTGAACAAGGGAGCCGATGCTTTGTCCAGAATTCATGAGGGAGGGGAGTTAGCTACCATGAATTACCAATGGAGATGGCTGCATATGGAACAGGTTAAAACAGAAAACCAACAGGATGAAAGGTTGCAGAAAATAATAGAAGAGGTTCAACAAAATGCAGAAACATGGCCTGGGTATGAGTACAAGCAAGGTGTCTTAATGTATGAAGGTAGGTTGGTGATTTCCAACAATTCTTTGCTAATTCCTACATTGTTAGAGGAATTCCACTCAACACCCCAAGGAGGACATTCGGGGTTCTACAAAACTTATAGAAGAATTGCGGCTAATGTGTATTGGACAGGCATGAAAGGAACCGTACAAGACTTTGTAAGAAGATGCGACATTTGCCAAAGACAGAAGTACATGGCTTCATCTCCAGGAGGCTTGTTACAACCTCTACCCATTCCTCATCAGATATGGGATGATTTATCGATTGACTTCATCACCGGGTTGCCAAAGTCAAAAGGTTTCGAAGCTATTTTAGTGGTGGTGGACAGACTGTCAAAGTACTCTCATTTTATCCCTCTGCGACATCCATATACAGCTAGGAGTATTGCTGAAGTATTTTGTAAGGAGATAGTCAAACTCCATGGCATTCCTCTGTCCATAGTAAGCGATAGGGATCCCATTTTTATGAGTAGTTTTTGGAGGGAGATGTTCAAACTGCAGGGAACTAAGCTGAAAATGAGTACCGCATATCATCCCGAATCGGATGGGCAGACAGAGGTGGTTAATAGGTGTTTGGAAACCTATTTGAGGTGTTTCATTGCAGATCAACCTAGGACATGGGTATCGTGGATACACTGGGCTGAATATTGGTTCAATACAACTTTTCACGCTGCCACCGAGAAGACACCATTTGAGGTAGTTTATGGAAGGCCACCTCCAAAACTAATTCAATGGAGTCAAGGAGAGACTAGAGTTGAAGCTGTGCAGAGAGAATTATTGGACAGAGATGAGGCTTTGAGACAATTAAGGAACCAATTATTGAGAGCACAAGAGAGGATGAAGAGTCAAGCTGATAAGAAACGCACGGACAGGAGTTTTGTATGTGGAGAATGGGTGTTTGTCAAGCTTAAGGCTCATAGACAGCAATCAGTAGTGACCAGAATTTGTGCGAAATTAGCAGCAAGATACTACGGTCCTTATCCCATTATTGAGAAGATAGGAGCAGTGGCATACAGACTGAAGCTGCCCGAAGGGTCCAGAGTGCATCCTGTTTTTCATGTTTCATTATTGAAGAAGGCTGTGGGGAGTTATCACGAAGAGGATGAGTTACCCGAGCTATTGGAGGAACATATTGAAGTGTATGAACCAGAGGCGGTACTAGCCACTAGGAAGGTAAAAAAACAAGATGAAGAAATAAGGCAAATCCTCGTACACTGGAAAGGCAAGACAGCAGAAGAAGCAACTTGGGAAGATGAGATAATGATCAGAAGCCAATTTCCAAAGTTTGGCCTTGAGGACAAGGCCATTGCGGAAGGAGAGGGTATTGATAGGACTCAGTTAGTTGAGAAAGAATTGCCACGTGAGCGGCTGATTTACAAGGAATCAAGTGGACCCCAAGAGTGGAAAGTGTATTCTAGAAGGAAGGGTAAGAAGGGAATTGGTGGCTAGTTAGTTATAATATTGTGACGTGGCTTGAGTGAGGAGAGCACTTTGCAATCCATTTCCACGATATAAGGGATCAGAGGGAGAATGTAGATCTTACCTTGGATTATAGTGATTTACTAGCATGAATAGGGAGCTATAGCTTCCTATTAGGAGCCTAGCTCTTGTCAGATCTAGGGTTACATTCCCTTTTCTGTAACTGTTTCCCATTCATATTCACTAAAATAAAGCTCTCTTTTCCTCTGTTTTCTGCTTGTACTGTTATATTACTACAATTCTGTGTTTTAGTTCGTATCATACCACTTGAGGAAATCATCGTAGTTTGACGTAAAATTTTGAGGAGTAGCCATGAGTATCGGATTTGGAAAAGTTGCACGGTGGCGAGTGCGGTGGTGTTAAAATCGTCGGAATCGTCCGGATCGAAGAAGGCGCTTTTGCCAGAAGGTCGCCGAAATTAGTAGCAGCGGATGGCGGCAGCAGTTCGGTGGTTACCGGAGAATTTTAGAAAGTGGGAGGCAAACCGGAGTGGTGACACGGTTTGCAAAAAAAAAAAATTGTCACCGGAAGACAGTGGGTCAACCGGGTAAAACAAGGCGAAGAATTGCCTCTTAGTAGGTTCTAGATACCATATTGAATTAGGAGAGACTAAGAGACATTTAGGTTAAACCGTGTGTTTTGAAAAGTACTACAAAGACTTATATATATATATATATATATATATATATATATATATATATATATATATATATATATATATATATATATATATATATATATATATATATATATATATATATATATATATATATATATATATATATATATATATATATATATATATATATATATATATCTATATATATATATATATATATATATATATATATATATATATATATATATATATATATATATATCAACACTATATATCGTATAAAAATGTCATTTTAAGACTCAGATTGGCCTTCCATTTTTGGCAAGCAAATCAGTTGCTGAGATAGACCTTAGAGTTGGAAGAACCTGTTAGATAGAACTTTATTGAATTAAAAAAGGTAAAGAACCTATACCCATATGGTCTTAGAATTGACTTCTTGCCAAGCTATTGAAAGCTAATTATGACGGAGTTTGAGTAAGAACATGTGAACATTGGAGCACAATTTCCTCCTTTATAACTCAGGCACCAAAAAGTTAAATGAGAAACAAAAGAAAATGATTTAGAGTCAGTTACATTATAGGTCCTCAACCTGCTTAAGCATTAAAAATATAGTTCGACCTTGATGCTTAGAATAGTGTATCCCCTCAGAAGTAATCATGACAAGAACCCAGGCGAGAAGGAAATGCAATCCTATCACCAATATACAGTGTAACAGAAATCCTTTAAAGGACATACCTTCCTCTTCAAGCATTCATATTATTATTATTAGTATTATTATTGTTATTATTATTATTTTTTATTTATTTATTTATTATTATTATTATTATTATGCAATTGTCTAGAACTTCAAATTTCAAAAGTTAGAGCTCAATGCCTCCTAAATGGAAGATTCAAGCTATAAATATGGAGACAATTTTTAGGCATACCAAACGCAATCTTTAAACCCAAAAATCAGAAAATTACATGATGGGATATACTTCCACTGTGATATTATCGAGTTAATGATGATGAATGGTCAGATGTGTGATCATTTATGTCAAATAATGAGGAGGAAAAATGAATGGGGTTAATGCATAAAATTACATAACCATTCAAGTTAGATGGTAGTCCTTGCAATTTTCTTATTTATTAATAATGATCCATGGGAAAAGGGGGAAATCATTAGTTTAAATGAAATTGATCAAAGATTATTAAGTCAAAAACATAAATTCCTTACCAGTGTCTGGGTTTGTTGTCGGCATCATCAAAGATAGATCAGCCAAAGTTTTCAGAGCATCGAAAGCCGAACTTTCATCTACAAAGAGAAAACACACTGAGAACAAGAAGCAATTGGGGGTGAATGCAATAATAAAGAATTTAATTTAATAAGGAGTAACAGCCCAATCTTAAGGCCTAATAAAGCGTAGAGGGAAAAGAGTAAAAGACGCACCACCACCTACTATGTAAGATTCAATCAAAACTATACCTATTCCTGTCCAAATAAATTTAGGCTAAAACGGAGCAATGAGCTAGATACTATATCAACAAAAGTCTAGTTCAGTTCATCTATCTTGCATTGAACCCCACTCAATTATGAATTATTATCCAATTGGTATTCCTTTCCTGCTTGGACAACCCCAAGTGCAACATGCAACAACTGAAATGCACCAAAATATTGCCTAACTCATGGGAAAATTTTCCAATCAAATATTAGGCTGATAAAAGGATTGTAATGCTTGTAAGGTTACAGAGGAAAAACAAAACTTAGTTTGCATTCCCCAAAAAAAAAGTTACAAAGAAAATTGAAGAATATAGCAGAAAAATAAACGGAAAAAAACGTAACCACAAAACCAATAGATAAGACAACTAAAACATCATGCTTAAATAGAACATATATCAGCCAGAGTTGGAGCTTTTGCAGCATCTAGTTTAGCATCAGATAGTTTAGTTAGTCCCTTGGCAAAGAAGGTTGATTTCTATGTCACTTCCATAGTTCGGTAACTTCTCTTTCACTTTAATTAAAATAGGTTACGAAGTCTATCCTTAGTATTTCCTAGAAGGGAGGATACTCCAACATACAGACTACGACTTTTACAGTTTTACTCATTAAGGGAAAAGAGCAATATAGTCTGGAGTCTAAGATCCTTCTTTCAGTGAGAAATACAGTAAAGCTTTGTTTCATGACAAAAACACCAGATAAAAGAGAAAAATGAGGCAAATTTGTTGCTAAAAGGAAAACAAACTTTATGAAGAAGGGAATCAAATACAATTACAAAATACCTTTCTCAAAAAGTAGTTTTTTACTTCTCTTTCTGGGACCCTTGTAAGAAGACCTTGCACTTTTTGCATTTGGAAAATCTATGTCAAAATTGGACTTGAAGGAACTCTGGTTTTTACCACCATCAGTCCCACTGGAGGCCTCCTTCAGGTCATTCAAATGCTTGTTCATATTTTCCTCGGGTTTTAAATTCTTTCTGTAGTGTTTTATTCCCTTTTCCTGATTCCTTTCTCTTCCAGTATTTTCTCTACTGCTCCGAAAAATTAATTTTCTAGAATAGCCTCCATTATCACCTTCTGTGCTTCCTAAACTCAACTCAGAACTACTCTCATCCATGTTAGAGTTGCCAAACTTGGCTCCAACTATTTCTAGTTTAACATGCTGAAAATCATAACAGCCTAGAATAAGCTCTAGTTATAAAGACATAAAATAAAGGATAACTGAGATTATAAATGTAACTTATTACCTTCTTCCCAATTTTCAGATTGGGTGATGGCATGTTTTTCTTGTTTGACGATCCAATATTTTTTGATGAACCACCTCGTTGTGAAGCCTCTGCCAGTGCTAATGCAATTTTATGAGTGACATCATTTGTATCAGCCATTTGTTTGGAGTCCTGCCTAGCAGATGAAAAAAACTTTCCCCCATTATCTTTGCCAATAGAATACGAAATAGGGACACGGGGAGTCCTTTTTCGAACAGCATGAGGTCTAATTCCTGAAATGGAATCACAAAACAGTAAGAATTATAATAGATTTTACTTGAGCAAGAGAAATTATTTCATATTTATAAAAATTAAAAAAACTCCTCAAAGATTAGAAGTCATATAGATTAAGAGCAAAAAGTGTGCAAATTTTATAAGAAAAAAATTATTCTAATATTCATTACTGTGCAATATACAGGAGGAAGCATAGTTGGAATGGGTTAAGATGAGATAAACAATCTGCAACAAATTTAAAAGCCAAGTGACAAAAATAAGGGATAAGAAGCAGCCTACTTATCACAATCTGAATTTTTTATTTCAGATTTTATTCTAACTAACTAGTCTACAAAATTCATCATTAATTTCTAGCAAACTTCAACAACTCCCTCAAACTGGTCGATAGGTATCTGTCACACCTAGCTTACTTACAATACGTTCAAAATTAGGTAGGAATCTTTAGTTAAGATATCTGCTACCTGTTGTACAGTTGCAACAAATGTCATACAAATACTTATTGCAACCTTTTATGAAATGTTTGCCAATTTACTGAAATTCGGATAATACTTATTGCAACCTTATTGGTATGTTTATAGGCATCCCTAATTCTTTAAGTATTTTTAGCCATAACATCCCACAGGTCCCATGATCCATAGTTTAAATTCTACTAGAGCTCTGATCCTTTCTGCAATGTTCCACTTTTGGCTTCTCCATATAACTAAGTTACTACATACAACTTGCAATGACTAACATAGACCTTTATCCATGATAGATCCTGCCCAGTCACTGTCTGTGTAGGCCTCAATGGTCATTGTATGGTCTTTTTTCAGAAAGGATCTTTGCCTGTGACACTGTTCAAATATCTTAGAATCTGATATAGTGTGTTAAGATGTTCTTCATGGGGTGAATGCAAAAGTTGACTTACTAAACTCATTGCAAAGGCAATATATAGGGAATCAATTTTCCTATTTTCAGCATTATTTGATTGTACAAAATCAAATTCCTTGTCCTATTTATACTCCTTACGTAACCAGTTTTTCATCAAGTGATAAACAATCACTATTCCGCACTAAATATAAAGGCATACATTGATGTTGATTATGCCAGCTCAGTAAGTGGTTGAAGATCTACGTCTGGTTATTGTACTTGTGTGAAAATCTTGTTACTTGAAGAAGCAAAGTGCAGAGGCTCGATCAAGCGTTGTAGTAGAGTTTAGAGGTATGGCACTAGGAATTTATGAATTATTGTGGATGAAAAGTGTAAAAAAGATTTGAAGATACATCGTGAAGATACTATGAAGTTGCTTTGTGACAACACATTGGCCTTTTTGCAAATAATCTTGTTCAACATGACGAGACAAAACACATTGAGATTTATCTACATTTCATTAAAGAAAAGTTGGATAGTTTATTGTTAACTACCACCAACATTTCTTCTGGGCATAAGCTGTGTTAACAAAGGATTTACCAACCGAACGGTTCAACCAACTTACTTGCAAGCTTTGAATGATTGATATTCATTCATCAGCTTGAGAGAGAGTGTTGTAAATAATAGATTGCATTGGTTTTATTTTACCTTTAGTTAGTTTTATTTTATCTTTAACTAATTCTATCTTATCTTTTATTAGTTTTATCTTATTGTATAAACCCTTTAAGCAAATCCTACTAGATCTAGATTCTTTTTTCTATTTAAACAAACTAATTATTGTATTGTAATATAACTTTGAACTAATATATTATAAAACCCTTTTTAAAGAGTAATGTTCACATGTAATGGTGTTGAAATATAATATATTGTTTCTTTTTCTTATTATTCTAATTTGTTTATTTTATTTTCCTTATATCTCTTCAAAAATTAAGGATTTGATTGATTGTATTTTCTTCTATAAAAGGAGCCCCATCATTCACAATAATCTATCACAATATTATTTTCTATATGGTATCGTGAGCCCGATTAGGGTTAAGGTGCTACTGTAAAGCTCCTTGCATATATGTTATTCCTCTCAACCCTTTTGCCGACTCAACTCTATCAATGGTAGATACTACCCAATGGCCATCCTTAAGTCATACCATCACCAGCTCTTCCACCACAATTCCTATCGACGCCGCTGACTCAACCAACGACAAAGGAGTCGGTGGAAGCCATGGAATCCCAGACAAAGGCAACGCCGGTTGCAGCGACAACAAAAGTTCATGCTGTTGGTCGCGTGGTGAACGAGGTTTTGTTCCACCAGAGTTCGGCCTAAATGGTGGATGGTTATGTCAATGATGGAGGTTACAGTAGCGTTGGACCATTCAACTCAGGAGGTGGAAATAATTCTCCAAGTTAATATTAAAGAACTCGATGGCTCAAACTACACAGATCGGTCTCAAAGTGTCCAACTTATCTTAACAGTAAGGGAAAATACGGTTTTCTTACTAGTGATGTTCCTGAACCTGCAGGAGCAAATCTTAATTATAAGTTCAGAAAATCTGAAAACTCCACCATCAATGCCTAGTAGATTGGTTCGAAGGAATTGGGAATTGCAAAGCCATTTAGATACTTACCTACAACAAAATATGACTGGGATGCTATAAAAGATATCTAGTTTAGAACTCTTCTCAAATATATGTGGGATGATGCTATAAAAGATAACTACTCTAGTGTTTAGAACTCTTCTCAAACATATGTCCAGAAATCAAAGTTATGAAGCTTAAAGCAAGGTGAAAAAAGTGTAACATCCTACTATAATGAGTTGATAACCCTCTGACAAGAATTTGATTTGAGCTAAGACGACAACTAGAGGTGCAAAGTTATGGAGCTTAAAGCAGGGTGAAAAAAGTGTAACATCCTACTATAATGAGTTGATAACCCTCTGACAAGAATTTGATTTGAGCTACGACGACAACTGGAAGTGCACTGAAAACAGTGTCCTATTTATCAACAGGCAGGAAAATGAGTATCTTTTTATTTTTCTTGTAGGTTTGAATAAGGAGCTTGATGAGGTTAGAGCTCAGATTTAGGAAAAAGTTTATTACCATCCTTTCGGGAAACTTTTTCTGAGATCTGAAGAGAAGAGGCAAGACGAGAAGTGGTGCTGAGAAAATCAACCACGGATGGCTCAGCCCTTATCACAAAAAACCTTGTGGAGGACAAGAAAGACGGTAAGAAATCTGACAGAACCTGGTGTGAACACTGTAAATGTCCTTGGCACACACGAGACTTGCTGGAAACTTCATAGAAAGCCTCCTAATGCAAAGAAGAAAGGTGAAGGCCGTGCACTTCAGACTACTTCTAATCAAGAGCCACAATCTTCCGGAACTACATTTCTGCTCACCAAGGAACAACTAGATCAACTGTACAAACTCCTTGAATCTCAAACTCTTTCCTGCTCTGTAGTCCAGAAAAGTAATTTTTCACAATCAACCCATCTTAGTGTCATTCATAATGATAGTTGAATTGTTGATTTTAGAGCCACCAATCACATGATCGGAGAATCTAGTGTTGTCGATGACTTTCTTTCAAATGAGGCAGGCAAAGGTTCTAATGTTTTGTCTCCATTGATAACCATCCAAGATATATTACTTGTTTCACATTTGTCTTTTAGCTTATCTGTCAGTAGGGGAGGGATTAGGTCAGACTGACTGATAGAGGCCTACGGCTAGCCTATTTAACCTTGGCCTGATCTAGCCTACTTATTAAAAAGGTCAGACTTAGACTTTTAAAAAAAGCCTATTTAATTGAATATGACAGACTTAGGCTATCAAAAAAGCCTATAAAACCTAATAGGCCAGTCTATATAATTAACTATTTTCAATGTATATTTAGATGTATAGTCATATTACTCTAACTATATACACACTCTTACTAACCATGTTTCACAAAGATATGTACATGTTACATTATATGTTCTATATATATTTGTACCTATAAAAATGCCTTAGAAAAATCAGACGAGCCTACTCCTACTACCATGAGTAAGGATCAAATCGAATCTGAGGCAACAAATCAAAACAAAAATCAAACCAATGATAATCAAAATCCACCACCCAAGGATCCTTGTGCTGAAACAAAGAAAAGATTTGAAGGAGACTGAACTTGGATTGGCCCCTCCACCAACTAGATGTAAAAAATGTCTTTTTTAATGGTAATTTAGAGGAAGTGATATGGACTGTTCTCCAAGCTTCAATGAAAAATTTGGGTTACAAGTGTGCAAACTAAAGAAATCTTAGTATGGACTAAAATAGTCTCCAAGGGCTTGGTTTGAAAAATTTACTCATTCAGTGAAGAAAAGAAACAAGGATATACCAAAGGACAAGCAGATCATACCTCCAATCAACAGATAGCTTCTAGTATTCTCTGCTTACCGTTTGTTTCCTCCAATCAACATTTAGTTGATATTTTAACCAAGAGTTTGGCAAGGACAACATTTGAATATTTGATCAGCAAGTTGGACACTATTGATATCTATGCACCTACTTGAGGGGGGTGTTGAAATATGATATATTGTTTCCTTTTTTTATTATTCAAACTTTATGTTTATGTTATTTTCCTTATATCTCTCCTGAAATTAAGGAGTTAATTGATTGTATTTTCTCTCATAAAAGGAGCTCCTTTATTCATAATAATCTATCACAATATTATTCTCTACAAATGGAGCATATTAACTCACCAGAATGCCTCTTCTTCAACAATGACAGGCAACCATCATCTGATGCAACAGAATGTGGCTGAGAATGATCTGAAAAGTGTTCTGCTACTACTTTACTGTCATTTTGCTTTCCCCGTGGACGTTTTTTAGACTTTTTACACATTTCTGCATCTCCGTTGCTTTCTTTTCCACTGTCACTTCCTCCCTACCAATTAAAATTACTCAGACTTTAATTGTTTATGAATATATATCAGAAACTAGTGTTCCCTATTGAAAGTTATACAAAAAATATTAATCAATGCTGATTTAAACTAGATACAGTTTAACATCTCTAACACTTGAGTGAAATTTATCTTATAAAGGAGCCTTTTCTTTATGGCCTAGCAGAGACCGATCTATTGGAAAAAAGTTTGGTTGATATTGTTGTCCTAGTGAGCCTTCTCTTTCAATGTTTTATTTTCTAGTGGCAGCGTAGGGTAGGAATGCCGAGACTCTAGATCAATAAACTAATTATTACTTCAGTATTTGCATTGATAGAAAAGAGACGCTTTAGATTTTCAGTATAACTGAGCCAAATGAAAGTGAAGTACAATGTACCTAAGATCATGACACATGACACTTAAACTGAAATAGCAAAGCTCTCGGTAAAAAAGTGGCATGTCGTTTAAATTATCAGTTTTATGAAAATTCCTTTTGAAATACATCGTATTTTCATCAAACAACTTGTGAAAAGGATTTGAAGAGGGGGGAGACGGTAATCTTTATTATAGCATCTGAAAAATGAAACCAACTTGACACAAGAATGTTTAAAAACAGGAATAGTAATGTAAATGTTCACTAAAACATACCAAAAATTTAAATTTGTTCTTACCAGAATACTATAATGATCAGTCACCATTGCTATCAGTCCAACAACAGAAGCAGTGCCCTCTGGAAGAGATAAGTACGCCTAAAAATAGCACAGAGAATAGTATGTTTTAGAAAAATTTACCACACTATTGAGACTATCCCTTAACCAAATGACATCAACTAATAATTCATTAAAATGTAACATAAATGTAGTTCTTTTGGGGATAGACAACATAAATGATTGGTCACAGATGTCATTCATTCTGGTTCAAAAGCTAGAAGAAAAGAATCCCGTCATAATTGTTAAAATATTTAAAACATATATTTACAAAATAATTTAGCAATTTTTTTAGACTTCCATTATCTCTTTTCTATTTCCTTTTGTTGTCGTTCATATAAATCTCCAAATCTCCAAGGAGGCATTTGTTTCAAGACATGAAAAATAACTCCCGGATCCAGGTCTAACTTTCCTAGGAATATAATTGATGGGAATATTATTCCCGGTTATATTTTTAAAAAAGTGTTCCGTACACATTTTAATATTTCTAGGTAAATTGGTAGTTGTAAGAAATCCACTTTTCCACTCTCCTACTTGGAAATAAATCCATGGCAATATAAGTAGTTATGAGAAGTAATTTGTTCTCAACATTGTACCAAACATGGATATACTCATTTCCCACTCACGAATTATCGGGAATGTGATGCCTAAACTTGAAAGTTGAAATAAACCCTTTGCCGAGAAGAAAAAATAACCAATGCATTCACGTGTTTAAAACAGAGAGTATGAAGGGTAGAACACCTGTTTTCCAGCTGAGTTGGAATAGATACAAAGCAACTCCGGAAAGGGTAAAATGACAACTCATAATAAGATATGTGTTTTCATTGTTATTAAAACTATTGTAGAATAATTATTGTGAAATTATTTAGTACATGAATGTTTAAGATATGTGTTTTCATTCTTGTTAAAAAAAATGTGAAATAGTGGCGCTATTGCACTGTTGCGGCGGCGGAATTTGTACAAATGGCTATTTTCCATGATCCGCAGTTGAAACACAATGTGTGTTTATAATCCATTTAAGAGTAAATAGTGAACGCATGTGGTATGCATGTTGGAAGTATAAGTAAATTAATCAAGATGTTGAAGCATGTGCTGTACTTACCCTGGTCATAGTGTACAGGGCTTCTACCATTTCCATGGTTCTATTGCGTACTGCAAGAGCAACCTGTATACATAGTAAAAATGTTCCTGAAGGATGGCATGTTTGGTAATTGCGTTGCACTAGGAAATAGATGTGCATTGAAGATGGTAGATTCACAAAACAAGACACAATCATGATCCTGCAACTTTGCATAGAAATTCTAGCAGTATTTACTAGATACATAGCTCACTTAAAATCTTATATACTAAAAATTTGAAGGTGAGACTTGTTTTTTCACCCGTATTCAATAAAAAGCACCTTATTATTACTAAAAAACTATAACTAACCTTCTTCCAATCTTTCCCATGTTCACGGTAAGCTTCATAGAAACGTTTGAGCTCCTCCTTACTCCATTGTGGCCCTAACATGTCGGCCAATTTTCTCTTCTGCATAGCATTGAAATTTGAATAAAAGCACATGGAAAATGGAAATTTTCTTTCTCATATTCTTAATACATCAATACAAAAATAAATTGTTTCAAACAAGCTAAGAAACAAATTCACCTTCTGAATACCAGGACTAGCCTTCTGCCTGTTCTTGCCAGTATTTGGTGCATCTTTATCTTTACTGGATGCAGCCTCACGAATATTAGAGAACCTCTTATTTACACTTCTAGATTTCCTGGTAGGGCCCATGACTGATTTCTTTAATTGTCTGAAAATCACCAAAAAGGAAGAGGAATTTCAATTGCGTCCTAGACTCTAGATGTGACAATCTAACTCGTGTACAAAATGACTCACCAAAAAAAATAAACACACGTACAAAATGACCAATAGCTGAAATGGTGCCTCCTTTCCCTATTAAAATAATGTTGTTGAGGAATCACAAGTTCAAAACCCGGAAGATGCAAGTCTGCCAGACTGCCAATGAAAAATATAGCACATTTACAATGAAGTGTTGAAATTTCCGCCTTTATTGCGGTCCGCCCCTAGTCGCCTTAATTGTGGCACTTTGGCTTGCCTTCATTGCAGCCCCTAACACCCTCATTGTGTTGGCTTTGAAGGGGTGGACTTAGTCCCACATTGCTTAGAGATATGGCATGTGTTGTGTTTATAAGTGGGGGCAATGTTCACCCTACAAACCAGTTTTGTAAGGTTGAGTTAGGCCTAACCCAAATTCTGAAATGGAATCAAAGTCTATCCTAGATTCGTTGTTGGGCTTCCCGTATCATCCCCGCTTCAGGCTCACTGAGGCCCAAGCGTGAACGAGCACTTAACACCAGCTGCTCTTGCTCTTGCCCCGTGTAGGAAGTACATGTACCAACGATGATCAACAATGGACAAAAGGCCTTAGCCCGACCAACTGCATCAAACTACTATTCAACACTCTTCCAAGTTCCAATTCCCACCTAGACCAAAAATATATAAGATGCACAGCACAACGCCAACAGTACATCCTTTAACCCGGATAGTGGATAGCCAGTCCAAACATCCAGAAGGGATGGTGGATCGAACTCTCTAATTTCAATATTTACCATTTTAAAAATGCAATCACATACATATCAATTAATTAACAACAAAATCAAAACCCATAAATGCGACCCAACCACAGAGTAAGGCACTGAAATTCAACAGTGTCTAATTCCAATAAATTTACCATATATAAATAAAACATAATCTAACCAATACAAACCCATGAGTACTCAACGAGTTAAACTTTCTCACTCACCGATCCCTCGATTTTCCCGCCAACAAATAGAAAACCTAACATCGAAGCTTGAATTTCAATTCAGTTAAAAAAAAAAGGAAATAAATTAAAACCACAGCTACGGCGCAATTTGGCAGTTGAGAAACAAACACTTGCATGTGAGGTAAAGAAATTCAAAAACCTCACTCAAATCCCATCAAACATAACACAAACACGATCGAGTCAGTTTACCCCTAAGAAACAACACAAACACGATCGAGTCAGTTTATCCCTAAGAAACAACACAAACACGCATTTCACTTAATCCGAGTTAACAAATTCAAAAACAATCAAATAATCGGAATATTTCATCGAAACAAACCTTTGATCTGAAAAACGCGGAATCGAAATTGGAAACCTAACATGAAGAAAAACCCTTAACATTGATGAATTTGAAAATTTTAAAAAAAATGAAGAAGATAATAATTGAGTTGAGAAAAGAAAGGTTCTCTTACCGATCGATGACGGAGAATCAGTGAATCGAGGTTGAATTGAGTGAGGTAGGGATCTAGTGGTGAAGTGGTGGAGGAGGAAGAGAAATTGGAGAGAATGATGATGGTGAAGGTGAAGGTGATGGTGAAGGTGAACTCGTACTTGTCTTGTTGTTTTTGGTGGCGTAAACGAAATGAAATTGGGGGTATAACCGCGAAACTTTAAAATAATAGTACCATAAATGAGTTCTAGGGTGAATTTTAGAGTGAGGTTCTAATCTAATTAAGCTCGTGTTTGGGTTTACTTTAGAATTGTTGACATGTTTTGTGTTTTTAGAATTAAATTAATTTTGTTTAGAGTTGTTTCTAATTTTAAATTGAATTTTTATGATAAAATATATTTTTCAACTTATTTTAATAAAGTCATTTAAATATAATTATTTTTCATTCAACTTATTTTTAAATAAGAGTTAAAAAGTAATATATTGATGTATAAAATAATTTTATATTATAGTCATTCAATAAAAATTTATCATTTAATCAATATTATATAATTTATTTAAAAATAATAATATAATTTAAAATTTAGCATAATTGTAATTAATTAATAATATAAAATTATTTTACATTATTGATATATATTATTCATTCTCTTCAAATAAAATAAATTCATAAATACATAATGAAATAGATTTTGATGCAGAATCAAACAAATGACTTGTTTATTAGAACTCATTAACACGGGATATAAATAAATAGTAACTAGTAGTAATTATTGGCCATTATTATATTTAGAATCAAAATTCTTGAGAGAATAATTATCTCTAATTATTATTCCATCAATAATTTGTTTAATATCAGTTGTATCTTATAAATATTTCTTATGCATTCTTTTTCAAATATATGAAAGAAAAAGTATTATTGATATGGTATCAATTCCACTAATAAATTTTTAAGATTTTTGCTTTCGTTTGTTTATGTTACATCAAACATATTGTACGATTATCTAAGACTATTTGATTAAGATGGTAGAGGTCTCTTTTATCTTAATCAGAATTTTTGAATTTGAATCCAGTCTTGAACATGCAACAGTGCTATATCTTTTGAGGGAGAGTTTTACCGCCTATTTTAATTCTTCTCGACTCGAGGGTTAGTTAATCAAATATTCTTCACCCAAAATAATAATATATCAATCAATATATATATATATATATATATATATATATATATATATATATATATATATATATATATATATATATATATATATATATATATATATATATATATATATATATACCATGAAAACTAGCATGCTCAAATCACAACAATATGACTAAATGGTACTAATTATTTTTGATAGTCGCACCTCATCTTCGTGTATCTTAAAGAGAAAGGAAAGAATGCCTACATAACTAAAGACAAGAAACAAACAACCAAATTGGTGTGGACTATGGTACAAGATAATTACATGGTCCTAACATGGTTAATAAATATCGGCTTAGAAAATAAGTGAAACTTATCTCTTTATGCTATTAATAAAAGACCTTTCAGAAGGTGTCTCGCAAACATACTTTAATTCAGAGAATTAATTCCAAATTTATGAATCAACTCTATAATTTGGACAAATTCGGTAAGTTGAAGATTCAGTTATCAAATACTTTTATTCTCTCGAGCATATTTGACAGGATTTGGATTATTTTTTTCAATGAGTGTGAGTGGAAGTCGCTCAAGGACAACCACTACTACGAAAAAGGCATATAACAACGGTTGAGAAAGATATATGACCACGTGGGACGAGGCGTTGTTATGCAGGGTTTAACGCCCGTTAATTTAATTAATTATTTAATTAAATTATTTTTGGATTATTTGTTGAAGTTGTGAGATGTTGAGAATTGTTGGTATAAGTTGTTAAGATTATTATTAATTAATTAATTGGTTGATTAATAATAATAATAATAATAATAATAATAATAATAATAATAATAATAATAATAATAATGTTGGAATTAATGGAATAATATAAGATTAAGTTGTTGGGCCTATTTTATATGGTGGTATGTAATACTAAGGGGGTGTGAGAATTAAGCCCGATATAAATAATTCTATTATTACTGAGTTTGATTATAATAATAGAAATTAGATGTGACAGTGAGGAAAAATAGGTTTTTGTCAAGAAGAAGAGGAATAAGGGTTGGAAGAAAGAAATAGAACGTAGAAGTTGATGAACAAAAGAAAAAAAGAGGCAAAGTGGAATTCGATCGGAAAATTGTAGAGCAACCTTCAATCTAAGGTAAGGGTGAGGTTATGACTCTATAATTGGGTATATGGTGCATGTTATGTGGGAGTTGGGTTGTGTGAAATTGTTACTGTATGTGATGGTTGTATGAATAAATTATTGTTTGGCGTTTGTGATAATTGTGCTAACGTTGCAGTGATTCAATCGATGAATCGAGTGTTTGAAATTATCATATATTGATGTGGATATAATTGTTGTGTTGGCCTGAGATTTGGGCAGAGAAAGAATTATTGATCGCAGGAAATTGTAATTGAATTATAGACTTGTGCTGAGCAGTACAAGTGTGGTGGTGATGGGGTGTCGACCGACACCATGTTCTGTGCCGAGGGACACAATTGCACATGTCGAGGGGTTCCTTTAATATTTTGTTACAGAATTGGATGTAGCATAGTTGGAAAAAGATGAATAATATCAGAGGCTATTTACTAGTAAAAGTGAAGAAGTTACAGAACTTATATATTTAGCAGAATAGCAGAATATTCTTATATCAGTAAATTAATTAGCAAAGTAGTAAATTTAGTAGAGTTGTTTTATTAACAGTAAATAATAGAGTATTAATACATAGCATAATTGGTTTATAACAGAGAAGGTTAGTATGAGAATCGTAGAATTGATATTTAACAAAGCTAATTAGTTGGATACTTTAGCAGCAGTAACAGAGAATTAATTATAACAGAGTTAATTTAATGGAGTTGGTATATGTATATAGCAGAATTGAATAGCAGTGTAGTATTAAGTTGTTAGAAAACTAATAAGGAATATTAGTATAAAGTAGAAATAATAGAACTTTTAGCCGATAGGTAATTAGCAGGATTTAGTTGATTTGTCTGAACAACTATACGGAACAATTGTTGTATATTTTAGTCGATACAGTGTGTTGAATACTTTGCTGAAAAATATGAATTGCAGGTGGTATTGAATTGTTAGGCTTATGGACAATGATGTTTTCTTGTTGATGTTGTTGTCGAATTAAGATTGTTGATATGTTATTGTAATTGTGACGTACTAAGTTGTAGGCTTATGCCAATGTTGCATTAATTATTATTGTTGAAATATCAAGTTGTAGGCATATGGCCAGTGTTAAATTATTATTAAGTTGTAGGCTTATGCCAATGTTGTTATGTTGTTGATGTTGATGTTGCATTTAATCATGTTGTCACATACATCACATACCAAGTTGGAGTTGATGCTCGTTAAGTTGACCTGGATTGGCAAAATATTAAGTTGAAGGTTTATGCCTTGTTGATGCCTCTATTAATTTGAAATTTCTAAGTTGGGAGTTTTACTCCGTTCCTAAGTTGGGAGTTCTGCTCCGTTTTTAAATTGGGAGTTATGCTTTGCTGGTACCACATGCATGTGCATAGTAATAAGTTACATTTCACGTTTCATATTAAGTTGTTGTGTTGGTAAATTATTTATTATGTTTCGTTGATGTTTTTGTTGTGATTGATGTTGTTTAAAGTCGTGAAGTGGTGATTTGGCATAGACTAATTCTAATGTAATATTATCATACATCTGATTATATTATTCGATATCTCACCCCTTTTGTTTGAATGTTACCCCGATGTTGGTAACGTGCAGGTAATCCAGAGTGAAGGTGGTTTACCTTTATTAGTTCGAGTTGGTGTCATTGCTCTGATACGTAACACTCAGGGGGGATGAACGCTTGTTGTCTTGTTGTTATTATTTCAATTGATTGAACCTTAAGTTGTTGTTCGTTAAATACTTGTTATTTGAAGTTGTTTCAGTTGGACGAAGATGATATATTCTTTAAAGTTGAATATCTGATTCCGCTGCGAAGTTATGAAAGTTGTTGATTTTAAAAAGATTAATTTATGTTGTTGTTGGTTCATTCAAGCTAATGTGTTATGTATCTGTAATGAATATCGTTGTTTTAAGTTGAAATTGTAGCATCCTGATTTAGTTGTTGAATTTTTATAACTCTAATTTTATAATAATTGTCGGGTAGAATTGGGGTGTTACATAGGGGGTCATTGTAAGTGGGTTATTTACAATCACGGTCTATTGTTTGTGGTAGTAAACTATATATCATGCTACATACAACCACAGTTGAATTAAACAACCATTGTTGTACGCGATACATACAACCACAGTTGAATTAAACAACTGTTGTTGTATGTGTTTTAATAAATAAATAAAATGCAGCAGTAGCATAACAACATCAACAAGAACAATAAGAGCAACCACAAGAACATCAAGAACAATAATAATAAAAACAAAAACAAGAAGAACAACAACAATAAAACAAGATGAAGAAGAAGAAGAAGAAGAAGAATAAGAACAACAACAACAACAACAGCAATAACAACATCAACAAAAACATCAATAGAACAACAATAACAACAACAACAACAATAATAATAACAACAACAACAACAATAATAGCAAAATAAATAAGAGCAACAACAATAATAACAAAAGAAATAAGAACAACAACAACAACAATAATAACCAAAAAAGAACAACAAGAACAATAGTAATAAAAAAAGAACAACTAACATTGCTAACTTGAATCCATATTTTTCTTGTCTCATTCAATTTGAATAAGAGATGATGGAGTTCATAGATTTGTTAATGAAAGATATTATACTTTCGAGTTTTGTTTATGGAAGAAATTATATTTCCGAGTTTGGTTTAGTAGAGAAATAGAATGTTGAAAATGAAAGATGATGTTTGGAGGTAGAAGATGAAATTCGTCCAAGTTGGAAGTTCGTTTAAGTTTTAGGTTTCACGTGGATCGTTAATGGTAGATTCATGAGCGTTGATAAGCACTAAATGGATGACAGAGATTTGTTTAAGAAAGATGAAGAATCTCAAGAAACACACTTATAAAAAATTCAATAAACTCAATAGCACACTACATACAACAACAATTGTATTAAACAATCGTTGTTGTATGTCTTTTATAAAATATAAAAAATGAAACAGTAGAACAACAATGACAAGATTCGAACCCATGATCATGTGCTACATACAACAACGGTTGTATTAAACAACCGTTGTTGTATGTCTTTTAATAAAATATAAAAAATCAGTAGTAGAATAACAACAACAACAAGATTTGAGACCATGACCATGCGCTAAATACAACAATAGTTGTATTTAACAACTGTTGATGTACGTCTTTTAATAAAATATAAAAAACAAAAGTGCCTAATTGAATAGATTCTACCACAGTAGCTCCTTTTGGCGTGCTAAGTTGGGTGTTGTTGTATATCCTTTTTGTATTAGTGAACAAACATTATAAGAAGATAATGAATTCTAGTCGCGTCCTCAAATGTTGAATTTGATGAGGTTTGTGGTTAAATTTTAGGCAAAACTCCAATCTTTCCAGCTGGTAAAATTTTACAGAAGTATGTCACTAAGAGAGCTATCGACAAGTGAGTCTTACTCGTCTCCATTTACGAAAGAGTGGATGCATCATCTTCTTAAGCTCCTAAAGTTCAATTCATCCCTTAAAACTCTTGTTGGAACTGTGGCACAAATTGGTAAGGATTATTATGCATTATCTATATGAACCCACTTTAACCCTCCGATAATAGTTTCAGTGGCATTTGAACACCTGACTAACTGCTCCCGTCTAGGGAATTTCTTATGGCACCCTATGTTGGTAAAATAACCCTTTGAAAACCCTAAACTGCCCCAGCGTTACTCGAAGTCTATCTCTGGGACGCACCTTTTTTTGTTAAACTTTAGTTAATTTCAGAGATTTAATTACAAAAGGGAACCGAAAATGTATTTCCGAAATTTATGCAGACAATAGCAGAAAATCATTGTCATTGTTTCAATTGTTGAAAACTACAAAGTGACTACAATACAATATGCATTACATGTGTGTATATATATATATATATATATATATATATATATATATATATATATATATATATATATATATATATATATATATATATATATATATATATATATATATATATATATATATATATATATATATATATATATATATATATATATATATATATATATATATATATATATATATATTAGCCAACACTACAAAATGTGTCTGAAGTCGATAAAGTCGCTAACCAAAATATTATCCAAACCAAAATACAATACAAGATATAGAAAAGTGAAGGCTACTGCATATGGTAGTCTCTGAGTCAGCTTGTGACCCTCCCGGCGTTCCTCTGTTGCCTGGGCCTCAGGTGCCACCTATGACTGAGACTCGGATGCTAGCAGTTGTTGGGAATGAGGTTGGGATGTATTAGGCATCAATTGTGTGGCATCAGGTGTCGACTGGGAGTGTGATGTATCTCTTGCCTCAAATACCACAGGTGAAGCAATGCGTCTACGGGAAGATGGAGGAGGGGAGGGATGACCTGGAGAACTTGTCCTACATCGGGAGGACAATGAAGTAGGCGGAGAAACGTGAACATCAGAGCATGTAGCAGGGTCGGCCCAACCCGTTTGGGGGCCTAAAGAAAAATTTTAAAACGAGGCCTTTAATATGTATTTTAAAATAATAATTTTGTGGTTGCTAAGAGTTGAACTCAAGACCAAAAGGAAAATAGGCCTAATTTTACCAACTCAACTATTATAATTTATATGTGAAGGAACTAGACAAAACTCATCAGATAAAAATCAATAAAGTCACCATCGAACATCTATTTATCTCACGAAGGAGAAAAGGAAATATTGAAGAAAACCTAAAAGGGAGAAATCACGATCTTTCGACCAAGAAATCGGGTAAGGGAGTCAGTTACGCGAGGGGAAGGTATTAGCACCCCACACATCTGTAGTACTCTATGGTATCCATTCTTGCTGTTTAGATAATGGGTGTGTAAGAATCTATATCTAAGTTGTACAAGGTATGTATGTAAAAGAAATAAGAAAAAGTATGGAGAAAAGAAAGAAGTATTTACAAATTGTGCTCGATTAGGCCCCACAAAATCCTCCGCCTATGTATCCCTTTTAAGGAATCAGAGTAGCAGTTGTTCGACTCAATAGTTTTGGTAGGTTTGTATTTTTTTATGGAACAACATCAATTTTTCATTCTACCTGCAGCTCAACCTTTGGAGAGTCACGCATCCAGAGTAGAAAGGAATTAATATGCTAAAAAAGTGCCCATAGGCGGATAATACTATAATCGTAACTCATAGCAAGTAGACATGGTGCAACCCGGCCTTTGGGGAATTATTGCATCGTATTGCATAGAGAGGAAAGTAGCACATCCAGTTTGAAATTGAAAATCCAAAAGTCAAGAAAGAGAAGCTTGAATTTGTTTGTGTCTTTTACCTTTGCAAAAGGATTTTGAGTTTATTAGAGGTGTTTTAAATATTTGCCAAGAAAGAGTGTATTTTATGCACATGCAAAGTGGGGGAAAAGGAAGAGTCTATGGGAGACTAACCTGTTTTTTAAGCCTAGAGTTATCATACAAAGATTGTCTTAAGATTCAGACCAAGGTGTTGTACCCCAAAATTTTCCCTCTCATTTCTCAAAGGATAATCTTGGACCCTCAGGTTTGCTCCTATCAAGTTTCAAGTCTTGAATTACAACTTTTCAAGAAAATCATTCACAAGGGCAAAATGGTCAAAATCATACTGAAAAGTAAAACTTTGACTTTTAGATCAAAAATCAAATTTCAACAATTATATTTCATCAAGACATGAAATTGGTTCATCAAAAAAATCAGAAGTCAGAAATTACTTTGAAAAAATCAAATTTCTAAACATTTAGAAAATTTTCTAAGTGTTAAGAGAATATGATACTTTAGAACTTCTGGGCCAGCCTCTACGCAAGTGCAGTCAGAAGTTGCAAACATGGTTCAGAATATAGTTCTTCAATCAGAACATGACTCTTCAGCGTATGCTTCTGTGATACGGTGGGAAGAACTGATTGTTTTTGTTTTGAAATGCTGGTTTGCATTTTGCGTTTTGTTTTCGCAAAATATCGCGGTAAGCAAGAGTCACCACCGACTTTTATTTTATCCAGCAAGGAAAGGAAAAAAACACAGAAAAATTCCTTTTTCGAGATATTTCTGAGTACGGGGGGTAGATTATAGAAAGGGAAGGTATTAGCACCCTTTCTATCCGTAGTTATCTATGGGCTCTTAGGTACTTGCTCATCATTTTCAAAATTGTTTTCTTTGTGCTTGTGGGTTTTGAAAAGTTTTGTTTTTTAACTTCGATTTAACTCTTGCTTAAGAGTGTAATGAAGTGTTTTTGAAAACTTGTTTGTAAAAGTGTAAGTGTGAAAAAGTTTTGTTTTGGATGAGCAAGTATCTAAGAACTATCTACCTACTCGAAAAAGGAATCGTTCTATGCTAGTTTCCTTTAGACAATGATATCCCACTATTAGTGAGTAGGTAGCATCGTCGTTAAAGTTTGAGGGTCAATTCGAAAGAGGGACAGACGGTCACTAAATCAATGTTAGGACACCTTAGCGGTAACCCTAATGTGTTAGATCATTTGTTTGAGGCAACAATATCTGAGGCAACTGTTTCGAGGCAACTATGATCTTTTAGACAAGAGGACGACCTCTAAAATGACCTATACTCAATGACCGTGTACAAAGGCAACCAAGTGGGGTGTACCCTAGGAGTGCGCATGTGCGAGTGTGTTGTTTTCAGTTATTTTTATCTTTGCACATGTTTAGGGTGATCTAATTTGATTTTAAGATTAAAGCATTATGGGGTACGGTGGGAGAACTGACTATGAGTTTTGCGTTTGTTTTCGCAAATGTTTCGGTTGAGCAAGAGTCGCCACCGACTTTTTATTTTATCCTAAGGAAAGGTTTAAAAAGCACAGCAAAAACCTTTGAGATGTCTTCTTGGGTTCGGGGAGTAGATTATAGAAAGGGAAGGTATTAGCACCCTTTCTATCCATGGTTATCCATGGGCTCTTAGTTACTTGCTTAGATCACTTGCCTTTTGTTTTCAATTGTTTGAAATGGTGCTCGTGTGTATGGGTTTGAAAATGTTTTGAAAAGAAGCCAATGTGGTGGCAACCTTTGTAATGATCCATGTGGGGATGTATACAAAGATGTATGTCTTTTGAAAAGGTTTTCATTTATTTTTTAAAGTTGTTTTGAAAGTGTTGTGAGGTGTGGTTTTAGAAAATAGGCAAGTGTTTTGTTTTTTGCAAGTTTTGATTCAAGTAACTAAGAGGTTATCTACTCCTAAATTTCTCAAAGATTATTGCTATGTTTTAACCCTTTTAACAAGTTTGTTCCACCATTGTATTTGGTGGACAATCTCATGTTAGGATGTGAAAGGGACGGGTGCGGGTCATCGTTTAGACCATAATTGCAATGGTGCTAAGTATCTTTGGGCAATTTTCTTTAAGGGATTTGATCATTTGTTTAGGCAACATTTTGGAAGCGTCATCGAGGGACTATGATCATTTGATTTGTTTGTTTTGCCCAAAGAGACCTAACATGCAATATGGCCCATTTATTTGAAGGCAACAAAGTGGAATACCCTAGGGGGTGCAAGTGTGATATGTGTTGTCCATTTTTCATGCTTTGATTATCTTGAAATTAGGTCAAGCTATTTTGTTCTTTTTATTTGCATACAAACCCTAATTCTAGCATGGTATATTTAGGAAGCGTTTAAAGTGCGAAAAGTAAAGTTCCTACACTATTACAACACAATATGGGAAGGGGGGTACAAATGTTCAAATGGGGGGATATTTAGACAAAGAAATTAAACCTAGCTATTACATCATTTTTGGAATATTTACAAATAATTGATTGCATATATTAAATGAAAAAATAAAATAAAGATGCAAACAGGTTTTTATGTATATGAAAAAAAGGTATTATTTATGTCAAATAAATAAAAATAAAAAAAAAAGATTATTTTTGGAATATTTTCATATTTAGGGTAAAACCCTAATTTTCATTAAGTAACATATATATTATTTAATTTAATACAAGTATTTGTTTATTATGTACAAAAAATAAAATAAAATGAAATATATTTACAAAAAGTATTTTTATATTAAATATTAATAAATAAATAAAAAAATAATAAATAAAAAGTGTATGTATTTTGCATTTTTAACCCTAAGTATATTAATAAATATATATGTATATGCATTAATTTCTAAATATATATTATATATATAAAAATAATAATATTTAATATTTAAAAAAAGTATATTTTGTATAAAATATTTTCAAAAAGAAAAATGAAACAAAAATCAGAAATAAGTATATTTGCACTATTTTTTCTAGTTTTCTAAATAATAATATATACATATTATTTATGCACAAATGATTCTTATAAACAAATAAATATCTAAAAAATGCAAAAATGGTGTAAAAAAATTATTTTTATATTTTTAATATTGTTAGAAAAAATAAATGAGTCAAAATGAAAAAAGAAAAGTCAAAAAAATCATTGAAATAAATCAAATGGGCTCAGGGGGTGTTAAAGTGAAAAGAGTGTGTGAAAAGAAAATGCAAAAACAAGCCCAACCCAGATCACTTCTTCTTCAACCTCTGAACAAAAACGCGCGCCTGTTCTTCCAATTCAAACACCTGGATTCTTTGATCTTTTGCACAAACTTCCAACATAAGAAATGTTAATCATTGAATCACGATTCTAAATATATAAAAAACTCATCCTAACTCTCAGAAATGAGAGAGAATTTTGACATTCCCAAATCCTGACCTAAGTTTTCTGCCATGTTCAGACTCAAAATTCTTGCAGCACACATAACATAAATGAAATCTAATTACATGGGCATGTTCAGGGCTATGAATGTGACATATTCTCTTCACAAACCTAAAGCTAACAATGCCTAATAAGAGAGATACGAATCCATGAACTTACCTGTTCAGTTGAAGTTCTATCTGGCAATGGAGGAGCTTTCAGTGCAAGGTGATGATTGGTATAGCTTCCTTGATGTCCAGGGATGCTATTCCAAGCTTTACTTTGTCTTGAAACCTTCTGAATCGTGCTGGAGCACTTCACCTGCAAATCAGAAAAGTGGAAATGGCCAAAAGGATTAGAGGAGTTACAGGTTGCTTCTGATGCTTTGGATAGTTTGGATTGATGGTAGGGAAGGTGTCTGAAGTGGTTTGGGCAAGGATGCTTGAAAGGATTGAGAGTTGGAACTCAATCTGCAGAGGTAGCTCTGTTTTTGCAGTTTGAGAGTGATTATGGCAATGGGGAGGTGTTGATGGTCTTAGGGTCGTGCTTCAGCTTGGTTAGGATGTTTGGAATGTGTCTACAATATTTGCTTAAGGTTACTAATGTTGAGCTAAAAGTTCTGTTGTGATATGGGATGTTTCTTAACACTTAAGCAAGAAAAGCCAAGTTGTGTTCTAGGCATGTAGAGGGCCCCTAATCATGCTGCAAAACTCCTCCTTGATCAGTGTGTTATGCTCATAATCTTGTGCCAATTAGATTGTATATGTACTTTCTTGGATTTTCAATTTGACATAAAGCTTGCTTTTGCAAAAATGGATAAAGTACTTTATCTATTTTGGGATTAATCCACTATGCAATGCTAGAACACAAAGAACATGGTCTTGGCACAATGAATATGCATTAAATTTATGAGTGTAATTGAGATAAAAGGCATGTAATCAAGTTGTGCAAGCTGAGATTGAAATGCATAGTGCTATGAACATGTAACTTGGCCTAATCAAAAGTGAGTTCTTGCCATATTGCAAAATTCGATTCTCCCTAACCATGAGGTTGTTTGAGAAGTTCTTGGACATTTTGGAAATCTTGGAATGTGTACTACAATCCATCTTTGAAATGCAAAGTGAAATTCCAAATGGAAGTGTATGGAAAATGGCCTTGAAGTTAGGTAGAAAACCTTGCCAAAATAGGTTAAAATTTCACTAAGTTTAAGAATGGTTTAGTACCCTTATTCCAAAAATTGTAACTTGAGATACAAGCCTCATTTGGGAAAACTTTGTGAATCAAAGTTGTAGATTATGCAACAAGCTACAACTTTCATGTTTTGACTTTTGTTTGAGTCCAAATGAATCTTGGTGAGAAAGTGGGGCAAAGTTGGGAAAAAATTAGGGTTTTCCATAACTTAGAAAAATTCTAAGTTATGAAAAATTTCCATTTCAAACCCTAATTTGCATTTTTTGATTTCTTGGTGAACAAGTTTCATTATTTGGCATGTTTTGATGAAAAATGAATCTTGACCCTTGATTTTGACCAAAAAGTCAAAGTTTGACTTTTCAGTATACAGTCAAAATTGATCAATTGACTGGGAAATTCAACTGTCAATCTTGTGTACTTGGGATCTTTTGAACTTGTTGAGCATGTCAAGATAATTACATGGGGTCCTTGAGTCCATATGTGAGCTTGGTTTGCCATTGGCTAGGTCAAACAGTCAAAAATTGCCTTGGTGCAGTCAAAACCCTAAAAATGACCATTTTGCCCTTTTGATGATCTGATCAAATTTCTTGTGGAATTGTGATCCAAACTTGATCAAATGATCCATGTGAGTTCATAATGTTGATGTGGGTCAATTTTCATGAGATTTGACTGTCAATTGGCCACAGTTGACTTTTTCCCCAATACAGTTGATTTCTAGGTCAACTGTCCAATTGACTGGGCAAAATTTGGAATCAAGACTTGAAACTTTGTATGGATAAACTTGGGAGTCCAACATGAAGCATGAAAGTCATCTTAGGATTTTTAGGTCAAAACATCTTTGTGCAAACACAAACCCTAATTTGGGTCAACAGTGCAAGGAGAAGTCTTGAGCAGAGGAAACCCTAACTGGATCTTGAGCTCCAAGGGTTTTGTGATGAGAAAATGTTGAGGAAATGGGAGGGCAAATTTTGGGGTACAACAGTTGCCCCTGTTCAATCTTCTTGAACCTGAAGAGTTAGATTGGCAAGTTTGCCTTTCGTGACTCGAGGGTAAAAGGAGATTGGACACTAGAGTGCCCGGAAATTTGCACTCGCATGTTGGAGTATCAACAATGTGATGTCGGGAATGGGCTTATAGATGCCATTTGGATAGGTGGTGGATAGGGAGATGGGCTTATAGATGCCATCTGGAGATGTGACAGAACCTTGTCGGGAATGGGTTTATAGATGCCATTTGGAAGTGTTGATCGCACAAGAGATTCCTTAGCGAGAACTTTGTGTATTTGAGAAAGACAGATGTTTTCCTGGCTTGTTACAGGTGTTTGATCTTCAATCTCCTTATGCAGATATGCCCTGGCTGGATACAGGTATCGAATCTACAATCGGTTGCTCACAGATGTGCCCTGGCTGGATACAGGAGTCGAATCTGGAAATAGTCGTCAATAGATATGCCCTGGCTGGATACAGGAATCGAATCTTCGAACTCTTCAGACGTGCCCTGGCTAGATACAGGAAACGAGTCTGGAAATGTGGTCAACAGATATGCCCTGGCTGGATACAGGAATCGAATATGGAAATGTTGTAGTTGATAGATGTGCCCTGGCTGGATACAGGAATCGAATCTTTGAACTCTTCAGACGTGCCCTGGCTAGATACAGGAATCGAGTCTGGAAACTGATCACTCTCAGATATGCCCTGGCTAGATACAGGTATCGAATCTGGAATTATGACAGTTGAAGGTAGTTGTCTTTGGGATTGTCTTTTTCCCTGAAAAGGCAAAACATAAGTTGTATGCAATGTCATGATGTATGATATGCATGATGTTTTAACATGAGATAGTGTTGTATGCAATTTATCATGTATGTAAGCAGGATGTATGAAAACGTGAAATGTTTATGAATGTATTTTCGTCTTAGGAAAATAAATCCTTGACGATCGGCCGGGGAATTGCTCTGTGGAAGAGACACTTTGCTGAAGTTTTTGATGAGAGGCCTGCTGAGGACTTCAATGATGGATTCCGCTGGGGATAATGATGATAAACTCCGCTGGGGATTGAAAGAACTTTGTTGAGGGCGATCTTCCGTGGCAATTAGCTGAGGATAACCCAGTTATAAGCCCTTGTGAGGAATAACTCTGAATAAAGCTCGGGAGAGACGTCTGTATTCTGCAGGAAACAAGCTTCCAGAATCTACTGGGGATAAGCTTTAAGACCTGCCGGGGAAAGTTGTGCCTTTTCAGGATTGATGGGGAGTCAACTCCGCTTGGGGAAAGCATTGCTGAATCTTGTCTTATTCTGCGGGGCGTTGAGATGATTTGGTCACATTCTTCAGTCGAATCTACCTTGGTACCTTGGCGGACAAAGCAACCAGACTGCATCAGACAACCTTACATTGCCCCTGTTTCTGATGTCACCTGTAATTAATCTTTTGTTTCATATGCAAATATTTATGAATCAGCAATTTAATATCAAATGCATATATCAAAAATGAACATTGGACGTTTTTCGCAAGACAAAACAGAAAAAGGAAAAACAATGGCAATTTGTATGGACAAGTGAATTTGTATTGATTTGAATTTTGCCTGTGAATAGGCGTTTTTGTACAAGAGGCTGACATCCTAGTAAGAGGACGCCGCCAAATAACACAGAATTTACAATTTTGAAAAGAAAACAAAACAACTATGTGAACAATCCCACTGGGTTCCAACTCTGCTATCGACTTTATGTCTCCAAGCGTCTCATCGCTTTGCTGCCTAGTTGAAGATGAAGCTGATTGGTCGATGCCAAAATCTGAGCCAGATAGTTGATGCCGAATTCCGGATGCGAAGTGATCCAATGAGACATAGTGTTACGCTTTATCCCTAACTTTTGCCTGGACCGCCCTTTCGGGTTTTCAGTCCACCGGGATACCCATTTTTGCCCAAGCCGCCTTTTCAGGTTTTCGACTTGCCGGGTGTACAGATTTTTTTTCATTTCATCCCTTATTTTTGCCCAAACCCTTTTGGTTCGCCGGGAAGCCCTTATTTTTGCCTAGGTATGTCAACCTAGCGGGTCTTTTCTTCATGCGTAGTATCTTTTCACTATGTCTGCATTGGCGGGGTGAGGAAGGTCGTCACCATCCATGGTGGTTAGGATCATGGCTCCTCCTGAGAACACATGTTTAACCATAATTGGCCCTTCGTAAGTAGGGGTTCATTTTCCCCGGGGATCACTTTGAGGAAGGATGATGCGTTTGATTACCAGGTCCCCAACTTGATACTCTTGCGGTCTGACTTTCTTGTTAAATGCCCTGATCATCCGTTTTTGATACGTCTGGCCATGGCAGATAGCGGTGAGCCTTTTTTCGTCAATCAGGTTTAATTGATCAAGTCGAGTCTGTATCCAGTCATCTTTATTCAAGTCTGCATCCTTCATTATCCGGAGAGAGGGTATCTGGACTTCAATTGGCAGGACTGCCTCCATGCCATAGACCAAGGAGAAAGGAGTTGCCCTGGTTGACGTCCTTGCTGAGGTACGGTACCCATGAAGGGCGAACGGTAACATCTCGTGCCAATCTTTATAGGTTACTGTCATCTTCTGCACAATTTTCTTAATATTCTTATTGGCTGCCTCTACAGCCCCATTCATCTTCGGCCGGTAGGGAGAAGAATTGTGGTGCTGTATCTTGAATTGTTCGCAGAGCTCAGTGATCATCTTGTTGTTGAGATTGGTACCATTGTCCGTAATGATTCTTTCCGGGACGCCGTACCGACAGATCAGATTATGCCGGATGAAACGTGCCACGACGCTCTTGGTTACCGTTGCGTAGGAAGCTGCCTCAACCCACTTCGTGAAGTAATCGATCGCCACCAAGATGAAGCGATGCCCATTGGATGCCGTCGGTCGGATCTCACCAATCATATCAATGCCCCACATTGCAAAAGGCCAAGGTGCCGTCAGGACGTTCAGAGGAACTGGAGGAATATGCACCTTGTCAGCATAGATCTGGCATTTGTGACAAGTTCGAGAGTGTTGGTAACAATCGGCTTCCATGGTGGACCAGAAATATCCTGCCCTAAGGATTTTCTTTGCCATGGTGTGTCCACTGGAATGTGTTCCAAATGTACCTTCATGCAGTTCTATCATGATTTTCTCTGCTTCAGCCTTATCCACACAACGTAGTAGAGTTGAATCATGATTCCGTTTGTAGAGGATGCCGTTGCTGAGGAAGAATTTTGCCGCAAACCTCCTCATGAACTTCTTGTCATTGACAGATGCACCTTCAGGGTATTCCTGAGCTTCCAAGTACCTCTTCACCTCATGATACCAGGGTTTTTCAGTCACCTTTTCGGCCTCAAGATCGCAGCAGTATGCCGGTTCGTACAACTTCCAGATAACGATTCGGGGAGCCTCATTGTCCCATTTAACTTTGAACATTGAAGACATCGTAGCTAGTGCGTCTGCTAGCTGATTCTCCTCTCTTGGGAAGTGCTCAAAAGTTAGCTCTTCAAAGTGGGGAAGCAAGGTCAACACATACTCCTTGTAAGGAATAAGATTTGGGTGTTTCGTATCCCACTCGCCTTTGATCTGATTGATCACGAGAGCGGAATCTCCGAAGACACTCAGAAATTTGATCCTTAAGTCGATTGCAGCTTGTAGACCCATGATACATGCCTCATATTCTGCCATGTTGTTGGTGCAGTTGAAACACAATCGGACGGTGAGTGGAGTATGAGTTCCTTTGGGGGATATGATTACAGCGCCGACGCCGTTACCCAAAGAATTGGAGGCTCCGTCAAAATGCATAGACCATCGGGATCCTTCCTCAGGTCCTTCATCCGGTCCAGGTATTTCACAGTCAGTTACCATCATGATGTCTTCGTCCGAAAAATCAAAGTTCAATGATTGGTAATCGTCCACATGTTGGTGTGCCAAATGATCTGCCAGTACACTTCCTTTGATTGCTTTCTGAGTTGTATACTGGATATCATATTCTGTTAAGATCATTTGCCATCTCGCTATTCTTCCAGACAGAGCGGGCTTTTCAAATATGTACTTGATGGGATCCATCTTTGAAATTAACAGAGTAGTGTGAGTCAGCATATACCGTCTCAGCCGGCGAGCAGCCCATACTAGAGCGCAACAAGTTTTCTCAAGCAGTGAGTAACGAGACTCACAGTCGGTAAACTTTTTGCTCAAGTAATAAATAGCGTGCTCTTTTCGGCCAGACTCGTCATGCTGTCCCAGCACACACCCCATTGAATTGTCAAGTACTGTCAAGTATAATATCAGAGGTCTTCCTTCCACTGGTGGCATAAGAATAGGTGGCTCTTGGAGATATTCCTTTATCTTTTCAAAGGCAGCCTGACATTCATCGTTCCAGCGTGCTACTTGATCTTTCTTCAGTAATTTGAAGATTGGCTCACAAGTAGCAGTTAGATGTGAGATGAATCGGGCAATGTAATTCAGTCGTCCCAGGAAGCATCTGACTTCTTTCTCTGTCTTTGGAGTTGGCATCTCTTGTATGGCTTTTACCTTGGCAGGGTCCACCTGAATACCTTTATCACTTACAATGAAACCTAGAAATTTTCCGGACCTCACCCCAAAGGTGCATTTGTTGGGATTCAACCTCAGCTTATATAACTTCAGTCGGTCAAATAGCTTCCTCAGATGATCAAGGTGCTCCTCCTTAGTTTGAGACCTTGCAATCATGTCATCAACATATACCTCAATCTCATGATAGATCATATCATGGAATAAAGCAACCATGGCACGTTGATAGGTTGCCCCAGCATTTTTCAATCCGAATGGCATGACCTTGTAACAGAAGGTGCCCCACTGAGTCACAAAGGTAGTCTTCTCCATATCCTCCGGAGCCATCTTGATCTGATTATACCCTGAAAAACCATCCATGAAGGAGAAAACCTTGTGTTGAGCAGTATTGTCAACGAGAACGTCAATGTGAGGTAGAGGAAAATCATCCTTGGGGCTTGCCCTGTTTAAATCCCTGTAGTCAACACACATTCTGACTTTACCGTCCTTCTTCGGCACTGGCACCACATTGGCAACCCACTGAGGGTAAGAAGTTACTGCTATAAATCCGGCATCGAATTGCTTCATAACCTCAGCCTTGATCTTTTCGGACATCTTTGGGCGCATGCGGCGAACCTTTTGCTTTACCGGAAGGCAGTCTTCCTTAGTTGGCAGGTGATGAACTACAATGTCGGCATCCAAACCAGGCATATCTTTGTATGACCAAGCAAAGATCTCCATGTAATCATGTAGCATCTGGATCAATCTTTGCTTCACGCTGAGCTCTAGATTAGCCCCAATCTTGACCTCTTTCCTATCTGTCTCCGTACCCAGGTTAATTGTTTCCACCGGCTCTTCATGTGGTTGAATAGCCCTCTCTTCCTGGAGTAGCAGTCTTGCGAGTTCACCAGGCACTTCGCAATCATCTTCACCTTCGTCTTCGGCCAAGTTGATCGGATTCTCGAAGTCATAACTGGCGGTAGCAGAGCTGTTACCAGTGAGATCCAGAGTGGATTGAAACCTGTATAAGTGAGTGTGTGTAAATATAGCTGTTTTGCAATATATAACACAGAGAGAAAAAGAGCACAAGATTTGAAATGCAACAAACATCCAATGTTTTGATTGATGATATATGGAAATGTCATACAAAAATCCCTCACAAATGGAGCTACGATGCCCCGGGTAGGACACCGAGCCAATAAAGTTTTAACATATTGTTTGTTACAAATTGGAAATCAAAAGAAATAATTACTACGTGACAAATGTGATAGGTGTAAAATCCTTTGCCGTCCAGTTGCTTGGTCCGTTGCTGGTAGTTGGATAGATCCAACTGTCAAACTCTGCTTCCTTTACATCCTCCTCAATAGCATTCACCCTTGGACTGGTGATAAACACTTGAGCCTTTCTGATCTTTTCCTTGCGCACAGCCCTCTGAGCCTCTGCAGTAAAGCCCGGCCCAAACTTGTCGTTCTTTTGAGTGAAGTCAGGAAGCTGACCCCAGTTTGCACAATTGCCTTTCTCGATTACAGCCCGGGCATCCTTCAAGGATGCCATCTTCAACGGAAAGTCTTCTTCAACCACTGCTTCAGCTGATGCCAAAATTGGAGGTACCTCCTCAAAATGCTGAAAGGGGGTTTCAATAAACTCCCCGTCCATCTCGATATACTGGAATGAATTCAAGTGACTAACCATGTATTCCTCCTCACCCTGTACAGTAACAATCTTCCCTTTGACAGGGTATTTGAGCTTTTGGTGTAGAGTGGAGGTTACTGCCCCAACTTTGTGAATCCAGGGTCGACCCAACAAGCAGGAGTAAGATGGACGAATATCCATTACATAGAACGTTGAGTCGAAAACCTGGGAACCCACACGAATAGGGATGTCTACCTCACCGTGCACCATCCTTTTAGAACCTTCGAAGGCTCTAACAATGATGTTACTAGGTTTCAACTCCAGACCCTTACAATCTAAGCGGTCCAATGCCTTCTTGGGTAAAACATTCAGGGAAGAGCCGGTATCCACTAATACGTGTGCGAGAGTAGTGCCCCTGCATTCTATGGAAACATGCAGGGCATCATTGTGATTTTTTCCTTTGGCGGTAAGGTCAGCATCTGAGAACCCCAAGCCATTGTTAGCCGTCAAATTAGCCACACAGTTAGTGAATTGATCCGCGGAGGTCTGTTGCGGCACATGGGCCGTTTTCAGAAATGAAATCAGGGCTTTTGCATGGGCCTCTGAGCATAGCAGCAATGATAGCATAGAGATTTTAGAGGGAGTATGCCCCAACTGTTCAACAACGTTAAAGTCACTCCTTTTGATGATTTTAAGAATTTCCTCCATTTCTTGTTGGGAGGCTTCCACAGCAGTCTTTTTTGGTGCCTCCGTCCTGGCAGGCAAATCGGTAGCAACTTCTTTGCCCCGAGTATCAGAGGGCTCGGCGGCAGTAGTAGACACATGAACTTGAATTGGAACATGCACACTTGCGGGTGTGATGGTGAGAGGTTTTCGGATAACTGGCGGTGCAATGTCAGGCGAGAAGAGCCTGCCACTGCGGGTAATATTGGCGGGACCAGTGATGTTACTGATACTGGTATTGGTGTTGAACTCCTGCTTCACCCCAAGCACATATACGTCGGCCCCATAATGCCAGGGGACCGCTTTATCAGACTCATATGGGAGAGGCCCCGGAACAGTAATAGTAATGGGTGCAACAGACATAATTTGGACTGGTTTCTTCATGGGAGCCTTGGCAGGATTGTAAATTGTGACAACATATATTTCTTCAACGGAAACAAACGGAACAACAGTTTTCTTGAACAGAATTTCCTTGCTATCCATCAGGCTTTGGATGCCTGATTTCAGCAACGGACAACCGGTAAGGATAACAGCACATAAGAGACAACCCTTGCTACAACCCGGAAATAAACCGACTAGTAGTAAGTTCCTCTTAACAGTCAACAGAGGGGTAGCAACATCATTCACTGAAACAACATACAACTCTTCCTCAATGGCATTTACTCTATGCTGGGGCATAGGAGCAGTTACAACATTCGGCCTCTCAGGCGCTTCAAACTGAATTTCCTTCGCGTCGATAAGATCTTGCACTTTGTTTCTCAAGGCCCAGCAATCATCAGTAGTATGCCCGGGGCTATCAGAATGATAAGCACAACGGGCATTTGGGTTATATTTAGGAGATGCAGTATTCACGACTTTAGGAGCTTCTTTGATGGTCACCAAGTTGGTTGATAACAGTTGGGGTAAAATTTGTGACAAGGTCATACTCAACCGAGTATACTGTCTCTTGGGCCTTTCACCTCTTTGTTGATTGTACTGCTGAGAAGCAGCAACAGGTTTGGAAATGACCAAAGCATTGACGACTTGGCGACTTTCTGGCTTGACCTGTCTTCTAGGACCATAGACGGCACTTGCTTCTTTCTTAAAAGGCCTCTTCTCAGTACTTGCAGCAACACCCTTCTGAATCTTTCCTGACTTGATGCCAGCTTCTATTCTTTCGCCCGTTAAGATCAAATTGGTAAACCCCGCAGAAGAGTTACCAATCAGATGATTGAAAAATGGCCCAGATAGGGTCCCTAGAAACATATCAACAAGTTCACGATCGGTTAAAGGAGGCTGCACCCTGCCAGCCAAATCCCTCCATTTTTGTGCGTATTCTTTGAATCCTTCGCCTGTTCCTAACGACATACCCTGAAGTTGGGTACGAGTAGGGGCAAGGTCAGAATTGTATTGGTATTGTTTGTAGAAAGCGGTGGCCAAATCTTCCCAATTTCGAACGCTGGTTCCCTCTAGCTGATAAAACCACTCCAATTGAGCTCCAGAAAGGCTGTCTTGAAAGAAATGAATCCAAAGGTTTTTATATGCCGTATAGGGCTGGATCTTTCTCACGTAGGACCTAAGATGCATTTTTAGACAGGACAGCCCATCATACCTTACAAACACTGGCACTTTGAATTTTGGGGGAATCACAATCCCGACAACCAAACCCAAGTCTTCAAAATCCAAACCCGGTACTCTTTGTAGCTCCATGGCGGCCAACCTGTCTTCTAGCCCTTTGTATTTATCATCAGCTGGAGGGTATTGTTGATCAGTATAATCTTCATCCTCTTCGACCTCTTCTTCTTCCGCATCAGACTCGGAAGGTACCGCAGCTCCACCTCCTTTGCTGGTTCCTTCATCAGAAGTAGGAGGAAATTCAAGCACTCTCCGAGCTTCTCCGTCAAATCTTCTCCCTAAAGTAGCCACCCCGAGTCTCTTTTTCTTCTTTTTCACTGGGTCTTTGTTCCCCAATTGAGTCTTGATATCCTCCTGACCCTTAGCCAAGGTCATCAAGAGTTGCTGGAACTGTGCATTTTGAGCTTGTAGGTCTTTGACTGTTTGCTCGAGATCCATCCTATTGTAATAAACAACAGACATATAAGGAAACCTGGAATGAGACCTGCTTATGCACATGATGAATGGTATGCTTATGTATGCAATGCATTCAAGGATTTAGGACATTCAAAATTGTTTCAGACAAAGAAGAACGCACGTCATATTAATAAGAAGAAATTTGTCAGTACATAAATGCCCCATGGGCCAAATATTACAAAATAAACTTCTTAAGGCAAAAAGACATTGCGCATCCTTTTTGGTGCGATGTAGGTGTTGAGGGCCTCTTGCTCATGGAGTCGGCGGGTAAGCTCTAGAACCTTCTTCTCACTGGCGTAGAAGCTAGCTTCAAAAGTATTTCGTTCTTCCTTGAGCTGAATCCAACTTTTCTGCATTTCCTCCCATGATGTAGGCATGTCTGGATGTAGGATGGTGTAGGGAACCTCTCCTTCCTTGACAGGCTCTTTAATCACAGGGAGAACATAAGGATAAGGCATCATCAGACTTTGGGCTCGGGCTCGTACCCACTTGAGATAAGGCTCAAGAGGGATGGAGTTCTTGTGTCCCAGAGTCTTGCTATCAACCTTGTTGAGTTTTCCCCAAGCTCTGATGAATCTTTGGCGAAGTCCTTGCGCATCGTTATCGAAGTCAAAAACTAGGTCAGGAATCAACATGTCATGAGGGCCATCCCTCCGTGCATATCCAAATTGTCTCAAAGCTAGGCAAGGGTTGTAGGTGATACCTCCTCTAATTCAAAGTAAAGGAACATTAGGAAATTCTCCGCAGCGATCGACGATGATGACATTTTCTCTGAACCGAGAACACCAATGTACATCAGAGTGAGTAAGAGTCATCAACCGTTGGGACCACCTTGAGCCTTGGTCATTCTTCAGGACAGATTGTGGAAGGTGCGAAATAAACCACCTTGCAAGGAGAGGAGTACAACACACGAGAACACCCCTCTTTCTCATTGTTCGTGTGTAAAATGAGTGAAGGATGTCCCCAAGCAATGTTGGTATTGGATTTCTGGACAAGAAGATTTTGACGGCGTTGACATCTACCAATTCGTCAGGATTTGGGAACAAGACCAACCCATAGATAAGGAGTGCCACAATTTCTTCAAAGGCTTGTAGGTCCAATGAGTTCCAACATTCTTGTGCCTTCTCAAACAAGAATTTTTCTAAGAATCCCTTGACGCTGCTTCTGGTTTCCCAATGCCCCTTGATGTCGGATGGTTGTAGATGTAAGGCTCGAGCAACATCTTCCGGCTTTGGTTCCTTTTCCGTACCGTTGAAGGGTAGTTGATTAAGGATAGGAATTCTCAGGAGTTGAGAAAACTCCTCTAAAGTGGGCACCAACTGGTAATCGGGGAAAGTGAAACAGTGGTGAAGAGGGTCAAAGAACTGGAATAGCACTTTCATCATGTCTTCTTCAATGTTGGTGTTGACTAGGCTGAGTAGTCTACCATGTCTTTCACTGAAGGATGAATTTTCCGGAATTCTTGAGGTGAGCTCCTTGAGTTGAGGAGAGATTCTCACAAGGTTGACTTGAATGGTGTTTCTGCGAGGAATTTCCATGACCTACAAAACAGGAACAAAGATGAAGATCCAAATCCTTGAAATGGTTAGTGAATGCATATGATGCTTTATGATGTTTATGATGTATGCACAAAACATGTGTACAAACAATTCACACCAAACCCTAGTTTCAGGCTTGCATGGGGTTTCATAGGTAAGTACCCTCTTGAGTGTAGTTGGCTTAAAAACCTGTCCTATAAATAGTAACCGGGTTCTAAGGAGCTCAATATCACTGGATTGTTTTCATTGTTCATTGTTTTGGTTTAGCCACTTAACTAGCGACCAAAATATTCCAAGAAAACAACCCTCAATGAGTGTAGTATCGAGTATCTACCAACTTCGGACTGCACCAAAGCCGGTCATCTCACTACCCCTAATAAAAGGCCAAGATGGTCAAGTAAGGTTCTAGGTCATTAGTGCTTAGTGACATCACTCAGCCGCCCCGTACTCTCCTTGAATGAACTCAAGGGTTACCGGTACTCACAAATATGTCGCATTAATATAGCTATTGCTTCGACCGTGTCGGTATACCCCGCACAGTTTCCACAATGTATTGCTATCTATGAATGTTTCCCAAAATCCGGGTGTAGGATTTGCAAACCCAAACAATAGAACCAAGATGTAAAGCAAACAATTCAAACGATTAGTCATGCAAGAAGGTGATCTAAGCCCTAAGGTTACTCCACTTTAAAAATTTTCCCCAGCAGAGTCGCCAGTTCTGGGGTACGGTGGGAGAACTGACTATGAGTTTTACGTTTGTTTTCGCAAATGTTTCGGTTGAGCAAGAGTCGCCACCGACTTTTTATTTTATCCTAAGGAAAGGTTTAAAAAGCACAGCAAAAACATTTGAGATGTCTTCTTGGGTTCGGGGAGTAGATTATAGAAAGGGAAGGTATTAGCACCCTTTCTATCCATGGTTATCCATGGGCTCTTAGTTACTTGCTTAGATCACTTGCCTTTTGTTTTCAATTGTTTGAAATGGTGCTCGTGTGTATGGGTTTGAAAATGTTTTGAAAAGAAGCCAATGTGGTGGCAACCTTTGTAATGATCCATGTGGGGATGTATACAAAGATGTATGTCTTTTGAAAAGGTTTTCATTTGTTTTTGAAAGTTGTTTTGAAAGTGTTGTGAGGTGTGGTTTTAGAAAATAGGCAAGTGTTTTGTTTTTTGCAAGTTTTGATTCAAGTAACTAAGAGGTTATCTACTCCTAAATTTCTCAAAGATTATTGCTATGTTTTAACCCTTTTAACAAGTTTGTTCCACCATTGTATTTGGTGGATAATCTCATGTTAGGATGTGAAAGGGACGGGTGCGGGTCATCGTTTAGACCATAATTGCAATGGTGCTAAGTATCTTTGGGCAATTTTCTTTAAGGGATTTGATCATTTGTTTAGGCAACATTTTGGAAGCGTCATCGAGGGACTATGATCATTTGATTTGTTTGTTTTGCCCAAAGAGACCTAACATGCAATATGGCCCATTTATTTGAAGGCAACAAAGTGGAATACCCTAGGGGGTGCAAGTGTGATATGTGTTGTCCATTTTTCATGCTTTGATTATCTTGAAATTAGGTCAAGCTATTTTGTTCTTTTTATTTGCATACAAACCCTAATTCTAGCATGGTATATTTAGGAAGCGTTTAAAGTGCGAAAAGTAAAGTTCCTACACTATTACAACACAATATGGTAAGGGGGGGTACAAATGTTCAAATGGGGGGATATTTAGACAAAGAAATTAAACCTAGCTATTACATCATTTTTGGAATATTTACAAATAATTGATTGCATATATTAAATAAAAAAATAAAATAAAGATGCAAAAATGCAAAAAGGTTTTTATGTATATGAAAAAAAGGTATTATTTATGTCAAATAAATAAAAATAAAAATAAAAAGATTATTTTTGGAATATTTTCATATTTAGGGTAAAACCCTAATTTTCATTAAGTAACATATATATTATTTAATTTAATACAAGTATTTGTTTATTATGTACAAAAAATAAAATAAAATGAAATATATTTACAAAAAGTATTTTTATATTAAATATTAATAAAATAAAATAAAAATAAAAAAATAAAATAAAAAGTGTATGTATTTTGCATTTTTAACCCTAAGTATATTAATAAATATATATGTATATGCATTAATTTCTAAATATATATTATATATATAAAAATAATAATATTTAATATTTTAAAAAAAGTATATTTTGTATAAAATATTTTCAAAAAGAAAAATGAAACAAAAATCAGAAATAAGTATATTTGCACTATTTTTTCTAGTTTTCTAAATAATAATATATACATATTATTTATGCACAAATGATTCTTATAAACAAATAAATATCTAAAAAATGCAAAAATGGTGTAATAAAATTATTTTTATATTTTTAATATTGTTAGAAAAAATAAATGAGTCAAAATGAAAAAAGAAAAGTCAAAAAAATCATTGAAATAAATCAAATGGGCTCAGGGGGTGTTAAAGTGAAAAGAGTGTGTGAAAAGAAAATGCAAAAACAAGCCCAGCCCAGATCACTTCTTCTTCAACCTCTGAACAAAAACACGCGCCTGTTCTTCCAATTCAAACACCTGGATTCTTTGATCTTTTGCACAAACTTCCAACATAAGAAATGTTAAGCATTGAATCACGGTTCTAAATATATAAAAAACTCATCCTAACTCTCAGAAATGAGAGAGAATTTTGACATTCCCAAATCCTGACCTAAGTTTTCTGCCATGTTCAGACTCAAAATTCTTGCAGCACACATAACATAAATGAAATCTAATTACATGGGCATGTTCAGGGCTATGAATGTGACATATTCTCTTCACAAACCTAAAGCTAACAATGCCTAATAAGAGAGATACAAATCCATGAACTTACCTGTTCAGTTGAAGTTCTATCTGGCAATGGAGGAGCTTTCAGTGCAAGGTGATGATTGGTATAGCTTCCTTGATGTCCAAGGATGCTATTCCAAGCTTTACTTTGTCTTGAAACCTTCTGAATCATGCTGGAGCACTTCACCTGCAAATCAGAAAAGTGGAAATGGCCAAAAGGATTAGAGGAGTTACAGGTTGCTTCTGATGCTTTGGATAGTTTGGATTGATGGTAGGGAAGGTGTCTGAAGTGGTTTGGGCAAGGATGCTTGAAAGGATTGAGAGTTGGAACTCAATCTGCAGAGGTAGCTCTGTTTTTGCAGTTTGAGAGTGATTCTGGCAATGGGGAGGTGTTGATGGTCTTAGGGTCGTGCTTCAGCTTGGTTAGGATGTTTGGAATGTGTCTACAATATTTGCTTAAGGTTACTAATGTTGAGCTGAAAGTTCTGTTGTGATATGAGATGTTTCTTAACACTTAAGCAAGAAAAGCCAAGTTGTGTTCTAGGCATGTAGAGGGCCCCTAATCATGCTGCAAAACTCCTCCTTGATCAGTGTGTTATGCTCATAATCTTGTGCCAATTAGATTGTATCTGTACTTTCTTGGATTTTCAATTTGACATAAAGCTTGCTTTTGCAAAAATGGATAAAGTACTTTATCTATTTTGGGATTAATCCATTATGCAATGCTAGAACACAAAGAACATGGTCTTGGCACAATGAATATGCAATAAATTTATGAGTGTAATTGAGATAAAAGGCCTGTAATCAAGTTGTGCAAGCTGAGATTGAAATGCATAGTGCTATGAACATGTAACTTGGCCTAATCAAAAGTGAATTCTTGCCATATTGCAAAATTCTATTCTCCCTAACCATGGGGTTGTTTGAGAAATTCTTGGACATTTTGGAAAGCTTGGAATGTGTACTACAATCCATCTTTGAAATGCAAAGTGAAATTCCAAATGGAAGTGTATGGAAAATGGCCTTGAAGTTAGGTAGAAAACCTTGCCAAAATAGGTTAAAATTTCACTAAGTTTAAGAATGGTTTAGTACCCTTATTCCAAAAATTGTAACTTGAGATACAAGCCTCATTTGGGAAAACTTTGTGAATCAAAGTTGTAGATTATGGAACAAGATACAACTTTCATGTTTTGACTTTTGTTTGAGTCCAAATGAATCTTGGTGAGAAAGTGGGGCAAAGTTGGGAAAAAATTAGGGTTTTCCATAACTTAGAAAAATTCTAAGTTATGAAAAATTTCCATTTCAAACCCTAATTTTCATTTTTTAATTTCTTGGTGAACAAGTTTCATGATTTGGCATGTTTTGATGAAAAATGAATCTTGACCCTTGATTTTGACCAAAAAGTCAAAGTTTGACTTTTCAGTATACAGTCAAAATTGATCAATTGACTGGGAAATTCAACTGTCAATCTTGTGTACTTGGGATCTTTTGAACTTGTTGAGCATGTCAAGATAATTCCATGGGGTCTTTGAGTCCATATGTGAGCTTGGTTTGCCATTGGCTAGGTCAAACAGTCAAAAATTGCCTTGGTGCGGTCAAAACCCTAAAAATGACCATTTTGCCCTTTTGATGATTTGATCAAATTTCTTGTGGAATTGTGATCCAAACTTGATTAAATGGTCCATTTGAGTTCATAATGTTGATGTGGGTCAATTTTCATGAGATTTGACTCTCAATTGGCCACAGTTGACTTTTTCCTCAATACAATTGATTTCTAGGTCAACTGTCCAATTGACTGGGCAAAATTTGGAATCAAGACTTGAAACTTTGTATGGATAAACTTGGGAGTCCAACATGAAGCATGAAAGTCATCTTAGGCTTTTTAGGTCAAAACATCTTTGTGCAAACACAAACCCTAATTTGGGTCAACAGTGCAAGGAGAAGTCTTGAGCAGAGGAAACCCTAACTGGATCTTGAGCTCCAAGGGTTTTGTGATGAGAAAATGTTGAGGAAATGGGAGTGCAAATTTTGGGGTACAACACATTCATTCTTGTCATGCAAACCCTATTACCAAACATCTAACAGATGTATAATTTGCGAAATTAAAATGCGGAAATTTAACTAACTATTACAAGGCGCCGGGTATTTACATCGCCAAAAGCAATCCTTTGAAAAAATAAAATAAAGCGGTAAAAATAATAAATGTCCTATTTAAAACTATTACAAGCCGAGAGCAGATACATTAATAATTAAATAAGGAAAAATAAATCGCGCGAGTGAAATTAAATCGAATGCGAAATTTAGGGTTTTGACCCTTTTAAAAGAAAATGCTTTTTTTGTTGTTTTTTATATTAAGAAAAGAAATTAAGTCCTAAATTAAATACTAAATTAGAAATTAAATAAGTTAATTAATGAAAAATAATTAATGACACATTTTCGGAGTTTTGATTATTTTAAGAAAGAAAATAAAAATAATTAAACTAAAGTTAAAACCTAATTAATTCTAATTGATTTTAAATAATTACAAAATAAATTAAAGTTGTTCTAGAATTAAAAAGCCTAATTAATTAGTTAGTATTTATTAATAAAAAATAAAATTCTGAATTTTAATTGGATAAAAAGTATTTTTGTGATTTTTTGATAAAAAAGAAAATTTATTTATTGGTTAGAAATTAATTAAATAAAATAAAGTAATTAAAATAAATAAAATAAAATATAAGAGAAATAGTGAGAATGGGCCTGATTTAGGGGGTGCAGAAAGCAATGATATTGGCCCAATTGATGCTGGTCCATTGGACTTTTTGTGATCCTGTGCACATGCGTTGACTGGCTTATGGTGTACCTCCAAGGCTTGACCACTAGATCTGGCCATCTGGCCATCTGGCATGTTGAATTGTGAGAGTCCATGGTGAACCTCCAGCTTGAATATGCACATGATTTCCTGAAAACAATTGGGAAAATAACAAATGCTGGAGGCAGGGATCGAACCCCTGACCTACAGCCCCATATGCCTTGGAATCAAGCGTGGCAACCACTAGGCCAAGTGGTTCTTGTTGTTAATAAAACACAAAGTAATAATAATATAAAAAACAACATTCAATGGTCAGAAAAAGAAAAAAAACGCGCGCGTATTTCGAATGGTCCTATGGGAGGACGACAACTCATCATCCCTGTCCTCTAAATCCTGCAACTTTTACCTGCGGATTTTTATTCACAGCTAAAATCGTAGCTTCATTCTAAAATCTTCCTCAGGCCATATAAATGAGTTCTAGGACCATGGTTGAACTCGTCATCCTCTTCTGATCATAACCATAGCCATTACTAAAGCTAATTTTTCCTGAAACAAAAAGCCCTAAAAACAAACAAAAAACCCTAGCAATGGTGATCTGTGATATAGGTTAGATAAATTAAATTGATTAATGCCAAAAGCTTGCAAATGGCATGGTGATCACAAAGATGCAATTATTTTATACAATGGATGCAAGAATAGAGATTTTCGATTTCAAGAACATAGTGAATCCGTGGATGACTTACAGCGCACTGGGAGGTCTGAAAACGCGTGATCTTGGTTGCTTTCGCTTGTGGAGATGGCCAGGAAGAGATTGAGATACTTGCTAAGCCTTGAGGATGCCTCTATGACTGATTTCGAAGTCACATTTTTCTTGTTTTTTGCAAATTTTGTTCTGCCTCTAGAACTGATCTCCAACCCTTATTTATGTATGCCTCACTTCCTTATGTAATGCACAATGTATTAGGGTAAAAAATTTTGTCCAAATCTTCCTCCATTGATGAGTTTGATATTTGATTTTATTCTCCATTAAATATTTCCAAATTTGATCTAAATCACATCTTTTTGTACCCACATGGCTTGATACGAGTTTGGAAGGATGCTAGCTGTGTAACAAGACCTGAAATGATCACAAGATCTTTAGTTTTCAATGTTTTTGATTTTATGTGATTTTATTTGATTTAAAATGAATTAATTCAAATAAAAATCATAATAATTGATAAAAATATGATATGGACACATGGGCAAGGCTAGAGCACGTGGGAAATAATGCAAACTCAAAACAAGTGAAAAAGAATGGGCCCATTTGGCAAAATTTGAAGTTTTGGGGATAGTTGACTTTTGGAAATTTTGCAAAAAAGTCCAACTTCAACAATGCATAACTTCCTTAATTTTTAACTTTTGGAGGTGTTCTTGGACTTTTTAGAAAGATTGAGATGTCCTCTAATCAACCCTTTTGGTCTCATCTCATTTTGATATTCCATGCTCAAGTTAGAAGCTTTGACAAAAAAGGTGTTTTTGTTGACTTTCCAAAATGACCTATAATGTCCAAATTCATAACTTCTTGTGAGTGCATATTTTGATCTTGGGGTATGAAGATGGATTGTAGGGAATTGCATCCTCTTCAAAATGAGCTTTGGATGGATCATTTCTCATAATCAACCCTAATTTAGCAACTTTTGAATCTTGATGAATTTTGAGCAATCCTTGATGAATCATGATCAACCCTTGATCAAATGATGAAATATCCTTCAAAATGAGAATGTTGACAAAAAATCTTGAAGTTTGACTGTATTTGGGTCACAGTTGACTTTTGCCCTAACACAGTCGATTTTTGGACCTTTTGAGCAATTGAATGAGCAAAATTCCTCTGCAAGGCTTGAAACTTGACATGGATGATCTTGAGAACATATTAGGACATTGGTGAGCACTTGGGGTCACTTGGACTCAAGGACCTTGATGCAACACAAAACCCTAATTTGGAGTAGACTGCTTTAGGAGAGATCTTGTCTAACCAACTCTTGGACTACTTTGAGCAACTTTGAGATTTTTCTTGCAATGTTTTGAGAAATATGGGAGGGAAAATTTTGGGGTACAACAGCTTCGATCAGAGCATCACCCTCCGAGCTTCATTCTGGTCTTCTTTGATCAGAACATCACAAAGCCCTAAAACCTTGTTTGAGCAGCCTACTGCACTGCTATATCATAGTCCTACAACCAGCTGCCATGACACTCCAAATTGCTGTTGATCCAGTCCACGCCTGCATTTTTCTCAAACCCTATATTTTTCACCAAATTAACATACAAAGACTGTGATTAAAAAGCAATGGAACAATATACCAAAAAGGTTTGAATCTCATTTGTTCCCCCCCCCCCCCCAAATCACAACAAACCCATATATAAATATTTTGCTCCATCACACGTTCAAGGGGCTGGTTTTTTGGGAGAGAGAGATTTGTCAAAAGAGAGAAAAGAAAATCGTGAAACTTTCGTAAAAATCCAGAATTCCCAAACAGAAAACCAAATCTTTCTTATTCCCTTTGAATCAAAGAACTTAGCATTTTCTCTTCCGTTGCTCTTGCTGACTCTAGAACATCTGAAGGCAGCAGTTTAAGTTCTAAGCACACGCTCCAAGTTCAAGGTAAGTCTTTCTGACTTTGCATATTTCATTCAGAACATCATTAAATATGTAAATACCATAGTATTAATGTTGTCCATATCATTGCATAAGTAGAAAAACTATGGATCAGAACTTCTTGATTGAGGCTAGGCTCAGAATTAGGATTATAACTTCTATAAACTATTGTGCTTTTATCCTTTTGATTTGTTATTTGTTAAAGAACTGAATAAATTGCTGATGTGCTGATTAATATGAGGAAAGAGTTGAAATATGGCACAAAACTTCTGATTTTCACTCACGGTTTTAGCACAACACAGAACTTCCGATTTTTCACTCACTATTTTAGCACAATACAGAACTTCTGATGTTTCCACTCACTGTTTTAACACTTAGAACTTCTGATTTTCACACGCTGATAACGCACAGAACTTATGATGTTTCCACTCACTGTTTTAACACTTAGAACTTCTGATTTTCACACGCTGATAACACACTAAACATCTGATGTTCACTCACGGTTTTAGCACAACACAGAACTTTTGAGTTCTCCTAATTATTTTAACATACATAACTTCTATGATTTTCTTATTGTTTAAACACACTGAACTTCTGATATTCACTCACTGTCTTAGCACATAATGAACCTCTGAGTTCTCTTCACTGTTTTAATATACATAACTTCTAAGACTTTCTCACTGTTCTAACACTCAGAAATTCAACATATAACAATCCAGAACTTTTGTGTTCTCCCTCTAACGTTTCTTGCAGGACCTCAGAGTGTGTCAATCCAGAACTTCTAACGCTTCCTTCTAAACCACAGTGCGCCCGGCATCAGAACTTCTGATCCTCTTTGTTTTGCTTTCAGCAACATGCTGATTCTTTTCTCTCGTTATTTTCCTTTCTATCATTTTTAACATTAACACCCTTTTTATTAATATAAAAGAGAGACATAAAAAAATATTTTCTTTTTTTAATTAATTTATTTTATTTATTTATTTATTCATTAAGACAAAAAAACCATTTTTCAAAACAAATCCTTTTTTTTTCTTTCTTGCATGGTACATTTCAATATGATTGTAATAGTTAAATATGATTCAAATTCTTATAACCCCCCATGTATAAATGTGTACCCCCATCCCTAAATATTGTAATAGCGTAGGACTTTATATTTCCGCAATTTATCTCTTTTCAAATATAATTCTAGTAATTAGGGCGTGTATGGCAAGACATGAAATCAACAAATAGATAACTCTAATCAAGACTAAATGCATGCAATCAAACACACTTTGCACACACACACCCTTAGGGTAATCTCACTTGTCGCTTATCAGAAATTAGTCGTGTCCCTCGAACATGGGCGTTTTAGCAAAAGACCCTCGATAAAAGATCGTAGTCCCTCGACGACCCTCGATGTTACCTTCGGTAAACGATCTAGTCCCTAAAACGACATTGTTAAAGCGTCCCATAGGTTTCCTTCTATGACTATACAAACGTCTCACGCTCGTCCCTTAAAATCCAACGATGAGGCTTCTTACCAAAACAATGGTAAGATAGCAACATCCAAAGAAGGAGGAAAAGAACATCTAAGACCTTTTTGAGTAATTAGATTTTCTCATAGTTGCTCACTTGCTTACAATAAAACATTTTTACAGCAACACTTTCATCTTGAAACATTTTCAAAATTGTACACATTCTTATAGAAACGAGAGCCATTACAAAGACACCTTTTCAAAATCACTTTCAAAAACACATTCCACAAACACCTCTTTGAATTATTTTCAAAACAACACTTTGTACGCGTTCTTATAGAAACGAGAGCCATTACAAAGTCACATTTTTAAAATACTTCCAAAACCCACATCACAAGCACACATTCAAACAAAAGTAAGTGGTCTAGTAAGCAACTAAGAGCCCGTAGATAACTACGAATGAAAAGGGTGCTAACGACTTCCCTTTTCATAATCTACCCCACGAACTCAAGAAAACATCTTTAAAGGTCTTTCATGTGCTTTTTCATCTTTCCTTATTGGATAAAAGAAAAGTCGATGGCGACTCTTGCTATCCGCAACATTTGCGATCAAATGCAAAAACAAAAAGTCAGTTCTCCCACCGTATCACAGAATTGGCGACTCTGCTGGGGATTTTAAAAGTGGGGTTACCTTAGGGTTAGATCACCTTTACTTGCTTTTCTTTGTTTGACTTGTTTGCTTTACATTTAAGGGTTTTCTGCTTGGGTAATGTTAAAGATCATACACCCGGATCTGGGGGCACTTATTAGGTAAACAGCAAAAGATCGTGGAGACTATACGGTGTAGACCGATATGGTTTAAGCGATGGCTGTGTTGGTGTGACACTTTGGTTGGTATCGGTATCCTTCGTGTGGAAATGAAGAGAATACGGGGCCGCCGCATGGTGTCGTGAAGCACTAACGGACCTTAGAACCTTAGTTGAACAAACTTGGCCATTAGAAAGTAGAGAGATAGCTGGCCTTTCTATAAAGATGAGGATTGGTTGATACTCGATGCTACACTCGTTGAGATCAGACTTTCGGGATATTTCGTTCGCAAGAAAAGATTGCTTGACCTGAAACAATGCCCGATAGAGGATGATTAGTGATATCGAGAATCCTTAGAAACCAGTTACCTTTCTAAGACAGGTTTGAAACCAACTAAACTTCAAGAGGGTACTTACTTTTAACCTCATGCAATCCTTTGAACCTAAGGTCTATTGTGTGCTTGGCTTGTGTGTGATTTACTTTGTTTGAACATAACATCATGTATCATAACATCGCATCCATTCTTATTACACTAACCATTTCAAGGACCGAGGGATTTTATCTTTGTTCTATTTTGTAGGTCATGGCTTCCGCTCGTAGAAACACTATTAGAATCAGCTTTGTGAGAACATCTTCCCAACTCAAAGAATTAATATCAAGGGTTCCTGAAACTTCTGCGTTCACTAAGAGACATGGTCGACTTCTCAACCTGGTTACTTCAAGCTTTAATGAGAAGATGATGGGTGTACTCTTTCAGTTCTTTGATCTCGAGCACCACTGCTTCACCTTTCCATACTATCAGTTGGTGCCTACCATGGAAGAGTTCTCTCAGTTATTGAATATACCCATTCTTGACCAGGTGCCTTTCACAGGTTTAGAAGAGGTTCCGAAGCCAAAAATTATTGCCTCAGCTTTACATTTAAAACGGGCCGACGTGGTATCCAATTGGGAAACAAGAAGCGAAGTCAAGGGTTTTCTAGCCAAGTTCCTAATAGACAGGGCCCAGCTATTTTGGGATAATTTGGACTTTCAAGCTTTTGAGGAGGTCTTGGCCCTCCTAATCTATGGTTTAGTATCGTTCCCTAATCCAGACTTACTCATAGATGTGAACGCTATCAAGATTTTCCTCTCTCGCAACCCTGTGCCTACCTTGCTCGGAGATGTCTTGCACGCTCTTCATACTCGTACCATAAAGAGAAGAGGGGTCCTTATGTGCTGCATGCCATTACTGTCGAGGTGGTTTATTTCTCACCTCCTTAAGTCAGTGCTGAAGAATGAAGAAGGTTTGGGTTGGTCGCAAAGGATAATGTCACTTTCTCACACAAATATTCTCTAGTATTCCCGATTTATGGGAGATGTTTCTATTATTGACCATTGCGGGGAGTTCCCTAATGTCCCACTACTTGGCATTAGGGGAGGCATAACTTACAATCCTTGTTTGGCTCTGCAACAATTTGGCTATGCTCGAAGGGATGATCCTCATGAGTTACTTATTCGGGGCATCATATTTAACTATGAGGGGGATGTTCAAGGGTATCGCCAGAGGTTCATACGAGCTTGGGGCATGATAAACAGATCTGACACCAAGACTTTGGGGCCGAAGAATTCCATTCCTATGGAACCTTATCTCCAATGGGTACGAGCTCGCGCTCAGAAACTTATAATGTACTACATAGCCGTCTTACCAGTGATTGTGGAGCCCATTACTGAAGGGGATATTCCCTACATGGTTCTTCATCTTGATATGCCCACTGATCTTGAAGAACTACAGAGGTCTTGGATCCAGTTGAAGAAGGAGCAGGATACTTATAGGGACCAGTTCTATGCCTAAGAGAAGAAGGTTTTAGAGCTCACAAAGCAGCTTCATGAGGAAAGAAGCCTTAATGTCTATCTCGGCACAAAGAGGAAGCATCCATGGGAAACTTGATTTTTTTTTGTTTTTTTAATTGTAACGCTTAAGAGGCAATTGTACTTTGAATTCTACTAATAAAGTCTTTGTTTCATTTTGGTTTGCAAAGTTTAAATTTCCCAAAGTCCTTGAAATCATCGCATACGCATCACATCCATAACATTGCATAAATAGGTACCATTACAGGTTTCTCATCTTCTTCGCTGTTTATTTCATAAAAAATGTCTTTTGTACAAAGCATCAAAGATCTTCAGGCACAAAATGCCCAATTTCAACAGATGTTCATAACTCTGGAAAAAGGGCAGGACGATCTGAAGGCCCTCATCCTGAAAGAGAAAAAGAAGAAGAAGAAGTTTGTTGGTATCCTTAATATGGGCCGAAGATTCGGGGGGCCACTAAAGCAACCAGTTGACCTGACCTCCTCGTCCAAAGAAGGGGAGAATCAAGAGAGGCAGACAAGGGAAGAGGACCCCAGTCCTGAAGTTTCTGACAATGATACCAACTACAATGATAAGCAATATCCTCATATTGAGGATAAATACAAGCAGTTAGAGGATCGTTTAAGCGCCATGGAAATCCAGAGAATACCAGGGCTGGATTTTGAAGAGCTGGGATTGGTGTCTGGGGTAGTCATCCCACAAAAATTTAAAGCTCCGGTTTTCGCAAAGTATGATGGGGTGTCTTGTCCCAAGCTTCATCTCCGTTCCTATGTGAGGAAGATTCAGCCTCACACTGCTTATAGGAACTTGTGGGTTCACTTCTTTTAAGATAGTCTGTCAGGGACTCAGCTTGAATGGTTCTACCAATTGGAGGGAACCAATGTCCGAAACTGGGAGGATTTGGCCACTGCTTTTTATAAGCAGTATCAATATAATGCCGATCTTGCCCCTACCCGTACTTAACTTCAGAGTTTGTCCATGGGTCCAGGTGAAGGCTTTAAGGACTATGCACAGAAGTGGAGAGATTTGGATGGAAGAGTCCAACCCCTTTTGTCTGATAGGGAGTTGGTCGACATGTTTCTGAGAACGCTGTCTGGTCCATTTTTCAACCATTTGATCGACACCTCATCGGCTGGTTTTACCGAGCTGATATTAACTGGAGAGAGGGTAGAAGCTGGAATCCGGAGTGGTAAAATACAGAGAGACACCTTCTCGAGTTCAGTAAAGAAGCCCTTCGCTGGTAAAAGGAAGCTAGTGCTATCTATAGCCCAAGAGGTCAGAGCAGAGCTGAACACCATCTGACAGTAAGTGCTGTAATGATACCTAGGCCTACGGCTGCTCCACAATGCAACAATCAGCAAAGGGTGGAAAGACCATAAAGGCAGTTCACTCGGATTAACATGACATTAACAGAGGTTCTACCCCATCTGCTGAGATCCAATTTGGCAACCTTGAAGGAGGCTCCCAAGAATCCTAATATCACGTCTCCTCGATACAATCCGAACGCTCGGTGTGCCTACCATTATGAGAGTCCTGGTCATGATACGAATGACTGTTGGGCTCTAAAAAACAAAGTACAAGATCTGATCGAGGCCAAGGAGATTGAGTTCGATGCTCCGAAAAATCCCAATGTCATAACTACTCCCATGCCTAAGCATAATCGTGGAGTTAATGTTGTTGATACCGATTTGTTTGTGACCTCAGTTGATGAAGTTTCTACTCCTCTTATGACTATTAAGAAGAATTTGTTGTTGGCCGATTTATTTCTGGGTTATGGTGAAGGTTACCACATGTGTTCATCTCTGCCTTCTTGTTTCCATTTGCTGAAGTCAGGTGTTCAGCGCCTAATGGACAACAAAGAAATTTTGTTCGAGAAAACTCTGATTCCCATCGTCCCGTTTGAAGATATTGCTATTATAAACATTTTCGCCAATCCTTCTAAGGTCTCCTCGAGAAGACCTGTTAGGATTACATTTGCTCCAAGAGTTTTTCCGTTAATAATCACCCTTCCTGGTCCTGTCCCATACGCCTCGGACAAAGTTGTCCCTTGGCATTATGGTGCCGATGTGTACTATCATGGCATCTATGATGCAGTGGGAGAACTGACTTGAGGTTTTTGCGTTTGATCGCAAATGTTGCGATTAGAAAGAGTCGCCACCGACTTTTCTTTTATCCAAAAGGAAAGGTGTTGTACCCCAAAATTTTCCCTCTCATTTTACTCAATACATGTCCATTGAGATCTTCAATTTGCTCAAGGTTGCCCAAGAGTGGACCAGACAAACTCTCTCCTAAGGCAGTATACCTCAAATTAGGGTTTCATTCTTCATCAAGATGGGTGAACCACAAAGGTACCAAATGCTTTCCAAGGTCCTAATATGTCCCCAAGATCATCCATGCCAAGTTTCATGCCTTGCACAAGAAGTTTGCTCAGTCAACTGCTCAGATGCTTGAGAATCGACTATACTAGGTCAAAAGTCAATTATGGCCCAAATACAGTCAAACTTCAAGATTTTTGGTCAACATTATCATTTTTAAGTGATATACATCATTTGATCAAGGGTTTGTCATGATTGTCATGATTCCTCAAGGAATGCTCCAAATTCATCAAAACCCAAAAGTTGCTAAATTAAGGTTTTGTAGGAAAAGTCAACCCAACTTTGACCAAGCATAACTTCTTCATACTTTATCATAAATTTTCCATCCAAGTCTCATTTTGAAGAGGATGCAATTCCCTACAATTCATCTTCAGTGCTCAAGTTCAAAATATGCACTCATAAAAAGATATGAATTTTGACATTATAGATCCTTTTGAAAAGTCAACAAAAACACCTGTTGGGTCAAAGCTTCATACATGAACATGAAAGATCCAATTGAGATGAAACCAAAAGGTTTGTTTATAGGACATCCTAAGCTTTCTAAAAAGTCCAAGAACACCCTCTCAGGGTTAAAATAGAGAGAGTTGTGCATTGTCAAAGTTGGCAATTTTTGGAAAATTGTCAAAAGTCAACATTGATCAAATTTGCATTTTTTCCAAAGGGGCCCATGTTTTCTTGTTTGAAACATGTTTCTAATAGGACCCACGACCCCTGAGCTTTTCCACCTATTATTTTATTATTTTTATCATTTATTTTGATTTTTTATTCATTTAAACAAAAATATATCAAATTAAATGGTAAAATAATTAAAGCAAATCAAATCTTGGGATTTTTGTGCACATTATGAGTCCATATACAGCTAGCATGGCATGTAATTCGTGCAAGGATGATTTAGAATGAAAAATTCATGATTTGAGCTATTTTGGAAAGAAATCATACAAGGCAAAAATCAAATCAAATCTTCATAATTCCTCAAGATACCATGAGATTTCTTCCATTATTTTTGACCTAAATTCCTCCTCTATATAAACACAACACCCTCATACACTAGGGAGGACAAAATTGGCTGCCCAAGAACGCTCTCTAAAAACCTCAAATTCTGTTAAAAACTAGTGCAAAATCAAAACCGAAGATTCAGCCACTTTCAGTCCAAGCCATCAATTACAAATCATTCCTGAGGTATCTAAGGGTAAGAATAGGTCGAAAGTCATGGCCATTGATGCTTGAAACAAGCATACTCATCTTCTCCGATTTGCTTTTCTTTCAAACATTCATATAATTAATTTCATGCATTGCTAATATTTATTAATTGTCCAAATGAGTTCTTGTTGTTATGTAGAACAGGTTTGAATCACAAACAATAGCTTGGCTTGGTGGATGAGGCGCCTAACTATGACCCAACGGGTATGGGCTCATCACCCACCCCATGCATTTTTCACTTTTTTGACTATTTTCTTTTCTAACCCTTTTCATTTATTTATTTTTCACTTAATTTGTTTTCTATCATTAATTTAATTAACATATAAAATCACAAAAAATCATTAAATATTAGTTTTAGGCTTTCAATTAATTAAAATAATTTTTGACAGAAAAGTTGTTTTGATTTAATCAATATTGATTTTATTTCATAATTAACTTGTAAATTAATCAGAGTTAGGTTTTTAATCATTAATTCACACTTTTATTATTTTCCTAACAATTTACTGCAGATTCAGTACATCACCATTCCATGCGTCCATCATACGCTCACAAATCCTACCCTTTGGATCATCCTTTGGTCCAGATCCAGCGTCCAACCACAGCAGCCCATGATGCACTCTCTGAAGCTAATCTATATGGGATCACACGCAAGGAACATGGACTAACCAATTTGGGCCTAACAATTTTGAAATGCACCCCCCAGTCTGCATTCTACCACACAGACCCAATCTTTTCTTTTTTTATTTTATTTCAATTCTTTTTATTATTTTAATTTATTTATTTTATTTATTTCCCAAAAATCATTTTTAATCAAAACATAAAAATCAGAAAATCCCAAACAATATTAGGTTTAGTCTTTTTTCTTCTTCATAAAATATTTAATTGCATTAATTAGTTTGATTAGATTAACTTAAATCTTTTTTTCATAATTAAAATCAAATAGAAATTAGGTTTAATTCTTAATTTTAATTCCTTCTCAAAATAAAAACACAAAAATAGGTTAATTCTTTTTTTCATTAATTTAATAATTTTTCATAATTAAAACTTAATTAGTGATTAGAATATTTTGCAATTTATTCTTTATTTCCTTAAATAAAAATGACAAAAATTGATTTTTTTTTTCTTTAATTAAATTCAATTTGGTTTTCAAGGGTCAAAAACCTAATTTCTCGCATTTACGTTTGTCGTACGTACTTTTCATTATATTTTTGTAATTGCTCCAAGGTTGTAATAGTCTTTTAAACTAGGGTTTCATTTACTGTTTAATTTCCCCCCAAGTTTTGGTTATGTAATCCCCATTCCCTGAAGCCTTGTAATAATTAGATTTACTTTTCCGCTTTTAATTTCCGTAATCTTTAACTGTCTAGATGTATGGCTAATAGGATTGTATGGCAAGAATGTCTAGAAAATTAAAATGGTAGATCACCTAATGTGTAAAGATTAAATAACTGAAACAAATCATATGCACATATTCACCCCTAGGGTACTCCCCACTTGGTTGCCTCAGAAAACAATGGTCATATCCCTCGAACGTAGGGATACACTTAGCAAAAGACCCTCAATCTAAAAGTCATCATAAATATCATAGTCTCTTAACGTCCCTCGAGTTGCCTACGAGAAATGATCTTGTCCCTCGATGTTGCCTACAAATATATGATGACAGTCCCTTCGAAATGCTAAGGTATCCTTACATGTTGCCTTCAATGACCATTACGTCCCTTTTGATAGTCCCTCAAACATCCAACGAATAGGGTTACATACTCACTAATAGTAGGATAACACGGTCTAAAGGATAGGAGGAAAAGAACGCCTTTTTTCGAGTAGGTAGATAACTGTTAGGTACATGCTCAAACAAGCAAACTTTTTTCACACCAAACACTTTCCAAACAAAGTTTTCAAAAACAACTTCGTAACACTCTTGAAGACAGAAACAAGGGTTAAAATGAAGTAAAACAAAACTTTTCAAAGCAAGAACACACAAGCAATTTTCAAAATGAGCAAGTACCTAAGAGCCCATGGAAAACCATGGATGGAAAGGGTGCTAACACCTTCCCTTTCTATAATCTACCCCCCGTACTCATAAACATCTCGAAAAAGGGTTTTTCTCTTCTTTTTCCTTTTCCTTTGTTGGATAAAATAAAAGTCGGTGGCGACTCTTGCTTACCGCGACATTTTGCGAACAAAAAACGTAAACCAGTATTAACAGTCGGTTCTGCACCGTATCACAAAAGGTAAAAAGCACAAGAAAGATCTTTGAGATTGTTTCTTGAGTTCGGGGGGTAAATTATGAAAAGGGAAGGTATTAGCACCCTTTCCATCCATGGTTATCCATGGGCTCTTAGTTACTTGCTAGATCACTTGCTTTTATTTGAAATTATGCTTTGTGTGGTTTTTTGAAAGTATTTTGTAAAGAGGCCATTGTTTAGGCAATCTTTGTAATGATTCTCGTTCGTAAGAATGTATACAAAGATGTTGATCTTTTGAAAATATTTTCAATTTTGTAAGATGTTTTGAAAGTGTATGTGATTATTTTGAAAATATCAAGGATGTTTTGTTTGAAATTAAGCAAGTAATTAGGAGCATTCTACCTACTCAAAATTCTTTCTTGTACATTCCCTTTCCTTTGACATTATTATCTTACCATTAATTTGATAAGTAACCCCATCTTTGGATGTAAACGGGACGGGCGTGGGTCATCGTATAACCATGATTAACAATGTTGCAAAATATCTTAGCATTTGTTTTGAGGGACTAGGATCATTTTTTAAGGCAACTTTGAATAGCGTCATCGAGGGACTATGATCTTGTATTTGCTTGTTTTTGCTAAGATACCTTACATGCGTAATATGGCCATTTTTGTAAGGCAACCAAGTGGGATAACCCTAGGGGTGCTTGTGTGCAAGTGTATTATTTTCATGCTTGATTTAGTTTTGAATTAGGGTTTTGCTAAGTATTGATTTTAGTCTTGCCATACAAACCCTAATTACTAGCATGTTATGTAAAAGCGATAAATTGCAAAATTTAAAGTTACTATGCTATTACAACATTTATGCGAGGGGGTATACAATTTATGAATGGGGATTGCAATAATATAAACCTAATTAATCTATTACAATCAAATTGAATTTGTACAAGAATTAGAATAAATAATATACAAGATGAAATAAATATGCAAGAATTGTAAATGCAAAGAAAAAGATTTTTGTTTGGTTCCTTAATATGAAGGAGGTTTTGGCCTAAAAAAGAGTAATTAAATTAAATTAAACTTAAGTTAAATAAAGAAATTATTTAAGAAAAGGTTTTAATTAAGAAAAGATTTTTTTTTATGAAACCCTAAATCTATTTTAGTTGATTAAGAGAAAATAAGTTTAAAGAAAAGTATTTTTTTTTTGTATTTTTTATATTTTTATCTTGAAAATAATATATGGTGTCATGAAATATTTTGGTCTTTTTTTATATATTAAAAATAAGTGTATTTAAATAAATAATAACCTAGCTTTACTTTAATATTTACAAGGAATTTAATAAAAGTAAATAAAGTGTGATAAATAAAATAATTTTTATATAGAAAAAGTATTTAAATTATGTCAAAATATAAATCTATTATTTTTATATATTTTATGATTTTTTTTTTGTATTTTAGAAAATATATTTAAAGGAAAAAAAAGGGCCAGGGAGGTATCACAAGTAAACAGGGGGGATGTTAGCAAAAAATAAAAAAATGTCAAGCCCAAAGGGCCCAACGCCTGCAAACAGAAATAAAAAAATGTCAAAAATTGGAAAAATGCCAAAATGGTCTCTGTGATACGGTGGGAGAACTGACTTGAGGTTTTGCGTTTGTATTCGCAAATGTTGCGGTTAGCAAGAGTCGCCACCGACTTTTTATTTTATCCTAAGGAAAGGTTAAAAAGCACAGCAAAAACCTTTTGAGATGTTTTCTTGGGTTCGGGGAGTAGATTATAGAAAGGGAAGGTATTAACACCCTTTCTATCCATGGTTATCCATGGGCTCTTAGTTACTTGCTTAGATCACTTGCCTTTTGTTTTCAATTATTTTAAATGGTGCTTGAGTGTGTGGGTTTGAAAATGTTTTGAAAAGAGGCCAATGTGGTGGCAACCTTTGTAATGATCCATGTGGGGATGTATACAAAGATGTATGTCTTTTGAAAAAGTTTTCATTTGTTTTTGAAGATTGTTTTGAAAGTGTGATGTTGTGTGGTTTTGAAATTAGGCAAGTGTTTTGTTTCGCAAGTTTGATTCAAGTAACTAAGAGGTTATCTACTCCTAAATTTCTCAAAAGATCATTGCTATACTTTAACCCTTTTAACAAGTTTGCACCACCATTGTATTTGGTGGGCAACCTTGTGTTAGGATGTGAAAGGGACAGGCGCGGGTCATCGTTTAGACCATAATTGCAACGGCGTTAAAGGTCTTTGGGCAATTTTCTTTAAGGGACTTGATCATTTGTTTTTGTTTGTTTTGAAAAAAAAGTTTTATCGAGGGACTATGATCATTCAAACTGTTTGCTTTGCCCAAAGATGTTCAACATACAATATGGACCATTTATTTGAAGGCAACAAGTGGAAAACCCTAGGGGGTGCAAGTGTGATTTGTGTGTCCATTTTCATGCTTGTTTATCTTGTATTAGGTCAAACTATTTTTTATCGTTTTTTCGCATACAAACCCTAATTCTAACATGTTATCATTAGAAAGCAATAAAGTGCGAAATTAAAATTACTAAGCTATTACAAAACCAAATATGAGAAGGGGGGTACAAATGTTCAAATGGGGATATTGACAAGAATTTAAATCTAAATTATTACATCAATTGAATATTTGCAATTTAAATAATGTATAAAAAACGCAAGATGCACAAAAATGTTTTGTATATGTATGAAAAAATATTATTTATGTAAAAGAGAAAAGAAAGTAAAAAAATGTATTATTTTTGGGGTATTTTGAACTTAGGGTAAAAACCCTAATTTTTAAAGAAAAAAGGTATTATTTTCTAATTTAATACAACTATTTATTCATTATTTATAAAAATAAAATAAAATGAAGTGTATTATGGAAAAAGGTATTTTTATATCAAATATTAATAAAAATGAAAAAAATCAAGTATTTTTATATTTTGTCTTAAATATATTAATAATCACATATATATATATATTAAACCCTAAATATGTGTTATGCACAAAAATAAATATATATTTAATATTTTAATAAAATAAATAAAAAGAGTATTTTTTTGTGTGAAATATTTTCAGAATGTAAACAAAAATAAAAATTGTATTTACACTATTTTCTATTTATTCTAATAATAGTACATATATATTTTATATACAAACAAAAGAAATAAACAAATAAATATGCAAATAAATACAAAAATGATGGAAAAAAATATTTTTTAATTTTTAAATGTCATGAGAAAAAATAAACAAAGTTAATCAAAAAAAGAAAAAGTCAAAAATGTTAAGAAATGAACAAATGGGCTCAGGGGGGTGTAAACATGAAAATGGGGTGTGAAAAGAAAATAAATCCAGGCCCAGCCCAGACCACTTCTTCTTCAACCTCTGTACAGCCTTCTTCAAGCAAAAACACGCGTTTTTTATCTCTGGATTCCTGGACTTTCAAGCAAAACTCATAACATGAAAAGTGTAGAGCATTAAGAGACGGTTTCAACCATATAAAGAACATGACCTATCTCTCTAAGATGAGGGAGAATTTCTCTCCCCCCCATTTCTGACCTAACTTTTCATCAATGTTCAGACATGAAATTCTCTAAGCACACGAAATATAAATGAAATCTAAACATATGAGCATGTTCAGGGCTATGATTGTGACATGTTTTCTTCAAAAATCTAAAGCTAACAATGCCTAACAAGGGAGATAGAACTCCATGAATGTACCTGTTCAGTTGGAGTCGAGCTTTGCAATGGAGGATGTTTCAGAGTGAAATGATGACTTGTACAGCTTCCTTGAAGTGTAAGGAAGCTTTTCCAATTCCTACTTTGTCTTGAAACTCCCTGAATCGAGCTAATGAACTCCAACTGCAAAACAGAAAATTAAAAATGGTGAAGTGGCTTGGAGGTGTTACAGGTCTGATTTTAGGACATGGTTAGCTTGCATATGTTGTAGGGAAGGTAGATGAAAAGGTTTGGATCAAAATGCTCGAAGGGATTGGGAGTTTGCACTCAAACTGCAGGGGCTCCCCTGTTTGTGCAGTTTTGAGGTGATTAGAGCAATGGGAGTGTTTCAGATGGCAAGGGCTCGTGTGTTAGCTTGGATTTGGTCTATGGAATGTGTTTGATAGCTTTTTTGTGTTGTGTATGTAAGCTGAGATGAGATATGTGATAAGTTATGCAATGTTACTTGAAAATGAAGCAAGCAATGGTCACTTTTGTTTTTAGGTCAGTAGGGGCCTCTAATCCTGCTGCATAATCTTCTCTTGATCAGAGCAACTTGTCCATAATCTTGTGCCAAGAGGATTTTGCTTGTACTTGCTTGGATTTCAAATTGACATAAAGCTAGCTTTTTACAAAAATGGATAAAGCACTTTATCTAATTTAGGATTAATCCACTATGCAATGTTAGAACACAAAGAACATGGCCTCAACTCATTGAATATGAATTAAATTATTGAGTATGGAATGGTTCAAGGACCTGTAATTAAGCATAAAGCAAACTGAATTCAAATTTGCAAGTTTGTGAACATGTTTGGATGAAGAACAAAAGTGGATTTTTGCCAACTTATGAAATTCGAATCTCTCAAGTTATGAGGTTGTTTGATGAGTTCTTGGACATTTTGGAAAGCTTGGAATGTGTACTACAATCCATCTTTGAAATGAAAATCAAAATTCCAAGTGGAAGGGTATGAAAAGTGGCCTTGAAGTAGGGTAGAAAACCTTGTCAAAATAGGTCAAATTTCACTAAGTTAAAAGATGGTTTAGTGCCCTTATTCAAAAAATTATAACTTGAGATACAAGCTTCAAATGAGAAAACTTTGTGAATCAAAGTTGTAGATTATGCAACAAGCTACAACTTTCATGTTTTGACTTTTGTTTGAATCCAAATGGATCATGGTGAAAAGATGGGGCAAAGTTGGGAAAAAATTAGGGTTTTCCATAACTTTTAGAAAAATTCTAAGTTATGAAAAATTCCATTTTCAAACCCTAATTTGCATTTTGTGATTTCTTGATGAACAAGTTTCATGATTTGGCATGTTTTGATGAAAAATGAATCTTGACTCTTGACTTTGACCAAAAAGTCAAAGTTTGACTTTTCAGTATACAGTCAAAATTGATCAATTGACTGGGAAATTCAACTGTCAATCTTGTGTACTTGGGATCTTTTGAGCTTGATGAATGTGTCAAGATAAATTCATGGGGTCCTTGAGTCCATAGGTGAGCTTGATTTGCCATTGGCTAGGTCACACAGTCAAAAATTGCCTTGGTGCAGTCAAAACCCTAAAAATGACCATTTTGCCCTTTTGATGATCTGATCAAATTTCTTGGGGAATTGTGATCCAAACTTGATCAAATGGTCCATATGAGTTCAATATGTTGATGTGGATCAAATTTCATGAGGTTTGACTGTCAATTGGCCACAGTTGACTTTTTTCCCAATACAGCTGATTTCTAGGTCAACTGTCCAATTGACTGGGCAAAACTTGGAATCAAGACTTGAAACTTGGTATAGGTAAACTTGGGAGTCCAATATGAAGCATGAAAGTCATCTTAGGCTTTTTAGGTCAAAACATCCTTAGGCAAACACAAACCCTAATTTTGAGTCCGCAGTGCAAGGAGAAGTCTTGAGCAGAGGAAACCCTAATTGGATCTTGATCCTCAAAGGTCTTGTGATGAGAAAATGTTGAGGAAATGGGAGGGAAAATTTTGGGGTACAACAGTTGCCCCTGTTCAATCTTCTTGAACCTGAAAAGTTAGATTGGCAAGTTTGCCTTTCGTGACTCGAGGGTAAAAGGAGATTGGACACTAGAGTGCCCGGAAATTTGCACTCGCATGCTGGAGTCTCAACAATGTGGTGTCGGGAATGGGCTTATAGATGCCATTTGGAGAGGTGACAGAACCTTGTTGGGAATGGGCTTATAGATGCCATTTGGAAGTGACAAAACCTTGTTGGGAATGGGCTTATAGATGCCATTTGGAAGTGTCGGTCGCATAAGAGATTCCTTTGCGAGAACTTGTGTATTTGAGAAAGACGGATGTTTTCCCGGCTTGTTACAGGTGTTTGATCCTCAGTCTCCTGATGCAGATATGCCCTGGCTGGATACAGGTATCGAATCTTCGAACTCTTCAGACGTGCCCTGGCTAGATACAGGAGTCGAGTCTGGAAACGTGGTCAACAGATATGCCCTGGCTGGATACAGGTATCGAATCTGGAGCTGTTGTAGTTGATAGATGTGCCCTGGCTGGATACAGGAATCGAATCTTCGAACTCTTCAGACGTGCCCTAGCTAGATACAGGAGTCGAGTCTAGAAACTGATCACTCTCAGATGTGCCCTGGCTAGATACAGGTATCAAATCTGGAATTGTGACAGTTGAAGGTAGTCGTTTTTGAGATTGTCTTTTTCCTGAAAAGGCAAAAACGTAAGTTGTATGCAATGTCATGATGTATGATATGCATGATATCATGATGTTCAACATGAGATGTTGTATGCGTTTCATCATGTAGGTAAGCAAGATGTATGAAAATGTGAAATGTTTTCGAGTGTAATTTCATCTTAGGAAAATAAATCCTTGACGAACGGCCGGGAAGCTGCTCTGTGGAAGAGATACTTGGCCGAAGTTTTGATGAGAGGCCTGCTGAGGACTTCAATGACGGATTCCGCTGGGGATAATGATGATAAAATCCACTGGGGAACTCCAAAGATAAACTTTGCTTGGGAATACCAAAGATAGACTCCGCTGGGGACTGAAGGAACTTTGCCGAGAGCGATCTTCCGTGGCTTTTAGCTGAGGATAACCCAGTTATAAGTCCTTATGAGGAAATAACTCTAAATAAAACTCGGGTGAGACGTCCGTGCTTCGCAGGGGATAAGCTTGCAGAATCTACTGGGGATGAGCTTTAAGACCTGCCGGGGAATGTTGTGCCTTTTCAGGATCGACGGGGAACCAACTCCGCTTGGGGAAAGTATTGTCGCATCCTGTTTTATTCTGCGGGGAATTGAGATGATTTGGCCATATTCTTCAGTTGAACCTACCTTGGTGCCTTGGCGGACAAAACAACCAGACTGCATTAGACAACTTCACATTGCCCCTGTCTCTGATGTCACCTGTAATCAATCTCTTGTTTTATGTGTAAACATTTACGAATCAGCAATTTAATGTCAAATGCATATATCAAAAATGAACATTGGACGTTCTTCGCAAGACAAGACAGAAAAAAGAAAACAATGGTAATTTGTATGGACAAATGAATTTGTATTGATTTAAACTTTGCCTGTGAATAGGCGTTTTTGTACAAGAGGCTGACATCCTAGTAAGAGGACGCCGCCAAATAACATAGAGTTTACAATTTGAAAAAGGAAACAAAACAGCTATGTGAACAATCCCACTGGGTTCCAACTCTGCTATCGCCTTTATGTCCTCGAACGTCTCATCGCTTTGCTGCCTAATTTGAAAATGAAGCTGATTGGTCAATGCCGAAATCTGGAGCCAGATAGTTGATGCCGAGTTCCGGATGCGAAGTGATCCAATGAGACATAGTGTTATGTTTTATCCCTAACTTTTGCCTGGACCGCCCTTTCGGGTTTTCAGTCCACCGGGATACCCATTTTTGCCCAAGCCGCCTTTTCAGGTTTTCGACTTGCCGGGTGTACAGATTTTGTTTTATTCATTTCATCCCTTACTTTTGCCCGAACCCTTTTGGTTCACCGGGAAGCCCTTATTTTTGCCTAGGTATGTCAACCTAGCGGGTCTTTTATTTATGCGTAGTATTTTTTCACTATGTCTGCATTGGCGGGGTGAGGAAGGTCGTCACCATCCATGGTGGTTAGGATCATGGCTCCTCCTGAGAACACGCGTTTAACCACAAATGGCCCTTCATATGTAGGGGTCCATTTGCCCCGGGGATCACTCTGAGGAAGGATGATGCGTTTGATTACCAGGTCCCCAACTTGATACTCTTGCGGTCTGACTTTCTTGTTAAATGCCCTGATCATCCGTTTTTGATACGTTTGACCGTGACAGATAGCAGTGAGCCTCTTTTCGTCAATCAGATTTAATTGATCAAGTCGAGTCTGGATCCAATCATCTTCATTCAAGTCTGCATCCTTCATTATCCGGAGAGAGGGTATCTGGATTTCAATTGGCAAGACTGCCTCCATGCCATAGACCAAGGAGAAAGGAGTTGCCCCGGTTGATGTCCTTGCTGAGGTGCGGTACCCATGAAGAGCGAACGGTAACATCTCGTGCCAATCTTTATAGGTCACTGTCATCTTCTGCACAATTTTCTTGATATTTTTATTGGCTGCCTCTACAGCCCCATTCATCTTCGGCCGGTAGGGAGAAGAATTGTGGTGCTGTATCTTGAATTGTTCACAAAGTTCAGTGATCATTTTGTTATTGAGATTGGTACCATTGTCCGTAATGATTCTTTCCGGGACTCCGTACCGACAGATCAGATTATGCCGGATGAAACGTGCCACGACGCTCTTGGTTACTGTGGCATAGGAAGCTGCCTCAACCCACTTCGTGAAGTAATCGATCGCCACCAAGATGAAGCGATGCCCGTTGGATGCCGTCGGTCGGATCTCACCGATCATATCGATGCCCCACATCGCGAAAGGCCAAGGTGCCGTCAGGACATTCAAAGGAACCGGAGGGATATGCACCCTGTCAGCATAGATCTGGCATTTATGACAAGTTCGGGAGTGCTGGTAACAATCGGCTTCCATTGTGGACCAGAAATATCCTGCCCGAAGGATTTTCTTAGCCATGGTGTGTCCACTGGAATGTGTTCCAAATGTACCTTCATGCAGTTCCATCATGATTTTCTCCGCTTCAGCCTTATCCACACAACGCAGCAGAGTCGAATCATGATTCCGTTTGTAGAGAATGCCGTTGCTGAGGAAGAATTTTGCAGCAAATCTCCTCATGAATTTCTTATCATTGGCAGATGCACCTTCAGGGTATTCCTGAGTCTCCAAATACCTCTTCACCTCATGATACCAGGGTTTTTCAGTCACCTTCTCAGCCTCGAGCTCGCAGCAGTATGCCGGTTCATCCAACTTCCAGATTATGATTCGGGGAGCCTCATTGTCCCATTTAACTTTGAACATTGAAGACATCGTGGCTAGTGCGTCCGCTAGCTGATTCTCCTCTCTGGGGAAATGCTCAAAAGTTATCTCTTCAAAGTGAGGGAGCAAGGTCGACACATACTCCTTGTAAGGAATAAGATTCGGGTGTTTCGTATCCCACTCGCCTTTGATCTGATTGATCACGAGAGCGGAATCTCCGAAGACACTTAGAAATTTTATCCTTAAGTCGATTGCAGCTTGTAAACCCATGATACATGCCTCGTATTCTGCCATGTTGTTAGTGCAGCTGAAACATAATCGGGCGGTGATGGGAGTATGAGTTCCTTTGGGAGATATGATTACAGCGCCGACGCCGTTACCCAAAGCATTGGAGGCTCCATCGAAATGCATAGACCATCGGGATCCTTCCTCAGGTCCTTCATCCGGTCCAGGCACTTCACAGTCAGTTACCACCATGATGTCTTCATCCGGAAAATCAAAGTTTAATGATTGGTAATCGTCCACAGGTTGGTGTGCCAAATGATCTGCCAGTACACTTCCCTTAATTGCTTTCTGAGTTGTATACTGGATATCATATTCTGTTAAGATCATTTGCCATCTCGCTATTCTTCTAGACAGAGCGGGCTTTTCAAATATGTACTTGATGGGATCCATCTTTGAAATCAATAAAGTAGTGTGAGTCAGCATATACTGTCTCAGCCGGCGAGCAGCCCATACAAGAGCGCAGCAAGTTTTCTCAAGCAGTGAGTAACGAGACTCATAGTCGGTAAACTTTTTGCTCAAGTAATAAATAGCGTGCTCTTTTCGGCCAGACTCGTCATGCTGCCCCAGCACACACCCCATTGAATTATCAAGCACTGTCAAGTATAGTATCAGAGGTCTTCCTTCCACCGGTGGCATAAGAATGGGTGGCTCTTGGAGATATTCCTTTATCCTTTCAAAGGCAGCCTGACATTCATCATTCCAGCGTACTACTTGATCTTTCTTCAGCAATTTGAAGATTGGCTCACAAGTAGCAGTCAGATGCGAGATGAATCGAGCAATGTAATTCAGTCGTCCTAGGAAACCTCTGACTTCTTTTTCTGTTTTTGGAGTCGGCATCTCTTGTATGGCTTTTACCTTGGCAGGGTCCACCTGAATACCTTTATCACTTACAATGAAACCTAGCAATTTTCCGGATCTTACCCCAAAGGTGCATTTGTTGGGATTCAACCTCAGCTTGTACAACTTGAGTCGGTCAAATAACTTCCTCAGATGGTCAAGGTGCTCCTCCTCAGTTTGAGACCTTGCAATCATGTCATCAACGTATACTTCAATCTCATGATGGATCATATCATGGAACAAAGCAACCATGGCACGTTGATAGGTTGCCCCAGCATTTTTCAATCCGAATGGCATGACCTTATAACAGAAGGTGCCCCACTGAGTCACAAAGGTAGTCTTCTCCATATCCTCTGGAGCCATCTTAATCTGATTATACCCTGAAAAACCATCCATGAAGGAGAACACCTTGTGTTGAGCTGTATTGTCAACAAGGACATCGATGTGAGGTAGGGGGAAGTCATCCTTGGGGCTGGCCCTGTTCAGATCCCTGTAGTCGACACACATTCTGACTTTACCGTCCTTCTTCGGCACTGGCACAACATTGGCAACCCACTGAGGGTAAGAAGTCACTGCAAGGAACCCGGCATCAAACTGCTTCATAACCTCGGCCTTGATCTTTTCAGACATCTCTGGACGCATCCGTCGAACTTTTTGCTTTACCGGAGGGCAATCTTCCTTGGTTGGCAAATGGTGAACTACAATGTCGGCATCCAAACCAGGCATATCTTCATAGGACCAAGCAAAAATCTCCATGTAGTCTTGTAGCATCTGGATCAATCGTTGCTTCACGCTGAGCTCTAGATTGGCACCAATCTTGACCTCTTTCCTATCTGTCTCAGTACCCAAGTTAATTGTTTCCACAGGCTCTTCATGTGGTTGAATAGCCCTCTCTTCCTGGAGTAGCAGTCTTGCGAGTTCACCGGGCACTTCGCAATCATCTTCACCTTCGTCTTCGGCCAAGTTGATCGGATTTTCGAAGTCATAACTGGCGGTAGCAGAGCTGTTACCAGTGAGATCCAGAGTGGATTGAAACCTGTATAAGTGAGTGTGTGTAAATACAGCTGTTTTGCAATATATATAACACAGAAAGGAAAAGAGCAAAAGATTTGAAATGCAACAAACGTCCAATGTTTTGATTGATGATATATGAAAATGTCATACAAAAAGCCCTCACAAATGGAGCTACGATGCCCCGGGTAGGACACCGAGCCAACAAAGTTTTAACATATTGTTTGTTACAAATTTGGAAATCAAAAGAAATTAATTACTGCGTGACAAATGTGATAGGGGTAAAATCCTTTGCTGTCCAGTTGCTCGGTCCGTCGCTGGCAGTCGGGTAGATCCAACTATCAAACTCTGCTTCCTCCACATCTTCCTCAATAACATTCACCCTTGAGCTGTAAATAAACACCGGAGCCTTTCCGATCTTCTCTTTACGCACCGCCTTCTGAGCCTCTGTAGTAAAGCCTAGCCCAAACTTGTCGTTCTTCTGAGTGAAGTCAGGAAGCTGACCCCAGTGTGCATAATTGCCTTTTTGTACCACAGCCCGGGCATCCCTTAGGGAAGCCATCTTCAAGGAATCATTATCTTCGGCTATTGTCTCTGCAGCTGCTGAAATTGGATGCACCTCCTCGAAATGCTGGAAGGGGGTTTCAATAAACTCTCCGTCCATCTCGATGTACCTGAAGGAATTCAAATGGCTCACCATATACTCCTCTTCTCCTTGCACAGTGACGATCTTTCCCCTGACGGGATACTTCAGCTTCTGGTGCAAGGTGGAGGTCACTGCCCCAGCTTTATGGATCCAAGGTCGGCCCAACAGACAAGAGTACGATGGTCGTATATCCATCACGTAAAAGGTAGAGTCAAACACTTGAGAGCCCACACGAATAGGGATGTTAACCTCTCCATGAACCATCCTTTTTGAACCATCAAAGGCCCTGACGATGATATTGCTGGGTTTCAATTCCAGGCCTTCATAATCCAGACGGTCTAAAGCCTTTTTCGGTAGAACATTCAAGGAAGAACCAGTATCCACCAATACATGTGCCAGAGTAGTGCCCCTGCATTCAATAGAGACATGCAGGGCATCATTGTGGTCTCTTCCCTTCGTGGTCAGGTCAGCATCTGAAAATCCCAAGCCATTGTTTGCTGTCAGATTTGCTATGCAATCAGTGAACTGGACTGCAGACGTCTCCTGCGGCACATGGGCCGTTTTGAGAAATGAGATCAAGGCCTTAGCATGAGCCTCGGAGCATAGCAGTAAGGAGAGCAGGGAGATCTTGGAGGGTGTATGCCCCAACTGCTCGACAACATTAAAATCACTCTTCTTTATTATTTTCAGAATCTCCTCCATTTCTTGTCGGGAGGCCTCAACATTTACGGGTATTGGTGCCCCCATCCGGGCAGGCTCTTCTTCAATCCCTTTGCCCCGAGCATTTGATGACTCGGCAGCAGGGGACACAATTTGATCAGCAACAGGACCAGGTAAACTTGTAGGTTTTATGAGGAGGGGTTTTCGAATAGCGGGCGGCGCAATGTCAGGCGAGAAGAGCCTGCCACTGCGGGTAACTTTGGCTGGACCAGTGATATCGCAGATACTGGCACTAGCGTCGAATTCTTGTTTGATTCCATTTACATACACGTCTGCCCCATAATGCCAGGGGACAGCTTTATCAGACACGTAGGAGAGGGGCCCCGAAACAGTAATGATCACAGGCGCAACTGTCATGATTTGAATAGGCTTCTTCGGGGGAGCCTTGATTGGATTTTTGAAGATGGTAATCACAAAAACTTCTTTCATCGGAACCAATTGAACAACAGTCTTTTTGAATAGAATTTCCTTGCTATCCATTAGGCCTTGGATGCCTAACCTCAGCAAGGGGCAATCAGATAGGGAAATAGCACAGAACAGGCAACCGTCACCGCAACCCGGAAATAAACCGGCCCGCAGTAGGTTCTTCTTAACAGTCTTCAGAGGGGTAACAACTTCATCTATCGAAACAGCATACATTTCTTCTTCGATGGCATTTACCCTATGCTGGGGCATAGGAGCCGTTACAACATTTGGTCTTTCTGGCGCTTCAAACTGAATTTCCTTTGCGTCGATCAGATCTTGCACTTTGTTTCTCAAGGCCCAGCAATCATCAGTAGTGTGCCCGGGACTATCAGAATGATAAGCACACCGGGCATTTGGGTTATATTTAGGAGACGCAGTGTTGACGACTTTAGGAGCTTCTTTGAGGGTCACCAGGTTGGTGGATAACAGTTGGGGTAAAATTTGAGATAATGTCATACTTAGTCGGGTATACTGCCTCTTGGGCCTTTCGCTTCTTTGTTGATTGTACTGCTGAGGAGCAGCAACAGGTTTGGAGATGACCAAAGCATTGACGGCTTGGCGACTTTCGGGTTTGACTTGTCTTCTAGGACCATAGACGGCACTTGCTTCTTTCTTAAATGGCCTCTTCTCAGCACTTGTAGAGGCAGCCTTCTGTATCTTGCCTGACCTGATGCCAGCTTCAATTCTTTCTCCTGTTAATATCAAATCTGTAAATCCAGCGGAGGAGTTACCAACCAAATGATTGAAAAACGGACCAGACAACGTCCCCAGAAACATATCAACCAGTTCTCGATCAGTCAATGGAGGCTGCACCCTGCCAGCCAAATCTCTCCATTTTTGAGCGTACTCTTTGAACCCTTCACCCGTCCCTAGAGACATACCCTGAAGTTGGGTACGCGTAGGAGCGAGATCAGAATTGTATTGGTATTGTCTGTAGAATGCGGTTGCCAAATCTTCCCAGTGCCGGATGCTAGCTCCATCCAATTGGTAGAACCATTCAAGCTGTGACCCCGAGAGGCTATCTTGGAAGAAGTGAATCCAGAGGTTCTTATCTGCCGTGTAAGGTTGGATTTTCCTTACGTACGACCTTAGATGTAGCTTTGGGCAGGAGACCCCATCATACTTGGCGAAGGCAGGTGCCTTAAACTTGTGTGGAATGACTACCCCAGAAGATAACCCCAAATCTCCGAAATCCAGTCCCGGCACATTCTGAATTTCCATGGCGCTCAAGAGGTCCTCCAATTGCTTGTATCTGTCAGCAGCAGGTGGGTATTGTTCGTCATTATAGTCCGTCTCGTTGTCGGAGACTGCGGGACTAGGAGCTCCCCCCCCTTGGGGACTGTTTTTCTCAGCAGAAGAAGTAGTTGGATCAGCTTCGTTGTGGAGTGTGTTCCCAAATCTGCATCCGATGTTGAACAATGCAGTCCTCTTTTTCTTCTTCTTCTTCAGGAGTAGAGTCTTCAACTCTTGCTGACCTTGGGCTAGGCTTAGGACCATTTCTTGAAACTGTGCACTTTGGGCCTGAAGGGCCTTGATTGCTTGCTCACTGGAGGAGTCTGGATTCATGATGACTGTTCAAAATAAACAGCGAAGGAGATTAAGCAACCTGTGAAATAGGGTACCTGCTATGCATATGGTGTAATGGAATGCGTATGTTTTATGTTTTCAAAGACAAACAAGATTCAACTTTGTAGACAAAAAGGGAAACACACTTCATTAGATTAAAAATTTCAATTGTTCAACAACTTGCCCTTAGGCATTACAGGAATGAAAAGGAAATAAAACTACAAAAGGAAACATCAAAGCTCATCAATGCTCCCATGGCCTCCTCTTTTCAGTGCTGATGTAGTTGTTCAAGACCCGTTCTTCCTCCAATTGCTTAGTCAGCCTCTGGATCTTCCGTTCCTGCTCGTTGAATTTCTCCCGATAGAAATCCCTTTCTTCCTTAAGCTGTGCCCAAGATCTCTTCATGGTGTCAAAATCAGTAGGTATCTGAGGAGGGAGGACAGTTGGAGGAACCCCATCTTCATTGGGAGATTCAAGGATGATTGGTCTGACAGCTTCGTATGGCATACCCAACTTCTGAGCACGGATGCGGACCCATTTGCAATAGGGCTCCAATGGTAGAGAAGTCTTTGGTCCTAACTCATGTGGGTCAGCTTTGTGGATTCTGTCCCAAGCTTTAATGAATCCCTGGCGTAGTTTGTCACTGTCTATCTGAAACTCAAAATGGAAGTGAGGAACCAACATTTCATGAGGCCCGGCTCCTCTGGCTCTTCCAAACTGACGGAGAGCTAAGCATGGATTGTAAGAGATTCCTCCTTGGATACCAATCAACGGAACATTAGGGTATTCTCCGCAACGGTCAATAACAGCTACCTCATCCAAACCTCTGAGAGTCCAAGTGATGTCATTATCAGTGAGAGACATTAACCTCCGGGCCCAGCCTTTTCCTTCTTCATTCTTCAGCACGAACTTAGGAAGGTGCGAAATAAACCACCTCACTAGTAAAGGAGCACAACACCACGGAGTCCCCCGTTTTCGAGCAGTACGAGCATAGAGTTGTTGTAGAATATCACCCAAAAGAGTGGGTACCGGATTCCGAGACATGAAGATCCTTATGACATGGATACTGATAAAGGTGTCAGGGTTGGGAAATAGCACCAGACCATAGATCAAAAGAGCTAGAACATCCTCATATGCCTTGAAGTCCAAGTCATTCCAGAAATCATTAGCCTTGCCAACCAGAAATTTGACCAAAAAGCCCTTGACCCCATTTCTAGTTTCCCAGTTGGACAATATCTCTTCTTTGGTCAAGGGGAGAATTGCAGCAATCTCTTCAGGCCTAGGAGTCTTTTCCAAACCAGTGAATGGAGTTTGTTCCAAGACAGGGATCCCAAGCAGATAAGAGAACTCTTCCAGGGTAGGAACCAGCTGGAAGTCTTGAAAGGTGAAACAATGATGCAGAGGGTCATAAAACTGGGTCAGAACACTTATCAGTTGTTGGTCCCATTTTGCAGTGATCAAGCCAAGGAGAGAACCATGTCTGTTGATGAAGGAGGTAGTGTTTGGAATCCTTCCAACCAGATCCTTGAGTAAAACTGGTGGTTGAACAAAGTTGAGCCGGACAGTATTTCTACGCACGGGCAACATGATGTCCTACAAAACAGAGCAAAGATGAAACCTTTTTTGTCTTTGAAATGGGTTAGTCCTTTATACAGGATGCATGCAATGGTATGATGGAATGATGCTATGATGAAACACACCACAAATATTCACATAGGCAGATAAGGCACACAAGTCACACAAGACACCCTTAGGTTTCAGGCCAGCATGAGTTTCAGGTATTACCCTCTTTTGGTTTTGTTGGTTAAAACCTGTCCTATCAAAAGTAACCGGGTTCTAGAGGATCTCAAATCATTGGCTACCCTCAATCGGTCATAACTCCAGCATCGCAATCTTTTCTCGCGGCCAGAACCATCTCGAGAGTTTAGCCTCAATGAGTGTAGCATACTGCTACTGTCCTAATAGCCAAGTTGGTCAATTTAGGGTTCTAAGGTTGGTTGGTGTTTAATGACCCCTTAGAAGACCTATATTCTCCCCGTTACAATACAAGGGATATAGGTACAGACTAAGATGCCACACCAACGTAGCCACTGCTTCACCCATGTCGGTCTACGCCGGACAGGTCCCTCACAGATTATGCTACCTAAAAAGGGTATTTCCCAGATCCGGGTTAGGATCTATGAAACTCCGATGCCAAGCCCACAAATATAAAAGCAAACAAAGCAAACAATTGAAAACAAAGGTGATCTAAACCCTAAGGTTACTCCACTTTTAAAGGTTTTCCCCAGCAGAGTCGCCAGTTCTGTGATACGGTGGGAGAACTGACTTGAGGTTTTGCGTTTGTATTCGCAAATGTTGCGGTTAGCAAGAGTCGCCACCGACTTTTTATTTTATCCTAAGGAAAGGTTAAAAAGCACAGCAAAAACCTTTTGAGATGTTTTCTTGGGTTCGGGGAGTAGATTATAGAAAGGGAAGGTATTAGCACCCTTTCTATCCATGGTTATCCATGGGCTCTTAGTTACTTGCTTAGATCACTTGCCTTTTGTTTTCAATTGTTTTAAATGGTGCTTGAGTGTGTGGGTTTGAAAATGTTTTGAAAAGAGGCCAATGTGGTGGCAACCTTTGTAATGATCCATGTGGGGATGTATACAAAGATGTATGTCTTTTGAAAAAGTTTTCATTTGTTTTTGAAGATTGTTTTGAAAGTGTGATGTTGTGTGGTTTTGAAATTAGGCAAGTGTTTTGTTTCGCAAGTTTGATTCAAGTAACTAAGAGGTTATCTACTCCTAAATTTCTCAAAAGATCATTGCTATACTTTAACCCTTTTAACAAGTTTGCTCCACCATTGTATTTGGTGGGCAACCTTGTGTTAGGATGTGAAAGGGACAGGCGCGGGTCATCGTTTAGACCATAATTGCAACAGCGTTAAAGGTCTTTGGGCAATTTTCTTTAAGGGACTTGATCATTTGTTTTTGTTTGTTTTGAAAAAAAAGTTTTATCGAGGGACTATGATCATTCAAACTGTTTGCTTTGCCCAAAGATGTTCAACATACAATATGGCCCATTTATTTGAAGGCAACAAGTGGAAAACCCTAGGGGGTGCAAGTGTGATTTGTGTGTCCATTTTCATGCTTGTTTATCTTGTATTAGGTCAAACTATTTTTTATCGTTTTTTCGCATACAAACCCTAATTCTAACATGTTATCATTAGAAAGCAATAAAGTGCGAAATTAAAATTACTAAGCTATTACAAAACCAAATATGGGAAGGGGGTACAAATGTTCAAATGGGGATATTGACAAGAATTTAAATCTAAATTATTACATCAATTGAATATTTGCAATTTAAATAATGTATAAAAAACGCAAGATGCACAAAAATGTTTTGTATATGTATGAAAAAATATTATTTATGTAAAAGAGAAAAGAAAGTAAAAAAATGTATTATTTTTGGGGTATTTTGAACTTAGGGTAAAAACCCTAATTTTTAAAGAAAAAAGGTATTATTTTCTAATTTAATACAACTATTTATTCATTATTTATAAAAATAAAATAAAATGAAGTGTATTATGGAAAAAGGTATTTTTATATCAAATATTAATAAAAATGAAAAAAATCAAGTATTTTTATATTTTGTCTTAAATATATTAATAATCACATATATATATATATATTAAACCCTAAATATGTGTTATGCACAAAAATAAATATATATTTAATATTTTAATAAAATAAATAAAAAGAGTATTTTTTTGTGTGAAATATTTTCAGAATGTAAACAAAAATAAAAATTGTATTTACACTATTTTCTATTTATTCTAATAATAGTACATATATATTTTATATACAAACAAAAGAAATAAACAAATAAATATGCAAATAAATACAAAAATGATGGAAAAAAATATTTTTTAATTTTTAAATGTCATGAGAAAAAATAAACAAAGTTAATCAAAAAAAGAAAAAGTCAAAAATGTTAAGAAATGAACAAATGGGCTCAGGGGGGTGTAAACATGAAAATGGGGTGTGAAAAGAAAATAAATCCAGGCCCAGCCCAGACCACTTCTTCTTCAACCTCTGTACAGCCTTCTTCAAGCAAAAACACACGTTTTTTATCTCTGGATTCCTGGACTTTCAAGCAAAACTCATAACATGAAAAGTGTAGAGCATTAAGAGACGATTTCAACCATATAAAGAACATGACCTATCTCTCTAAGATGAGGGAGAATTTCTCTCCCCCCCATTTCTGACCTAACTTTTCATCAATGTTCAGACATGAAATTCTCTAAGCACACGAAATATAAATGAAATCTAAACATATGAGCATGTTCAGGGCTATGATTGTGACATGTTTTCTTCAAAAATCTAAAGCTAACAATGCCTAACAAGGGAGATAGAACTCCATGAATGTACCTGTTCAGTTGGAGTCGAGCTTTGCAATGGAGGATGTTTCAGAGTGAAATGATGACTTGTACAGCTTCCTTGAAGTGTAAGGAAGCTTTTCCAATTCCTACTTTGTCTTGAAACTCCCTGAATCGAGCTAATGAACTCCAACTGCAAAACAGAAAATTAAAAATGGTGAAGTGGCTTGGAGGTGTTACAGGTCTGATTTTAGGACATGGTTAGCTTGCATATGTTGTAGGGAAGGTAGATGAAAAGGTTTGGATCAAAATGCTCGAAGGGATTGGGAGTTTGCACTCAAACTGCAGGGGCTCCCCTGTTTGTGCAGTTTTGAGGTGATTAGAGCAATGGGAGTGTTTCAGATGGCAAGGGCTCGTGTGTTAGCTTGGATTTGGTCTATGGAATGTGTTTGATAGCTTTTTTGTGTTGTGTATGTAAGCTGAGATGAGATATGTGATAAGTTATGCAATGTTACTTGAAAATGAAGCAAGCAATGGTCACTTTTGTTTTTAGGTCAGTAGGGGCCTCTAATCCTGCTGCATAATCTTCTCTTGATCAGAGCAACTTGTCCATAATCTTGTGCCAAGAGGATTTTGCTTGTACTTGCTTGGATTTCAAATTGACATAAAGCTAGCTTTTTACAAAAATGGATAAAGCACTTTATCTAATTTAGGATTAATCCACTATGCAATGTTAGAACACAAAGAACATGGCCTCAACTCATTGAATATGCATTAAATTATTGAGTATGGAATGGTTCAAGGACCTGTAATTAAGCATAAAGCAAACTGAATTCAAATTTGCAAGTTTGTGAACATGTTTGGATGAAGAACAAAAGTGGATTTTTGCCAACTTATGAAATTCGAATCTCTCAAGTTATGAGGTTGTTTGATGAGTTCTTGGACATTTTGGAAAGCTTGGAATGTGTACTACAATCCATCTTTGAAATGCAAATCAAAATTCCAAGTGGAAGGGTATGAAAAGTGGCCTTGAAGTAGGGTAGAAAACCTTGTCAAAATAGGTCAAATTTCACTAAGTTAAAAGATGGTTTAGTGCCCTTATTCAAAAAATTATAACTTGAGATACAAGCTTCAAATGAGAAAACTTTGTGAATCAAAGTTGTAGATTATGCAACAAGCTACAACTTTAATGTTTTGACTTTTGTTTGAATCCAAATGGATCATGGTGAAAAGATGGGGCAAAGTTGGGAAAAAATTAGGGTTTTCCATAACTTAGAAAAATTCTAAGTTATGAAAAATTCCATTTTCAAACCCTAATTTGCATTTTGTGATTTCTTGATGAACAAGTTTCATGATTTGGCATGTTTTGATGAAAAATGAATCTTGACTCTTGACTTTGACCAAAAAGTCAAAGTTTGACTTTTCAGTATACAGTCAAAATTGATCAATTGACTGGGAAATTCAACTGTCAATCTTGTGTACTTGGGATCTTTTGAGCTTGATGAATGTGTCAAGATAAATTCATGGGGTCCTTGAGTCCATAGGTGAGCTTGATTTTCCATTGGCTAGGTCACACAGTCAAAAATTGCCTTGGTGCAGTCAAAACCCTAAAAATGACCATTTTGCCCTTTTGATGATCTGATCAAATTTCTTGGGGAATTGTGATCCAAACTTGATCAAATGGTCCATATGAGTTCAATATGTTGATGTGGATCAAATTTCATGAGGTTTGACTGTCAATTGGCCACAGTTGACTTTTTTCCCAATACAGCTGATTTCTAGGTCAACTGTCCAATTGACTGGGCAAAACTTGGAATCAAGACTTGAAACTTGGTATAGGTAAACTTGGGAGTCCAATATGAAGCATGAAAGTCATCTTAAGATTTTTAGGTCAAAACATCCTTAGGCAAACACAAACCCTAATTTTGAGTCCACAGTGCAAGGAGAAGTCTTGAGCAGAGGAAACCCTAATTGGATCTTGATCCTCAAAGGTCTTGTGATGAGAAAATGTTGAGGAAATGGGAGGGCAAATTTTGGGGTACAACAGTCTCGCTGGGACTTGAACCCAGGACCATAGGATAAACAGGCGTGCGCTTTACCACTGGGGTGGCTATACATCCGTTTATATAGGCAAAACCATAAATATATAAAGCAAACCCAGTCCTGATGACTTCATCTTCAACCTCCAGCCGGTGTACCTCAAAACTGGAAATCATGAAATGAAAATGAGCTTGTTTCAGTCAGTGTTGATGATCAGGTTAGCTTCCTTGGACCTCTAGGAAGCTAGTGCAATAGCTGGCCTGAGCTGAGGATGGCTGGAATGGCCTGGAGAAGTCCAACTTTGATGCTCTGTTTTTGGTTATGGAAGATAGGGAAGATGGTGTTACAGAAACGAAACAGGTACAAGGATGAGTTAGTCTTGATGCAAGGAAGCTTTAGAAACTAAAAGGCCAAGAAACGCACGAGGGAAATGTAAGTTTGGTATGAAAAGTCAGAACTTGCACAAAAATGGTGTTTTGAGACAATTTATGGCTAGAGGGAGTTTGAGTGAGTTTCAGGGGCTTCTTGCTCGTGTGTCAACTTGCAAATAGTGTGTCTACTTATAAGTAAGAGGTTTGGAAACTTGTAACAACTCAGAATTTGAAATTGTATTCTTAAGTCAAACATGTGATTTTTGAGAAAAACAACTTTCAATGCTTGTGTACTTGCTAAGGTAGAGTAGTTCATGCTTTAAACAAGTTTGTTTCTGACTTTGTGGATGGAGTGTGATCAGAGGTAACAAGTTAGAGACTCAAGAATGACTTTATGCAAAAGGCTTGCTTTACAAGAATGGAAGTGTTCACTTTGTGCCATTAATGGAAATGCAACTTGGGTAATAGCTCATTTGCTTGGATCTAAGCCTTAACAGCTGTGTAAGCATTTAATTAAGGAGTGACAAACAAGTTTGAGGCCTGCAAAGCAAGGATTATGCAGCCTAGCATGGATTTGCATTTGTGTTCTTCATAAAAATGACCTAAATTCAAGTGACCAAACCCTAATTTCATTTCTTTGATTCTCTTTACTCAAGAATGATCTCAAGGAGTTCTTGGATATTTTGGAAATCTTGCAATATGCTCTACAATTCTTATTTGAATTGCTTTTAAAGATTCCACTTGGAACTATGTGAAAAATTGCCATGAAGTTAGGTAAAAAATCTGCCTAACTAGGGCAAAATTTCACTAAGTTATTTTTAGTTCATGAGCATGTATTCACAAAATTATAACTTGAGATCCAAGCATTTTTAGGAGAAATTGTGTGAAGAAAATTTGTAGATTTCATGAAGATCTACAACTTTCATGTTAGAAGTTTCTCTTGAATCACTTTGCATCATGGTGAAAATTTGGCTCAAAGTTATGAAAAAATAAGAAATTTTCTATACTTAGAAAAATTTCTAAGTTAAGAAATTTCATCTTTTCAAAACAAAATCTTGAATTCTTGATGAAAAAGTTTCATGTTTTGACATGTTTTGATGAATTATTATCTTTGGCATTTGATTTTGACCAAAAAGTCAAAGTTTGACTTTTTAGTATACAGTTGACTTTTGATCAGTTGACTGAAAAATTCATCTGTCAATCCAATGGACTTGTAGTGTTTTGAACCATGTCATTAGGTCAAAGTGATGCAATTGGACTCTTGAGATTATGCCTTAACTCAATTGACCATTTGCTAGGTCAAAAAACCAGAAATTGCCCTTTCCCAGTCAAAACCCTAATTTTGACCATTTTACTCTTTTGATGATTTGATCAAATTTTTTTGAGGAGTTATGGTCCAAACTTGATCAAATGACACATATGGTCTTAAAATGTTGATGTGGAGCAAAAATTATGAAGTTTGCCTATAAATTGGCTATGGTTGACTTTTTCCCTAATACAGTTGATTTTTAGGTCAATTGTTCAATTGACTGATCAAAAAGTGTGATCCAAGGCTTGAAATTTGACATAAGTAATCTTGGGGTCCAAAAAGATCCATGAAAGTCATATGAAGCATTGATAGTTCAAAAATCCTTGTGCAATCTCAAACCCTAATTTTCAGTCATCAGTGCTTGAGGAGGTGTCTTGAGCTGATCATCCCTAATGCAGTCTTAAACTCAATGAGATCTTGTGAGCAAATTCTTGATAAGTGAGAGGGAAAATTTTGGGGTACAACAGCTGCCCCTGTTCAATCTTCTTAAGCCCGAAGAGTTAGATTGGCATGTTTTGCCAGTCGTGACTCGAAGGTGGAAGATGATTGGACACTAAAGTGCCCAGAAATTTGCACTCGGTGATGTGAGAGTCGCGGGAATGGGCTTAAAGATGCCATTTGGAGAGGTGATAGAAATTTGTAGGAGATTGGGCTTAAAGATGCCATCCAAAAGCGATTGTTGAATTGTAATTTGTAAGCTAAAAGAATGAGTATCAGAATGGCGTCCGTGTCTGGAGCGTATCTGAGCTGTATCTGAAAGTTGAGTCTAAATGAGTATCAAAATGGAATCCGTGTCTAGAGCATATCTGAACTGTATCTGAAAGCTGAATCTGAATGAGTATCAGAATGGCATCCCTGTATGGAGCGTATCTGAACTGTATCTGAAAGCTGAATCTGAATGAGTATCAGAATGGCATCCGTGTCTGGAGTGTATCTGAACTGTATCTGAAAGCTGAATCTGAATGAGTATTAGAATGGTATCCACATCTGAAGCGTATCTGAACTGTATCTGAAATCTGCATCTGAATGAATATCAGGATGGCATCCGTATCTGGAGTGTATCTGAACTGTATCAAAAGATTGAATCTGAATGAGTATCAGGATGGCATCCGTATCTGAAGCGTATCTGAACTGTATCAAAAGATTTTGAATATTTGTTAATGGTAGCTGTTATCCTTATCCTGAAAAGGGTAAAATGTTAGCTAAAATGTCAAGTCATGATACATGAAATGTATGCATAATGGGATTATGTTGTATGCATTCGTGTTTATCAATGTTTATGATATATGAATGCAATGTATGCGTATGTGAGCTGATCTGCTGCACTTTGTTAGATTGGGGAAAATAGATCCCTGACTGCTGCTAAGGATATGGAGTATAAGTCTTCATGTTGTGAAGTCTAAGTGTTGATGAATTTCTGCTTAGAGAAATAAACTCTGTTGTAAGGGAAATTCCGTATACTGCTTGTAAAGTTCCATTGGGGAATCCTGAGGATTTTTGACGACTTCTACTGGGGAGTGATAACCGGGAGCTTTGTTCTGCTGGGGATTAAACGACGTACTGTGGGGATTTTTAGGTAATAGCCTAGAGTTATTTCCCTATCCATTCAACCCATCAGTAATTGTCTTTACTCCATTTTTTTATTTGTAAACAATAATTATATTCAAATGCATATGTTCAACAATGCATCATTGGACGTTTTTGTAGACAAAACACAAACGTAAAGAAAAAACAGATAGTTTTTGCACTTTCAAAGAGATATCTTTGTATTGACTTTGATTAAGTATTTTTTGATTTTGTCCGCGTTCGCAGGATACGGCAGGTCGTCACCATCCATGGTGGTTAAGATCATTGCCCCACCAGAGAAAATGTTTTTGATTACAAATTGTCCTTCATAGGTAGGAGTCCACTTGCCCCTAGGATCACCTTGTTGCAGTACGATGCGTTTGATCACCAGATCTCCAATTTTATACACTTGGCGTCTGACATTTTTGTTGAAAGCCTTGATCATCCGTTTTTGATACATTTGACCATGGAAAACAACAGTAAGTCTTTTCTCATCAATCAAGTTCAGTTGATCAAGTCAAGTCTGGATCCAGTCGTCTTTGTTCAGCCCTGCATCCTTCATAATTCTCAGAGAGGGGATCTGGACCTTGATAGGCAAAACAGCTTCCACGCTGTAAACCAGAGAATAGGGTGTTGCCCCGGTTGATGTGCGAGTCGTGGTACCATACCCGTGGAGAGCGAATGGTAACATCTAATGCCAGTCTTTGTATGTGACTGTCATATTGTCTATGTAGACCTCTATTTCATGATGTATCATGTCGTGAAATAGAGCTACCATGGCACGCTGATAGGTTGCCCCATCGTTCTTTAGTCCGAACGACATTACCTTATAACAGAAAGTGCCCCACTGCGTGACAAATGTTGTTTTCTCCATATCTTCAGGCGCCATTTTGATTTGGTTGTAACCTGAGAATTTGTCCATGAAGGAAAACACTTTGTGTTGTTCTGTATTGTCAACTAAGATATCAATATGGGGGAGTGGAAAATCATCCTTAGGGATCGCCCTATTCAAATCTCTGTAGTCCACACACATTCGCACCTTGCCGTCCTTTTTGGGCACGGGAACAACATTGGCAACCCATTGAGGATAAGAGGTGACAACCAAGAATCCAACATTGAATTGCTTCATGACTTCTGCTTTAATCTTTTCTGACATATCAGGCCTCATGCGAAGAACCTTTTGCTTTACTGGCGGACAATCCTCTCTTGTAGGCAGACGATGTACCACAATATCTTCATCAAGTCCTGGCATGTCTTCATACGACCAAGCAAAGACTTCGACATAATTGTGTAACAACTGAATCAAACGCTTCTTGATACTGGGTTCCAGATTGGCACCCATCTTGACCTCTTTTTTGTTCTCTTCGGTACCTAGATTGATTGTATCCACGAGTTCCTTGTGAGGCTGAATAGTTTTCTCTTCTTGTTGTAGCAGTCTGGTAAGTTCCCTTGGTACTTCACAATCTTCCCCACCTTCGTCTTCGGCTTGGTAGATTAGATTCTCAGAGTCACAAAAGGCCATAGCAGTATCGTTATCCATAGGATCCCGAATGGATGTATATTGAGGGATAAAAGTGATTGGGACAAATTCTCTAGCCTCCTAATTGCCGAGCCCTCCATTGACAGTCGGGAAGATCCAATCCTCTAGGCTACGGCCATCTTCATTATCTTCTACCGCATTGACTTCACGATTGCTGATCTTCAAGGGTGGCCCTCCAGCACGGGCACGACGTACAGCCTTTTGAGCATTTGAAGTGAAACATAGGCCAAACTTGTCAGACTTATATGGGATATTTGGGAGTTTTCCCCAGATAGTGCACCCGTCTTCTTCTACCACTGCTTTGGCATCCTTCAGAGATGACATCCGGAGTGGACGTCTTGTAATCTTGGGAACAACCTTGGTCACCGCCACATCTTGGGGGATCTCTTCAAAGTGTTGAAATGGAGTTTCAATTAATTCACCGTCTAATTGCACATATCTGAAGGAATTGACATGGCTGATCATGTATTCTTCCTCTCCATGAACGGTGATAATCTTCCATTGAACTGGATACTTCAACATCTGGTGCAGCGTAGAAGTAACAGCGCCAGCATTGTGGATCCATGGTCGGCCTAGCAGGCAAGAGTATGAAGGGCGGATGTCCATCACATAAAAAGTTGAATTGAAGGTTTGGGTTCCAACCTTTATGGGAATGTCTACCTCCCCATGTACAATCCTTTTTGAGCCGTCAAAAGCCCTTACTACTATGTTACTTGGCTTCAAAGTCAAACCCTTATAGTCAAGTCTATCAAGAGCTTTTTGGGGTAATACATTCAGAGATGAGCCAGTGTCCACCAACATGTGAGCTAGAGTTGTGCCCCTACATTCCACCAAGACATGCAATGCCTCATTATGCTTCCTTCCCCTCGGCGTCAGATCAGCATCTGAAAAACCTAAACCATTGTCTGCAGTTAGGCTGGCTACACAGTCTTGAAACTGATCGACAAATGTCTCTTGAGGTACATGGGCGGTTTTTAAGAACTTCACCAAGGCTTTAGCATGTGCCTCAAAACATAGTAGTAATGCTAGCATGGGGATTTTAGAGGGAGTTTTCCCCAGTTGCTCAACTACATCGTAGTCACTTCTCTTTATAATTTTTAGGATCTCCTCCATTTCTTTCTTGGAGGTCTCAAGGATAGTCAATGACTGAGCCTTCGTCTGGACAGGCTCAATCATAACACCTTTTCCTCGAGTCTCGGTTAATTCGGCAGCAGGAGTGTCAGTCGGAATGATTACATGGGTTGTAATGACTTTGTCAATTGGAGTATTTGAAGAGATGATTATGGGTGTGGGAGGTACCTTTGGAGTAGCCACAAGGATGATTACGGGTCCAGAAACTTCTTTTGGGGGAGCAATTTCTGGAGAAAAGATCCTACCACTTAGGGTAATTTTGCTAGTTCCTGCAATGTTACTGATGTCGGAGTTGACTTTCTTGGAGCTTGAATCTTCGGCGGCTGGCCAGTCCTGCTTGATACCATGGTAATAGACATCCCCTCCATAATTCCATGGTATGGTTTTGTCTGATGTATATGGGACTGGTCCAGGCATTATGATTATTAAAGGAGCTGCTTTCGAAACTGATGTAATTCTAACGGGTCTTTTGGTGGAGACCCTGGAAGAATTGGCGGAAATGGTAATGATAGAAACATCTTCAAAAGGAACAGGTGGAACAGAAGTATTTTCAAATAAAATTTCTTTGTTATCTATTAGGAACTAAACACCTATTTTCAACAAAGGACAACCGGTTGGGGAGGACAAACAGAGATGGAAAACTTCACCACAGCCCGGGAACACACCGGCATTCAACAAATTCATTTTAATGGTCAGAAGTGGGGTCATGAGTTCATCAATTGAAGTAACAAACAATCCTTCTTCAATGGCATTGGTATTGTGGCCATGTCTGGGCATAGGGGCGGAAATGACATTTGGCTTTTCGGGTGCGTCGAACTCAATTTCTTTTGCTTCAATGAGGTCTTGTATTTTGTTTTTTAGAGCCCAACAATTATTAGTATCGTGACCAGGACTTTCAGAGTGATATGCGCAACGAGCATTGGGATGATAATGAGGAGATGTTGTATTGGGGTTTTTCAGAGCTTCTTTCAAGGTCACCAAGTTGGATCTTAGTAGATGCGGTAATACTTGAGACAGGGTCATGTTGATTCTGGTGAACTGCCTGACTGGCCTTTCCATCCTTGGTTTATTATTTCATTGTTGATCAGACACATGCTTTGGAATCATAATAGCCCCCACCATTGGTTGGCGTTCGGCCCTATCTTGGTTTCTCTGCGGGTATACGACATCCACCTCTTTCTTTCTGATAAAGGGCTTCCTTACAGCTGTAGAAAAAGACGTGTCTTTCTGAATCTTTCCATTCTTTATACCAGCTTCTATCCTCTCTCCGGTCAATATTAGTTCAGTAAAGCCTGCAGATGAACTTCCGATTAAATGATTGAAGAAGGGACCAGACAAGGTGCCCAAGAACATGTCTACCAATTCTCTCTCAGATAGAGGGGGTTGAACTCTTCCAGCCAAATCTCTCCATTTCTGTGCATAGTCTTTGAAACCTTCATTGGACATCATGGCCATACTCTGGAGTTGAGTACGGGTAAGCGCCAGATCAGCATTTTACTAGTATTGCTTGTAGAAAGCTGCAGCAAGATCTTCCCTATTGTGAACGTTAGCCCTTTCTAGTTGGTAAAACCAGTCAAGTTGAGTTTCAGACAGACTGTCTTAGAAGAAGTGCACCCATAAGTCTTTATCAGCGGTATGGGGTTGAATTTTCCTCACATATGATCGGAGATGCATTTTAGGGCATGAAACTCCGCCATATTTAGCGAATAGAGGTGCTTTGAATTTCGGAGGAATCACAATCCCCGATACCAAACCCAATTCCTCAAAGTCCAAGCCAGGTACCTTTTGGATTTCCATTGCGCTCAAACGCTCTTCAAGATGTTTATACTTGTCATCAGCTGGAGGATACTGTTCCTCAGAGTAGTCCTCTTCTTCCTCTTCCTCCTCTGATTCTGTAAGGACAACTGTTTCCTTGCCTTTACCATCTTGGTTGTCTCTTTCACCAGATGTTGTTGCAAAGTCCAAAGTCCTTCTTGTCTGCCCATGAAATCTTCTTCCCATGTTTAAGACTCCGGTTACCTTTTTGGTTTTCTTTTTCCTCTCTTCAGCTAGCAAAGTCTTCAATTCTTCTTGTCCCTTGGCTAGGGCCAAGAGCAACTATTGAAACTATGTATTCTGAGCTTGGAGGTATTTCACTGTTTATTTGAGATCCATCTCACTCAAATAAACAGTAGAGAGATGAGGAGACTTGTTGCAAAAACCTGCTTATGTTATGATGAATGGTATGTGCATTTGCAATGTTTTCAAGGATTTCAAAGATTCAAATTTGTTTTAGACAAAAAGGAAACACACATTATATTAATTAGATAAAGCTTGAGTACATTAATGCCCATTGGGCAAAATAATAGAAAAACTCTAAGATAGAAAAGTAGTGCACATCCTCTGCGGTGCAATGTAGGCATTCAGGGTCTGCTCCTCATGAAGTAGCCTAGTGAGTTCCAAAACCTTCTTCTCGCTTGCGTAGGATTGGGCTTCGAACGTATCTCGCTCTCCCTTGAGCTGTATCCAATCCCTTTGTAGGTCTCCAAGAGATGTGGGCATGTCAGGATGTAGGATAGTGTATGGAACACCTCCCTCCATGACAGGCTCAATGATTACTGGGAGAATGGAGGGGTAAGGCATCATAAGACTCTGAGCGCGAGTTCGTACCCATTTGAGGTAAGGCTCAAGAGGGATGGAATTTTTGTGCCCCAAAGTCTTGCTATCCACCTTGTTTAACATCCTCCAAGCTCAGATAAATCTCTGGCGAAGACCTTGATCGTCGTTGTCGTAGTCAAATACCAAACCCTGAATCAGCATCTCGTGCGAGCCATCCCTTCGGGCATAACCAAATTGTCTTAAGGCTAAACAAGGGTTGTAGGTGATTCCTCCCCTAATGCCAAGTAAAGGGACATTAGGAAATTCTCCACAATGGTCGACAATGATAACATTCTCTTTGGATTGGGAACACCAATGAATGTATGAATATTTGAGTGTCATCAACCTTTGTGACCACCTTGAACCTTGCTCATTCTTTAATACAGATTGGGGAAGATGAGAAATAAACCATCTTGCCAAGAGAACAATGTAACACATAAGAACGCCTCTTTTCCTCATTGTGCGAGTGTGAAAAGAGTGTAGGATATCCCCCAGCAATGTAGGCACCGGGTTGCATGATGTGAAGATTTTGACGGTGTTCACATCTATGAGTTGGTCAGGATTTGGAAACAAAACCATCCCATAGATGGGGAGAGCCACAATTTCCTCAAAGGCTTGCAAGTCTAAGGAATTCCAACAGCTTTGGGTTTTCTCAAACAGGAACTTTGCTAGGAAGCCTTTGACACCACTCCTTGTTTCCCAATGAGTTGTGATATCAGATGAGTGCAAGTGTAGAGCTTGAGCAATCTCTTATGGCTTTGGATCTCTTTCCGTACCGTTGAAAGGTAGTTGATTGAGAATGGAGATCCTTAAGAGTTGGGAGAATTCTTCCAAAGTAGGAACAAGTTGATAGTCAGGAAATGTGAAGCAATGGTGTAAAGGATCAAAGAACTGAAAGAGCACCTTCATCATGTCATCATCTGTGTTGGAGGTGACCAAGTTGAGTAGGCGACCATGTCTCTCGGTGAATGGAGAGTTTTCAGGAATCCTTGAAACTAGCTCCTTAAGTTATGGAGGGATTCTCACAAGGTTGACTTGAATAGTTTTCCTGCGAAGTGAATCCATATCCTACAAAATAAGAACAAAGATGAATCCCAAAATCCTTGAAATGGTTAGTGGATGCATATGATGTTCATGATGTTATGTACAAGTATGCATATACAAACAAAACAAGCAAATCCTTAGTTTTAGGCTTGCATGGAGTTTTATAGGTAAGTACCCTCTTGAAGTTTAGTTGGCTCAAACCTGTCCTAGTAATAGTAACCGGGTTCTAAGGAGCTCAATATCACTGGATTGTTTCCTTGGTCATTGTTTCAGCTCAAGCCTCTTTAATGGCGATCGAAATATCCCAAGAAACTAAACCTCAATGAGTGTAGTATCGAGTATCTACCAACTTCGGACTGCACCAAAGCCGATCATCTCACTACATCCTAAAGGCCAACTTGGTCAAGTAAAGGTTCTAGAAGATCATTAGTGCTTCATAACATCACTCAGCGGCCCCGTATGCTCTTTGATTAACTCAAAGGCTACCAGTACCCACAAATATGTCACACTAACGTAGCTATTGCTTAGACCATGTCGGTATACCCCACACAGTTTCCACAACGTATTGCTACTTACCTATAATGTATCCCAAATCCGGGTGGAGGATTCAAACCCAAACAAAGAACCATAATGTAAAGCATGCAAGTCAAACAATGTAAGCAAATAAATGTGATATATCCCTAAGGTAACCCCACTTTTAGAATTTTCCCCAGCAGAGTCGCCAGTTCTATGATGTGGCGGGAGAACTGACTTGAGGTTTTTGCGTTTGATCGCAAATGTCGCGGTTAGCAAGAGTCGTCGCTGACTTTTCTTTTATCCAAAAGGAAAGGTAAAAAAGCACAGGAAAGACCTTTGAGATTGTTTCTTGAGTTCGGGGGGTAAATTATGAAAAGGGAAGGTATTAGCACCCTTTCCATCCATGATTATCCATGGGCTCTTAGTTACTTGCTAGATCACTTGCTTTTGTTTGAAATTGTTCTTTGTGTGGTTTTTTGAAAGTATTTTGTAAAGAGGCAATTGTTTAGGCAATCTTTGTAATGATTCTCGTTCGTAAGAATGTATACAAAGATGTTGATCTTTTGAAAATGTTTTCAATTTTGTAAGATGTTTTGAAAGTGTATGTGATTATTTTGAAAATAGCAAGGATGTTTTGTTTGAAATTGAGCAAGTAATTAGGAGAATTATACCTACTTAAAAGTCTTTCTTGTACATCCCCTTTCCTTTGACATTGTTATCTTACCATTAATTTGATAAGTAACCCCATCTTTGGATGTAAACGGGGCGGGCATGGGTCATCGTATAGCCATGATTAGCAATATTGCAAAATATCTTAGCATTTGCTTTGAGGGACTAAGATCATTTTTTAAGGCAACTTTGAATAGCGTCATCGAGGGACTATGATCTTGTATTTGCTTGTTTTTGCTAAGATACCTTACATGCGTAATATGGCCATTTTTGTAAGACAACTAAGTGGGATAACCCTAGGGGTGCTTGTGTGCAAGTGTATTATTTTCATGTTTGATTTAGTCTTGAATTAGGGTTTTTCTAAGTATTGATTTTAGTCTTGCCATACAAATCCTAATTACTAGCATGTTATGTAAAAGCGATAAATTGCAAAATTTAAAGTTACTACGCTATTACAACATTTATGGGAGGGGGTATACAATTTATGAATGGGGATTGTAATAATATAAACCTAATTAATCTATTACAACCAAATTTAATTTGTACAAGAATTAGAATAAATAATATACAAGATGAAATAAATATGCAAGAATTGTAAATGCAAAGAAAAAGATTTTTGTTTGGTTCCTTAATATGAAGGAGGTTTTGGCCTAAAAAAGAGTAATTAAATTAAATTAAACTTAAGTTAAATAAAGAAATTATTTAAGAAAAGGTTTTAATTAAGAAAAGATTTTTTTTTTATGAAACCCTAAATCTATTTTAGTTGATTAAGAGAAAATAAGTTTAAAGAAAAGTATTTTTTTTGTATTTTTTATATTTTTATCTTGAAAATAATATATGGTGTCATGAAATATTTTGGTTTTTTTATATATATTAAAAATAAGTGTATTTAAATAAATAATAACCTAGTTTTACTTTAATATTTACAAGGAATTTAATAAAAGTAAATAAACTGTGATAAATAAAATAATTTTTATATAGAAAAAGTATTTAAATTATGTCAAAATATAAATCTATTATTTTTATATATTTTATGATTTTTTTTTGTATTTTAGAAAATATATTTAAAGGAAAAAAAAAGGGCCAGGGAGGTATCACAAGTAAACAGGGGGGATGTTAGCAAAAAATAAAAAAATGTCAGGCCCAAAGGGCCCAACGCCTGCAAACAGAAATAAAAAAAATGTCAAAAATTGGAAAAATGCCAAAATGGTCTCGCTGGGACTTGAACCCAGGACCATAGGATAAACAGGCGCGCGCTTTACCACTGGGGTGGCTATACATCCGTTTATATAGGCAAAACCATAAATATATAAAGCAAACCCAATCCTGATGACTTCATCTTCAACCTCCAGCCGGTGTACCTCAAAACTGGAAATCATGAAATGAAAATGAGCTTGTTTCAGTCAGTGTTGATGATCAGGTTAGCTTCCTTGGACCTCTAGGAAGCTAGTGCAATAGCTGGCCTGAGCTAAGGATGGCTGGAATGGCCTGGAGAAGTCCAACTTTGATGCTCTATTTTTGGTTATGGAAGATAGGGAAGATGGTGTTACAGAAATGAAACAGGTACAAGGATGAGTTAGTCTTGATGCAAGGAAGCTTTAGAAACTAAAAGGCCAAGAAACGCACGAGGGAAATGTAAGTTTGGTATGAAAAGTCATAACTTGCACAAAAATGGTGTTTTGAGACAATTTCTGGCTAGAGGGAGTTTGAGTGAGTTTCAGGGGCTTCTTGCTCGTGTGTCAACTTGCAAATAGTGTGTCTACTTATAAGTAAGAGGTTTGGAAACTTGTAACAACTCAGAATTTGAATTTGCATTCTTAAGTCAAACATGTCATTTTTGAGAAAAACAAGTTTCAATGCTTGTGTACTTGCTAACGTAGAGTAGTTCATGCTTTAAACAAGTTTGTTTCTGACTTTGTGGATGGAGTGTGATCAGAGGGAACAAGTTAGAGACTCAAGAATGACTTTATGCAAAAAGCTTGCTTTACAAGAATGGAAGTGTTCACTTTGTGCCATTAATGGAAATGCAACTTGGATAATAGCTCATTTGCTTGGATCAAAGCCTTAACAGCTGTGCAAGCATTTAATTAAGGAGTGACAAACAAGTTTAAGGTCTGCAAAGCAAGGATTATGCAGCCTAGCATGGATTTGCATTTGTGTTCTTCATAAAAATGACCTAAATTCAAGTGACCAAACCCTAATTTCATTTCTTTGATTCTCTTTGCTCAAGAATGATATCAAGGAGTTCTTGGATATTTTGGAAAGCTTGAAATATGCTCTACAATTATTATTTGAATTGCTTTTAAAGATTCCACTTGGAACTATGTGAAAAATTGCCATGAAGTTAGGTCAAAAATCTGCCTAACTAGGGCAAAATTTCACTAAGTTATTTTTAGTTCATGAGCATGTATTCACAAAATTATAACTTGAGATCCAAGCATTTTTAGGAGAAATTGTGTGAAGAAAATTTGTAGATTTCATGAATATCTACAACTTTCATGTTGGAAGTTTCTCTTGAATCACTTTGCATCATGGTGAAAATTTGGCTCAAAGTTATGAAAAAATAAGAAATTTTCTATACTTAGAAAAATTTCTAAGTTAAGAAATTTCATCTTTTCAAAACAAAATCTTGAATTCTTGATTTCTTGATGAAAAAGTTTCATGTTTTGACATGTTTTGATGAATTATTATCTTTGGCATTTGATTTTGACCAAAAAGTCAAAGTTTGACTTTTCAGTATACAGTTGACTTTTGATCAGTTGATTGAAAAATTCATCTGTCAATCCAATGGACTTGTAGTGTTTTGAACCATGGAATTAGGTCAAAGTGATGCAATTGGACTCTTGAGATCATGCCTTAACTCAATTGACCATTTGCTAGGTCAAAAAACCAGAAATTGCCCTTTCCTAGTCAAAACCCTAGTTTTGACCATTTTGCCTTTTTGATGATTTAATCAATTTTTTTTGAGGAGTTGTGGTCCAAACTTGATCAAATGACACATATGGGCTTAAAATGTTGATATGGAGCAAAATTATGATGTTTGACTGTAAATTGGCTATGGTTGACTTTTTCCCCAATACAACTAATTTTTAGGTCAACTGTTCAATTGACTGATCAAAAAGTGTGATCCAAGGCTTGAAACTTGACATGAGTAATATTGGAGGTCCAAAATGATCCATGAAAGTCATATGAAGCATTGATAGTTCAAAAATCCTTGTGCAATCTCAAACCCTAATTTTCAATCATCAGTGCTTGAGGAGGTGCCTTGAGCTGATCAACCCTAATGCAGTCTTGAACTCAATGAGATCTTGTGAGCAAATTCTTGATAAGTGAGAGGGAAAATTTTGGGGTACAATAGCATCAAACAAGATCTGAAGAATGAAGAGGCTGATCCTGATGTCAGTAACATTGTGGGGACCAGTAGGATTACCAGAAGTGGAAGGGTTTTCTCTCCCGAGATTTCCCCGAAGACTATCAACAAGCCTGTTGTTATTTCACATTCTGTTCCTGCTTGTACTTCAGTTTCTATTCTTGTTCTTACTCCAGTTGTTACCCCTGATGATGAGTCATCTAGGATTCGAGGCAAAAAAGTTGTAGGTGAGCCTGCCCGGACGGGGGCACCTAGAAAGATTGTCGTGGAAACCTCTAAGCAAGAGATAGAGGAAATATTAAAAATAATTAAAAAAAGAGACTACAATGTGGTAGAGAAGTTGGGACAAAACTGCTCGAAGATATCCATGTTGTCTTTATTATTGTGTTCTGAGGCCCATGCATAAGCTTTGATCACATTCCTCAAGACTGCGCATGTGCCGCAAGAGACCTCGGCTGATCAATTCAAAGACTGTGTAGCCAGCTTGACTGCTGACAATGGGCTGGGTTTTTTAGATGCCGGCTTGACACTGAAAGGGAGGAAGCATAATGATGCTCTACATGTCTCGATCGAATCTAGGGGCGCCACTATGGCTCATGTGCTGGTGGATACCGAGTCTTTGCTGAATGTTCTGCCTAAGAAGGCTCTTAATCGGTTAGATTATGAAGGCTTGACCTTAAAGCCTAGTAAAATTGTGGTAAGGGCTTTTGACGGGTAGAAGAGAATGGTGCATGGAGAGGTGGACATCCCTGTCAAGGTAGGCTCTCGGATCTTTGAATCTACCTTCTATGTGATGGACATCAGGCCGTCATACTCTTATTTGTTGGGTCGTCCTTGGATCCATGAAGCTGAGGCTGTTACTTCTACACTACACCAAATGTTGAAGTATCCGGTGAAAGGGAAGATAGTCACTGTGCATGGCGAAGAGGAGTATATGGTGAGCCACCTGAACTCCTTCAGGTATATGGAAATGGACGGGGAATTCATAGAGACCCCTTGTCAAAACTTTGAAGAGGTTCCCCAGGTTTTGGCGTCGACCGAGACTACCACCAGTACCAAACCTCCTCTGAAGATGGCTTATCTCAAGGACGCCAGAACAATGGTCGAAGAAGGTGGGTGTACCAATTGGGGACGGCTCTCTGATTTCACTCATAAAATTGACAAATTTGGTTTGGGATTTACTTTAGGGGCTCAAAGGGTTGTTCGACGCGCTCGAGTTGGAGGACCTCCCCTATGCATCAGCAATCGTGGGGTCAATGCTATTGAAGACCGTGAGGAAGACCTTGACATTGACAGCTGGATCTACCCGACTACCATCGGTGGACCGAGTAATTGGACAACCATATATTTTATACCAGTTTCTTTTATTCTGCAGTAATTGTCTTACTTGTTTTCTGAGTTTGTAATGAACAATTTAGACTTTATGGCCTTGTGTCTTACCCGAGACACAATGGTTCCATCTGTGAGGGTTATTATATGTCATTTCATATATCATCAATGAAGCATTGGATGTTCTTTGCATACAAATTTTGCACTCTCTATTTTTTCTTTTCTGTTTTTACTTTATCAATTCAGCTATGCTCTTACACACACTCACGTATCAAATTGTAGATCCATATCCACTCTGGATCCCATTGATAACAATCCTTCTATTACCAGCTATGACTTCGAAAATCCGATCAACCAAGCCGAGAACGAAGGTGAGGACGATTGTGAGGTGCCTGGAGAACTGGCTAGACTATTACAACAAGAAGAGAGGGCTATACAGCCTCATGAAGAGCCAGTTGAGACAATAAACTTGGGCGCAGAGATGGACAGAAAAGAAGTCAAGATCGACGCAAATCTGGAAGTTAAGATCAAACAACGGTTGATACAGATGTTGCACGACTATGTCGAGATTTTTGCCTGGTCATATGAAGACATGCCTGGTTTAGACACTGACATCGTGGTACACCATCTGCCAACTAAAGAGGATTGTCCTCTGGTTAAACAGAAGGTCCGCCGTATGCACCCTGAAATGTCAGAGAAGTTCAAGGCAGAGGTAATGAAGCAATTCGACGCAGGGTTATTAGCTGTCACCTCCTATCCGCAGTGGGTTGCTAACATCGTTCCAGTACCTAAGAAGGACGACAAGGTACAGATGTGTGTGGATTACAGAGATCTGAACAGGGCAAGCCCCAAGGATGACTTCCCACTTCCCCACATTGATGTTCTGGTTGACAACACCGTGTAACATAAAATATTCTCCTTCATGGATGGTTTCTCTGGCTACAACCAGATCAAGATGGCTCCTGAAGACATGGAGAAGACAACCTTCATCACACAGTGGGGCACCTTCTGTTACAAGGTGATACCTTTTGGGTTGAAGAATGCTGGGGCAACCTATCAGTAAGCCATGGTCGCTTTGTTCCACAATATGATTCACCGTGAGATCGAGGTTTATGTTGATGACATGATAGCCAGGTCTCAAACTGAAGAGGAACATCTGGATCATCTATGAAGATTTTTCGACAGGTTGAAGATATACAAGCTGAGGTTGAATCCAAACAAGTGCACCTTCGGGGTAAGGTCTGGTAAGCTTTTGGGTTTCGTCGTCAGTTACAAAGGTATTCAGGTAGATCCCGCAAAGGTAAAGGCCATACAAGAGATGTCGGCTCCCCGTAATGAGAAGGAAGTTAGAGGTTTCTTGGGATGCTTGAATTATATGTTAGAACATAGTTTGATTCTACAACCCTCAGTTAGAGTTTTGATGATAACAAAATACAAGATTAAATAAATTGTAAGATTTATATAAGACATATATGCTACTTAAAATTATGTTGTGTATTTACAGAAACTCTGATGGAATCAGCATCAGAATATCAGTATCAACATCAGCATCAGAAGATATGTCAGGATCAGAAGATCAAATAACATGTGCTATACGCTGAAGCCTGATGAACAGAATCTGCACATAACATACTCTGACTCTGATCAAGATCCTAACCATGTCATCAGCACTCAGAAGCGTCAGAATAAGCTAAAGCCAAGAACACTCTAATTATCATTAGCAGAACACTCTGAAGTGTCAACGTTACTATGCATTCAAGACAGATTTATTACCAACGGCTTTATTCCAAGACAAAGATCTTCTCAATAAGGAAAGAACGTTATGAGCATTGAAAAGGATTTATGGACAAGAATGTATCTCTTCCTAGGCTAATTAAACAAGTCTGTGAGAAAAGAAATGGCTATACTCTACTCGCACGTTCGCCTAAGCTAATCATCTTCATTCACTCATACATTTGCTAAGCTTTCAACCACGCTTACTCTATAGCTCTAGCAATCCAGTTTTTATTCTAAGCTTCATATTGTGTATTATCACAGTTGTGATATATAGTTTTACTAGAAAACATCAAACACACTTTTGTTCAATTATCTGTAAGAGAAATTCCTTGAGATAAACCGGTCTGTGGTTAGACTAAAGAAGGCTTTAACAGTTTTTAAAGTAGTTGTTGTATTCAGTTGAATATAATGGATTAAGACCTCGTTGGAGAGAGGCGAAATCACCTTGACGGGTGGACTGGAGTAGTTTGAGATCAAACAAACCAGGATAAAAATAACGTGTTTTCTGCATTTGATTTTAAGTTTTACAATTCAACCCCCCTTCTTGTGTTTTTCACATCTTCATTATATCTCCAGGTTCATTTCACATTTGACTGCTACTTGTGAGCCCATCTTCAAGCTTCTGAAGAAAGATCAAAGAATATCTTCAAGAACCGCCAATTCTGATGCCTCCGGTTGAAGGAAGACCTTTGATATTATACTTAACAGTGCTAGATAATTCAATGGGGTGTGTGCTGGGGCAGCATGACGAGTCTGGTCGAAAAGAGCATGCAATATACTACCTTAGCAAAAGGTTTACCGACTGTGAGACAAGATACTCATTGCTCGAGAAAACTTGCTACGCTTTGGCATGGGCTGCTCGCTGACGGAGACAGTATATGTTGACCCACACTACTCTGTTGATATCTAAGACGGATCCAATCAAATACATCTTCGAGAAGCCCGCACTCTCTGGAAGAATAGCGAGATGGCAGATGATCTTAACCGAATACGATATACAATATATAACCATGAAAGCAATCAAGGGGAGTGTTGTACCCCAAAATTTGCCCTCCCATATTCTTCAAGATTTGCAAAGAGCATGCTTCAAAATCTCCCAAGGGTTGCACAGTCCAATGGCCTCCTAACAGTCAAAAATTAGGGTTTTGGTTCTGGCAAAGAAATTGAAGTTTCCAAGGGCCCAATCAGGTCCCACATGCCTATAAACATTGTCAAGCATCCATATGCTAAGTTTCAAGACTTACAGCACAAAATTGCACAGTCAAAAACCCTAATTGCTCAACAGTCAACTGCAGGGGCAAAATGGTCATTTGACAGTCAAAAGTCAAAATTTTTGATCAACATCTTATTTTGAAGCCACAAACATCATTTGATCAATTCTTGATCATGATTCTCAAGGCATGGCTCAAAAAGTCTCAAGATGCAAAAGTTTCTATTTTTGGACAATTGAAAAAGTCAACTGTAACTTGACCAAGGCATAACTTCCACATGGTTTATCAGAAAAATTCCATCCAAATCTCATTTTGAAGAGAATGACATTTCCCACAACTCATCTTCACACTTCAAGTCCAATAAATGCTCTCACAAAAAGTTATCAATCTCAACATTATAGGTCATTTTCAAAAGTCAACAAAAAGGCACTTTAAGTCAAAGACCATAACTTGAGATTGGTAAATCAAAATGACATGGGACCAAAGGAATTGGTTAGAGGACTTCAATACCTTTCCAAAATGTCCAAGAACATGATCAAAGCTTAAAAATTGAGCAAGATATGCCTTGTGGAAGTTGGGAAATTTTTGGGAATTTTGAAAAGTCAACTTTGCTTCAAATGCCTCAAAATTGCTAATGGGCCACAATTTCTTCCAAGAATCATCATCCAAAAGTTATGCACGACCCATTGACCAAAAGGGGAGTTATTTCATCATTTTTTATTAATTATTTGAATTTTTATTATTATTAATTCATTTAATTAAAATAAAATATGACAAAAATAGCAAAGCATGTGTTTTAAATCTTTTTATGCAGCTAATAGGCTCTTTATTCACTCAAGATTTCGTGCATATGCTCAAAGGGACCAAATCTTCCAAAATAAGCAAGTTTTCATGGCAAAAAGGATTGAAAAAGATTATGGAAGATCACAAATTCAAAGTCACTAAATACATGGATTCTGGGCCAGTTTTCTACCCTAATTCATTGACATATATGTGCACATTGCAACCCTAATGAAGAGACCAAAAGGAAGCTGCGCCCAAACTCAAAGAACCAATTTGCATTTTTTACACAAAAACTTCAAATCTGTTTTCATAGTTTCAGTGTGTTTCAAGACTTAAAAACTATTCCATAAGCTTGCCAAGACTGCTAGGAATCTTCTCCAATACTTTTCAAGTCTCCATACTCGAAGAACTGGTAGAACGAAGTCGCCCTGTTCATGAACTTTTGCATATTCGTATTTTGATTTGCACGCATTTTCCATACATTCTAATGATTGTTTTACACTAACATGAACTTACTGAAGCTAATGGTGCCACGAACGCTCCCCCCGACTTTATTCAAAAGTTATTTCCCCACCAGGATATAACTGGGTTATCCTCAGCCAAAAGCCACGGCAAGATCGTCCTCGGCGAAGTCTTCTTATCCCTAACGGAGTCTATTAACACTTCCAACATAACAACGGTATCCCCAGCGAAGTTACGATCAACATCTCAACAGCATACCTCTCTCCCCACAGAGTATTGTTCCTCAGCAAGATCGCTAGAGTAATTTTCTCCCCGCAGAGTAATCCATTCGCCAAGTTTATTCCCCAATGGAGTTATCTTCTCCTACCGGTATTCTTGCAACTATCATCACCAGCGGAAACAACAAAGCACTATTCTCCAACATCAGCCCAGGATGTGACTTCCCGGCACCCGTCAAGGATTTACTTTCCTAGACAAAAAAACATACATTCATAAACATCGCATTTCTATACTTTATAGCATGCATATATACATCATGATACATGCATGAACGCATCACATAATCTCATTTACGTTAAGAACATCATTACTTGATCCATATCATGTATTGCATATGACTGACCTTTACCTTGCAGGAAAGATCCAGTTAAATTCTCAGCTATGTCCAAGACCTCCTCTGGTTCAGTTAAATCAATTCCTAAAGATTTTTCTGATTCTTATTCAGTTGAAGTTATTTCAAGACTTACGTCTGGTTCAGTTAAATCAACCCTAAGATTTTTCTGATTCTTATCCAGTCAAAGTTAGTCAAAGGCCTTCTCTGGTTTAGTCATATCGACCCTAAGATCTCCCTGATTCTTATCCAGTTGAAGATTTCAAAACCTTGTCCGGTTCAGTTAAATCGACTCCTAAAGATTTTTCTGATTCTTATCCAGTCAAAGGCCTTCTCTGGTTCAGTCAGATCGACCCTAAGATCTCCCTGATTCTTATCCAGTTGAAGATTCCAAGACCTTGTCCGGTTCAGTTAAATCGATTCCTAAAGATTTTTCTGATTCTTATCCAGTCAAAGGCCTTCTCTGGTTCAGTCAGATCGACCCTAAGATCTCCCTGATTCTTATCCAGTTGAAGATTTCAAGACCTTGTCCGGTTTAGTTAAATCGACTCCTAAAGATTTTTCTGATTCTTATCCAGTCAAAGGCCTTCTCTGGTTCAGTCAGATCGACCCTAAGATCTCCTTGATTCTTATCCAGTTGAAGTTATTTCAAGACCTTGCCTGGTTCAGTTAAATCAACTATGAAAGATTTTTCTGATTCTTATCCAGTCAAAGGCCTTCTCTGGTTCAGTCAGATCGACCCTAAGATCTCCCTGATTCTTATCCAGTTGAAGTTATTTCAAAACCTTGCCTGGTTCAGTTAAATCGACTCCTAAAGATTTTCTGATTCTTATCCAGTCAAAGGCATTCTCTGGTTCAGTCAGATCGACCCTAAGATCTCCTTGATTCTTATCCAGTTGAAGTTATTTCAAGACCTTGCCTGGTTCAGTTAAATCGACTCCTAAAGATTTTTCTGATTCTTATCCAGTCAAAGGCCTTCTCTGGTTCAGTCAGATCGACCCTAAGATCTCCCTGATTCTTATCCAGTTGAAGATTCCAAGACCTTGCCTGGTTCAGTTAAATCGACTCCTAAAGAATTTTCTGATGCCGATCCAGTCAAAGGCCTTCTCTAGTCCAGTTAAATCGATTCCTAAAGATTTTCCTGATGAAGACTCAGTAGAAGACATCCAAGATTCTCTCATCGTTACTGTTGAGGTAGTAATCGCCCTAGATTCTCTCATCGTTACTGTTGAGGTAGTAATCGCCCCATATTCTCTCATCGTTACTGTTGAGGTAGTAATCGCCCCAGATTCTCTCATCGTTACTGTTGAGGTAGTAATCGCCCCAGATTCTCTCATCGTTACTGTTGAGGTAGTAATCGCCCCAGATTCTCTCATCGTTACTGTTGAGGTAGTAATCGCCCAAGGTTCTCTCATCGTTCCGTTGAGGTAGTAACCATCCCTGATTCATTCATCACCGTTTGAAGCTCCAGACCCGATTCCTGTAACCAACCAGGGTGTGTCTATATAAAGAGTTTGAAGACCAGCTCCTGTAACAGGCCAGGTAATCATTTTCTTTTTCAGGTACGCAAGTTCTCGCTAAGGAATCTCTTACGCGATCGACACCCAGATGGCATCTATAAGCCCATCCACCTATCCATCACCTCTCAACATGGCATCTATAAGCCCATCCTCCTATCCACTAATATCCAAATGGCATCTGTAAGCCCATTCCCACCATCACACTACTATGTAAGCGCAAATTTCTGGGCACTCTAGTGTTCAATCATCTTCCACCTTCGGATTACTAAAGGCACGTCAGCCAATCTACATCCTCAGGTCTAAGAAGATTGAACAGGGGAAACTGTTGTACCCCAAAATTGGCCCTCCCATATTCTTCAAGATTTGCAAAGAGCATGCTTCAAAATCTCCCAAGGGTTGCACAGTCCAATGGCCTCCTAACAGTCAAAAATTAGGGTTTTGGTTCTGGCAAAGAAATTGAAGTTTCCAAGGGCCCAATCAAGTCCCACATGCCTATAAACATTGTCAAGCATCCATATGCTAAGTTTCAAGACTTACAACACAAAATTGTACAGTCAAAAACCCTAATTGCTCAACAGTCAACTATAGGGGCAAAATGGTCATTTGACAGTCAAAAGTCAAATTTTTTGATCAACATCTTATTTTGAAGCCACAAACATCATTTGATCAATTCTTGATCATGATTCTCAAGGCATGGCTCAAAAAGTCTCAAGATGCAAAAGTTTCTATTTTTGGACAGTTGAAAAAGTCAACTGTAACTTGACCAAGGCATAACTTCCACATGGTTTATCAGAAAAATTCCATCCAAAGCTCATTTTGAATATAATGACATTTCCCACAACTCATATTCACACTTAAAGTCCAAGAAATGCTCTCACAAAAAGTTATCAATCTCAACATTATAGGTCATTTTCAAAAGTCAACAAAAAGGCACTTTAAGTCAAAGACCATAACTTGAGATTGGTAAATCAAAATGACATGGGACCAAAGGCATTGGTTAGAGGACTTCAAGACCTTTCCAAAATGTCCAAGAACATGATCAAAGCTTAAAAATTGAGCAAGATATGCCTTGTGGAAGTTGGGAAATTTTTGGGAATTTTGAAAAGTCAACTTTGCTTCAAATGCCTCAAAATTGCTAATGGGCCACAATTTCTTCCAAGAATCATCATCCAAAAGTTATGCACGACCCATTGAACAAAAGGGGAGTTATTTCATCATTTTTTATTAATTATTTGAATTTTTATTATTATTAATTCATTTAATTAAAATAAAATATGACAAAAATAGCAAAGCATGTGTTTTAAATCTTTTTATGCAGCTAATAGGCTCTTTATTCACTCAAGAATTCGTGCATATGCTCAAGGGGACCAAATCTTCCAAAATAAGCAAGTTTTCATGGCAAAAAGGATTGAAAAAGATTATGGAAGATCACAAATTCAAAGTCACTAAATACATGGATTCTGGGCCAGTTTTCTACCCTAATTCATTGACATATATATGCACATTGCAACCCTAATGAAGAGACCAAAAGGAAGCTGCGCCCAAACTCAAAGAACCAATTTGCATTTTTTACACAAAAACTTCAAATCTGTTTTCATAGTTTCAGTGTGTTTCAAGACTTAAAAACTATTCCATAAGCTTGCCAAGACTGCCAGGAATCTTCTCCAATACTTTTCAAGTCTCCATACTCGAAGAACTGGTAGAACGAAGTCGCCCTGTTCATGAACTTTTGCATATTCGTATTTTGATTTGCACGCATTTTCCATACATTCTAATGATTGTTTTACACTAACATGAACTCACTGAAGCTAATGGTGCCATTGAATTGAGTTAATATCATCTGTAGCGAAATATGCCATTGAAATGTTCTAGGGTTGCAGAAGCTGTGAATTGGGGTTTCCTTCATCTGGAAAAATTAAGCCATGAAACTTATACCATTGAAACCAGGACCTTCATACGAACACAATCATCACATCGCGCCTTTTTTATGATTGCCCAATTTCTATTCGCTATTATTTGTGGTTTCAGGTTGTGGGGGTTTAAAACCCCCGCTATCTAGTTTATTTTTTCAGGCAAAACTAACAACAATTGGAGAAGATGATGCGTGGAGGAACGTGGTTGGTGGATTCAAACATTGGCGCTTTTTTGTTGTTACCCAGCATAATGCTTTTTCTCTCTCATATTGATCATTGCCCACTAAATGAACAAAGAAACACGCTCGGCCTGGTGGTTGTTGTGTTGTCACGCAAGCAATGGGACCTGGGTTCGATTCCCAGGTCCCCCATATTTCTGCATATTTTTCATGTTAACATGTTCAGGTGGTTATCACGCTCAAGGGAGTACCCTATGCCTTCACATCATTGTTTGCCACGCGCCCAACAACTCCAATCCAAAGGCCAAGATGGACAGTCCACCATGGACACCAGTCAACAGCTCCTCACACGCGCCAGAAAAGTCAACATGGGCTTGCATTTCATGGGCCAAAATGCTTCTCACATACCTCCTAATTGGGTCAGAAAACCCCCTATGTTTATATTTCTTTCTCTCATTTTTTTTTCTTTCTATTATTTATTTATGTGTTTTAATTTAATTATTTTCTTTTAATTCCTCAAATTAATTTTTATAACACAAAAATACAAAAAAATCAGAAAGTCAAAAAAATAAAATATGTTTATTATTTAATTCACTAATATTTATTTTGTAAATAAATTTAATAATCAATTTAGTTTTAATTTTAGGTTTTTAACTTTAATGCTTTTTCTTAGATAATTAAAAAATATAAAAATTAGGGTTTCTAACATTTTTACTCTTTTTTCTCAATAATTTAATTTTTCTTCTTATTATTATTAATTACTAATTATTTTGTAAATAAACTTGCCATTTAATTAATTAGGGTTAAATTAGGTTAAAACTTAAACATTTTTTAATAATTAAAAACAAACTAGAATTAGGGTTTTTTTATTTTAATTTCTAATTTCAATTAATCATCTTTTTTTCATAAATACAAAAACTCCAAAAATAACTTCTTTTTCCTTTATTTAATTTAATTAATTTAATAATTTCAATTTAATTTCTTTAAAGGGTCCAACGCCCTCGCACTTTCGAATATAATTTCTCTTCGCGTGTTTATTTTATTTTTCTTTGTGAAATTTATGTACTTGCCCCAAAGCCTTGTAATAGATAATTAGGACATTTACTTTCCGCATTTTATTTATTCAAATCGGGTCTTGGTTTAATTTGGCGATGTAGACCCGCGCCTTGTAATAGCATAGGACCTTTATCTTTCCGCATTTTAATTCCCGCACCTTTTAACTGTTAATAATCACATGAAAGAATGTATGCTCAAATAAAAACAAGCGTAGACCACCAAATGCATGACAAGACAAATAATAATTGAAAATGACCCATAATTCACACACCACTCCTAGGGTATGCCTCACCGTTGCCTTGCCCCTCGAAACATGGCCGTCGAGTAGAGGACGTTTTAGTAAGTCCTCATGTCCATGAACATGGCATGGGGGTAGCTTCTAAGGTGTCTTCCTATTGCTCTGGTGACCACACTGTCCCTAAACTCGAATTGACCCGAACACCTCCAACGGTGGTGCTACCTACCTCTCAATGGTGGGATGGTATTATCTTAAGGACATTTACACAGACTAATTCCTTAGGGTAGGTAGATGACTCGTAGATACTTGCTCTAATTTAAAACAAATCAAAAACTTCTTTTCACCGACACTTTGCAAAAAGCTTTCAAAAACAACTTTTCAAACACTCTTGAGGACTGATACAAGAGTCGATCTGAAACTTTCAAAGAAACTTTTTCAAACCCACTCACTTGAAAAGCAAACAAACATTTTGAAAACACAAATGAGCAAGTATCTAAGAGCCCATGGATAACCATGGATAGAAAGGGTGCTAACACCTTCCCTTTCTATAAATCTACCTCCCGAACCGAGAACTAATCTCAATAAGGAATTTTTCTGTGCTTTTGTCCTTTCCATGTTGGAGAAAATAAAAGACAGTGGCGACTCTTGCTTCCGCGACATTTCGCGAATCAGCGTTAAACAATCAGTTCCAGATCCACCGATCACAGAACTGGCGACTCTGCTTGGGATCAACTTATAAAGTGAGGTGTACCTTAGGATAGTTCATAAACTGTGTTTTCAATTGCTTTGACTTGTTTGCTTTCAATTGTGGGACTGTCTTGGGAGTTCTATAGATCCTAACCCGGATCTGGGGATACCTTCTTAGAAAGTAGCAACAAGGCTGTGAGGGAACTGTGCGGGGTATACCGACATGGTTGAAACAGTCTGCTACGTTGATGTGGCACTTTGGTGTGTACCGGTAACCCTTGAGTTCAGTCAAGGAGAGTACGGGGCCTCCGCATGGTGTCGTGAAGCATCAACTGACCTTAGGAACCTTAATTGAACTATCTTGGCCTCTTTAGGGTAGTAAGATAACTGACTTTGGTGCAGTCCGAGGTTGGTTGATACTCGATACTACACTCAATTGAGGGTTGCTTTCCTGGAATATTTCGGTCGCCAGTTCAGTGGCTAAATCGAAACGATGAACAATGAAAGCAATCCAGTGATATTGGGACCCTTAGAACCCGGTTACTTCTGATAAGACAGGTTGAGCCCACCGACTTCAAGAGGGTAATACCCAGACCCCATGCAGGCCTAAACTCTAAGGGCTTGTCTTGTGTGACTTGTGTGCCTTATCATGTTTGCCTTTGTAAATATTTGTGGTGTGTTTAATCATAGCATCATGACATCATACAGCATCACATGCATTGACTAACCATTTCAGGGGTTCGAATCTTCATCTTTGTTCTTGTTTCGTAGGACATGGAAACTATTCGTAGGAAGACAATCCAGATTAGCCTTGTAAGGATCCCTCCTCAGCTTAAGGAGCTTATATCCAGGATTCCCGAGAGCTCTTCATTCAGTGAAAGACATGGAAGACTCATCAGCTTGGTCAACACCAACATTGAGGAAGATATGATAAAGGTCCTGTTCCAGTTCTTTGACCCTCTGCATCACTGTTTCACTTTCCTGGATTATCAACTGGTACCTACATTGGAAGAGTTCTCCCGGCTTCTGAAGATCCCTATCCTTGATCAACTACTCTACAACGGTACGGAAAAGGAACCCAAGCTTGAAGAGATTGCTAAAGCTTTACACCTACAATCATCTGACCTCAAGGGACATTGGGAAGTTAGAAGTGGCATCAAAGGGTTCTTAGCCAGGTTTCTGTTTGAAAAGGCCCAGGAATGTTGGAACTCCCTTGACTTACAAGCTTTTGAAGAAGTTGTGGCCCTCCTTATCTATGGTTTGGTGTTGTTCCCTAACCCAGATCAGCTTATAGATATCAATGCTGTCCAGATCTTCATGTCCAGGAATCCTATACCTACGTTGCTGGGGGACATCCTTCACTCATGTTACACTCGAACCATGAGAAAAGAGGTGTTCTTATGTGATGTACTCCTCTCCTGGGAAGGTGGTTTATTTCGCACCTTCCACAATCAGTTTTGAAGAACGAGCGGGGTTTGAGGTGGTCACAGCGATTGATGACTCTTACACATGCTGATATACATTGGTGCTCTCGGTCCAGAGAGGATGTCACTATCATTGATCGTTGCGGGGAGTACCCTAATGTTCCTTTACTTGGAATCAGAGGAGGTATTACTTACAACCCATGTCTGGCTTGGAGACAGTTTAGTTATGCTCGGAGGGACGGCCCTCATGACATGTTAATTCCTGACATAGTTTTTGACTTCGACAATGATGCACAAGGACTTCGCCAGAGATTTATCAGAGCTTGGAGGATGCCAAGTAGGATAGACAGCAAGACACTGGGGCACAAGAATTCCATCCCGTTGGAACCTTATCTCAAGTGGGTACGGGCCCACTCCCAGAAGTTAGTGATGCCATATCCTCATGTTCTCCCTGTGATCAAAGAGCCAGTTTTGGAAGGTGAAGTGTCCTACACCATTCAACATCCTGACATGCCCACATCTTGGGAAGAAATGCAGAAGAGCTGGATCCAGCTTAAGGAAGAACAGAATTCTCTTGAGACCAGTCTACATGCTAGTGAAAAGAAGGTCTTGGAGCTCACCCGCCTACTGCACGAGGAAAGGAATCTCAACACCTACATTGCTCCGAAGAGGATGCGTAGTGTCTTTTGGGATTGATTTGCTTTGTAATATGTGCCCATGAGGCTTTGATGTACTGAACAATTATTTCCTTAATGATAATGTGTGTTCCTTTTTGTCTACAACAAATTTGAACTTTCGAACCCTTGAATGCATTGCATAAACACATATCATTCATCATGTGCATAGCAGGTACTCTTCTTTTCAGGTTGCTTACTGTTCTTCGCTGTTTATTTCAGCATCATGAACCCTGAATCATCAACCGAGATGTCTATCAAGGCCCTTCAGGCGCAGAATGCACAATTTCAGGAGCTGATCATGGGTTTGGCTCAAGGCCAAGAAGAGATGAAGGCTTTGCTCCTGAAGAAGGAGAAGAAGAAGAAGAGAACTGTTCTTTTCAACTCAGGCCGGAGGTTTGGTAATACTCTGCAGAATGAGGAAACTGGTTCTTCTGTAGGCAAGGACAGTCCCCAGGGGGGAAAGGCTCCAAGTCCAGTAGTCTCTGACAACGAGACTGACTTTAATGAGGAACAGTATCCTCCTGCTGAAGACCGGTACAAGCAGTTGGAAGACAAATTGAATGCCATGGAGATCCAACAAGTGCCTGGGCTAGATTTCGGAGACTTGGGCTTATCTACTGGTGTGATCATTCCTCACAAGTTTAAGGCACCATCTTTCACCAAGTATCACGGGGCGTCTTGCCCTAAGCTACACCTCAGATCTTATGTGCGGAAGATTCAACCGTACACAGTGGACAAGAACTTGTGGATCCACTTCTTCCAGGAGAGTCTTTCAGGGACTCATCTCGAATGGTTCTATCAGCTGGATGGAACCAAAGTTCGTAACTGGGAGGAGTTGGCTACTGCTTTTTACAAGCAGTATCAATATAATGCCGACCTTGCTCCTACCCGTACCCAACTCCAGGGTATGTCGCTGGGATCAAGCGAAGGTTTTAAAGAATATGCACAGAAGTGGAGGGATCTGGCTGGCAGGGTGCAGCCTCCGTTAACTGACTGTGAGCTAGTAGATATGTTCTTAGGGACTCTCTCCGGGCCATTCTTCAATCATCTTATCGGTAACTCGTCTACAGGGCTCACTGACCTTATTCTGACTGGGGAGAGGATAGAGGCAGGAATGAAGTCCGGTAAAATTCAGAAGGGTGCATCTGCAAGTTCTGAGAAGAAACCCTTCAAGAAGGAGGCCAGTGCTGTGTATGGGCCTAGGAGGCAAGATAAACCAGAACGCCGCCAATCTGTCAACGCGGTGGTGATTGCTAAGCCTGTTGCCGCTCCTCGGCAAACCAATCCACAAAGGGCTGAGAGACCCAGAAAAGAGTTTACCCGGCTGAGCATGACCCTATCACAAATCTTGCCGCAGTTGCTATCCACCAACTTGGTGACTGTCAGAGAGGCTCCAAAGGTTGTGAATACTGCCTCTCCCAAGTATAATCCAAATGCCCGCTGTGCTTATCACTCCGATAGCCCGGGACATTCTACTGATGACTGCTGGGCCCTGAGGAACAAGGTGCAGGACCTTATTGATGCCAAGGAGGTACAGTTTGAGGCACCTGAGAAGCCCAATGTGGTGACTGCTCCCATGCCTAACCATGGAGTGAATGCTATCAGGGAGGATGATGAAGCGGAAGAATCTGAGTTCGACAGCTGGATTTATCCGACGACCGACAGTGGACCCAACAATTGGATTGCAAAAGACAACCTACCTGTTACTTTTGTTACAGAGTAATGAATCCCTTTGTTTTTGTTATTTGTAATAAACAATGAATTGAAACTCTATGGCCCGGTGTCTTACCCGGGGCACCGTGGCTTCATTTGTGAGGGCATATTAATTGTCATTTCATATATCATGAATAAAGACCTTGGACGTTTTCTCGCACTTCAAATCTTATGCTCTTTTTCTTTCTTTCCTTTCTTTATATATTGCAAAACAACTGTATTTACACACACTCACTCATACAGGTTTCAATCCACCCTGGATCTCACTGGTAACGACTCTGCTACTGCCAGTTATGACTTTGAAAATCCAATCAACTTAGCCGAAGACGAAGGTGAAGATGATTGCGAAGTGCCTGGCGAGCTTGCAAGACTGTTACTCCAGGAAGAGAGGGCAATTCAACCACATGAAGAGCCAGTGGAAACGATAAATCTGGGTACTGAGGCAGATAGGAAATAAGTTAAGATTGGTGCCAATCTAGAGCTCAGCGTGAAGCAACGGTTGACTCAGATGTTACAGGATTATGTGGAGATCTTTGCCTGGTCCTACGAAGACATGCCTGGGTTAGATACTAATATCGTGGTCCATCATTTACCTACCAAGGAAGACTGCCCTCCGGTTAAGCAAAAGGTCCGCCGTATGCGTCCAGAGATGTCTGAGAAGATCAAAGCTGAGGTTATGAAGCAATTCGATGCCGGGTTTCTTGCAGTGACTTCTTACCCTCAGTGGGTTGCTAATGTGGTACCGGTACCAAAGAAAGATGGTAAAGTCAGAATGTGTGTCGACTACAAGGATCTGAACAGGGCCAGCCCCAAGGATGACTTCCCTCTACCTCACATTGACGTCCTGGTTGATAATACTGCTCAGCACAAGGTGTTCTCCTTCATGGATGTTTTTTCAGGGTATAATCAGATCAAGATGGCTCCTGAAGACATGGAAAAGACTACCTTTGTTACTCAGTGGGGCACCTTCTGCTACAAGGTAATGTCATTCGGGTTGAAAAATGCTGGGGCAACCTACCAACATGCCATGGTTGCTTTATTTCATGACATGATCCATCATGAGATAGAAGTGTATGTCGACGACATGATCGCAAGGTCTCAAACTGAGGAGGAACACCTTGACCATCTGCAGAAGTTGTTTGACCGTCTGAAACTGTACAAGCTGAGGTTGAACCCGAACAAGTGCACCTTCGGGGTAAGATCTGGAAAGTTGCTAGGCTTCGTCGTAAGTGATAAGGGTATTCAGGTGGACCCTGCCAAGGTTAAAGCTATTCAAGAGATGCCAGTTCCTAAGACAGAGAAAGAGGTCAGAGGCTTTCTAGGACGTCTGAACTACATTTCCCGATTCATCTCGCACCTAACTGCTACCTGTGAGCCAATCTTCAAGCTGCTGAAGAAAGATCAGGTAGTACGTTGGAATGATGAATGTCAGGCCGCTTTTGACAGAATCAAAGAGTATCTCCAAGAACCACCCATCCTTATGCCACCGGTTGAAGGGAGACCTCTAATATTATACCTAACAGTACTTGACAACTCAATAGGGTGTGTGCTGGGGCAGCATGCCGAGTCTGGCCGAAAAAAGCACGCCATTTATTACCTTAGCAAAAATTTTACCGACTGTGAGACCCGATACTCACTGCTCGAGAAAACTTGCTGCGCTTTGGTATGGGCTGCTCGCCGACTGAGACAGTATATGCTGACTCACACTACCTTGTTGATCTCAAAGATGGATCCAATAAAGTACATATTTGAAAAGCCTGCTCTGTCTGGGAGAATAGCAAGATGGCAAATGATCTTGACAGAATACGACATACAATACACAACTCAGAAAGCCATCAAAGAAAGTGTATTGGCAGACCACTTGGCACATCAAGCAGTAGACGACTATCAGTCAATGAACTTTGAGTTTCCAGACGAGAGCATCATGATTGTGACTGATTGTGAAGTACCTGGACCGGATGAAGGACCTGAGGAAGGATCCCGATGGTCCATGCACTTTGACGGAGCCTCCAACGCTTTGGGTAACGGTATTGGCGCTGTGATCATATCCCCTCAAGGCACTCATACTCCACTCACTGCCCGACTATGTTTCAACTGCACCAACAACATGGCAGAGTATGAGGCATGCATCATGGGTCTCCAAGCTGCGATTGACTTAAGGATCAAGTTTCTGAGTGTCTTCGGAGATTCCGCTCTCGTGATCAATCAGATCAAAGGGGAGTGGGATACGAAACATCCGAATCTTATTCCTTACAGAGAATGTGTGTTGACCTTGATCCCCCACTTCACAGAGAAACCTTTGAACATTTCCCAAGAGAGGAGAATCAGCTGGCGGACGCGTTAGCTACGATATCTTCCATGTTCAAAGTCAAATGGGACAATGAGGCTCCCCAGGTCATCATCTGGAAACTGGACGAATCGGCATACTGTTGTGATCTTGAGACTGAATTGGTGACTGAGAAGCCTTGGTACCATGAGGTGAAGAGATATTTGGAAGCTCAGGAATACCCTGAAGGTGCATCTGTCAATGATAAAAAGTTCCTGAGAAGGTTAGTAGCGAAGTTCTTCCTCAGCAACGAAATCCTGTACAAGCGAAACCATGATTCAACCTTACTGCGTTGTGTGGATAAGACTGAAGCAGAAAGGATCATGGCAGAGCTGCACGAAGGTACCTTCGGAACACATTCCAGTCGACACACTATGGCAAAGAAAATCCTTCGGGCATGGTATTTCTGGTCCACCATGGAAGCTGACTGCTACCAACATGCTCGGACATGTCATAAATGCTAGATTTACGCAGACAAGGTGCATGTTCCTCCAGTTCCTCTGAATGTCCTGACTGCACCTTGGACTTTTGCAATGTGGGGCATAGATATGATCTGTGAGATTAAACCTACGGCATCCAATGGGCATCGCTTCATCCTGGTAGCGATCGATTACTTCACGAAGTGGGTTGAAGCAGCTTCCTACGCCACTGTAACCAAGAATGTTGTGGCACGGTTCATTCGGCATAACTTGATCTGTCGATACGGTGTCCCTGAAAGAATCATTACAGAAAATGGTACCAATCTTAACAACAAGATGATCACTGAGCTCTGCGAGCAATTTAAGATACAGCACCACAACTCTTCTCCTTACCGACCGAAGATGAATGGGGCTGTAGAAGCAGAAAATAAGAACATTAAGAAAATTATGCAGAAAATGACAGTGACTTATAAAGATTGGCACGAGATGTTACCGTTCGCTCTACATGGGTACCGTACCTCAGCAAGGACGTCAACCGGGGCAACTCCTTTCTCCTTGGTCTACGGTATGGAGGCAGTCTTACCGATCGAAGTGCAAATACCCTCTCTCTGGATAATGAAGGATGCAGACCTGAGTGAAGATGATTGGATCCAGACACGACTTGATCAGCTAAACTTAATTGAAGAAAAGAGACTTGCTGCTATTTATCATGGTCAGACATATCAAAAACGGATGATCAGGGCATTTAACAAAAAGGTCAGACCACAAGAATATCAAGTTGGGGATCTGGTAATCAAGCGTATCATCCTTCCTCAGAGTGATCCAAGGGGCAAATGGACCCCTACATATGAAGGGCCATTTGTGGTTAAACATGTGTTCTCAGGAGGAGCCATGATTCTAACCACCATGGATGGTGACGACCTTCCTCACCCCGCCAATGCAGACATAGTAAAAAGATACTACGCATGAAAAAAGACCCGCTAGGTTGACATACCTAGGCAAAAATTAGGGCTTCCCGGCGAACCAAAAGGGTTCGGGCAAAATGAGGGATGAAATGAAAAAAATCTGTACACCCGGCAAGTCGAAAACCTGAAAAGGCGGCTTGGGCAAAAATGGGTATTCCGGTGGACTGAAAACCCGAAAGGGCGGTCCAGGCAAAAGTTAGGGATAAAGCGTAATATTATGTCTCATTGGATCACCTTGCATCCAGAATCCGGTATCAACACCAAGTTCAGACGGCATCGATCAATCAGCTTCATCTTCAACTAGGTCATCAAGTGATGAGATGCTCGAAGATATAAAGGCGATAGCAGAGTTGAAACCCAGTGGGATTTTTCTTTTCACACAGCTGTTTTATTTTCCTTTGTACAAATTTGTAAAAAACTCTTTTGTTCAGCGGCGTTCTCTTACTAGGACGTCAGCCTCTTGTACATAAAACGCCTATTTACAGGCAAATTCAAAATCAATACAAATACACTTTTCAGATCAATCGCCAATTGTTTTTTTCCTTTTCTGTTTTATTTTGCGAAGAACGTCCAAGGTTCAATTTGTGATATATGCATTTAACAATGATTTCTAACTCATAAATGTTTGCATACGAAACAAAGGATTAATTACAGGTAACATTAGAAACAGGGGCAATAATGAGTGGTCTAAGCGATCTAATTGTTCTGTCCATCAAGGTACCAAGGTAAGTTCAACCAAAGAACATAACCAGTATACCTTAATTCCCCAGAGAGTGAGCCAGCAAGTCAATGCACTCTCCCCAAGCAAAGTTATAAAATCAGCCTTAAGGAAGTTGAGTATCCTCCAGCAGATCTCAACACTCCTCAGCGAAGTATACAAACATTCTTAACAAGCATCCCCGGCAATCTTGATCTAAGATTGTTCCCCGGCGGTATACCAGATATTCAGCGGAGCCACTTCCCCAATACATCTCAAAAATGTCCCCCAGGAGAGTCCAATCAAGATTTCCCCAGGAAAGTTTGAATCATCTCCCCGGCAAAAAGCTTATCCCCAGTAGATTCTGGAAGCTTGCCACCCGCAGAGCACGAACGCTCCCCCCGACTTTATTCAAAAGTTATTTCCCCACCAGGATATAACTGGGTTATCCTCAGCCAAAAGCCACGGCAAGATCGTCCTCGGCGAAGTCTTCTTATCCCCAACGGAGTCTATTAACACTTCCAACATAACAACGGTATCCCCAGCGAAGTTACGATCAACATCTCAACAGCATACCTCTCTCCCCACAGAGTATTGTTCCTCAGCAAGATCGCTAGAGTAATTTTCTCCCCGCAGAGTAATCCATTCGCCAAGTTTATTCCCCAACGGAATTATCTTCTCCTACCGGTATTCTTGCAACTATCATCACCAGCGGAAACAACAAAGCACTATTCTCCAACATCAGCCCAGGATGTGACTTCCCGACACCCGTCAAGGATTTACTTTCCTAGACAAAAAAACATACATTCATAAACATCGCATTTCTATACTTTATAGCATGCATATATACATCATGATACATGCATGAACGCATCACATAATCTCATTTACGTTAAGAACATCATTGCTTGATCCATATCATGTATTGCATATGACTAACCTTTACCTTGCAGGAAAGATCCAGTTAAATTATCAGCTATGTCCAAGACCTCCTCTGGTTCAGTTAAATAAATTCCTAAAGATTTTTCTGATTCTTATCCAGTTGAAGTTATTTCAAGACTTACGTCTGGTTCAGTTAAATCGACCCTAAGATTTTTCTGATTCTTATCCAGTCAAAGTAGTCAAAGGCCTTCTCTGGTTTAGTCAGATCGACCCTAAGATCTCCCTGATTCTTATCCAGTTGAAGATTTCAAGACCTTGTCAGGTTCAGTTAAATCGACTCCTAAAGATTTTTCTGATTCTTATCCAGTCAAAGGCCTTCTCTGGTTCAGTCAGATCGACCCTAAGATCTCCCTGATTCTTATCCAGTTGAAGATTCCAAGACCTTGTCCGGTTCAGTTAAATCGATTCCTAAAGATTTTTATGATTCTTATCCAGTCAAAGGCCTTCTCTGGTTCAGTCAAATCGACCCTAAGATCTCCCTGATTCTTATCCAGTTGAAGATTTCAAGACCTTGTCCGGTTCAGTTAAATCGACTCCTAAAGATTTTTCTGATTCTTATCCAGTCAAAGGCCTTCTCTGGTTCAGTCAGATCGACCCTAAGATCTCCTTGATTCTTATCCAGTTGAAGTTATTTCAAGACCTTGCCTGGTTCAGTTAAATCAACTCCGAAAGATTTTTCTGATTCTTATCCAGTCAAAGGTCTTCTCTGGTTCAGTCAGATCGACCCTAAGATCTCCCTGATTCTTATCCAGTTGAAGTTATTTCAAAACCTTGCCTAGTTCAGTTAAATCGACTCCTAAAGATTTTCTGATTCTTATCCAGTCAAAGGCATTCTCTGGTTCAGTCAGATCGACCCTAAGATCTCCTTGACTCTTATCCAGTTGAAGTTATTTCAAGACCTTGCCTGGTTCAGTTAAATCGACTCCTAAAGATTTTTCTGATTCTTATCCAGTCAAAGGCCTTCTCTGGTTCAGTCAGATCGACCCTAAGATCTCCCTGATTCTTATCCAGTTGAAGATTCCAAGACCTTGCCTGGTTCAGTTAAATCGACTCCTAAAGAATTTTCTGATGCCGATCCAGTCAAAGGCCTTCTCTAGTCCAGTTAAATCGATTCCTAAAGATTTTCCTGATGAAGACTCAGTAGAAGACATCCAAGATTCTCTCATCGTTACTGTTGAGGTAGTAATCACCCTAGATTCTCTCATCGTTACTGTTGAGGTAGTAATCGCCCCAGATTCTCTCATCGTTATTGTTGAGGTAGTAATCGCCCCAGATTCTCTCATCGTTACTGTTGAGGTAGTAATCGCCCCAGATTCTCTCATCGTTACTGTTGAGGTAGTAATCGCCCCAGATTCTCTCATCGTTACTGTTGAGGTAGTAATCGCCCAAGGTTCTCTCATCGTTCCGTTGAGGTAGTAACCATCCCTGATTCATTCATCACCGTTTGAAGCTCCAGACCCGATTCCTGTAACCAACCAGGGTGTGTCTATTTAAAGAGTTTGAAGACCAGCTCCTATAACAGGCCAGGTAATCATTTTCTTTTTCAGGTACGCAAGTTCTCGCTAAGGAATCTCTTACGCGATCGACACCCAGATGGCATCTATAAGCCCATCCACCTATCCATCACCTCTCAACATGGCATCTATAAGCCCATCCTCCTATCCACTAATCTCCAAATGGCATCTGTAAGCCCATTCCCACCATCACACTACTATGTGAGCGCAAATTTCTGGGCACTCTAGTGTTCAATCATCTTCCACCTTCGGATTACGAAAGGCACGTCAGCCAATCTACATCCTCAGGTCTAAGAAGATTGAACAGGGGCAACTGTTGTACCCCAAAATTTGCCCTCCCATATTCTTCAAGATTTGCAAAGAGCATGCTTCAAAATCTCCCAAGGGTTGCACAGTCCAATGGCCTCCTAACAGTCAAAAATTAGGGTTTTGGTTCTGGCAAAGAAATTGAAGTTTCCAAGGGCCCAATCAAGTCCCACATGCCTATAAACATTGTCAAGCATCCATATGCTAAGTTTCAAGACTTACAACACAAAATTGTACAGTCAAAAACCCTAATTGCTCAACAGTCAACTGCAGGGGCAAAATGGTCATTTGACAGTCAAAAGTCAAAATTTTTGATCAACATCTTATTTTGAAGCCACAGACATCATTTGATCAATTCTTGATCATGATTCTCAAGGCATGGCTCAAAAAGTCTCAAGATGCAAAAGTTTCTATTTTTGGACAGTTGAAAAAGTCAACTGTAACTTGACCAAGGCATAACTTCCACATGGTTTATCAGAAAAATTCCATCCAAAGCTCATTTTGAATATAATGACATTTCCCACAACTCATATTCACACTTAAAGTCCAAGAAATGCTCTCACAGAAAGTTATCAATCTCAACATTATAGGTCATTTTCAAAAGTCAACAAAAAGGCACTTTAAGTCAAAGACCATAACTTGAGATTGGTAAATCAAAATGACATGGGACCAAAGGCATTGGTTAGAGGACTTCAAGACCTTTCCAAAATGTCCAAGAACATGATCAAAGCTTAAAAATTGAGCAAGATATGCCTTGTGGAAGTTGGGAAATTTTTGGGAATTTTGAAAAGTCAACTTTGCTTCAAATGCCTCAAAATTGCTAATGGGCCACAATTTCTTCCAAGAATCATCATCCAAAAGTTATGCACGACCCATTGAACAAAAGGGGAGTTATTTCATCATTTTTTATTAATTATTTGAATTATTATTATTATTAATTCATTTAATTAAAATAAAATATGACAAAAATAGCAAAGCATGTGTTTTAAATCTTTTTATGCAGCTAATAGGCTCTTTATTCACTCAAGATTTCGTGCATATGCTCAAGGGGACCAAATCTTCCAAAATAAGCAAGTTTTCATGGCAAAAAGGATTGAAAAAGATTATGGAAGATCACAAATTCAAATTCACTAAATACATGGATTCTGGGCCAGTTTTCTACCCTAATTCATTGACATATATGTGCACATTGCAACCCTAATGAAGAGACCAAAAGGAAGCTGCGCCCAAACTCAAAGAACCAATTTTCATTTTTTACACAAAAACTTCAAATCTGTTTTCATAGTTTCAGTGTGTTTCAAGACTTAAAAACTATTCCATAAGCTTGCCAAGACTGCCAGGAATCTTCTCCAATACTTTTCAAGTCTCCATACTCGAAGAACTGGTAGAACGAAGTCGCCCTGTTCATGAACTTTTGCATATTCGTATTTTGATTTGCACGCATTTTCCATACATTCTAATGATTGTTTTACACTAACATGAACTCACTGAAGCTAATGGTGCCATTGAATTGAGTTAATATCATCTGTAGCGAAATATGCCATTGAAATGTTCTAGGGTTGCAGAAGCTGTGAATTGGGGTTTCCTTCATCTGGAAAAATTAAGCCATTAAACTTATACCATTGAAACCAGGACCTTCATACGAACACAATCATCACATCGCGCCTTTTTTATGATTGCCCAATTTCTATTCGCTATTATTTGTGGTTTCAGGTTGTGGGGGTTTAAAACCCCCGCTATCTAGTTTATTTTTTCAGGCAAAACCAACAACAATTGGAGAAGATGATGCGTGGAGGAACGTGGTTGGTGGATTCAAACATTGGCGCTTTTTTGTTGTTACCCAGCATAATGCTTTTTCTCTCTCATATTGATCATTGCCCACTAAATGAACAAAGAAACACGCTCGGCCTGGTGGTTGTTGTGTTGTCACGCAAGCAATGGGACCTGGGTTCGATTCCCAGGTCCCCCATATTTCTGCATATTTTTCATGTTAACATGTTCAGGTGGTTATCATGCTCAAGGGAGTACCCTATGCCTTCACATCATTGTTTGCCACGCGCCCAATAACTCCAATCCAAAGGCCAAGATGGACAGTCCACCATGGACACCAGTCAACAACTCCTCACACGCGCCAGAAAAGTCAACATGGGCTTGCATTTCATGGGCCAAAATGCTTCTCACATACCTCCTAATTGGGTCAGAAAACCCCCCATGTTTGTATTTCTTTCTCTCATTTTTTTTATTTCTATTATTTATTTATGTGTTTTAATTTAATTATTTTCTTTTAATTCCTCAAATTAATTTTTATAACACAAAAATACAAAAAAAATCAGAAAGTCAAAAAAATAAAATATGTTTATTATTTAATTCACTAATATTTATTTTGTAAATAAATTTAATAATCAATTTAGTTTTAATTTTAGGTTTTTAACTTTATTGCTTTTTCTTAGATAATTAAAAAATATAAAAATTAGGGTTTCTAACATTTTTACTCTTTTTTCTCAATAATTTAATTTTTCTTCTTATTATTATTAATTACTAATTATTTTGTAAATAAACTTGCCATTTAATTAATTAGGGTTAAATTAGGTTAAAACTTAAACATTTTTTAATAATTAAAAACAAACTAGAATTAGGGTTTTTTTATTTTAATTTCTAATTTCAATTAATCATCTTTTTTTCATAAATACAAAAACTCCAAAAATAACTTCTTTTTCCTTTATTTAATTTAATTAATTTAATAATTTCAATTTAATTTCTTTAAAGGGTCCAACGCCCTCGCACTTTCGAATATAATTTCTCTTCGCGTGTTTATTTTATTTTTCTTTGTGAAATTTATGTACTTGCCCCAAAGCCTTGTAATAGATAAATAGGACATTTACTTTCCGCATTTTATTTATTCAAATCGGGTCTTGGTTTAATTTGGCGATGTAGACCCGCGCCTTGTAATAGCATAGGACCTTTATCTTTCCGCATTTTAATTCCCGCACCTTTTAACTGTTAATAATCACATGAAAGAATGTATGCTCAAATAAAAACAAGCGTAGACCACCAAATGCATGACAAGACAAATAATAATTGAAAATGACCCACAATTCACACACCACTCCTAGGGTATGCCTCACCGTTGCCTTGCCCCTCGAAACGTGGCCGTCGAGTATAGGACGTTTTAGTAAGTCCTCATGTCCATGAACATGGCATGGGGGTAGCTTCTAAGGTGTCTTCCTATTGCTCTGGTGACCACACTGTCCCTAAACTCGAATTGACCCGAACACCTCCAACGGTGGTGCTACCTACCTCTCAATGGTGGGATGGTATTATCTTAAGGACATTTACACAGACTAATTCCTTAGGGTAGGTAGATGACTCGTAGATACTTGCTCTAATTCAAAACAAATCAAAAACTTCTTTTCACCGACACTTTGCAAAAAGCTTTCAAAAACAACTTTTCAAACACTCTTGAGGACTGATACAAGAGTCGATCTGAAACTTTCAAAGAAACTTTTTCAAACCCACTCACTTGAAAAGCAAACAAACATTTTGAAAACACAAATGAGCAAGTATCTAAGAGCCCATGGATAGAAAGGGTGCTAACACCTTCTCTTTTTATAAATCTACCTCCCGAACCGAGAACTAATCTCAATAAGGAATTTTTCTGTGCTTTTGTCCTTTCCATGTTGGAGAAAATAAAAGACGGTGGCGACTCTTGCTTCCGCGACATTTCGCGAACCAGCGTTAAACAATCAGTTCCAGATCCACCGATCACAGGGAGTGTATTGGATGATCATTTGGCTCACCAGGCCGTGGATGACTACCAGCCCATGAATTTTGAATTCCCGGACGAGAACATTATGCTGGTGACTGACTACGAAGAACCGGGACCAGATGAAGGACCTGAAGAAGGATCCTGATGGACTATGGTCTTTGATGGAGCTTCGAACGCACTTGGTAATGGCATCAGCACTGTAATCATATCCCCTGAGGGTTGTCATACTCCTTTTACTGCCCGATTATGTTTCAAATGTACTAACAACATGGCAGAGTATGAAGCCTGCATCATGGGTCTCAAAGCCGCTATTGACCTCAGAGTCAATTTCCTAAATGTCTTCGGGGATTCAGCCTTGGTGATCAGTCAGATCAAAGGTGAATGGGATAGGAAGCATCCGAATCTCATCCTATACGAAGATCACATACTGACATTGCTCCCACACTTTGAGGATGTAACTTTTGAACATTTCCCACGAGAGGAGAATTAGTTAGCGGACGCGCTAGCTACCAAGTCTTCTATGTTCAAAGTTAGGTAGGACAACGAAGCTCCCCGAATCACCATTGAAAGGTTGGATGAACCAGCGCACTGCTGTGAGATTGATACTGAAGAGGTGAGAGACAAACCCTGGTTTCATGAAGTAAAGAAGTATCTCGAGGCTCAAGAGTATCCTGAAGGGGCATCTGTCAATGATAAGAAGTTTCTGAGAAGGTTCGCTGCGAAATTCTTCCTCAATAATGGAATCCTCTACAAGCACAACCATGACTCTACCTTACTACGGTGTGTAGACAAGAGCGAAGCAGAGAGAATCATGACAGATCTACATGAAGGTACCTTCGGAACCTATTCTAGTGGACATACCATGGCTAAGAAGATCCTACAGACAAGATACTATTGGTCCACTATGGAAGTAGATTGTTGTCAGCACTCCCGAACTTGTCATAAATGCCAAATTTATGTTGATAAGATTCATGTGCCTCCGGTTCCTTTGACTGTCTTGACAGCTCCGTGGCCCTTTGTAATATGGGGCATTAACATGATCAAAGAAATCAGGCCCACCGCCTCCAATGGGCATCACTTCATCCTAGTGGCCATCGATTAGTTCACGAAATGGGTTGAGGCGGCCTCCTTTGCTACTGTTACCAAGAATGTTGTGGTGCGGTTTATCAAGCATAACATGATCTGTCAGTATGGTGTGCCAGAGAGAATTATCACCGATAATGGTACGAATCTCAATAACACGATGATCACTGAACTCTGTAAGCAGTTCAAGATACAACATCATAACTTTTCTCCCTACCGGCCGAAGATGAATGGCGTTGTTGAAGCGGCTAACAAGAACATCAAGAAGATTATACAGAAGATAACAGTGACATACAAAGACTGGCATGAGATGTTACCATTCACTCTGCATGGGTACTCTACCTCAACACGGACGTCGACAGGGGCAACACCTTACTCTCTAGTATATGGCATGGAGGCAGTCCTACCCATTGAGGTCCAGATTCCTTCTCTAAGGATTATGAAAGATGCAGGTTTAAACGAATACGACTGGATCCAGACTCGACTTGATCAACTGAATTTGATCGATGAGAAGAGACTTACTATTGTCTATCATGGTCAAACGTATCAAAAAAGGATGATCAAGGCTTTCAACAAGAAGGTCAGACGCCAAGAGTATCAAGTCGGGGATCTAGTGATCAAGCGCATCATACTGCCGCAAGGTAACCCCAGGGGCAAATGGACTCCCACATACGAAGGGCAATTTGTAATTAAAAACATTTTCTCGGGTGGAGCCATGATTCTGAACACCATGGACGATGATGACCTTCCTCACCCTGTCAACACGGACATAGTGAAAAGATATTATGCATGATAAAAGACCCGCTAGGTCGACCGTCCTATGCAAAAATGAGGGCTTCTCGGCGAACCAAAAGGGTTCGGGCAAAAATAAGGGATGAAAATGAAAAACCTGTACACCCAGCAAGTCAAAAACCTGAAAAGGCGACTTGGGCAAAAAAGGGTATCCCGGTGGACTGAAAACCCGAAAGGGCGCTCCAGGAAAAAGTTAGGAATGAAAAGAGTATCACTATATTCCATTAGATCACCCTGTGATCAGACCCCAGTATCAACTATCAAGCTCGAACGACACCAATCAATCTAGTCAGCTTCGGACAAGCAGCAAAGTGATGAGACGCTCGAAGACATAGCGACAATAGCAGAATTGGAACCCAATGGGATTGTTGTACATAGTTGTTTTCTTTTTACACAATATTGTATAACTTATATTCTTACGATGACGTTCTCTTACTAGAGCGTCAGCCTCCTTGTACAAAAACACCTATTATAGGCCAACTTCAAAAATCAATACAAATCATTTTTACAAAAAAATATATATGAGTTTTTGTCCTTTTCTGTTTTGTTTTGCAAAAACGTCCAATGATTTATTCTTGACATATGCATTGAATGTGGTTATTGCTCATAAATATTTACATAAGAAACGGAAAGGCAATTGCTTGTAACTTAAGAAACAGGGGCAAATACCAGAAAAGTAAAAACCCGACAGTTACTCTATCCAGCCGGTACCGGGGAAGAGACAACCTTGAAACATAATCATCAGCGCATACAACCTCATAGCATCTGTATCCCCCACAGAGTAAAGGTTATCAAAGCATTAATGTCAGTTCTCTCAAAACGAGAAGTAATCTCCCTAGCCAGGGTCGTCTAGAAACCTGACATCTATATCCCCCAACCAAATTTCATAATCGCGAGCGGATCATCATAAATTATTATCTCCCCAAGCAGATTTTATTTCTCTGGATACAGAAGCTCAATCCCTAACAAAGCTTATTACTCCAGCTACGAGAATCCACCTTCCAACAGAGTCATTCCCCCGCAAAGCTATTCTCGTGCCTAGTCTCTCCTTGGCAGAATATTCACAAACAACGAAGAGTAAACCTCTAGCACAATCATTTCCATTCACCATCCCCAACGGAAGCAGAAGAACCACAATTCTCTACAACAGTCAAGAATGCTATACTCTCAAGCAGCAGTCAGGGATTTATTTTCCCAGACTCGGATATGTCACAAATAACATCTCATACTCATACATCATGACATGTGCATACTTATCACATACAACATAATCTCATTTATTTTGAGAACATCATCTCACAATTCATTTCATGCATCGCATATGATTAACCCAGTTATCTTTTCAGGAAAGACATATATCACCAACAATTCTAGCAGTTATACATGTCATATCTGCAGACAGCTAATGAAAAAATCAGTTCCCGAAACTAAACAGGTCAACTAATCTACATGATCAAGCGAAGTAACCCTACGACCCAGGTTCCTTCCCATAAGCCCTGCTATCTAGGCTTTCATTTCGAAGTAACCCTATGACCCAAGTTCCTTCTCATAGCCCTACTATCCAGGCTTTAATTTCCAAATAACCCTACGAACCAGGTTCCTTTTCATAGCCCTATTATCTAGGCTTTCACTTTTAAGTAACCCTATGACCCAGGTTCCTTCTCATAGCCCTACTATCCAGGCTTTCATTTCGAAGTAACTCTACTACCCAGGTTTCTTCTAACATCCCTACTATCCAGGCTTTCATCTCAAAGTAACCCTACTACCCAGGTTTCTTCTAACATCCCTACTATCCAGGCTTTCATCTCAAAGTAACCCTACTATCCAGGTTCCTTCTCCCTCATCTCCAGAAAATAGTTTACAATACTGTAAGGCCCGGACCCGACCAAATACGATTGATTTCACATTTCCCCAGTAAACTGCTGTACAACCTGGACCCTAACCAGATATGCATTCTACTTCCACCTCCTCAATCAAGAGTTAATTCCCCAGCAAAGTAATGGACAACCGAAGTTCCTAGACTCTACTTCCTAGGACAAAAATCGACATTCCCCGGAAAAGTCCTCCTCAATAGCAGGTACAGGGATTCTCGCCAAGGAATCTCTTATGCAACTGATCTTTTCTGGATGGCATCTTTAAGCCCACCTCCGACAATTCTCCGTCGCCTTCCAAATTGCATCTGTAAGCCCATTCCAGATATCACCAATCAGTATTACTTCATGCGAGTGCAAATTTCTGGGTACTTTAGTGTTCAATCATCTTCCACCTTCAAGTCACAAATGGCAGGCCTACCAATCTAACTCTTCAGGCGTAAGAAGATTGAATAGGGGAAGTTGTTGTAACCCAAATTTACCCTCTCATTTCTCAAAGGATCATCCTGGACCCTCAGGTTTGATCCTATCAAGTTTCAAGTCTTGAATTACAACTTTCCAAGAAAATCATTCACAAGGGCAAAATGATCAAAAGCACACTGAAAAGTCAAACTTTGACTTTTAGATCAAAAATCAAATTTCAACAATTATATTTCATCAAGACATGAAATTGGTTCATCAAAAAAATCAGAAGTAAGAAATTACTTTGAAAAAATCAAATTTCTAAACATTTAGAAAATTTTCTAAGTGTTAAGAGAATATGATACTTCAGAACTTCTGGGCCAGCCTCCATGCAAGTGCAGTCAGAAGTTGCAAACATGGTTCAGAACATAGTTCTTCAATCAGAACATGACTCTTCAGCGTATGCTTCGATTAGAGCATCACCCTTCGAGTTTCATTCTGGCCTTCTTCGATCAGATCATCACAAAGCCCCAAAACCTTGTTTGAGCAGCCTGCTGCACTGCTATGGCACAGCCATGTAACCAGCTACCACAACACTCCAAATTACTATGGATCTAGTCCACGCCAGCATTTTTATCAAACCCTATATTTTCACCAAATTATCATACAAAGACTATGGTTAAAAAGCAATGGAACAGTATACCAAAAAGGTTTGAATTCCATTTTCCTCCCCAAAATCACAGCAAAGCCATCTATAAATATTTTGCTCCATCACACGTTCAAGAGGCTGTTTTTTTGGGAGAGAGAGATTTGTCAAAAGAGAGAAAAGAAAACCGTGAAACTTTCATAAAAATCCAGAATTCCCAAATAGAAAACCAAATATTTGTTCTTCCCTTTGAATCAAAGAACTTAGCATTTTCTCTTCCATTGCTCTTGCTGACTCCAGAACATCTGAAGGCAGCAGTTCAAGTTCCAAGCACACGCTCCAGGTTCAAGGTAAGTCTTTCTGACTTTGCATCTTTCATTCAGAACATCATTAAATATGTAAATATCATAGTATTGATGTTGTCCATATCATTGCATAAGTATAAAAACTATGGATCAGAACTTCTTGATTGAGGCTAGGCTCAGAATTAGGATTAAAACTTCTATAAACTGTTGTGCTTTTATCCTTTTGATTTGTTATTTGTTAAAGAACTGGATAAATTGCAGATGTGCTGATTAATATGAGGAAAGAGTTGAAATGTGGCACAAAACTTCTGATTTTCACTCACGGTTTTAGACAACACAGAACATCCAAATTTTCACTCACTGTTTTAGCATAATACAGAACTTCCGATGTTTCCACTCACTATTTGAACACTTAGAACTTCTGATTTTCACACACTGATAACGCACATAACTTCTGATGTTTCCACTCACTGTTTTAACACTTAGAACTTCTGATTTTCACACGCTGATAACGCATTGAACTTCTGATGTTCACTCACAGTTTTAGCACAACATAGAACTTCTGAGTTCTCCTCACTGTTTTAACATACAAAACTTCTATGATTTTCTCACTGTTTAAACACACTGAACTTCTGATGTTCACTCACTATCTTAGCACATAATGAACCTCTGAGTTCTCTTCACTATTTTAATATACATAACTTCTAAGACTTTCTCACTGTTCTAACATTCAGAAATTCAGCATATAGCAACCCAGAACTTCTGTGTTCTCCCTCTAACGTTTCTTGCAGGACCTCAGAGTGTGTCAATCCAGAACTTCTGACGCTTCCTTCCGAACCACAGTGCGCCCGACATCAAAACTTTTGATCCCCTTTGTTTTGCTTTCAGCAACATGCTGATTCTTTTCTCTCGTTATTTTCCTTTCTATCATTTTTAACATTAACACCTTTTTTATTAATATAAAAGACAGACATAAAAAAATATTTTCTTTTTTTTAGTTAATTTTATTTATTTATTTATTTATTCATTAAGACAAAAAAACCATTTTTCAAAACAAATCCTTTTTTTTTCTTTCTTGCATGGTACATTTCAATATGGTTGTAATAGTTAAATAGGATTCAAATTCTTATAACCCCCATGTATAAATGTGTACCCCTATCCCTAAATATTATAATAGCGTAGGACTTTATATTTCTGCAATTTATCGCTTTTCAAATATAATGCTAGTAATTAGGGCGTGTATGACAAGACATGAAATCAACAAATAGATAACACTAATCAAGACTAAATGCATGCAATCAAACACACTTTGCACACGCGCACCCTTAGGGTAATCTCACTTGTCGCTTATCGGAAATTAGTCATGTCCCTCGAACATGGGCGTTTTAGCAAAAGATCCTCGATAAAAGATTGTAGTCCCTCGATGACCCTTGATGTTGCCTTCGGTAAACGATCTAGTCCCTAAAACGATATTGCTAAAGCGTCCCATAGGTTGCCTTCTATGACTATACAAACTTCTTACGCTCGTCCCTTAAAATCTAACGATGAGGCTTCTTACCCAAACAATGGTAAGATAGCAACATCCAAAGAAGGAGGAAAAGAACATCTAAGACCTTTTTGAGTAAGTATATTTGCTCCTAGTTGCTCGCTTGCTCACAATAAAACATTTTTACACCAACACTTTCATCTTGAAACATTTTCAAAATTGTACGCGTTCTTATAGAAACGAGAGCCAATACAAAGACACCTTTTCAAAATCACTTTCAAAAACACATTCCACAAACACCTCTTTGAACTATTTTCAAAACAACACTTTGTACACTATCTTATAGAAACGAGAGCCATTACAAAGTCACATTTTTAAAATACTTTCAAAACCCACATCACAAGCACACATTCAAACAAAAGCAAGTGATCTAGCAAGCAACTAAGAACCCATAGATAACTACAGATGAAAAGGGTGCTAACACCTTCCCTTTTCATAATCTACCCCCCGAACTCAAGAAAACATCTCTAAAGGTCTTTCCTGTGCTCTTTCACCTTTCCTTATTGGATAAAAGAAAAGTCGGTGGCGACTTTTGCTATCCGCAACATTTGTGATCAAACGCAAAAATAAAAAGTCAGTTCTCCCAACATATCACACAAGGTTTTCTAGGAACCAACTCATTCGAGAAAGAACCATCCTAGTTGCTATTCCGAATAAACTCATTATCGAGAGTAAACCGCAAGTCCTAAGGGAGCATGACAAATGGAAGAAAGCAAGTAAAAAAGGGACAAAGAGATAAGTGCATAAGAAAAAAAACAAATGGAAAAAACTCATCATCGAGAGTGAACCAACACAAAAGAGGGAACAAACTCATCATCAAGAGTGAACCACGACAAATAATATATAAGTATTTCTTTTCTTTTTATGCTTGTGCAATAAGTAAAATAAAGAGGGAACAAACTCATCATCGAGAGTGAGCCAAACCAAGCCTCAAAAGAACATCCCATTTGGGTATGAACCAGGCGCACAACATTATTATTATTTCTTTCTTTGTATTTTTGACATGATTGTAAATGACAAACAGTAATGTAAAAGGATCACACCCATCAGAGTATGAACCAAAACCGAATCCACTTGGAATAAACTCAACATCGAGAATGAATCCAAGACCAAGTATCAAACTCATCATGGATAACACCTGATCGCACTGCATATTTGACTCAAATAACACACGTTTTTCATAATTTTTTAGTATTTTTTTCTTGTGTTATGCTTGTATTTGTCTTGTTTTCAGGCAACATGCCCATTTGGAGCTCTTCTTTAAGAAACTAAGTGAAAAGGCCAAGAAATCAAGATTTTTAGTGAAATCCTACACATGGTGTTCAGCTCAGCGACTGCTATAGGGATGCGCTGTGATGTGTCCCACTCCACCCAGGGGATAACTACCACGTCCCCCACGATCTCTCTATCTGCACACTCAGCGCCCGCGGAGGAGCCTCGGCGGCCGCGGTCTTTGTTAAGTTTCTTCCTACCCAAAAGGAGTTAGGGGGCATTTATGTCAAAGCATATCCAGGAGAAATTCTATAAAATAGTAGTTTTCATTTCGTTTTCAATCATCCAACTTAGTCTTGCAACGCTAAGCCTATACCCACTTATGTAAAAGCAATAATTCGCCACATCGGAGGATTATTGCACCATAGTCTTGATTAGGTTGGAGCATCTCTTTTATTTACAATCTTGCTGCCATTTTACTTCAAACATTTACTTTCCAGTTGTACCAAGATTTAAAGACTCCGATTTGGAGTAAGTTTCTATTTAAGTTTTTTTATTCAATCGTTTTGTCTTGCACTTGCATTACTCATTTTATTACCTTGCCTTGCCTTTATTACTATGTTTATTTCGATCAAATTTAATATGCTTGCTTTTATTTCCATGTCTGGCTAAATATTTTAAGGTTGAAATGTAAGGATCATTTTCATGATAGCATTTCAACACCGTACCAGTAGAAACACTTTAGGGGATGCTTTAATTTTTAACACAAGTTTTCCGTACTTAATATTTTTGGATAAGATCAAAAGTCGTCCATTTCAAAGAGTAAACTTGGTTAGTTTTTAACCGTTCAAAAAGGGCGAAAGCGTTTTGACTGGTTAATTAGGGATCTTTGACACTTTTAGAAAATGATTTTGAAACTATTTTTGGACGCATTTATAGGTTTACAATCCGATTCTCGAGCGAAAGCCAAGAATCTCTTTATGTCAATCATTCCGAGTTGAAACCATTTTTTTTACTAAGTTAAGAAACTAATTTCTTAAAAATAGGTTTCCTGCTTTAACGGTTGAAGCGCCCTTTTATAAGTGACAATAGAAGGATATGATTAGAGAGTAAACTCGGTTCTTAGTTAGCGAAAGTGACAAGTTCCCGTCAAATTGTTCCTTTACAAGAGTGGAAAACATTTCCCCATGAGTAGTTCTATTAAATACAAATTGAAATGTTATTTGACCAATGTGATTTACATTCTAGCATGTATTTTGTCTGAATTTACTTTATCTATTTATTTCCTTTGCATTATACTCCTGTTGTACCCCAAAATTTACCCTCTCATTTCTCAAGGATTTTCTTAAAAGATCTTCTATGGCTCAAGTTTGCAGCACTAATACATCAATTTAGGCTTGGAATTGGCACAAGGGCAAAATGGTCAAAGTGCACACTGAAAAGTCAAACTTTGACTTTTGGATCAAAATCAAGTTTCAAGAGTCACATTTCATCAAGATATGGTAGAATATGAAGTTTGTTTCATCTAGAAAATCAAAAGTCAAATTACTTTGGAAAAGTCAAATTTTTAAACACTTAGAAATTTGTCTAAGTGTTAAGAAATGCGATAAGTTAAGAACTTCTGGCCAGATTTTCATCATGATGCAAGATGATTCAGAAAGAACTTTTGAAACAAGAGTTGTAGGCCTCAATGAGATCTAAAACATTACAAAACAGAGTTTCCCCTAGAAATGTTGGGATTTCAAATTATAAATCTTTGAAGACATGCCCATGAAACTAAAACACTTAGTAAATTATGAGTGTTGTACCCTAAAATTTGCCCTCTCATTTCTCAAAAGATCACCCTGGACCCTCAGGTTTGTTCCCATCCAATTTCAAGTCTTGAATTAAAAATTTTCCAAGAAAGTCATTCACAAGGGTAAAATGGTCATTTGCATACTGAAAAGTTAAACTTTGACTTTTGGATCAAAATCAAGTTTCCAAAATCATATTTCATCAAGACATGTTGAAATGTGAGATTTGTTTCATCAAGATATTCAAAAGTCAAAATCACTTTGGAAAAGTCAAATTTCTAAATACTTAGAATTTTTCTAAGTGTTTAAGAAATATGACAAGCTCAGAACTTCTGATTAGATTATCACCATGATGGAAGTTGATTCTGGAAGAAATTCTGACACAAGAGTTATGGACTTCAATAAGACCTGAAATATTGCAGAACAAAACTTCTCCTAGAAATGCTGGGATTTCAAGTTATGACTCCTCAAAGACACGTCCATGAAACTGAAGCACTCAGCAAATTCTGGACAGTTCCAAGACAGAGTTTGGTTACAACTTCTGGGCCAGATTTCACAAAGATTTAGTCAGAGTTTGCAAGGGTAATTCAAAGAAGGTTTACAAAGCGTGTTGCAAGCTTCCTAGAAAGTCTGAGAGCTCCTTCTGAACATGCTGGAGCAAGGAGATACAAAGATCAGAAGTTGGATGTCTACTCTAAGTTACGCCGAAGCTGAACTTCTGATGCATAATTAAGCAATGATGTAAAATCTCACATTGCAGGATTTCTGGTTTGATAAATCTCATCATCATTTAATGCTAACAACCACTTTTGGGTCTTTATCCAAAGGATTTCCTCACGTGTGGCATAGAAGTACCATTACTATCTTAGAAAAGCAAACTTTTGTACAAGAGTGTGCTGGGCCCATGCGTTGCTTTTACTTTTGAGGTTACCTTTCCTTAATTCCTGCTTACAAATCCAGCTTAGGCGCTGCTAAAGCTGCTAACCACCATACTTGTTTCAAGGACAAGGCAACACCCTAGCATGTGATGGTTGTACTCTCCAAGCTACAAGATCTTTGCCTATAAATTGAAAGCCATTGGCAACTGTAAAGAGGTAAAAAATTTGGAGAAAAGAAAAAGCCTTGAACCCCTGCTAAAATTCCTAGAGTCCAAAACTGCAAACATATAAAAATATAAAACCTGTTAGCTTTTGATTCTTGCATTCAAACTCCACTTTTCCTCAAGTGTTTCTTGACCAACACCATCCATACAATTTTGATTTACATATTAGAAGCTATCCCAACTTCTGTATTCAGACTGTAACACACTCTCCATCCATATCCACCTCAAGAAGGTCAAAACTTTGCCCCTTGGTTGTTCCAGAACTTTCTAATTATTCATAACCCAAGTTGAAAGCTTCCAACCTGCTGAGCACGTGAAGGAGCTGTTTAGAACATCACCAGTGTTCAGAACCAAACTCCAGCTCACAGAGCACTTTCCAGCCGCAAGGTAAGTTTCTGCTGACTCTCATTATATTACTTAGGCATTGTCAGATTTGCATGTTCAAAAATACAATGTAGACGTATTGATTTTGATGCTGTATATTTCTTGAAGTTTCATGTATTTGTCAGCCTAAGTAGAGATAATATCAGTTCATAACTTCTTAAGGAAACTAGGTTTAGCAGATACATGCTTGTTTCTGATTTACAGTCTTGACATTTTTTATGTTTCTAAAACCATGATGGAAGCCTACCATAATTGCTATGTTTATGTTTTCTGTTCTGTTGAGAAATGACCAAGTTGCAGATGTTCCGATTAGCATGATGAAAGAGTTGGAGTTTATCATCAGAACTTCCAAACTCTCTCAACAACCAGAAACTCCCTCCTTCTCAGCAATATTAGCATTTCTAGGCTGCCAGCGGCATCAGAACTTCTAGAATCTCTTTTGTTCCTAGCGGATCCAGAACTTCTGATCCACCCTTTTTCTGCTAACATGTTATTTCTGTTTTTGCAGCACGCCAGAGTCAGAACTTCTGATCTCTTTTATTTCAGCAGTGCGCTGATTCTGTTTTCTTTCTCCTTACTATTTTTGCCATCACTTTCATTTTCTTTAATCAAAAACACCAAAAACAGTTTATTATTTTATTCCTTACATAAAAAAAGACTAAAAATATTTTCTTAAACTAATTCATTTAATGCAAATAAAACAAACTCATTTTTACATTCTTATACATCATTTAATATGGTTGTAATAGATAATTAGGACTTTAATTTCTTGAAATCCCTATTTATACTTTGTACACCCCTCCCACAAGTATTGTAATAACGTAGTAACTTTAAATTCTACAATTTATCGCTTTATATGTAACATGCTAGTAACTAGGGCTTGCATGGAAAGATAAAACCAATCAAGTAGAAAACCCCAATCAAAGATAAAATCAAGCATGAAAAACAATACACTTGCATACAAGTACACCTTAGGGTAATCTCACTTGTTGCCTATCAGAAAAAAATAGTCATGTCCCTCGAACATGGGCGTTTTAGCAAAGACCCTTGATAAAAGATCGTAGTCCCTCGATGACCCTCGATGTTACCTTCGATAAATGATCTAGTCCCTAAACGACATTGTTAAAATATACATAGGTTGCCTTCTATGACTATACGATGACTCACGCCAGTCCCTTCACATCCAGCGATGGGGCATCTCACCAAATCAATGGTAAAGATAGTAACACCTAAAGGAGGGGGAAAAGAACATCTAAGACCTTTTGAGTAGGTAGATTCTCTCCTAGTTGCTTGCTTGCTCACAACAAAAACATTATATACACCGACACAAACACTTTGAAACATTTTCAAAAGACAACGCTTTGTATGCGTTCTTATAGAGACGAGAATCATTACAAAGACACCTTTTCAAAATCACTTTCAAAAACACATCTCACAAACACATTTTTGAATCATTTTTGAAACAAACACTTTTGTATGCATTCTTATAGAGACGAGAATCATTACGAAGTTACATTTTCAAAATACTTTCAAAACCCACACCACAAAGCACAATTTCAAACAAAAGCAAGTGATCTAGCAAGTAACTAAGAGCCCATTGAAAACCATGGATGAAGAGGGTGCTAATACCTTCCCTTTTCATAATCTACCCCCAAAACTCAAGAAATAATCTCAAAGGTCTTTCCTGTGCTTTTTCACCTTTCCTTTTTAGATAAAAGAAAAGTCGGCGGCGACTCTTGCTAACTGCAATATTTGAGATCAAATGCAAAACCCTCAAGTCAGTTCTCCCACCGTATCATAGAACTGACGACTCTGCTGGGGAAATTCTTAAAGTGGGGTTACCTTAGGGTTAGATCACATTTACTTGCTTTCATTGTTTGACTTGTATGCTTTATATTATGGTTCTTTGTTTGGGTTTGAATCCTCTATCCGGATTTGGGATACCTCCTTATAGGAAAGTAGCAATACATTGTGGAAACTGTGCGGGGTATACTGACATGGTCTAAGCAATAGCTACGTTAGTGTGACATATTTGTGGGTACCGGTATCCCTTGAGTAGTCAAGGAGAATACGGGACCGCTGAGTGATGTCATGAAGCACTAACTGACTTCTAGAACCTTTAATTGACCAACTTGGCTTTTAGGACGTAGTGAGATAGCCATCTTTTGTGTAAACCCAAAGTCGGTTTATACTCGATGCTACAGTCATTGAGACTTGACTCCTGAGTTTTGTTTGGTTGCGAGTTAATCGCCTCTCGAATGAAGCTTGTGGGAATGGTCAGTGATATTGAGATCCCTTAGAACCCGGTTACTATTAACTAGGACAGGTTGAGCCAACTAAACTTCAAGAGGGTACTTACCTACAAACTCCATGCAAGCCTAAACCTAAGGATTTGTCTGCTTTGTATGTATATATTTATTTGTATATAAACTTACTTACTTTGCATCCTTATACATAACATCATAACATCATACCATAACATTTTCAATAACCATTTCAAGGATCTCAAGGTCCTTTAATGCAGGGTTACAGTGAACCAGACGTTTATCAAGGGGGAAGAAGATTTATTTTCCTCTGACCAAACGATGTCAAAGATCAAAACACAACAACTTGAGTCAAGGGCTACAACCCATTTGGCACGGTGAGCTTAATTCTCGTGGAAAAATATCCATCGATACAAAGTTCTCCAATCAAAGCTGTAAGTGACTACTAACATTTACCCCGCGAGATCCTTGAAAACATGCATCCACATATCATGCATCATATCATGACAGGTTTCTCCCATACATGTCTCCTTATCTTCCTACTGTTTATTTCAGTAAGATGGAACAAACGGTGAAAGACATCCAGGCTCAAAACGCCCAACTTCAAGAGATGTTCTTGAATTTTTCCAAGGGAAAAGAAGAGGTGAAAGCTCTCCTCACCAGGGGCGTGATCATGGGAAATCCTAGGGACGACAGAGATGACCAGTTGGAGCGGCTACAAACTGAGATAGCCATAATGAAAGTTCAAATGTTGGGACAACTGGTGGGCCAAATGGCTCTTATCCAAAATCTGGCTCAAGGACAAGAAGAGTTGAAAGTTCTTACCAACCAACTTCGTTAAGACGGTTGCAACTGTATGAGGCAAACAACCAGAATTGGAGATCAAGTCACTGCTCAACTTCCCTTGCAACATGAAGCCGGTTTAGTGGAGGGTAGACTATCCCAAATGTCTGCCACATCTCAAGTCTAACAACAACCTCGCCAACAACAACAAAAGAATCAGCGCAAGGAGGTTGCACCTAAGAGACAATTTACCAGGATTGGCATGTCGCTAGCTCAGGTGCTACAACACCTATTGAAGACAAAGCTAATTACATTAAAGGCTCCTTCCGAGAATCCTAACACTGCTGCTCCTAGTTACCATCCTAAAGAGAGGTGTGCTTACCATTCCGACGGTCCCGGACACGGCACAAACAATTGTTGGGCTCTGGAGAACAGGATTCAAGACCTAATTGACGAAGGAGTGTTGGAGCTTACACAAGACGATCAATTGGGATTCTTCTATCACCCCTCAAGGGTATCCACATGAAGCAATGATCTGGGCGAGGAAATTTTCTGTTCATTTGAATTTTTAATTGTAATCTCTTTTGTTATTCAAAAAAATTATCTATTAATGTATAACTTTGTTTCATTAATGCATTGCATATGTTTGTCTTGAATTCATCCATTCGTTTTCTCTATATTTAAACTATGCTTTTTACCCTCAAATCTTGCTAAAAGTTACAAGCCTTTAGAGGGAGGATGACGAAAACCATGCCTTAATCTCATACAATATGCTTTTGGACAGACCTTGCTGACGATGTACAAGCGTTCTTTCAAATCCTAAACACTGGAGTTATAAGGAAGACAATCCCTAGTCAACCCCTTCGAGCCAAATAAGTAGGAGTTTCCTTTTTTTTTACACAAAATGAAACCTTTAATCAAAACCTGGGGCAGGGTAGTCTCTCAGTTATGTCAAACGCGCGTTTAGCCGCAAACTCCCATCTCGTAATACGACGAATGACATCAAAAACATTCCTCTGGAATCAAAAGACAGTGATGGTTCCCTACCAAATAGGCAGTCATTATCTCTAAAAAAAAGAGAAAAGCCCACTAAGTTAAAACCTACGAAGAAGACTTAAGAAAAAAACTGGGGTATCCCGCTGACTGTAATCTCAAAACAAGAACAGTCAGGCAAAAATTAGGGATAACAAATCGAAAGAAAGAGGTCATTACAAATACTTAATAACATGAAAAATGTTGCACAAAAAAAAGACTGCCTTCTGATAAAATTAACTTGCCTGAACCATCACCAAAACGTCATTCCAGACTCAATTGGAGTTTGAACACACAATTAACTGAGTTCAGGGTTAAAGAACATCACGAAGAACATGTGGGTATAAATACACTTTGAGCCTTAATCCTTTGTTTCTTAAACCATGAACCAAACCACGTTACAACCCTTCAAAAGTCCTAATTGAAGCATGGGTTAGTTCGAAAGCATACTGTTACAAAAGGTATTCTGACTCCTGTAAGGTTTTACTCTAAATCCTGAGTTTGAATTTTCTTATAAAACTTCTTTACTTGCTAAAACGCATTTTCAAAACATCAAGACAAGCATAAACTTTGCATTATTTGAATATCGTTGTTTGCATATGGCTATTTGTTTGACAGCGGAAAAATTCACACAATGAATATCCGATGAATGAAAGCTCTCTCAGTGAACAAAATCACCCCAAGTGGGAAGACACTTCCAACGATAAATCTCCTATCAATAAAGGGGCGTGACATGTCACTATCCAGCACACCTGAGGCAGTCCAGTCAAGATTCCAAGAAATCTCTCAGAAATGCTGAATAACCAGGGGCATGTCTCCATCTCCATCACTTGGGGCATTGAACGCAAATCCCGAAAAAGGTTTACTTACAGTCAAACATTTCCTGGAAAGTACCAAAAACACCCGCTACTAGGGGCAGTGATAAAATCTCCCCAAAATCCTTCTCAGAGGATGATTCCCCAGCCAGATTTTCAATCTTTGAAAACCTTTTCCCCAGCTAAGTTAACCTCAAGAATCCTTGAGGATTTTCTCCAGTGAAGTCGTCGCGTCTCCAACAGGCTGGCAACCAGGTTTATTTCACCAATAAACTACGGATTCCACAGTTTGAGTTTGCCTCTTCGACTACTATAAATTAGAGGACCACAAATCCTCTTCTCTAGTAGACCACTCTATAATCCCCAGCAAAAACACTGTGAAGCCTGGATTTCGACCAGATAACAGTATAAGGTGCTGCGAAGCCTGGATTTCGACCAGGTAGTAGTTCACTTCTTCAAACACTATGAAGCTTGGATTTCAACTAGATAAAAGTATAAGATGCTGTGAAGCCTGGATTTCTACCAGATAGTAGTTCCCTTCTTCAAAAACCCTGTGAAGCCTGGATTTCGACCAGATAACAGTATAAGGTGCTGCGAAGCCTGGATTTCGACCAGATAGTAGTTCCCTTCTTCAAAAACACTGTGAAGCCTAGATTTCGACCAGATAATAGTATAAGGTGATGCGAAGCCTGGATTTCGACCAGATAGTAGTTCACTTCTTCAAAAACACTGTGAAGCCTAGATTTCGAACAGATAACAGTAGAAGGTGCTGCGAAGCCTGTATTTCGACCAGATAGTAGTTCCCTTCTTCAAAAACACCGTGAAGCCTGGATTTCAACCAGATAACAGTATAAGGTGTTGCGAAGCCTGAATTTTGACCAGATAATAGTTCCCTTCTTCAAAAACACTATGAAGCCTAGATTTCAACCATATAACAGTATAAGGTGGTGCGAAGCCTAGATTTCGACCAGATAGTAGTTCACTTATTCAAACACTGTGAAGCCTGAATTTCGACCAGATAACAGTCTAAGGTGCTGCGAAGCCTGGATTTTGACCAGATAGTAGTTCCCTTCTTCAAAAACATTGTGAAGCCTGGATTTCAACCAGATAACAGTATAAGGTGTTGCGAAGCCTGGATTTCAACCAGATAGTAGTTCACTTCCTCAAACGACAAAACACGAATCCCCGGTGGAAACATTCCAAGCAAAATTTGAAGACACACCTACTCTTCAATAGTAGTCTGGGATTTAATGACTCCCCAACACTTGTCAAGGACTTATTTTCCAAGACAAAATTACATTTCAACAACATTCATAATATATGCATACAAAATACACAAATCTCATTTATTTTGAGAACATCATTACGCAATGCATACATCATGGCACTGCATACAACTAACTCTTTGCCCTTTTCAGGAAAGATCAATCAACAATTAAAGTTCATCATCTTTTTGAGGTAGTAATCGTCCAAGATTTCTTCATCATCCCACTGAGGTAGTAATCGTCCCAGATTCCTTCATCATCCTGCTGAGGTAGTAATCATCCTGGATTCCTTCATCATCCTGCTGAGGTAGTAATCGTCCAAGATTCCTTCATCATCCTGCTGAGGTAGCAATCGTCCGAGATTCCTTCATCATCTTTTTGGATTAGCAATCATCTCAGATTCCTTCATCACAAAAGATATCCTCTAAGAAATAGTCCAGACACGATCCAAATACGGATGCCATTCTGATACTCATTCAGATTCAGCTTTTAGATATAGTTCAGTTACACTCCAGATACGGATGCCATCCTGATACTCATTCAGATTCAGATTTCAAATACAGTTCAGACACGCTCTAGATACGGATGCCATTCTGATACTCATTCAGATTCAGCTTTTAGACACAATTCAGATATACTCCAGATACGGATTCCATTCTGGAAAGATCAATCAACAGAAAATTATCATCAAAATTTTCAGCAAGTCAAATAAAGATCAATTCCCAAGAAAGGATTGGTCAAATATCTACGTAGCAGATACTTTCTCTGGTTCATATAAATCACTCAAAGATTTACTCTGATTCTTTCCAATTAAGGAATATCCAAGATCTCTTTTGGTTTAGTCTAAACCCCTCAACGGTTTATCCTGATACTTTCCAAAGGACCACTTCTGGTTCAGATAAATTGCTCTAAGGTTTATTCTGATTCTTCCCAGTCAAACGACATACAAGACTTCTTCTGGTTCAAATAAGTCGCTCCAAAGATTTATTCTGTTTCTTTTCCAGTTGAAATCAAGTTCAGACCTAGTCCATTTTCTATCAACAATCACCTTTAGATGGAATCTACAATCCCATCTCTGGAAAATCTCCACCATTCGTGCAAATGTCATCTATAATCCCATTCATAATTCATCTTCGAGTGCAAATTTCTGTGCACTCTAGTGTTCAATCATCTTCCACCTTCAAGTCACGAATGGCGAACCCGCCAATCTAACCCTTCAGGTTTAAGAAGATTGAATAGGGTAGCTGTTGTACCCCAAAATTTGCCCTCTTATTTCTCAAAAGATCATCCTGGACCCTCAGGTTTGTTCCCATCCAATTTCAAGCCTTGAATTACAAATTTTCCAAGAAAGTCATTCACAAGGGTAAAATGGTCATTTGCACACTGAAAAGTCAAACTTTGACTTTTGGATCAAAATCAAGTTTCCAAAATCATATTTCATCAAGAAATGTTGGAATGTGAGATTTGTTTCATCAAGATATTCAAAAGTCAAAATTACTTTGGAAAAGTCAAATTTCTAAATACTTAGAATTTTTCTAAGTGTTTAAGAAATATGACAAGCTCAGAACTTCTGATCAGATTATCACCATGATGGAAGTTAATTCTGGAAGAACTTCTGACACAAGAGTTATGGACTCCAATAAGACTGGAAACATTGTAGAACAAAACTTCTCCTAAAAATGCTGGGATTTCAAGTTATGACTCCTCAAAGACACGTCCATGAAACTGAAGCACTCAGCAAATTCTGGACAGTTCCAAGACAAAGTTTGGTTACAACTTCTGGGCCAGTTTTCACAAAGATTTAGTCAAAGTTTGCAAGGGTAATTTAAAGAAGGTTTACAAAGCGTGTTGCAAGCTTCCTAGAAAGTCTGAGAGCTCCTTCAGAACATGCTGGAGCAAGGAGATACAAAGATCAGAAGTTGGATGTCTACTTAAGTTACGCTGAAGCTGAACTTCTGATCCATAATTAAGCAATGATGTAAAATGTCACATTGCAAGATTTATGGTTTGATAAATCTCATCATCATTTAATGCTCACAACCACTTTTGGGTCTTTATCCAAAGGATTTCCCCACGTGTGGCATATAAGTACCATTACTATCTTGGAAAAGCAAACTTTTGTACAAGAGTATGCTGGTCCCATGCATTGCTTTTGCTTTTGAGGTTACCTTTCCTTAATTACTGCTTACAAATCTAGCTTAGGCACTGCTAAAGCTGCTAACCACCATAATTTCTTCAAGGACAAGGCAACACCCTAACATGTGATGGTTGTACTCTCCAAGCTATAAGATCTTTGCCTATAAATTGAAAGCCACTGGCAACTGTAAAGAGGTCGAAAATTTGGAGAAAATAAAAATCCTTGAACCCCTGCTAAAATTCCAAGAGTCCAAAACCGCAAACACATAAAAATATAAAACCTGTTAGCTTTTTATTCTTGCATTCAAACTCCATTTTTCCTCAAGTGTTTCTTGACCAAAACCATCCATACAATTTCTGATTTACATATTAGAAGCTATTCCAACTTCTGTATTCAGACTGTAACACACTCTCCATCCATATCCACCTCAAGAAGGTCAGAACTTTGCCCCTTGGTTGTTCCAGAATTTTCTAATCATTCATAGCCCAAGTTGAAAGCTTCTAGTCTGCGGAGATCGTTTAGGAGCTGTTTAGAACTTCACCAGTGTTCAGAACCAAACTCCAGCTCACAGAGCATTTTCTAGCCGCAAGGTAAGTTTCTGCTGACTCTCATCATATTACTTAGGCATTATCAGATTTGCATGTTCAAAAATACAATGTAGACGTCCTGATTCTGATACTGTATATTTCCTAAAGTTTCATGTATTTGTCTGCCTAAGTAGAGAGAATATCAGTTCAGAACTTCTTAAGGAAACTAGGTTTAGCAGATACATGCTTGTTTCTGATTTACAGTCTTGACATTTTTTATGTTTCTGAAACCATGATGGAAGCCTACCATAATTGCTATGTTTATGTTTTCTGTTCTGTTGAGAAATGACCAAGTTGCAGATGTTCTTATTAGCATGATGAAAGAGTTGAAGTTTATCATCAGAACTTCCAAACTCTCTCAACAACTAGAAACTCTTGCCCTCTCAAAAATATTAGCATTTCTAGGCTGCCAGCGGCATCAGAACTTCTAGAATCTCTTTTGTTCCTAGCGGATCCAGAACTTCTGACCCACCCTTTTTTTGCTAACATGTTATTTCTGTTTTTGTAGCACGTCAGAGTCAGAACTTCTGATCTCTTTTATTTCAGCAGTGCGCTGATTCTGTTTTCTTTCTCCTTACTATTTTTGCCATCACTTTCATTTTCATTAATAAAAAACACCAAAAAACAGTTTATTATTTTATTCCTTACATGAAAAAAGACTAAAAATATTTTCTTAAACTAATTCATTTAATGCAAATAAAACAAGTTCTTTTTTACATTCTTATACATCATTCAATATGGTTGTAATAGATAATTAGGACTTTAATTTCTTGCAATCCCCATTTATACTTTGTACACCCCCTCCCACAAGTATTGTAATAGCGTAGTAACTTTAAATTCTACAATTTATCGCTTTATATATAACATTCTAGTAACTAGGGATTGCATGGAAAGATAAAACCAATCAAGTAGAAAACCCTAATCAAAGACAAAATCAAGCATGAAAAACAATACACTTACATACAAGTACACCTTAGGGTAATCTCCTTGCCTATCGGAAAAAATAGTCATGTCCCTCGAACATGGGCATTTTAGCAAAGACCCTCGATAAAAGATCGTAGTCCCTCGATGTTGCCTTCGGTAAACGATCTAGTCCCTAAACGACATTGCTAAAACATCCATAGGTTGCCTTCTATGACTATACGATGATTCACGCCCGTCCCTTCACATCCAGCGATGGGGAATCTCACTAAATTAATGGTAAGATAGAAACACTTAAAGGAGGAGGAAAAGAACATCTAAGACCTTTTGAGTAGGTAGACTCGCTCCTAGTTGCTTACTTGCTCACAACAAAAACATTATATACACCGACACTCTCACTTTGAAACGTTTTCAAAAGACAATGCTTTGTATGCGTTCTTATAGAGACGAGAATTATTACAAAGACACCTTTTCAAAATCACTTTCAAAAACACATCTCACAAACACTTTTTTGAATCATTTTTGAAACAAAAACTTATGTATGCGTTCTTATAGAGACGAGAATCATTACGAAGTTACATTTTCAAAATACTTTCAAAACCCAAACCACGAAGCACAATTTCAAACAAAAGCAAGTGATTTAGCAAGTAACTAAGAGCCCATGGAAAACCATGGATGAAAAGGCTTCTAATACCTTCCCTTTTCATAATCTACCCCCCGAACTCAAGAAATAATCTCAAAGGTCTTTCCTGTGCTTTTTAACCTTTCCTTTTTGGATAAAAGAAAAGTCGGCGGCGACTCTTGCTAACCGCATCATTTGCAATCAAACGCAAAACCCTTAAGTCAGTTCTCCCACCGTATCACACTTAGCATTTTCAAGTCAGAATTTGGTTACAACTTCTGGGCCATTTTTCACGTAGCTTCAATCAGAGTTTACAAAGATAATTCAAAGAGGGTTTACAAAGCATGTTGCAAGCTTTCTAAAAAGTCTAAGAACTCCTTCAGATCATGCTGGAGCAGGGAGATTCAAAGATCAGAAGTTGGACATTTGTTCTAAGTTATGTTGATGCTGAACTTCTAATCCAGATTCAAATGTGCTGCATAATCTCATGTTAGTCTTTCTTACTTGTTAAATCTCATCATCATTTAATTCTCACACCAACTTTTGAGTCTTTATCCAAAGGATCTTCCCACGTGTGGCATAAAAGTACCATTGTTGTCCTTGAAAAGCAAACTTTTGTACAAATTTTATCTTGATCCCATGCTTCACTTTGCTTCTGAATGTACTTCCTCCACAAATAATGCTTACAAACTCAGACTAAGTGTGCTTAAAGCTGTTAACCACTCTGCTTTGCCTCGAAACCAGGCCTGTCTAAACTTGCTTCAAAAACAAGTCAACGAGCCATAACACATGATGGTTGTACACTTAACTTCTCCAAGCCTCTAAATCCTTTGCCTATAATTAAACTTCATTTGCAACTGTTAAAGGGTGGAGGATATTGAAGTAAAAACCTTGAAAAACCATGCTGAAATTTCCAAGAATCTGAAACTGCAAACACAAATATAAAACCTGTTAGTTTCTGATTTTGCATTAAAAACTCCAATTTTCTTCAAGTGTTTCTTGACCAAATCATCAACACAATTTCTGATATACACTTAGAAACCATCCCAACTTCTGTTTTCAGACTGTAACACAATCGTCACCAACCTCCATTCCAAAATCAGAACTTTGCGTCTTGGCTGCTCTAGAACATTTCATCCATCCATAACTCAAGTTAAGGTTTGCTTCAGCTTTCTGAGAATGTGAGGAAGCTGACCAGAACATCACAACAACTTGAACCAGGCTTTCACTCATAGAACAATCTCCAGAAGCAAGGTAAGTTTCTTCTGACTTTCATCTCACTACTTAGACATCACCAGACTTGCATTTTCAAATATACAATGTAGATATCATGGCTCTGATTCTGTAAATGTTTATAGATTTCATTTATTTGGTCTAAGTAGAGAGAATTTTAGATCATAACTTTCTTGAGGAAATTAGGGTGCAAAATTAGGATTAACGAAACTCATATTTGCTTCTGGTTTACATTTTTGATGCTTTGTATTTCTGGAACATGATGAAATTTTCCATAATTGTTATGTTTGCATCTTCCATTTTTTGTTGAAAAATGACTAAGCTGCAGATGCTCTGGTTGGCGTGGAGAAGGAAACGAAGCTCATCATCAGAACTTACATTTATGATACATATTTATGTTTATGCTTCTGATATCGGATGTATAGCCACCCCAGTGGTAGAGAGTGAGAGCATAAGACATTAGTGTTAAGGGTCCTGAGTTATAGCCCCAGAAACACCTTTTATGTTTATTTATTGACATTTTTACCCCATTATTTGTCAAACAATATTCCCGGATTAGAACTTCTAGGCACTCTCGTCCAACAACATTATTACCTTACTCTCTCAACAACCAGAACTTCTAGACTCCCTAAACAACCAGAACTTCTAGCCTTCCTGTAACACTAGAATTTCCAGGCTTCCAGCAATCAGAACTTCTAGACTCCTTCAACACCAGAACTTCTAGCCTTCCTGTAACACTAAAATTTCCAGGCTTCCAGGAATCAGAACTTCTAGACTCTTTCAGCAATTAGAACTTTTAGGCTTTCCTTTTCTCCCAGCAGTTTCAGAACATCAGTGCATCTAGATTCAGAACTTCTAACCTTCCCTTTTTTGTTAATGTTTGTTTTCTGATTTGCAGCGCACCTGAATCAAAACTTCTGTCCTCTCCTCTTTCAGCAACGCGCTGACTCTAACTCTTATTCCCTTATTACTTTTATCATCATTTTATTTTCATTAATCAAAAACACCAAAAAAATACTTTATATTCACATGCTTTATTTTATTTCTTTTAAAACAAAAAGGCTAAAAATATTTTCTTAAGAAAATTTATTTCTTCTATTAACAAAAACAAAACAAGTCTATCTTACATTTCTAGTACATTATTTCAATATGGTTGTAATAGATAATTAGGACTTTAATTTCTTGCAATCCCCATTTGCAAATTTGTACACCCCATCCCCAAGTGATTGTAATAGTGTAGAATATTTACTTTCCGCAATTTATCGCTTTCATATAAATACTAGTAATTAGGATTTGTATGTGTTGTACCCCAAAATTTGCCCTCTCTTTTCCACAAGAAATCACAGCTTCGGGCTTTTCCTAATTTTTCAGATTGGCTCAAGAATCGGTCAAACAGACTTTTCTTATCAGTCAAACAAAATTAGGGTTTCTGTTGATTTTGAATCAGTTCAAGCAGGTTGTTAGGGTTTGGTTGAATTTGGCTCAGGGTTTGATCAGGCAGACGTTTCTTTGACAATAAATCAAGAATTAGGGTTTGCACGCGCATTTTCAGAAGAATTTGAATCCACAGTGTATTAATTGGCTGTTACACTGCTTTGACGCCTGCTCAAGATTTCAGTTTGTTTCTAAAAAACCTGAACCTCTGGGTTAGAAGCTGAGGCTTCTGGTTGAAAATTTGCAGTGTTTGGTTTAATCAGTAAAAGGAAAGGCATATGGACGTTTGTTTGATTAACTGTGCAATGCTTATGGTTAATTGGGACGCCGGGTTTATTATTGATTAATGCGAAGTTGCAAGACTACGGTGTTTATTAATTATTTATTTTATCTAAGTTAGAATAATTGGGATTTACTTCCAGTTATTTTAATTCAAGAAACTTAAATAATTAAATATACAGTGAATTGAAAGAGAATTAACTGACAAAGGATTATTTTTATTCATTTTTAATTGTTTGTTACAGATATTATTTGAACACTGTAAATTTATTTACAGTTGTTTACATTAATATTATTACAATGATTAAAAATAAATTGAAACTATATCCTAAATCTACCCTAAATCTTCATCTTCTACTGCTGCTCCCCATTGCTCACCTGATTTTTATCTGCAAAGAAAAAAAAAAGAAAGAAGTCAAATGCAGATGAATTAAAAAGGCAGACAGTTAATCAGAAACTCATCATCAAAAGTGTTGGCCGGAATCAGTTTATTCGCCCTCTCTGCAAATCACAAGAAGACTCTTGGTTCACAAAGAGGGAAAAGAAATATGTTTGTAAATATAAAAATGTACAAGGCTGCATAATTTCAAACCACATTGCAAATTAAAATGGGCAAACAAGCTGCACAGTTCAAAATAGCCAAAGGGACAAGCTACATAAATCCAAACCAAATTGCAAACTGAAAAGGCAACCAAATTTTCAAAATGGCCAACTAAGTCACAATGTCAACTAAACTGTCAAAGCTATCAAAAGATATCAAAACTATCAAAAATGTGCAGGAAATCTGGAAAAATGCAGAAGAAAGTACAAGAGGCAGAGCAAAGCTAACAATGCAAGCAACTTATTTCAAATATCATCATTTTCCAGGCCATCACTTTTTCAGAAAAAAAGACAGTAAAGCATTAAAATAGGCTTTTCTGATAGAGAGAGAAAGAGAGTAAAAGAAGTATAGGCTTACAGTTTGTTGAGGCAGGCTTAAGAGATATAAAACAAACAGAATCAACACTGTAAAGAGGAGGCAGAACCAACACATAGAAATATATAGGCTACAAACAGTAAACAGAACACAAGCCTTGAAGGAGCCTAACACATCCTGCCTGTTCCAAAACAACAAAGCTTTGAAACTTACAAAACTAAGAAAACCTATTACAACTTCAAGCCTGCTTAAGCTTGCCTCAAACCTGCTTCATCCTGCCTAAAACAGCAATAAAAAACAAGCCTGAAACCAAAGCTTGCTTCAAACACAAGCCTTTCAAAACCTGTGTCAAGCAAGCAAACAGAAAAGCCTAAAAATCCTGTCAAACACAAACAAACAGTATCAAGCCTTTCAAAACTGTGTCAAAACACAAAGCCTGCTTAAGCTTGTCTCCAACCAGCCTCAAGCCTGATTCAAACAAAACTCAAATAAGCAAACAATAAACCTGTACCAACAACACCCTCAAGCTCACAAACCTGTTAAAACATACAGCCTACCCAAAGCCAAATTCCAACCAAGCCAAAGCCAAACAATAACTGAAGCAAAAATATCTCAGAGCTATCATCATTGATAAGAAGGAAGAGGAAAAAAAAGTCAAAAGCAACACTGAAGCATCTCAGATTCAAACAACATCATCATTGAAACACAAATCAAGTATCTCAGAGCAAGCAATCAAAAGAAGAAGAGAGGAAAAGCAAAACTGAAGCATCTCAGATTCAAACAACATCATCATTGAAACTCAGAATCAAATCATCACAGATAAGCAAAACTCAAAAGCAAACATTTAGAAGAGGAAAAGAAGCAACCATTACAAGCGTTTTCAGATTGTACTATCATCATTAAACAAGCAAGATACAAATACCAGGGAAGGCCACAAAGCTAGCACATCATCATACTCCCTCCGCCTCCGGCCGCCTAAAATGCCTCCAGTCCATTCCTCCGTGTCCTCTCCAAAGGTATAATTTCCTCTTCCCTTTTCTTTTTACACCTCACACAAGCCCAAAATAATACATAAAGATCAGAACACATAGAAATAATAACATGCAAGATTGCTATCCAAAAAAAAAAAGAGCCTAAAACATGAAGACAGAAACTGGTACCTTGTTGTCACCGCCTGAGCAGCCTTGAGGAGGAAGAAGTGGAGATGGCGTTCTGGCAGTTGAGACGGAGAGATACATCAATGGCTTTTGCTTGAGGAAGAGAACAACGAAGAAGGAGAAGGGAACGGCGCCGCTTATCAAAACTGTAAACCCTATTCTGAGTAACAACAAAACAAACCCTAAAACAATTATCAAACGCATTGGGCCTGTCCCCAACAAAACTGCCTAAGCCCATCTCAATCTCTGGCGTGCACCCCCCTGTTGACCTCTTTCCCCATGCGTTTTTGGGCCCAACATGATATTCCCAGCCCATTTAATCTTTTATCCATTTTTTTATTTATTTCAAACTAATACTATTTTTCTATCACTTTATTTTTTATAAATAACTTAAACTAATATTTTTGTTAAATAAAAATGATACATTAATTTCCTTTTTTTTGTAAAAAATCTTGCTAATACTTTTTATCACACTTGAAATGTAAATATTAGATTTCTTTTATTAAGTTAAAATATTTTTCTTTTAAGAACTTCTTGTACATAAAAACATTAAAAGATACATAAATAATTAGTTTGTTTTGAATTAAATACTTTTTCTTTAAAACCCTTTTATTTATATAACATTAACAAAAAACCCAAAAATAAATAAAATACTTAATATTGTATTAGGTTAACATATTTTTCTCACTTATAAATAATCACATACATTTTACAATACTTTTATTTCTCTTTGATTCTTATACATTGCTATATTTTACATTGAGAATGCTATTCGATTTGGTTGTAAATATTATTCGGACACTACTATCCTGATAAGACTCATCCCCATTTGTAAATATTTGTACCTGTTGTACCCCAAAATTTGCCCTCCCATTTCTCATGGATTTCTCATCACAAAACCTTTGAAACCCAAGGTCCAGTTAGGTTTTCATCTGCTCAAGATCTCTCCTTGCACTGTTGACCCAAATTAGGGTTTGTGTTTGCACCAAGATGTTTTGACCTAAAATGCTTAAGATGACTTTCATGCTTCATTTTGGACTCCCAAGTTTATCCATACCAAGTTTCAAGGTTTGATTCCAAGTTTTACCCAGTCAATTGGACAGTTGACTTAAAAGTCAGCTGTATTGGGGAGAAAGTCAACTGTGGCCAATTGACAGTCAAACCTCATGAAAATTGACCCACATCAACATTATGAACTCATATGGACCATTTGATCAAGTTTGGATCACAATTCCATAAGAAATTTGATCAGATCACCAAAAGGGCAAAATGGTCATTTTTAGGGTTTTGACTGCACAAAGGCAATTTTTGACTGTTTGACCTAGCCAATGGCAAACCAAGCTCATATATGGACTCAAGGACCCCATGGAATTATCTTGACATGCTCAACAAACTCAAAAGATCCCAAGTACACAAGATTGACAGTTGAATTTCCCAGTCAATTGATCAATTTTGACTGTATACTGAAAAGTCAAACTTTGACTTTTTGGTCAAAATCAAGAGTCAAGATTCATTTTTCATCAAAACATGCCAAATCATGAAACTTGTTCATCAAGAAATCACAAAATGCAAATTAGGGTTAGAAATTAGAATTTTTCATAACTTAGAATTTTTCTAAGTTATAAAAAACCCTAATTTTTTCCCAACTTTGCCCTACTTTTTCACCAAGATCCATTTGGATTCAAAGAAAAGTCAAAACATGAAAGTTGTAGCTTGTTGCATAATCTACAACTTTGATTCACAAAGTTTTCTCATTTGAGGCTTGTATATCAAGTTACAAATTTTTGAATAAGGGCATTAAACCATTCTTAACTTAGTGAATTTTTGACCTATTTTGACAAGGTTTTCTACCCCACTTCAAGGCCTTTTTCATACACTTCCACTTGGAATTTCAATTTGCATTTCAAAGATGGATTGTAGTACACATTCCAAGCTTTCCAAAATGTCCAAGAACTCATCAAACAACCTCATGACTTGGGAGAATCGAATTTCACAATTTGGCAAAAACTCACTTTTGAATTGGCTATTTTTCATGTTCATAACTTGTGCAAACTTCTCAAACCAGCATGCCCCTTGATTACAGGTCCTAAAATCATCCAAAACTCAATAATTTAATGCATGTTCATTGTGCTAAGACCTTGTTTCATGAGCTAAATCATTGTATGATGGATTAATCCCAAATTAGATAAAGCATTCTTTCCATTTTTGCAAAAGTTTCACTTTATGTCCAATTACAAATCCAAGAAGTACAGTCCATATCTAATTGGCACAAGTTTATGTGCTAATCACACTGATCAAGGAGGGATTATGCAGCATAGTATGAGGGCCTGTACAGGCTAGAAGCACAAAGGAACCATTGCTTGCTTAAAGTGTAAGAAACACATCATAACTTACAACAACTCTCATATCAGCTTACAAACCCATAAGTGAACTTATCAAACATATTCCAAAGATCCCAACCAAGCTTTTGCACGACCCTTGCACCTCTCAAACACTCCCAATCTCAGAATCATCTTCAAACTGCAAAAACAGGGTCAGGCCTGCAGTTTGAGTGCCATCTTCCATTTCTCTCAAGCTCTCTTGCCCAAACCAGTTCACATACATTCCCTAGCACCTATGCAAGCTAACCAAAAGCAAAAACACGACCTGTAATCCCTCTAACCATTTCCACCATTTTCAGTTTCTTGTTTTGCAGGTGAGGTGCTCTAGCACGATTCAGAAGCTTTCAAGACAAAGTAAACATTGGAATAGCATCCTTGGACCTCAAGGAAGCTTTTCCAATCATCACCTTGCACTGAAAGTTCCCTCATTGCCAGATAGAACTTCAGCTGAACAGGTATCTTGGTGAACTTCTATCTCTCTTATCAAGCATCATTAGCTCTAAGTTTGTGAATAAACAATGTTCTACTCATGCCACTGAACATGTACATGTCTTTACTTTTCATTTCTTTTGCTTGAGTTGTGAGAATTTGAGGTTTGAAAATGGCAGAAAATCTAGGTTAGGATTTGGGGGAGAAGAAATTCTCCGTCATCTTAGAGAGTTAGATCAAGTTCTGCATATGGTTGGATTCGTCTCTTCATGCTGAACATTTTTTATGTTATGAGTTTTCATTGAAAAGCCAGGAATCAGGAGTTAGAAGTTGAGAAGCAGGGCGCGCGTTTTTTGAATTGTTTTTGGCTGAAGGTTGAAGACAATGTCTTCTTGGGCTGGGCCTGAACTACTTTCTTATTCACACTACTTTTTTTGTTTGGCACCCCCTGAGCCCATTTCACTCATTTTTAATATTTTTGACTTTTGCTTTTTTTGATTGGCTCATTTATTTTCCCTCAGCATATTAAAAATTTAAAAATATTTTTTCTCACCATTTTTGATTTTATTAGGTATTTATTTGATTTTTCTTTTAGTTTGTATACAAATAAATAAATATATCCTTTTTTGTTTAAACTATTAAAATAGCACAAATATATTCTATACACTTTTATCTTATTTTTACCTCCTGAAAATATTTTATAGAAAATTACCTTTTTTATTTAAATATTAAATATTATTAATTAATATATATAATACACATTTTGTAAATAATACAAATATATAGGTATATATTAATATACTTAGGATAAAAATACCAAAAAATATACATATTTTATTTTTTAATATTTAATGCTAAAAGATACCTTTTTTATTTTCTTCTTATTTTACATAAATAATACTTTTTTCATGCATATAAAAATTCTTTTTTTTGCATTCTTGCATATTTGCTTTATTTCTATTTTATTTATGCTTTTAATCATATTGTAAATATCCAAAGCAAATGATGTAATAGCTTAGGTTCAATTTCTTGTCTAAATACCTCCCCATTTGAAACATTGTACCCCCCTCCCCATATTATTGTGTTGTAATAGCGTAGGAATTTAAATTTCGCACTTTAACGCTTTCTAAACCTACCATGCTAGAGTTAGGATTTGAATGCGAATAAAACAAACAAAATAGTTGGACCTAATCTCAAGATAAATAAGCATGAAAATGGACAACACATTTCACACTTGCACCCCTAGGGTATTCCACTTTGTTGCCTTCAAATAATTTGGCCATATTGTATGTTGAATTTCTTTGGGTAAAACAAACAATCGAATGATCATAGTCCCTCAAAAGTTGCTTAAATGAATGATCAAAGTCCCTTTTAAAGAAAAATTGCCCAAAGAAATTTAACACTATTGCAATTATGGTCTAAACGATGACCCGCGCCTGTCCCTTCAACCTCCTAAGACAAAATTGTCCACCAAATGCAATGGTGGAACAAAATTGTCAAAAAGGTTTAAAACATTACAAAAATCTTTGAGAAAACTTTAGGGTATATAAACTCTTAAGTACTTGCCAATTTGCAAAGAAAACACTTGCCTAATTTCAAAACACACTTCACAAACACTTTCAAAACAAACTTCCAAAAAACCTTGAAACATCTTTTTAAAAGACCAAACACCTTTTTGTAAAACATTCGAGTAAAGAATTGTTACAAGGGTAGCCTATACAAGGCATCTTTTCAAAACATTTTCAAAACCACACATCAAGCACCATTTCAAACAATTGAAAACCAAGGCAAGTTGATCTAAGCAAGTACCTAAGAGCCCATGGATAACCATGGATAGAAAGGGTGCTAATACCTTCCCTTTCTATAATCTACTCCCCGAACCCAAGAAAAAATCTCAAAGGTTTTTGCTGTGCTTTTTAAACCTTTCCTTAGGATAAAATAAAAAGTCGGTGGCGACTATTGCTCAACCGAAACATTTGCGAAAACAAACGCAAAACCCTAGTCAGTTCTCCCACCGTATCACAGAACTGGCGACTCTGCTGGGGACAAATTTAAAAGTGGAGTAACCTTAGGGCTTAGATCACCCTCTTGCATGACTAATTGTTTGATTTGTTTGCTTTATACTTTGGCTCTATTGTTTGGGTTTGCAATCCTACACCCGGATTTTGGGAAACATTCATAGATAGCAATACGTTGTGGAAACTGTGCGGGGTATACCGACACGGTCGAAGCAATAGCTATATTAGTGCGACATATTTGTGAGTACCGGTAACCCTTGAGTTCAATCAAGGAGAGTACGGGGCCGCTGAGTGATGTCACTAAGCACTAATGACCTAGAACCTTACTTGACCATCTTGGCCTTTTATTAGGGGTAGTGAGATGACCGGCTTTGGTGCAGTCCGAAGTTGGTAGATACTCGATACTACACTCATTGAGGGTTGTTTTCTTGGAATATTTTGGTCGCTAGTTAAGTGGCTAAACCAAAACAATGAACAATGAAAACAATCCCGTGATATTGAGCTCCTTAGAACCCGGTTACTATTTATAGGACAGGTTTTTAAGCCAACTACACTCAAGAGGGTACTTACCTATGAAACCCCATGCAAGCCTGAAACTAGGGTTTGGTGTGATTTTCTTGTACATACGTGTTGTGCATACATCATATACATCATAAACATCATAAAACATCATATGCATTTACTAACCATTTCAAGGGTTTGGATCTTCATCTTTGTTCCTGTTTTGTAGGTCATGGAAATTCCTCGCAGAAATACCATTCAAGTCAACCTTGTGAGAATCTCTCCTCAACTCAAGGAGCTCACCTCAAGGATTCCGGAAAATTCATCCTTCAGTGAAAGACATGGTAGACTGCTCAGCCTAGTCAACACCAACATTGAAGAAGACATGATGAAAGTGCTATTCCAGTTCTTTGACCCTCTTCACCACTGTTTCACTTTCCCTGATTATCAGTTGGTACCCACTTTGGAGGAGTTTTCTCAACTCCTAAGAATCCCTATCCTTAATCAACTACCCTTCAACGGTACGGAAAAGGAACCAAAGCCGGAAGATGTTGCTCGAGCATTACATCTACAACCATCCGACATCAAGGGGCATTGGGAAACCAGAAGTGGCGTCAAAGGATTCTTAGCAAAGTTCTTGTTTGAGAAGGCACAAGAATGTTGGAACTCATTGGACCTACAAGCCTTTGAAGAGATTGTGGCACTCCTTATCTACGGGTTGGTCTTGTTCCCAAATCCTGACCAATTGGTAGATATCAACGCCGTCAAAATCTTCTTGTCCAGAAATCCAATACCAACATTGCTTGGGGACATCCTTCACTCATTTTACACACGAACAATGAGAAAGAGGGGTGTTCTCATGTGCTGTACTCCTATCCTTGCAAGGTGGTTTATTTCGCACCTTCCACAATCCGTCTTGAAGAATGACCAAGGTTCAAGGTGGTCCCAACGGTTGATGACTCTTACTCATTCTGATGTGCATTGGTGTTCTCGGTCCAGAGAAAATGTTATCATTGTCGATCATTGCGGAGAATTTCCTAATGTTCCTTTACTTGGAATCAGGGGAGGTATCACCTACAACCCTTGCCTAGCTTTGAGGCAATTTGGATATGCACGGAGGGATGGCCCTCATGACATGTTGATTCCTAACCTAGTTTTTGACTTCGACAACGATGCGCAAGGACTTCGCCAAAGATTCATCAGAGCTTGGGGAAAACTCAACAAGGTTGATAGCAAGACTCTGGGACACAAGAACTCCATCCCTCTTGAGCCCTATCTCAAGTGGGTACGAGCCCGAGCCCAAAGTCTAATGATGCCTTATCCTCATGTACTCCCAGTGATTAAAGAGCCCGTCAATGAAGGAGAGGTTCCCTACACCATCCTACATCCAAACATGCCTACATCGTGGGAGGAAATGCAGAAAAGTTGGATTCAGCTCAAGGAGGAACGGAATACTTTTGAAGCTAGCTACTACGCCAGTGAAAAGAAGGTTCTAGAGCTTACCCGCCGACTCCATGAGCAAGAGGCCCTCAATACCTACATCGCACCAAAGAGGATGTGCAATGTCTTTTTGCCTTGAAAAGTTATTTTGTAATATTTGGCCCATGGGGCATTTATGTACTAACAAACTTCTTCTTATTAATATGACGTGCGTTCTTCTTTGTCTGAAACAATTTTGAATGTTCTAAATCCTTGAATGCATTACATACATAAGCATACCATTCATCATGTGCATAAGCAGGTCTCACTCCAGGTTTCCTTATCTGTCTGCTGTTTATTTCAGTAGGATGGATCTCGAGCAAACAGTCAAAGACCTGCAAGCTCAGAATGCACAATTCCAGCAACTCCTGATGACCTTGGCTAAGGGTCAGGAGGATATCAAGACTCAATTGGGGAATAAGGACCCAGTAAAGAAGAAGAAAAAGAGGATTGGGGTGGCTACTTTGGGGAGAAGATTTGACGGAGAAGCTCGGAGAGTGCTTGAATTTCCTCCTACTTCTGATGAAGGGACTAGTAAGAGAGATGGAGTTGCGGTGCCTTCCGAGTCTGATACGGAGGAAGAAGAGGTTGAAGAGGATGAAGATTATTCTGACCAGCAATACCCTCCAGCTGATGATAAATACAAAGGGTTAGAAGACAGATTGGCCGCCATGGAATTACAAAGAGTACCGGGTTTGGATTTTGAAGACTTGGGCTTGGTTGCCGGGATTGTAATTCCCCCAAAATTCAAAGTGCCAGTGTTTGTGAGGTATGATGGGCTGTCCTGTCCCAAAATGCATCTCAGGTCCTACGTGAGAAAGATTCAACCCTATACGGCAGATACAAACCTCTGGATTCATTTCTTTCAAGACAGCCTGTCGGGAGCTCAGTTGGAGTGGTTTTATCAGCTAGAAGGAACCAGTGTCAGAAATTGGGAAGAATTGGCCACCGCTTTCTACAAACAATACCAGTATAATTCTGATCTTGCTCCTACTCGTACCCAACTTCAGGGTATGTCACTAGGAACAAGTGAGGGATTCAAAGAATATGCACAAAAATGGAGGGATTTGGCTGGCAGGGTGCAGCCTCCTTTAACCGACCGTGAACTCGTTGATATGTTTCTTGGGACCCTATCTGGGCCATTTTTCAATCATCTAATTGGTAACTCTTCCGCGGGGTTTACCGATTTGATCTTAACAGGCGAAAGAATAGAGGCTGGCATCAAGTCAGGAAAGATTCAGAAGGGGGTTGCTGCAAGTGTTGAGAAGAAACCTTTTAAGAAGGAGACAACTATGGTATATTCTCAGAGAAGAGCAGGGAAGATGGAGCGTCGGCCAACTGTGGGGGCCGTAATGATTCAAAACACTCCGAGTGAGCAGCCTCGCTATAACCAGTCCAGACCAAATCAGCAACGGGTGGAACGGCCACAACGACAGTTCACCCGCATTAACATGACTCCAGCACAAGTGCTTCCCCATCTATTGAAGTTGAATCTTGCCACCATCAAGGAGGCACCAAAGAATGTGAATACGTCCTCTCCGCATTATCATGCCAATGCTAAATGCGCCTACCATTCAGACAGTGTTGGACACGACACCAATGATTGTTGGGCACTCAAGCATAAAATCCAAGACCTGATAGAGGCTAAGGAGGTAGAGTTTGACGCTCCAGAGAAGCCTAATGTGATATCTGCACCCATGCCGAAGCACGGCCGAAATGTCAATGCCATTGAAGAAGATTTGTATGTTGCTGATGTCAGTGATCTGACCACTCCACTGCTAACCATTAAGTTGAATTTGTTAAGGGCCGGGATCTTCCTGGGATGTAAAGAAGACTGCTATTGTTGCTACTCTCTGCCGTTTGATTGTCCGCTACTGAAGAAAGGCATCCAAGGCCTTATGGATAGTCGACAAATTTTGTTTGAAAAAGTTTCTGCTGTTCCAATTCATACTGAAGATGTCTCAATCATAACCATTCACGCCAATCTTTCCAAGGCCGTCAAAAAGCCTGTTAAGATTACACCAGCTGCAAAATCTGTTCCTTTGAAGATAACAATGCCAGAGCCTGTTCCCTATGTTTCTGAGAAATCGATACCTTGGAACTATGGCGGTGACGTCTACTACCATGGTATCAAGCAAATCGAGGTGATTGAAGAAAGTTCGGATGATGAAGAAGCCAACATTAGTAACATTGCGGGCACCAGCAAAATCACCAGGAGTGGGAGAATATTTTCTCCAGAGATTGCCCCTCCAAGAGCAGTCTTTGGACCCTCATCAGCTAACGAAGTCATCCCTGCACCAATAAAACTCTCCACTAGAACTCCTCTGATTGAAGACATTGTTGTTCCTAGTACTGTCTCTCCTTCCGCTGCTGACAAAGGTAAGGGAATCCAAGATGAGCCCGTCAGGACGAGGGCTCAACCCTTAGTTATCCCGGAAACCTCCAAGAAGGAAATGGACGAGATTTTAAGGATAATCAAGAGAAGTGATTACGATGTGGTGGAACAGTTGGGGCAAACCCCTTCCAAGATCTCCATGCTGGCACTACTACTTTGCTCAGAAGCGCACGCTAAAGCCCTGATAAAATTCCTGAAGGCAGCTCACGTGCCCCAGGAAACCTCTGCGGATCAATTTAAAAATTGCGTGGCTAGCCTGACTGCGGACAATGGATTAGGTTTTTCTGATGCCGACCTAACCCCTAAAGGCAGAAACCACAATGATGCTTTGCATATTTCAATCGAGTGTCGCAGAACCACTCTTGCACATGTTTTGGTTGATACCGGTTCGTCGCTGAATGTTTTGCCTAAGAAGGCCTTGGACCGACTAGATTGTGAAGAGTTGGAATTGAAGCCGAGTGATATTGTTGTCAGAGCTTTCGATGGTTCGAAGAGAATGGTCCATGGAGAGGTTGAAATTCCCATCAAGATAGGTACTGAGGTGTTTAAATCCACTTTCTATGTGATGGACATCCGTCCATCATACTCTTGCCTGCTGGGTAGACCTTGGATACATCATGCTGGGGCAGTCACCTCCTCCTTGCATCAGATGTTGAAGTATCTTGTCAAAGGAAAGATCATCACTGTCCATGGCGAAGAAGAGTACATGATTAGCCATTTAAATTCTTTCCGGTATGTGGAGGTTGAAGGAGAGTTCATTGAGACATCGTTTCAACATTTCGAAGAAGTCCTTCCTGAAATAGCAGTAGCGAAGTTGACGGCTGAGACACCGAGGCAGATGGCCAGGATGGCATCTCTGGAGGATGCAAGGGCCGCAATAAAAGAAGGGAAGAATTCAGCATGGGGGCAGTTACCTGACATTCCGCATAAGACTGACAAGTTTGGATTAGGGTTCACAGCCGCTGGCCAGAAAGCTATGCGCCGGTCGAAGATTGAAAGAGCGCCAATCAAAATTTCTCCCTACGGAATCAACGCTTTAGAGGATGAGGATAAAGAGAGCAACGTTGAAGAGTGGATTTATCCAACTGTCAAAGGAGGATTGAGCAATTGGGAGGCTAAGGACTTTGTCCCCATCACTTTTATTCATCAGTAATTTATCTATTAAACATTTCCTATTTGGTCTGTAATATTTACTTTCAAACAATCCGTACACTATTTTTTTCACCTCCTGCCTTGCCCGGGGCATGTAGGTCTACTTGTAAGGGTTTTGATTATTTTTCATATTCATATGCCATGTTTAATGATTCATTGGACGTTTTTCATTTGATAAACTGCTTATGTTCATTTTCTTTCCTTTTGCATTTGTTGTTTAAGGATGGCTATCCCTTACACACACCCACACTCACCAATGCAGGTACCCATCCACTCCGGATTCCATGGGTGACTATTCTGCTGTATCTTTCAATAACTCTGAAGATCTGGTCAATCTAGCAGAGTATGAAGATGACGAAGGTTGTGAAGTACCCGGGGAACTCGCCAGACTTCTGCAACAAGAGGAAAGGGCCATCTTACCGCATGAAGAGCCATTGGAAACTGTTAACTTAGGAACCGAGGAGGACCGGAAGGAGGTGCAAGTGGGTGCCAATCTGGAACCAAGAGTCAAGGAGCGCTTGGTACAGTTGTTGAATGAGTATGTTGAAATCTTCGCTTGGTCCTATGAAGACATGCCGGGTCTAGACACAGACATCGTGGTTCACCGTCTCCCCACAAGAGAGGATTGTCCACCAATCAAGCAAAAAGTTCGCCGAATGAGGCCTGACATGTCCGAAAAGATCAAAGCGGAAGTAATGAAACAATTTGATGCTGGCTTTCTGGCTGTTACGTCCTATCCTCAATGGGTCGCTAACATCGTGCCAGTACCGAAGAAAGATGGCAAAGTAAGAATGTGTGTGGACTACCGGGATTTGAATAGGGCCAGCCCTAAAGATGATTTCCCGCTACCTCATATTGACATCTTGATCGACAATACAGCTCAGCATAAAGTGTTTTCCTTCATGGACGGATTCTCGGGCTACAATCAAATCAAAATGGCTCCCGAAGATATGGAGAAAACGACTTTTGTCACACAATGGGGCACTTTCTGTTACAAGGTGATGCCGTTCGGGCTGAAGAACGCAGGGGCAACTTATCAACGCGCCATGGTAGCTTTATTTCATGATATGATACATCATGAGATTGAAGTTTACGTAGACGATATGATAGCTCGGTCACAAACAGAGGAAGAGCACCTTGAACATCTGGAAAAGCTGTTTGCCAGGTTAAAAGAATACAAGCTCAGGCTGAATCCAAGTAAATGCACTTTTGGAGTTAGGTCTGGTAAACTCCTGGGATTCATTGTAAGCAACAAAGGCATTGAAGTCGATCCAGCAAAAGTAAAAGCAATACAAGAGATGCCTGCTCCCCGTACTGAAAAGGAGGTTAGAGGATTCTTGGGGCGCATAAACTATATTGCCAGATTCATCTCACATCTGACTTCTACCTGTGAGCCAATTTTCAAACTCTTGAAAAAAGATTAGGTAGTGGAATGGAACGATGATTGTCAAGCTGCTTTTGATAGAATCAAGGAGTATTTGCTAGAACCTCCTATTCTGATGCCACCCATCGAAGGAAGACCATTGATCATGTACTTAACTGTCTTGGATAACTCAATGGGGTGTGTTTTGGGCCAGCTGACGAGTCTGGTCGAAAAGAGCATGCTATTTATTACCTTAGCAAAAAGTTTACCGACTGTGAGACTCGCTACTCGCTGCTCGAGAAAACTTGCTGCGCTTTGGTATGGGCTGCTCGCCGACTAAGACAGTATATGCTGACTCATACTACCTTGTTGATATCCAAAATGGACCCTATCAAGTATATCTTCGAGAAGCCCGCTTTATCTGGAAGGATAGCTAGATGGCAAATGATCTTAACCGAGTATGACATCCAATACACCACCCAAAAAGCTATAAAAGGGAGTGTATTAGCTGACCATCTGGCTCATCAGGCTATCGAAGATTATCAGCCCATGAGATTTGACTTCCCAGACGAGGACATCATGAATTTGGACAACGTTGAAGGTGACGGACCCGAAAATGGATCCCGATGGACCCTGTACTTTGATGGTGCTTCAAATGCCCTTGGAAACGGTATTGGCGCAGTACTCATTTCTCCGGAAGGTTGTCACACACCTTTCACGGCCCGACTTTGCTTCAGCTGCACAAACAACATGGCTGAGTATGAAGCTTGCATCTTTGGTCTCAAGGCTGCTATAGACCTGGGGATCAAATCTTTGATCGTATTCGGGGACTCGGCTTTGGTTATCAGTCAAATCAAAGGAGACTGGGATACCAAACATCCTAATCTTATCCCATACAAAGAACATGTCCTGACATTGTTGCCTCATTTCGAGCAAATTACCTTCGAGCATTTCCCGCGAGAAGAGAATCAGCTAGCAGATGCTCTAGCCACAATGTCCTCCATGTTTAAACTCAACTGGGATAACGAGGCTCCCCAAATCACCATCGAGCGAATGGATGAACCTGCGCATTGTCACGAGATTAATACCGAAGAAGTAATGGAACAACCTTGGTTTCATGAAATCAAAAAGTATCTCGAGACTAGAGATTATCCTGAAGGAGCTTCCGTAAATGACAAGAAGTTCTTAAGGAAATTCGCTGCTAAGTTCTTCCTGAGCAACGACATCCTTTACAAATGAAGCCATGATTGTGTATTACTCCGTTGTGTGGACAAAGCTGAAGCAGAGTTGATCATGACTGATATACACAGCGGCACATTTGGCACTCACTTGAGCGGGCATACAATGGCTAAGAAGATCCTGAGGGCAGGCTATTACTGGTCTACCATGAAAACTGATTGCCATCAACATTCCCGTACTTGCCACAAGTGTCAAGTCTATGCTGACAAAGTTCATATTCCTCCGGTTCCCCTCAACGTCCTGACTGCTCCGTGGCCCTTTGCAATGTGGGGCATTGATATGATTGGAGAGATCAAGCCCACGGCGTCCAACGGACATCGCTTCATCCTGGTTGCCATTGACTACTTCACCAAATGGGTCGAAGCAGCTTCCTTCGCCTCTGTCACCAAAAATGTGGTTGCTCGCTTTATCAAGCAAAATCTCATATGTCGGTATGGTGTTCCAGACAGGACCATCACGGACAACGGTACAAATCTGAATAACACAATGATCACTGCATTGTGCGAACAGTTCAAGATTTATCATCACAATTCATCTCCCTATCGGCCGAAGATGAACGGTGCTGTTGAAGCTGCGAACAAAAACATTAAGAAAATGACAGTCACTTACAAAGACTGGCATGAGATGTTACCGTTTGCTCTGCATGGATACCGTACGACGACACGTACTTCAACTGGGGCAACCCCATTTTCTTTGGTTTATGGCATGGAAGTTGTTTTGCCTATGGAAGTCCAGATCCCTTCTCTAAGGATTATGAAGGATGCAGATTTGAATGAAGATGATTGGATGCAGACCCGACTTGATCAACTCAATCTGATCGACGAAAAGCGACTTGCTGCTATATGCTATGGTCAGGCGTATCAAAAACGGATGATCAAGGCCTTCAATAAGAAAGTCAGACGTCAAGTGTATCAAGTCGGAGATCTCGTAATCAAGCGGATTATCTTACCGCAAAGTGATACCAGGGGCAAATGGACCCCTACATATGAAGGACCATTTGTGATCAAGAGCATATTTTCTGGTGGTGCAATGATTCTGACCACCATGGACGGCGACGATTTGCCGCACCCTGCGAACGCAGACATAGTCAAAAGATACTACGCATAAAATAACCCGACAAGTCGAAAACCCGAAAGGGCGGCTTGGGCAAAAATGGGCATCCCGGTGAGCCGAAAACCCGAAAGGGCGGTTCAGGCAAAAATTAGGGATAAAAAATAAAAGAAAATCTGTACACCCGGCAAGTTGAAAACCCGAAAGGGCGGCTTGGGCAAAAATGGGTTTCCCGGTGGATCGAAAACCCGAAAGGGCGATTCAGGCAAAAGTTAGGGAATTAAAGCGTATGACTATGTCTCGTCGGATCACTTCAAAGACAATCTCTTCATCAACCAGTTCCAGGCTTCTAATCAATCCAGTCATCGTCAAGTGAAGCATTGAATGGACAGATATTCAGAGTTGAGAAAGCTATAGCAGAATGGAATCCCATGGAATTATTTCACATAGCCATCCTTACTTTGTATAAATCTTTCAAATATTTACGACAAAATCCTCTTACTAGGATGATTGTCTCCTTTGTACAAATATACTCATAGAAAATCAATACAAATACTTTTCCCAGAAATTCGTGTCATTTCCTTTTCTTTTCTCTTGCACTATTTATTTTATTTTGAGAAACGTCCAATGTTTTGTTAAATAGGCATATGCATTTGAACAAAATCATTTCCTTATGAACCAAGAAAAAGGATTACTGATAAGTCAAAAGTGCGGTTGGACATCTTGATACCCTTTCAAAGGAAACCCCCAGGAGGTTTGGAACCCATTTCCTCCAGCAAGTCTTGCAGCTTATCCCCAGTAGATTCTGGAAGCTTATCCCCTGCAGAGTACGGACGTCTCTCCCGAGTTTTATTCAAAGTTATTCCTCACAAGGGCTTATAACTGGGTTATCCTCAGCTTATTGCCACGGAAGATCGCGCTCGCCAGAATTCTTCCTATCCCCAGCGGAGTTCATCAAAATTCCCCGGCAGTAACTTATCTTTGCAAATCCCCAGCCAGAGAATCCTCCGGAATTCAATTCCCCTCAAAGTTTAAGTTTCAGTATCCCCAGCCGGGCTAAAGCTTCAAATTATCAATCCCCAGCGGAGCCAGACTAATGAACCTTCTCCCCACAGAGTTTAGGAGAATAAATCTTGAGTTCCCCAGTGAAGTCGCCAGAGAAACTTCCCACCGAACTGAAGATTCCCGATCTTGTATCCCCAGCATAAGTCTGCTAGATTGGTGCTCCCCAGTAGAAGTCATCAGGAATTCCCCAGAGGTTTGGTGTACAACCCAAGCTCCTTATTCCCCAGTAACAGCCAAGGAATTATTCTTCCCAGCAGCAGTCAAGATGCTTTTATCTTCAGCCATCCAGGATTCATCTATCCCCAGCAAGACAGCTCATCAGCTTACATGCGCATTCATTATATTCATATCATAAACATTGATATAACATATATTGCATCATACATTTCATGCAACATTATTTTGTGTTTAGCTAACATTTTGTCCTTTTCAGGATAAGAATAAAAAGCTATCCTTAACAGTTTCAGATGCAGTTTTACACGGACTCATCATCAAGCAACCCTACACCGGTTCCTCCTCAAAATTCAAGACTTCTGAAAACAGTCTATGGATTCTTCCCAACAACGGATGTTAATCTATCACTTGTTCAGACTCTTATCAACCTTTGAAAATAGTTTACGGACGCTTCCCAACAACGGACACTGCTCTATTGCTTATTCAACTTCAATATTTCTGAAAACAGTTTACGGGTTCTCCAAGTAACGGATGTTAACCTATCGCTTGTTCAGATTCTTCTTCAAGACTTCTGAAAACAGTCTATGGATTCTTCCCAACAACGGATGTTAATCTATCGACTTGTTCAGATGCGACTTTCTGAAAACAGTTCACGGACGCTTCCCAACAACGGACGTTGCTCTATTGCTTATTCAACTTCAAGATTTATGAAAACAGTTTACGGGTTCTCCAAGTAACGGATGTTAACCTATCGCTTGTTCAGATTCTTCTTCAAGACTTCTGAAGACAGTCTATGGATTCTTCCCAACAACGAATGTTAATCTATCGACTTGTTCAGATGCGACTTTCTGAAAACAGCTTACAGATTCCTCCCAACAACGGATGTCAATCTATTGCTTGTTCAGACCCCCAGTTCAGAGATGGTTTAAAGCTTGGACACCTTCCTGATATTCCCTTCCAGATGGCATCTCTAAGCCCATCCCCGACAAGATTTCTGTCACTCTCCCAGATGGCATCGTTAAGCCCATCTCCAAATGGCATCTCTAAGCCCATTCCCGCATCCATTGCTTTGACGAGTGCAAATTTCCGGGCACTCTAGTGTCCAATCTTCTTTTACCCTCGAGTCACGAAAGGCAAACTTGCCAATCTAACTCTTCGTATTCAAGAAGATTGAACAGGGGCAACTGTTGTACCCCAAAATTTGCCCTCCCATTTCTCATGGATTTCTCATCACAAAACCTTTGAAGCCCAAGGTCCAGTTAGGTTTTCATCTGCTCAAGATCTCTCCTTGCACTGTTGACCCAAATTAGGGTTTGTGTTTGCACCAAGATGTTTTGACCTAAAATGCTTAAGATCACTTTCATGCTTCATTTTGGACTCCCAAGTTTATCCATACCAAGTTTCAAGCTTTGATTCCAAGTTTTACCCAGTCAATTGGACAGTTGACTTAAAAGTCAGCTGTATTGGGGAAAAAGTCAACTGTGGCCAATTGACAGTCAAACCTCATGAAAATTGACCCACATCAACATTATGAACTCATATGGACCATTTGATCAAGTTTGGATCACAATTCCATAAGAAATTTGATCAGATCACCAAAAGGGCAAAATGGTCATTTTTAGGGTTTTGACTGCACAAAGGCAATTTTTGACTGTTTGACCTAGCCAATGGCAAACCAAGCTCATATATGGACTCAAGGACCCCATGGAATTATCTTGACATGCTCAACAAACTCAAAAGATCCCAAGTACACAAGATTGACAGTTGAATTTCCCAGTCAATTGATCAATTTTGACTGTATACTGAAAAGTCAAACTTTGACTTTTTGGTCAAAATCAAGAGTCAAGATTCATTTTTCATCAAAACATGCCAAATCATGAAACTTGTTCATCAAGAAATCACAAAATGCAAATTAGGGTTAGAAATTAGAATTTTTCATAACTTAGAATTTTTCTAAGTTATAAAAAACCCTAATTTTTCCCCAACTTTGCCCTACTTTTTCACCAAGATCCATTTGGATTCAAAGAAAAGTCAAAACATGAAAGTTGTAGCTTGTTGAATAATCTACAACTTTTATTCACAAAGTTTTCTCATTTGGGTCTTGTATCTCAAGTTACAAATTTTTGAATAAGGGCATTAAACCATTCTTAACTTAGTGAATTTTTGACCTATTTTGACAAGGTTTTCTACCCCACTTCAAGGCCATTTTTCATACACTTCCACTTGGAATTTCAATTTGCATTTCAAAGATGGATTGTAGTACACATTCCAAGCTTTCCAAAATGTCCAAGAACTCATCAAACAACCTCATGACTTGGGAGAATCGAATTTCACAATTTGGCAAAAACTCACTTTTGAATTGGCTATTTTTCATGTTCATAACTTGTGCAAACTTCTCAAACCAGCATGCCCCTTGATTACAGGTCCTAAAATCATCCAACACTCAATAATTTAATGCATATTCATTGTGCTAAGACCTTGTTTCATGAGCTAAAGCATTGTATGATGGATTAATCCCAAATTAGATAAAGCATTCTTTCCATTTTTGCAAAAGTTTCACTTTATGTCCAATTACAAATCCAAGAAGTACAGTCCATATCTAATTGGCACAAGTTTATGTGCTAATCACACTAATCAAGGAGGGATTATGCAGTATAGTATGAGGGCCTGTACAGGCTAGAAGCACAAAGGAACCATTGCTTGCTTAAAGTGTAAGAAACACAACATAACTTACAACAACTCTCATATCAGCTTACAAACCCTTAAGTGAACTTATCAAACATATTCCAAAGATCCCAACCAAGCTTTTGCACGACCCTTGCACCTCTCAAACACTCCCAATCTCAGAATCATCTTCAAACTGCAAAAACAGGGTCAGGCCTGCAGTTTGAGTGCCATCTTCCATTTCTCTCAAGCTCTCTTGCCCAAACCAGTTCACATACATTCCCTAGCACCTATGCAAGCTAACCAAAAGCAAAAACACGACCTGTAATCCCTCTAACCATTTCCACCATTTTCAGTTTCTTGTTTTGCAGGTGAGGTGCTCTAGCACGATTCAGAAGCTTTCAAGACAAAGTAAACATTGGAATAGCATCCCTGGACCTCAAGGAAGCTTTTCCAATCATCACCTTGCACTGAAAGTTCCCTCATTGCCAGATAGAACTTCAGCTGAACAGGTATCTTGGTGAACTTCTATCTCTCTTATCAAGCATCATTAGCTCTAAGTTTGTGAATAAACAATTTTCTACTCATGCCACTGAACATGTACATGTCTTTACTTTTCATTTCTTTTGCTTGAGTTGTGAGAATTTGAGGTTTGAAAATGGCAGAAAATCTAGGTTAGGATTTGGGGCAGAAGAAATTCTCCCTCATCTTAGAGAGTTAGATCAAGTTCTGCATATGGTTGGATTCGTCTCTTCATGCTGAACATTTTTTATGTTATGAGTTTTCATTGAGAAGCAGGGCGCGCGTTTTTTGAATTGTTTTTGGCTGAAGGTTGAAGACAATGTCTTCTTGGGCCGGGCCTGAACTACTTTCTTATTCACACTACTTTTTTTGTTTGGCACCCCCTGAGCCCATTTCACTCATTTTTAATATTTTTGACTTTTGCTTTTTTTGATTGGCTCATTTATTTTCCCTCAGCATATTAAAATTTTAAAAATATTTTTTCTCACCATTTTTGATTTTATTAGGTATTTATTTGATTTTTCTTTTAGTTTGTATACAAATAAATAAATATATCCTTTTTTGTTTAAACTATTAAAATAGCACAAATATATTCTATACACTTTTATCTTATTTTTACCTCCTGAAAATATTTTATAGAAAATTACCTTTTTTATTTAAATATTAAATATTATTAATTAATATATATATATAATACACATTTTTTAAATAATACAAATATATAGGTATATATTAATATACTTAGGATAAAAATACCAAAAAATATACATATTTTATTTTTTAATATTTAATGCTAAAAGATACCTTTTTTATTTTCTTCTTATTTTACATAAATAATACTTTTTTCATGCATATAAAAATTCTTTTTTTTGCATTCTTGCGTATTTGCTTTATTTCTATTTTATTTATGCTTTTAATCATATTGTAAATATCCAAAGCAAATGATGTAATAGCTTAGGTTCAATTTCTTGTCTAAATACCTCCCCATTTGAAACATTGTACCCCCCTCCCCATATTATTGCGTTGTAATAGCGTAGGAATTTAAATTTCGCACTTTAACGCTTTCTAAACCTACCATGCTAGAGTTAGGATTTGAATGCGAATAAAACAAACAAAATAGTTGGACCTAATCTCAAGATAAATAAGCATGAAAATGGACAACACATTTCACACTTGCACCCCTAGGGTATTCCACTTTGTTGCCTTCAAATAATTTGGCCATATTGTATGTTGAATTTCTTTGGGTAAAACAAACAATCGAATGATCATAGTCCCTCAAAAGTTGCTTAAATGAATGATCAAAGTCCCTTTTAAAGAAAAATTGCCCAAAGACATTTAACACTATTGCAATTATGGTCTAAACGATGACCCGCGCCTGTCCCTTCAACCTCCTAAGACAAAATTGTCCACCAAATGCAATGGTGGAACAAAATTGTCAAAAAGGTTTAAAACATTACAAAAATCTTTGAGAAAACTTTAGGGTAGATAAACTCTTAAGTACTTGCCAATTTGCAAAGAAAACACTTGCCTAATTTCAAAACACACTTCACAAACACTTTCAAAACAAATTCCAAAAAACCTTGAAACATCTTTTTAAAAGACCAAACACCTTTTTGTAAAACATTCGAGTAAAGAATTGTTACAAGGGTAGCCTATACAAGGCATCTTTTCAAAACATTTTCAAAACCACACATCAAGCACCATTTCAAACAATTGAAAACCAAGGCAAGTTGATCTAAGCAAGTACCTAAGAGCCCATGGATAACCATGGATAGAAAGGGTGCTAATACCTTCCCTTTCTATAATCTACTCCCCGAACCCAAGAAAAAATCTCAAAGGTTTTTGCTGTGCTTTTTAAACCTTTCCTTAGGATAAAATAAAAAGTCGGTGGCGACTCTTGCTCAACCGAAACATTTGCGAAAACAAACGCAAAACCCTAGTCAGTTCTCCCACCGTATCACAGTACCCCCATCCCCGGATACTTATTTGTAATAGCTTAGACTTTAAATTGACGCAATTTATCGCTTTCTATATACTGTATAATAATTAGGGTTTGTATGCGAAGATTCAAAATCAACCGCTAGATAACCTAATACAAGACAAATGCATGACAATCAATACACAATTCACACTTGCACCCCTAGGGTAATCCCGCTTGTTGCCTTCCAAAATGGGCCATGTTTGCATGTCAAGTACTTTGGCAAAACAAAAAGAAATCAAATGATCATAGTCCATCGATGATGCTTTCTCAAGTTGCCTAAACAAAATGATCGTAGTCCCTTAAAGTAAATTGCCAAAATACTTGACACTATTGCATCCATGGTCTAAACGATGACCCGCGCCCGTCCCGTTAACATCCTAAGCCCATCCTCCTACCAACAATTTCCAGATGGCATCTCTAAGCCCATCCCCCGACAAGATTCTGTCACATCTCTAGATGGCATCTTTAAGCCCATCACCAAATGGCATCTTTAAGCCCATTCCTCAAAACTACGCTTTGACGAGTGCAAATTTTTTTTGGGCACTCTAGTGTCCAATCTCCTTTTACCTTCGAGTCACGAACGGCAAACTTGCCAATCTAACTCTTCAGGTTCAAGAAGATTGAACAGGGGCAACTGTTGTACCCCAAAATTTGCCCTCTCTTTTCCACAAGAAATCACAGCTTCGGGCTTTTCCTAATTTTTCAGATTGGCTCAAGAATCGGTCAAACAGACTTTTCTTATCAGTCAAACAAAATTAGAGTTTCTATTGATTTTGAATCAGTTCAAGCAGGTTGTTAGGGTTTGGTTGAATTTGGCCCATGGTTTGATCAGACAGACGTTTCTTTGACAATAAATCAAGAATTAGGGTTTGCACGCGCATTTTCAGAAGAATTTGAATCCAGTGTATTAATTGGCTGTTACACTGCTTTGACGCCTGCTCAAGATTTCAGTTTGTTTCTCAAAAACCTGAACCTCTGGGTTAGAAGCTGAGGCTTCTGGTTGAAAATTTGCAGTGTTTGGTTTAATCAATAAAAGGAAAGGCATATGGACGTTTGTTTGATTAACTGTGCAACACTTATGGTTAATTGGGACGCCGGGTTTATTATTGATTAATGCGAAGTTGCAAGACTACAATGTTTATTAATTATTTATTTTATCTAAGTTAGAATAATTGGGATTTACTTCCAGTTATTTTAATTCAAGAAACTTAAATAATTAAATAGACAGTGAATTGAAAGAGAATTAACTGACAAAGGATTATTTTTATTCATTTTTAATTGTTTGTTACAGATATTATTTGAACACTGTAAATTTATTTACAGTTGTTTACATTAATATTATTACAATGATTAAAAATAAATTGAAACTATATCCTAAATCTACCCTAAATCTTCATCTTCTACTGCTGCTCCCCATTGCTCAACTGATTTTTATCTGCAAAGAAAAAAAAAGAAAGAAGTCAAATGCAGATGAATTAAAAAGGCAGACAGTTAATCAGAAACTCATCATTAAAAGTGTTGGCCGGAATCAGTTTGTTCGCCCTCTCTGCAAATCACAAGAAGACTCTTGGTTTACAAAGAGGGAAAAGAAATATGTTTGCAAATATAAAAATGTACAAGGATGCATAATTTCAAACCACATTGCAAATTAAAATGGGCAAACAAGCTGCACAATTCAAAATAGCCAAAGGGACAAGCTACATAAATCCAAACCAAATTGCAAACTGAAAAGGCAACCAAATTGTCAAAATGGCCAACTAAGTCACAATGTCAACTAAACTGTCAAAGCTGTCAAAAGATATCAAAACTATCAAAACTGTGTAGGAAATCTGGAAAAATGCAGAAGAAAGTACAAGAGGCAGAGCAAAGCTAACAATGCAAGCAACTTATTTCAAATATCATCATTTTCCAGGCCATCACTTTTTCAGAAAAAAAGACAGTAAAGCATTAAAATAGGCTTTTCTGATAGAGAGAGAAAGAGTGTAAAAGAAGTATAGGCTTACAGTTTGTTGAGGCAGGCTTAAGAGATATAAAACAAACAGAATCAACACTGTAAAGAGGAGGCAGAACCAACACATAGAAAGATATAGGCTACAAACTGTAAACAGAACACAAGCCTTGAAGGAGCCTAACACATCCTGCCTGTTCCAAAAAAACAAAGCTTTGAAACTTACAAAACTAAGTAAACCTGTTACAAGTTCAAGCCTGCTTAAGCTTGCCTCAAACCTGCTTCATCCTGCCTAAAACAACAATAAAAAACAAGCCTGAAACCAAAGCTTGCTTCAAACACAAGCCTTTCAAAACCTGTGTCAAGCAAGCAAACAGAAAAGCCTAAAAATCCTGTCAAACACAAACAAACAGTACCAAGCCTTTCAAAACTGTGTCAAAACACAAAGCCTGCTTAAGCTTGCCTCCAACCAGCCTCAAGCCTGATTCAAACAAAGCTCAAATAAGCAAACGATAAACCTGTACCAACAACACCCTCAAGCTCACAAACCTGTTAAAACATACAGCCTGCCCAAAGCCAAATTCCAACCAAGCCAAAGCCAAACAATAACTGAAGCAAAAACATCTCAGAGCTATCATCATTGATAAGAAGGAAGAGGAAAAAAAAGTCAAAAGCAACACTGAAGCATCTCAGATTCAAACAACATCATCATTGAAACACAAATCAAGTATCTCAGAGCAAGCAATCAAAAGAAGAAGAGAGGAAAAGCAACACTGAAGCATCTCAGATTCAAACAACATCATCATTGAAACTCAGAATCAAATCATCACAGATAAGCAAAACTCAAAAGCAAGCATTTAGAAGAGGAAAAGAAGCAACCATTACAAGCGTTTTTAGATTGTACTATCATCATTAAACAAGCAAGATACAAATACCAGGGAAGGCCACAAAGCTAGCACAACATCATACTCCCTCCGCCTCCGGCCGCCTAAAACGCCTCCAGTCCATTCCTCCGTGTCCTCTCCAAAGGTATAATTTCCTCTTCCCTTTTCTTTTTATACCTCACACAAGCCCAAAATAATACATAAAGATCAGAACACATAGAAATAATAACATGCAAGATTGCTATCCAAAAAAAAAAAAAAGAGCCTAAAACATGAAGACAGAAACCGGTACCTTGTTGTCACCGCCTGAGCAGCCTTGAGGAGGAAGAAGTGGAGATGGCGTTCTGGCAGTTGAGACGGAGAGAGACATCAATGGCTTTTGCTTGAGGAAGAGAACGACGAAGAAGGAGAAGGGAACGACGCCACTTATCAAAACTATAAACCCTATTCTGAGTAACAACAAAACAAACCCTAAAACAATTATCAAACGCATTGGGCCTGTCCCCAACAAAACTGCCTAAGCCCATCTCAATCTCTGGCGTGCACCCCCCTGTTGACCTCTTTCCCCACACGTTTTTAGGCCCAGCATGATATTCCCAGCCCATTTAATCTTTTATCCATTTTTTTATTTATTTCAAACTAATACTATTTTTCTATCACTTTATTTTTTATAAATAACTTAAACTAATATTTTTGTTAAATAAAAATGATACATTAATTTCCTTTTTTTTGTAAAAAATCTTGCTAATACTTTTTATCACACTTGAAATGTAAATATTAGATTTCTTTTATTAAGTTAAAATATTTTTCTTTTAAGAACTTCTTGTACATAAAAACATTAAAAGATACATAAATAATTAGTTTGTTTTGAATTAAATACTTTTTATTTAAAACCCTTTTATTTATATAACATTAACAAAAAACCCAAAAATAAATAAAATACTTAATATTGCATTAGGTTAACATATTTTTCTCACTTATAAATAATCACATACATTTTACAATACTTTTATTTTTCTTTGATTCTTATACATTGCTATATTTTACATTGAGAATGCTATTCGATTTGGTTGTAAATATTATTCGGACACTACTATCCTGATAAGACTCATCCCCATTTGTAAATATTTGTACCCCCATCCCCGGATACTTATTTGTAATAGCTTAGACTTTAAATTCACGCAATTTATCGCTTTCTATATACTGTATAGTAATTAGGGTTTGTATGCGAAGATTCAAAATCAACCGCTAGATAACCTAATACAAGACAAATGCATGACAATCAATACACAATTCACACTTGCACCCCTAGGGTAATCCCGCTTGTTGCCTTCCAAAATGGGCCATGTTTGCATGTCAAGTACTTTGGCAAAACAAAAACAAATCAAATGATCATAGTCCCTCGATGACGCTTTCTCAAGTTGCCTAAACAAAATGATCGTAGTCCCTTAAAGCAAATTGCCAAAATACTTGACACTATTGCATCCATGGTCTAAACGATGACCCGCGCCCGTCCCGTTAACATCCTAACACAAGTTTGTTCACCAAATACAATGGTGAAACAATACTGTTAAAAGGGTTAAAACATGAGAAAGATCTTTGAGTAAATTTAGGGGTAGACAACTCTTAGTTACTTGGTCAAACTTGCAAAACACACTTGCCTACTTTTAAAACACACTCCACAACACAACTTTCAAAAACATTGAAACATCTTTTCAAAAAGACAAACACCTTTGTAAAACATTCGAGTAAAGAATTGTTACAATGGTTGCCTATACAAGGCATCTTTTTCAAAACATTTTCAAAAACCACACACACACAAAGCACCATTTCAAACAATTGAAAAGCAAAGGCAAGTGATCTAAAACAAGTAACTAAGAGCCCATGGATAACCATGGATGAAAAGGGTGCTAGCACATTCCCTTTTCATAATCTACCCCCCGAACCCACGAAAACATCTCAAAATGTTTTTCCTGTGCTTTTTAACCTTTCCTTTAGGATAAAATAAAAAGTCGGTGGCGACTCTTGCTAAACCGAACAAGTGCGAATACAAACGCAAAACCAGTTCTCCCACCGTATCACAGTATGTGAAGATAAAAACAACAAGTAGAAAACCTTAATCAAAGACTAAATGCATGCAAGTCAAACACACTATTCACACATGCACCCCTAGGGTTAACTCCACTTGTTGCCTAAAAATGGTCATGACATGCATGTGAGACGTCTTAGCAAAAACAACTGAAAAATACAAGATCATAGTTTCTCGATGATGCTTCGAATGCTGCCTTACAAATGATCTTAGTCCCTCAAGAGAAATGCTAAGACATCTCACAAACATTGCTATCATGACTATACGATGACCCACGCCCGTCCCTTTATATCCAAAGATAAGGCTTCTTACCAAATCAATGGTAAGATAACAACATTTAAAGGAAGAGGAAAAGAATACTAAAGACATTTGAGTAGGTAGGTTGCTCCTAGTTGCTCGCTTGCTCACAACAAAAACATTTTATACACCAACACTTTCATTTTGAAACATTTTCAAAAGATAACACTTTGTATGCGTTCTTATAGAGACGAGAATATTACAAAGACACCTTTTCAAAATCACTTTCAAAAAAACATTACACTTCTTTGAACTATTTTTTCAAACAACACTTTGTACGCGTTCTTATAGAGACGAGAACCATTACAAAGGCACGTTTTATACTTTTAAAACCCACACCACAAGCACATTTTCAAATAAAGCAAGTGATCTAGCAAGCAACTAAGAGCTCGTAGATAACTACAGATGAAAAGGGTGCTAACACCTTCCTTTTCATAATCTACCCCCCGAACTCAATAAAATAATCTCAAAGGTCTTTCATGTTCTTTTCACCCTTTCTTTATTGGATAAAAGAAAAGTCGGTGGCGACTCTTGCTATCCACAACAATTGCGATTAAACGCAAAACATCCCAAGTCAGTTCTCCCACCGTGTTACAGAACTGGCGACTCTGCTGGGGAAATCCTCAAAAGTGGGGTTACCTTAGGGCTATATCACCTTTACTCGCTTTCATTTGTTTGACTTGCTTGCTTTACATTATGGTTCCTTGTTTGGGCTTGTTTGATCCTCTTCCCGAATCTGAGACACCTTTTAGGTAAGTAGCAATAGATTGTGGAAATTGTGCGGGGTATATCGACATGGTCTAAGCAATAGCTATGTTAGTGTGACACATTTGTTGGTACCAATATCCCTTGAATAGTCAAGGAGAATACGGGGCCGCTGTGTGGTGTCATGAAGCACTAACTGACCTTAGAACCTTAATTGAACAACTTGGCCATTAGGAAGTAGTGAGGTAGCCGACTTTGGTGCAGTCCAAAGTTGGTTGATACTCGATACTACGCTCATTGAGATCAGACTTTCGGGATATTTCGGTCATCATTAAAGAGGCTTGTGCTGAAACAATGCCCGATGAAGAAAGATCAGTGATATTGAGATCCCCTAGAACCCGATTACTTTCTGGGACAGGTTGGACCAACTAAACTTCAAGAGGGTACTTACCTACACACTCCATGCAAGCCTAAATCTAAGGACTTGTCTTCTTTGTGTATATATGATTATTTGTACATAACAACTTACTTACTTTGCATACTTGTACATAACATCATAACATCATACCATTACATTTCACACTAACCATTTTAAGGATTATTGGGATTTATCTTTGTTATGTTTTATAGGACATGGCTTCCACCCGCAGGAATACTATCCAAGTCAATCTCGTAAGAATTCATTCTCAACTCAAAGATTTAGCATCGAGGGTTCCTGAGAGTTCTTCATTCATCGAAAGACATGGTCGACTCCTAAACTTGGTTACCTCGAGCATTAAGGAATACATGATAAAGGTGCTTTTTCAGTTCTTCGACCCTTTGCACCATTGCTTTACCTTTCCTGATTACCAGCTTGTACCTACTATATAAGAATTCTCTCAACTCTTGAGAATTCCTATTCTCAATCAACTACCTTTCAACGGTACTGAAAGAGAATCAAGCCTCGAGGAGATTGCCTGAGCACTGCACTTGCAATAATCCGACGTCACGGCTAATTGGAAAATAAGAAGTGGTGTCAAAGGGTTCCTAGCCAAGTTCCTATTGGAGAAAGCTCAAGATTGTTGGAACACTCTGGATTTACAAGCCTTCAAAGAAATCTTGGCCCTTCTCATCTATGGGATGGTACTATTTCCAAATCCCGACCAACTTATAGATGTAAGTGTTGTTAAAATCTTCATGTCTCGCAATCCAGTACCTACTTTGTTAGGAGATATACTACATTCTCTCCACTCTTGCACCATGAGAAAAATAGGAACCCTCATGTGTTGCACTCCTCTATTGGCTAGGTGGTTTGTTTCACACCTCCCCCGATCCATGGTAAAGAACGAACAAGGTTTGAGGTGGTCCAATAGGTTGATGTCGCCCAGACATTCAGATATTCACTGGTGTTCTTGATCCTTGGAGAACATTACTATCATCAACCATTATGGGGAGTTACCTAATGTACCTTTGCTTGGCATTAGGGGAGGTATCACTTATAACTCTTGCTTAGCTTTGCGACAACTTGGGTATGCCCGAAGAGATGGTCCACATGATATGCTCATCCAAGGAGTGATGTTCGACTACGAGAGCGACGATCAAGGCTACCGTCATAGGTTTGTACGAGCTTGGAGGATAGTAAACATAATGGATAGTAAGACACTAGGACACAAGAACTCTATTCCCCTCGAGCCTTACCTTAGGTGGGTACGAGCTCGTGCTCAGAAGCTCGTAATGCCCTACCCCTCCATCCTACCTGTTATCATGGAGCCTGTTGCTGAAGGAGATGTCCCGTATACTGTCCTCCATCCAAACATGCCCACTTCTCTTGAAGACTTACAAAATGGCTGGATTCAACTAAAGGAAGAGCGAGACACATTCAAAGCTCAATTCTACACTAGCGAGAAAAGGATTTTGGAGCTTATAAGGCAACTTCATGAAGAACAAAGCTTGAACACCTACATTGCACCGAAGAGGATGTGTTCGACCTTTTTGTCTTAGAAATTTATTTTGTAAGCCCAAGGGGCACGTTGTAACCATTTCTGAACTGATTAATGCAATTTAACGTTTGTTCATTCTTTGTCTAGACAAATTTAAACCTCATAAATCCTTGAAATCATTTGCATGCACACTTTTCGTGCATCATAACATAACAGGTTTCTCCCGCACAAGTCTCTCATCTGCTTACTGTTTATTTAAGTAGAGATGGCCTTAGAACAGACTATCAAGGACATCTAGACTCAAAACGCTCAAATCTAAGAGATGTTCTTGAAACTATCCAAGGGACAAGAAGAGGTGAAGGCACTCCTCACTAAGGGCATGGTCGTGGAAAATCCTGAGGACAACAAGGATGACCAGTTGGAATGGCTACAAACTGAAATGGAAACAATGAAAGTCCAAATGATGGGACAACTGGTGGGCCAGATGGCTCTCATCCAAAACTTAGCTCGGGGACAAGAAGAGCTAAGGACTCTCGTCAATAAACTTCATCAAGACGGTTGCCACTGTATGAAACAAACGGTCGAGATTGGGGATCAAGTCACTACTAAACCCCCTACCCCCCATGATGCAAGAGGCCGGTTTGTTGGAGAGTAGACCTTTCCAATTTTCTGCCACATCACGATCCCAACAACCACCCCGTCAACAAGGACAGGGTAGTCGGAGTAAACGAGTCTCGTCTGGTAGGCAGTTTACCGAACTCGACATACCAATATCATTGGTCTTGCAACACTTACTGAAGCTGAATTTGGTCACATTAAGGGATCCTCCTCGGAATCCCAGTACCTTCGCTCCTAGCTATCATCCTAATGCAATATGTGCATACCATTCCAATAATCCTGGGCATGATACGAATAGCTGTTGGGCTTTGAAAAATAAGATTCAAGACTTGATCGACGAAGGAATGCTGGAGTTCACACAAGATGGTCAGACTGAATTCTTCTGCCGTCCCTCAAAGGATCACCACCTGAAGTGACAAGTTCAGACAAAGAAGCTTTTGTTCATTTGAATTTTCAAGTTGTAATTTCTCTTTCAATTTGTTCAAACAATTATCTATTAATGTCAAACTTTGTTTCATTAATGCATTGCATATGTTTGTCTTGAATTGATCCATTCGTTTTCACTATATTTAAACTATACTTTTTACTCCCTTTATATTCAACTCTTGTTTTAAAAGTTGCAAGCCTTTAGAGGGAAGATGGCGAAAACAATGCCATGATCTCATACAGTATGCTTTCGAATAGACCTAGTTGACAATGTACATGCGTTCTTTCAAATCCTAAACACTGGAGTTATAAGGAAGATAATCCCTAGTCAACCCCTTCGAGCCAAAGAAGTAGGAGTTTCCATTTAAAAAAATTGAAACCTTTAATCAAAACCTGGGGCAGGGTAGTCTCTCAGTTAATTCAAATGCGCGTTCAGTCGCGAACTTTCACTTTGTAATACAACGAATGACATCAAAAACATTCCTCTGGAATCAAAAGACGGTGATGGTTCCCTACCCAAATAGGAAGTCACTATCTCTCAAAAGAAAATCCCACTAATTCAAAACCTACGAAGGAGGCTTAAGACTTAAGAAAAACTGGGGCATCCCGCTGACTGTAAATCTCAAAACGAGTACAGTCAGGCAAAAATCCAGGATAATAAATCTATAAAGAGACCACTACAGATCCTCAAAACATTGCAAAAATGATTACCTTCCGATAAATTTGACTTATCTGAACCATCACCAAAACGTCATTCCAGACTAAATTGGAGTCCAAACGCACAATTAAATGAGTTTAGGGCTGGAGAACATCACGAAGAAGGGGCAGGTATAAATACACTTCGAGCCTTATCCTTTGTTTCTTAAACCGTGAACCAAACCACGTTACAACCTTTAAAAAGTCCTAATTGAATCTTGGGTTAGTTCAAAGGCATACTGTTACAAAAGGTATCTTGACTCCTATAAGGCTTTACTCCAAATCCTGAGTTGAATTTTCTTACAAAAATTCTTTACTTGCTAAAACGCATTTTAAAAATTCAAGACAAGCATAAACTTTGCATTATTTTGAATATCGTTGTTTGCACATGGCTAATTATTTGACAACAGAGAAATTCGCATGACGAATATCCAGTGAACAAAAACTCTCTCAATGAACAAAATCACTTCAAATGGGAAGACACTTCCAAAAAGTAGATCTCCTATAAGCAAGGGGGCATGGAGTGTTATTGTCCAACACATCTAGGCCAGTCCAGTCAAGATTCCATGAAACCTCTCAAGAAACGTTGAAGAACCAGGGACAAGTCTCCATCTGAATCACTTGGGGCATTGGACACGAGTTCCAGCAACAAATCATGTACGATCTGAAACAACCGGCTGAAAATCATCAAACAATAAAGTCGCCATCGAACGTCTTTTATCCCACAGGAAGGGAAAGGTAAACATTGAGTAAACCTGAAAAGGGTGAAATCAAGGTCGAACGACCAAGAGATAAGGGTAAGAGAGTCTATTACGCGAGGGGAAGGTATTAGCACCCCACACGCCCGTAGTACTCTACGGTATCCACTCTTGTTGTCTATCTTATGGGTGTGTTTAATCTATGCTTACTGTTTATCATACTACTTGAGGAAATGCATGCAAAAGAAAAGGGAAAAGAATGTAGGAAAAATAAAATTGTGCTCGTTCGGGCCCTACCCCGATGCCTACGTATCCCTTTTAAGGAATCAGAGCAGCCGTAGTTCGGCTTATGTTTTTGTTGGTTTGTATTTTTTTTAACGAACAATATTAATTTCGCCTTCTGCCGCAACTCGACCTTTGGAGACTTACGCGTCAGCACGAAAGTGAATTAACATGCTCTTTTTGAAAAGGTTCGGAGGAAATGTGCCTGGGTGCACAAAAAGGTTTGAACTCGTTTGTTTTTGTAATGAATGATATTAATTTTGCCTTCTGCCGCAACTCGACTTTTGGAGACTTACGCGTCAGCACAGAAGTGGATTAATACGCTCTTTCTGAAAAGATTTTGAAAGAAAAGCCCGAAGGCAAAAAGAATTTTGTATTTGTCGGTGTTTTTGCTTGTAGGTAACAACTAGTTGACCTTAAGAGAGAGATTTTAGCCATTTCTCTACTTATTCATGAAATGAGTCTTTGAGACTTGAACCACACCAAAGATTAGAATAAGAGAACAATAAGGTCGAGAAGAGACCCGCTTATTGTCTCACATACTTAACAAAGATATGATCCTCGTCAGTAAATTTTTAGTATTTTTGAAGTTTGTAAAAAAGAAGTTTTTGTTTTAAATGCGAATGCAAAAGGGAAAGAAAGTCACATGAAGACTAGCCTATTTCTAAACCTGATTTTATCGTGCGTTAGTAGCCCTAAGACAAGGATGAATGAAAGGGAAACATCTACCTAATGTTTGCATGCTTGGATTGCAGTAAAGCCCTGTTTCTCAAGATTTTTAGAAAGCGGTAAAGTGCGAGAATGAGGAATAAAATAAAGTCACGATGATACCGAATGGGGAAGGTCCGCTCCCTCTTCATAATCACGCAAGCCATAAGAAAACTCTACAACAGCTGCTCCCGCAAGCCATAAGGAAACTTTACATGAACTTCCTTAAATTACCTTGATGAAAGTTATGCTCTTAGTTGAGTAGGAAACTTCTTGAGACTCCTTACTTAAGTCACTTTTGGTTTAACCATATCACACAAAATAATTGGAAAAATAATATTGACACAAGTAAAAAAAACATAGAGAAAATAAATTAAACAAAGGAGGTGCAAGCTGCAGGCAGAATTATAACCCAACAATGGAAATATGGACTCTAGGCCCATTCAATTTTTTGTTTGTAGGGCCATTAGCTACCACAAAAAAGGACATGTTAACGGGCCTAAGGAGTGAAAATTTTGCCCAACCATTCATCAACACCACCAATCATCAATTTCCATTTTTTTTAACATTATCATCCAATTTGAAATATATATATAAAAAATGATTTTAAGAAAACCAAAGTGAAAAGGATACATTGTACGATGCATTTGGACAATTTGATTAGGGTTGAGTTTGTGTTTGTTATACTTCAGAAGTGAAGCGAAGAACTCTTCATCTCCTTTTCGCTTCAACTCGACAGTACAATCCCTATCGCCTCCGTCTCTGATTCCGTCCCAAGTCATCACCGCCTCGAACCTTCGTCGCCACCAGTTAACTTTCCTCAACATTCCGCCCTCATTCTCATCTCCGACTTCACTTTCTTGCGCCACTGTTCCTTTGCATCACAACTCCATCTTCTTCTCTTCATCGCGCCACCGCAGATCTCAACACCGTGTCCTATTTCATTCTCAACGATTCACCTCCATCCTCGCCCTTCTTTGGTTTTTTTGTTGGTTCTACGCCTCCGATTAAGCGTTCTAAGACAGAACGTAAAACATAGAAGTGAGCTGGAAAAAAACATTACTGGTCGGAGTTCATCAGGCGCGTCTTTGACGGTTTAAGCAACGAGAGAACTAGAGGAATTGCTAAGATATATGCTCAGAATCCTCTTCTTCTTATTCTATGTTCTTCTTCTACCTTCCTTGAATATCTGTGTGAATTTGTTGCAGATTCCATGAAGTTATTGATGCAGAGAAGTATTCATGATGTTGTTGCTGTTTGTCGAAGCATATGATGAGACATAATGAAGTTGTTACATAGAGAAGATCCATGCCAAAAATGCAAGAATCGCGTTGATGTTGATGTGGCTTTTTGTTGCAGAAGATGAAGCTGATAATTGAGGAACACTCAATGCCAAAACGGTGGTGTTGCACGTTGTAGAGAGAAGAAGTAGATTGGAGAACGGTGGTGAGGTTATTGATGTTCGTGGCTCTGTGATAAAGATTAAGAAGATTAAGTTGCAGCGACGATTATTACGATTGAAGAATCATGAAGATTGGAGCAGATTCTCGAGGTGAGTTTTTTTGATCTTTCTGGGTTGAATAATTATCTATGTATGCGTTTTTCCGTTATCGATCCCTTCTGTCGTTGTTGTTCTTATTTTGTCTTGTGATCTATTCGCTCTTCTGCTCTTGATTTTTGATGCAATGGAACGGATCTGTTCAACATAACACCCTTCGCCATCGTCTAAGTCACAGTGTAACTGAATCCTCTTTTGAACTTATATCATCACAGATTCAAGGAATAACACCAGCTATGCCACAAAGTGAACCAGGATTGCACGAGTTCAAAGATTACCTATGCTTTCAAAGATAACGTAATCAATAAGAACTCGTAAATCCTTCACAAAGAACTCGGGTGCGTCTTTATGCTTTCGCTCTCTTCTTCTTCGATTTCGCAGTTTCTTTTCAAGTTTTGGCTTAGCGGGGCTTTTTGTCTCTTTCTTTTAGTTCCTTTCATTTTGTTTGAACCATTCGTGTGATTTCGAGTCGTTTTTTGACTTGCTGAAAAGGTGTGACTGCCTTGCTGTTTGATTGACAAGGAATAACTACTATAGTATCGTCATCTTTTGACCTCTTGATGTACGAGAGATACTCTTTGGGATATCATTCTCGTTGATGCATGCTAATGATAGATGAAGGTTTAGCCATTGTGGTTTTGTTCTTTCTCAACCTTCTGAAGGATAACCTTTGTTGTATCCTTTGATGCGCACCCTTAATGAGTTCGGAGCGCTCGATCAGATCAACTGAAGCCTACCCTGCCCCGGTTTAAATGTGAGGGTTTTTCTGAAGAAAAAAAAAGGAAACTCCTACTTCAAGGCTCAAAAGGGGTTGACGAGGGTCTATCTCCCTTATATCTCCGGTGTTTGGGGATTTGAAACAAGGCCTGTACATCGTCAGCAGGGTCTTATTCAAAGGCACATCGTTTGCACTTTTGGTATATTATTCATCATCCTCCCTCCAGAGGTACCTTGCTTTATTTAACAAGAGTTAAGTATGAAAAATTCAAAGAAAAATATTAATGAGTGAATACGAATGGATTAATTCAGGACAAACATATTCAATGCATTATGATTAGTATTCAACAATAAGCAAGTTTTGCATACAAGAAAGTACTGAACCAAAACGAGCAAGATTACGAATGAGAATGCAAATGTAATTTGAAAATGCCATGTTAAGGAGACCTGTCTCCGTATGGACTTGTTGCTTCGAACGATGATCTGCCAGACTTAACATTCACTGGGTCGACGGAGACTTCAAATCTGTCTGGCTAGCCTGAAATTAATAGCCTTTGCATCCAACAGGTCTTGCATATTTTCTTTGAAAGCCCAACAATCTTCAATGGAATGGCCTATTGCCCCCAGTATAGTAATCATATCAAGTTCCTTCACCATATGTGATGAGGGCCTTATCAAGAAAACTTGCATAAATTGCATCACAAAGCATCTTCTACCACAGAGAAGAAATGCCAACCATCTTCTATCACACAGAAGAAAGTAAACTTCATCTCCTACTTCACAAGAGAGAAGTTTCCTATTGCACGGAGGCAAAAATTCAGAAACTGTAACAAAGAATCTTCTACTACACGAAAGAAACTAACTCTGAATATAACATTCGATCTTTGAGGTATTTTTCTTCTACACAACAGTAGATATCCAAGAATTCGATACCTTATACTTCTTCATCACAGGAGCAACACCCCATCTTATACTTACACATAAGAAGCATCCAATTGAGGAAAAAGAATCTGAAATGATTTTCCAAACATGGACTGAACCTTGGAAAAGAAGCCAAAAAAGTACCAAACTTCATGCTTCAACCCCTTGCAGTATTCAATATCCTAACTAAGTGCCCCAGAATGGGAGACACATCTCGCATTTGTATCAAAATCAGGAGAGAAATTTGTTGGAGGATCGCCCAAGGCACAAAGCTTAATCAACTGAGCTCCCAATACACGAGGAAGTAACTGGATACAAGGTATAAAGATTGTATCAACCTGCTTCTCAAGCTTTCTCTGTCTCTTCTGGTAAGTTTTACCCCATGGGTTCACTTGGAAACCAGAAACTAGCTGCTAGCAAGAAAATCCGAGAACACGAAGCTCTGGGTGAGACCCGCAAAGTATCTCATGATTTGAAAAAATGTCCCATAGGCTGGGGATGATTGACAGTTCCTGTTGCAACAACGTATGCATGATCATTTTTCTTTGCCGATACTGTCTTCAAAACTTCCATACCCGACTCAACTAAGTCTTCAACTGGCTATTTTTCCTCTTGGGGATTTCTGACCATAGGCCATTGCTTGCATAACCCCAATAAACAACCCTATCTGATTGAACTCCCTACGAAGTCGTTCCACAACTTTTTTTTGGATAACGGAGCGGTGAGAAGTCAAGATTCACAATTCTGAAGAGAAAATATCGAGCCTGAATAAGGATTCCCCATTCTGAGTACCTTCTGAGTACCTTCTATGGATGCATGAAGATACATGAAGTGAGTGAGAAAATTCTCCCTCTGATATGATTAGGATACCACAGTCTCCGAATTGATCTCGTCTTGGACCTTGTCTCTAGATAACGTACCATCTTTAATCGAACGATCAATTGCCCAAGAAAAATACACGTAGAAGATTCTTTCAGGAGAACAACTGAATGCTTTTTCAAGTGAAAACTGCATCATCAGGCATACTACGCCACAAAAAACTAATACAGTCTGTCTTCTATCAAAACAAAAGAGACATCCACCTGGTGAAAGAGAGTTTGGAAGAGACGCCAAACAGGTGTTGGGCTTTTATAACCCCTTTGTAGTCTTCAATATCAAAACCGGGTACCCCAGAATAGGAGATGTATCTAGCATACATATCGTAATCAGAAGAGACGTTTGTGGGAGGAAGTCCTCAAAGATCAGAGATGGGAAGAACTGGGAATAATAGGATGTAATGCATTGGGCTCGCATTAGCATGCCTATCAGGGTTCTTGTGTCTTGGCTTAAAAGCTTTCCCCATGAATTCACTTAGGGAATAAAGAATGGTTGTTGTTGAACAAATCAGTGAACACAAAGTTATGGAGGATGCCCCTGGTTAAAAGGTCTGATGCCCCAGTGTGGAAACCACATCTGATGTTGGTCAACAGGAATGAAGCACTGATATAAGATCCTACCGTAAATGGGAATCATCTCCTGCTATGACAGTAGGTGCAAGATTGTTGACATTGTCATCAGAGCTTTCATGACCTGGCTTATCTGAGTTTTCGATCAATTATCTTCCTGCTGGAAGAGATTTATGACCACGGGTTAAAGCTTACATGTATACAACACGGAGTTATTCCCTAACTGATCTCTGAACATGTGACAATAAGAAATCAAGTTGAACCTGTGAAGAAAACACATGGTCTGAGCAAGAATCCCCAATCTTCGAGTACCTGTTATGGATGCATGAAGATACATGGGGTGCATGAATGGATGCCTTGTCATGTTCCGTCATTTCCAAGGAGTTTACGTACTTTGATTTTGATTTTACGTAAGCAAAAGATGGAAAAGTTTGGCATAAGGCTTACAAATACGATTCCTTGGAAATCACAGAACACGTATGCTAAGTATGTGGTCAACCATGTTATGTACGCAAAGGAATGAGATCAAATGGGTTCAAGGTTCCATCATTTTCAAATATGATTGCTGCATTATTCTAAACCATATGAATATCATCAAATCAAAGGTTCGGCATAGCTTCCGCACATATAAAAGCCGAGTACTATGTAGATCTAAGTAGCATGAGATCAAGGCTTCAGGAACATCATGTACTGTTGAGCATTTCTTAATATGATGGGAATACCAAGATTAAAGGCTTGAATGAACTTCCAAGTAAGCAAGTCAGGAACTCAGAAAATAAATCTGAGAACCATATAGTTACCAACAGAACACCATATGCATAAGTCACCGACATAAACCCATAATATAACCATTAGAACCAATAGTCACTGTCTGATCACAGTCTCCATCTGAGCATGAGTAACCATTTGGACATAGTCACCAACTGTACCTGTAATGACAAATCCCTCCCCAATCATGGGTGAAGACTAGGTCAGGGTAAGACAATGGTAACTCGAAAATCACGGGTCCTCCTGAAAGTGCTATGGGCTTACCCACAGACGTGGGTGCCAATAGTAATTCATTTGAACCTCATCCGAGCGTGGTATATGACATGACTGCACTAATCGGACCACGTCCTATAGCCGTCATGCCCCCACTCTAGTCCTAGGTGTCCTAGTGCACTCTGGCCTGGGTACTGGGCCTTTTACCTCAATAGTAACATCCCCACCCAACATGGAAAACCAGAATCCAGCATAATAGATAACAAATAGGGAAAGCAATAAAATGCAATGCAAACTTATGCTCAGATAAACATGTACAAATGAGTAAACTGAAAGCGTAAAAATAAACACCCAAAGAAAAGAAAACAAGAGCTAGGAGCGACTCCGGGACGGACCAGCATTTGGTCGACCTATCCCCAGTGAAGTAGCCAGCTGAAACAACCGGCTGAAAATCATCAAACAATGAAGTCGCCATCGAACGTCTTTTATCCCACAGGAAGGGAAAGGTAAACGTCGAGTAAACCTGAAAAGGGTGAAATCAAGGTCGAACGACAAAGATATAAGGGTAAGGGAGTCTGTTACGCGGGGGGAAGGTATTAGCACCCCACACGCCCGTAGTACTCTATGGTATCCACTCTTGTTGTCTATCTTATGGGTGTCTTTAATCTTTGCTTACTGTTTATCATACTACTGGAGGAAATGCATGCAAAAGAAAAGGGAAAAGAATGTAGGAAAAATAAAATTGTGCTCGTTCGGGCCCTACCCCGATGCCTATGTATCCCTTTTAAGGAATCAGAGCAGCCGTAGTTCAGATTATGTTTTTGTTGGTTTGTATTTTTTTAACGAACAATATTAATTTCGCCTTCTGCCGCAACTCGAACTTTGGAGACTTACGCGTCATCACGGAAGTGAATTAACATGCTCTTTTTGAAAAGGTTCGGAGGAAATGTGCCTGGGCGCACAAAAAGGTTTGAACTCGTTTGTTTTTGTAATGAATGATATTAATTTCGCCTTCTGCCGCAACTAGACTTTTGGAGACTTACGCGTCATCACAGAAGTGAATTAATACGCTCTTTCTGAAAATATTTTGAAAGAAAAGCCCGAAGGCAAAAAGAATTTTGTATTTGTCGGTGTTTTTGCTTGTAGGTAACAGCTAGTTGACCTTAAGAGAGAGATTTTAGCCATTTCTCTACTTATTCATGAAATGAGTCTTTGAGACTTGAACCACACCAAAGTTTAGAATAAGAGAACAATAAGGTCGAGAAGAGACCCGCTTATCGTCTCACATACTTAACGAAGATATGATTCTCGTCAGTAAATTTTTAGTATTTTTGTAGTTTGTAAAAAAGAAGTTTTTGTTTTAAATGCGAATGCAAAAGGGAAAGAAAGTCACATGAAGACTAGCCTATTTCTAAACCTGATTTTATCGTGCCTTAGTAGCCCTAAGACAAGGATGAATGAAAGGGAAACATCTACCTAATGTTTGCATGCTTGGATTGCAGTAAAGCCCTGTTTCTCAAGATTTTTAGAAAGCGGTAAAGTGCGAGAATGAGGAATAAAATAAAGTCACGATGATACCGAATGGGGAAGGTCCGCTCCCTCTTCATAATCACGCAATCCATAAGAAAACTCTACAACAGCTGCTCCCGCAAGCCATAAGGAAACTTTACATGAACTTCTTTAAATTCCCTTGATGAAAGTTATGCTCTTAGTTGAGTAGGAAACTTCTTGAGACTCCTTACTTAAGTCACTTTTGGTTCAACCATATCACACAAAATAATTGGCAAAATAATATTGACACAAGTAAAAAAAACATAGAGAAAATAAATTAAACAAAGGAGGTGCAAGCTGCAGGTAGAATTATAACCCAACAATGGAAATATGGACTCTAGGCCCATTCAATTTTTTGTTTGTAGGGCCATTAGCTACCACAAAAAAGGACATGTTAACGGGCCTAAGGAGTGAAAATTTTGCCCAACCATTCATCAACACCACCAATCATCAATTTCCATTTTTTTTGACATTATCATCCAATTTGAAATATATATATAAAAAATGATTTTAAGAAAACCAAAGTGAAAAGGATACATTGTACGATGCGTTTCGACAATTTGATTAGGGTTGAGTTTGTGTTTTTTATACTTCAGAAGTGAAGCGAAGAACTCTTCATCTCCTTTTCGCTTCAACTCGACAGTACAATCCCTATCGCCTCCGTCTCTGATTCCGTCCCAAGTCATCACCGCCTCGAACCTTCGTCGCCACCAGTTAACTTTCCTCAACATTCTGCCCTCATTCTCATCTCCGACCTCACCTTCTTGTGCCGCTGTTCCTTTGCATCACAACTCCACCTTCTTCTCTTCATCGCGCCACCACAGATCTCAACATTGTGTCCCGTCTCATTCTCAACGATTCACCGCCATCCTCGCCTTTCTTCGGTTTTTTTGTTGGTTCTACGCCTCCGATTAAGCATTCTAAGACAGAACGTAAAACATAAAAGTGAACTGAAAAAAAAGATTACTGGCCAGAGTTCATCAGGCGCGTCTTTGACGGTTTAAGCGACGAGAGAACTAGAGGAATTACTAAGGTATATGCTCAGAATCCTCTTCTTCTTATTCTATGTTCTTCTTCTACCTTCCTTGAATATCTGTGTGAATTTGTTGCAGATTCCATGAAGTTATTGATGCAGAGAAGTATTAATGATGCTGTTGCTGTTTGTCAAAGCATATGATGAGACATAATGAAGTTGTTGCACAGAGAAGATCCATGCCAAAAATGCAAGAATCGCGTTGATGTTGATGTGGCTTTTTGTTACAGAAGATGAAGATGATAATTGAGGAACACTCAAACCCAAAACGGTGGTGTTGCACGTTGTAGAGAGAAGAAGTAGATTGGAGAACGGTGGTGAGGTTATTGATGTTCGTGGCTCTGTGATAAAGATTAAGAAGATTAAGTTGCAGCGACGATTATTACGATTGAAGAATCGTGAAGATTGAAGCAGATTCTCGAGGTGAGTTTTTTTGATCTTTCTGGGTTGAATAATTATCTATGTATGTGTTTTTCCGTTATCGATCCCTTCTGTCGTTGTTCTTCTTCTTTTGTCTTGTGATCTATTCGCTCTTCTGCTCTTGATTTTTGATGCAATGGAACAGATCTGTTCAACATAACACCCTTCGCCATCGTCTAAGTCACACTGTAACTGAATCCTCTTTTGAACTTATATCATCACAGATTCAAGGAATAACACCAGCTATGCCACAAAGTGAACCAGGATTGCACGAGTTCAAATATTACCTATGCTTTCAAAGATAACGTAATCAATAAGAACTCGTAAATCCTTCGCAAAGAGGGTGCATCTTTATGCTTTCGCTCTCTTCTTCTTCGATTTCGCAGTTTCTGCAATTTCTTGCGCACACTTCTGTTACCGCATATTGAAGTCGTTCTGTTGGTGATTCAAAAATATGTTATTGACGTTCGTGTGCATCGATGCTATTGCTTTGAATCGATAATTGTGGTTTCGTTGTTGTTACAAGTGCAGTGGAAAATGAGCGTTGATGTTATTGTAATGAAGTTGAAATAGATGAAGATCAAAAATATGATGAAGCCAGGAAGATTGCAAGCCGTGGAAAATAAAATGAAGATGTGAAGTGCAGAGGGAAGAAAGAGAGAGGTGATTTCCCCTCCAATGATGAAGATGAGGTTAAAACGAAGTTGAAGATGGAAGAAAAAATGAGAAGAAGTGAAGGTGAAAATCAGAGTTCTTCCCCAAAAAAAATTGGAGAGTTCCCAGGTATGCCTCCTTTTGTGAACTTTTTTCTGTTTTTCTCTCATATCCCCCCTATTTTTCTGTTGTACTTCTGCTATGGTTTTTGTTAGTGAGGTTATGTGGCAGTTGGTTAGCTGGAAGTTTGTTGGAATCTGTTAGAAGCGGTTAGGAAGTTTGTTTGAATTATGGATTTCTGTTTGGCAGTTGTACTGTTTACAAGTTGTTAGGATCCCTTGGGTGATGTTAATTAGGAAGTTAGAAGTTAGTTAGAGTTTGTTAGGATGCAGTTAGAAAATTCTGTTAATTCTGTTTGCAGTTAGTAGTTTAATTGTTAGAGAGAAAGTTAGAAGTTAGAAAATCTGTCAAGAATAGTTAGTTGGCAAGCTGGAGGTTATGTCATTGGCTTGTTAGTTTTGGTTCTGATTGTGGATTGTTTTGATTCGATTTTACAGGTTGAGTTCCAAGTGGCCAGTAGGATTTTTGTTGAAGCTGTGTGAATATTATGGTGAAGAGGTAAGGTCAAACCGTGGGATTTCGTGGAAGACATATGAAGATTAGGCTTTGGTGTTGTGTAGGATTTTTATAATTGCTTTTGTAACATGATGGTAAAATTGTAATGAAAATGTTTTGAATGCCATCTTGTATTGCAATGTATCATGGAATTAGTTAAACTTGCAATGTAATTTTGAGAATTCAATGATAATTTCTTCAATGTACCTTTCTCCTCGAAACTGATTTTGAAGTTCCAAGTTCTTTTTCTCAAATACTTCCTTTAAATACCTTCATATGAATTTAAATAATCATGGTATGAATTCAAAATATTTGCAAGGTAATCATAAGAGACTTTAATCTTGAATGAATTCTTTAATGACTATTTGGATGAAACTATGGTTGTTGGATTCAAGAACTTGTGGTGTAAACAATTAACTTGCTAACTGCATAACTGCATAACTGTTTTCTTATTTTCTATGCAGGACTGTTTTGAGAGTTTGTTATGATTTTATAATGAATGTTTGGTTTGGATGAACTTGAAATTTATAGCGTGAATTGTAAATGATCCTGAGCTTGAAATGTCGGGTGATGAATTTTATGGACGGTATTTCAATGACAAAGTCTTGAAACTTTAACTTTAAAATGCTTGAAGACATGAAAGCATCAAATTTTCTTGTAAGGTATTGTTACACTTGAATGAAAATAAATGGAATTGGATAGTATTTTCTTAAACCATGAATGAAAGGGTTTGAATAAATGTTTGAACGCATTGTGAACTTGAATCTGGAATAACGATGAACATCTTTGTAATGTGGATGAACTCCGACTTGAAATAAGACCTTGCAGTCTGTACTTTACCTTCCAAGAAACTCATATGACCAATACTTAAGGCTCTTTTCCAATTTTAATCCAATCAAACACTTTCGAACATCTTGAATTCAAATCAAACTTTAAATCCAAATCACACTTTAATTCTCAATGAACTCCTAACTTCAATCTTGAATCCAAATCAACTTGTATGGTAAGTAATTTGAATAGACAATAAGTTCTTGATCTTTAAAAAAATATATTCACAACCTTGCCTTTTGTATCATGCCTCATATTCCATGATTCAATCCATAAGTCTCTTATCTTCACAAAGTCCTTCCCTAATTGACGACCTTAAATCATCAAAGATGGACGTAAATGATAATGAAAGAATATGATCAAGATTAATATGAAACCTTATTTCCCCTGATCTTCAATTACTTGAACATTTATCAACGAATAGAAACCCTGATTTCTAATGAAATTTCCCTTTTTTGAACTAATATTTATTTTCCTTTACCATACCATTCTTCAAATGCAACTCGATTGCCTAACACATATTAGATGAAAGTTCGAGGGAGACCTTGGTCCAAAAGTTATTTGTTCAAAGCTTACTTTAACCGAAGTCAACAGATCTTATCCACGTATCTTGAACTTGGTCCATGATTATGTATCTCAAAGTCTCATAAGATCTTGTACGCCCATCAACCAAGTATGCCATTTTGAACAAAACCCTGCCTTGAATGCCTTGAACCTTGAATTACTTTGCATGAATTCTTCCACGAGAAGCCTACTTCAATCCGAGTCTGCTCGCATCGCAGATAACAAATGACAATGATGAGGACAATAATTGCCTTGGTTAAGAAGAAGTCCACGAATTCATATCTAAGGTCATGAACCGCGCTTCACAATTCAATCCCCAGCCCTTAGCGATCGGTTATTTCAACTTGAAATTAGTGCCATAAGGAACATCTTATAGATGGATAATAAAGTCTCACAATCTTGATTCCTCGGTTTAGATGCACAGAGAAATATCCGAATGAAACATCTTTGAACCATGATTCAACAAAACCTGAATTGATTAACTGAAGAGTAGATGAATGTCATGTTACAGTCATTAATCCTAATCAAATGATAGGCATACTTATATGAAGAGACGCCATGATTCGAAGCCCATATATGCTAGGTTATGCCCTGGAATTCTTCACCCAAATGACCTACAACCAGTTGTTCATTAGAAGATATTATCCCTGTAACTTGGTGGAGGAGAAGTCCAAAAATGAGCATGCTCAAAACCTTAATTCCAAAACCTTGTACACCGAGAAGACCATGGATAATCAAACTTATTCAACACATATACCTCAAATCAGTTGCAAACCTTAGCTCCCTAACTGCTGGTCTTTTGAACCTTAGGTGATCCATTTTTATGAAAATGCGTGCTATGCACATGACCCATTGGAATGATGCAGATGAATGCAAAAAGTCTAAGCCATAAAAGTGCAATTAGGAGGGGAAATTTTGGGGTACAACAACTGCCCTTATTTAATCGCCTTCGACCTGAAGGTGAGATTGGCGCCAACCTTTCGAACTTTCAAGGTAGAAGAAGATTAAATACTAAAAGAACCCGAAAATTTGCGCTCCGGAGTCAGTCAGGTATACACTATATTTTTGGTTTTCTGTACTTTCTATATTTATTTATTTTATTATTTTTTTTTGGTAAAAAGGATTATCAGGGTTAGATGTATGTTTAACCAGAGTTTGACATACAGCAGAATAACTTGGTTATCGAGGAACTCTTTTTGGGATTTAGTAACAAACACCTGTAAGAAAGATATCAAAAGGTATATGCCTGAAGTCTGTAGCAGACATACAAAAAAAAAGTATCAGAGACACATATCCGGGGTTGGTAGCGGATATACAAGAAAGAGACATCAAAAATACATATCTGTGGTCGGTATCAGACACATAAGAAAGAGATAGAAAAGATACATATCCGTGGTCGGTATCGGATACGCACAAAAGAGACATCAAAGATACATATCCGTGGTCGGTATCGGATACGTATGAAAGAGACATCAAAGATACATATCCGTGGTCGGTATCGGATACGCATAAAAGAGACATCAAAGATACATATCCGTGGTCGGTATCGGATACGTATGAAAGAGACAGACCGAAGAAAGCTCTTACAAAGAAAACACAAATCGAAGGTGAACTTACTGAGGGAAGATACCAAACAAAGGGGACTCCTGACAAATGATACCAGTCGACGATGGATTTTAACAAATGATACCAGCCGAAGCGGGGTTTTGAAAGATACCTGCCGGAGCGGGATTTTGAAAGATACCTGCCGGAACGGGATTTTGAAAGATACCAACCGAAGCGGGATTTTAACAAATGATACCAGCCGAAGCGGGGTTTTGAAAGATACCTGCCGGAGCGGGATTTTGAAAGATACCTGCCGGAGCGGGATTTTGAAAGATACCAGCCGAAGCGGGATTTTAACAAATGATACCAGCCGAAGCGGGGTTTTGAAAGATACCAGCCGAAGCGGGGTTTTAAGGGATGCCAGCCGAAGGTGGACTTCAGGATAAAGAGACCAGCTGAAGGGGAATCTTCATCAAGGAATATTATGCCGAAGGTAGATTCCTAAGAAAAGAACGCCGGTCGAAGGTGAACTTACAACTGCAAAGAGACCAGCCGAAGGGGACTCTCAACAAATGATACCAGCCGAAGGTGGATTTTAGGATAAAGAAACCAGCCGAAGGGGAATCTTCATCGAGGAATACTATGCCGAAGGTAGATTCCTAAGAAAAGAACGCCGATCAAAGGCGAACTTACAACTGCAAAGAGACCAGCCGAAGGGGAATCTCAACAAATGATACCGGTCGAAGGTGGATTTTAGGATAAAGAAACCAGCCGAAGGGGAATCTTCATCGAGGAATACTATGCCGAAGGTAGATTCCTAAGAAAAGAACGCCGATCGAAGGCGAACTTACAACTGCAAAGATACCAGCCGAAGGGGACTCTCAACAAATGATAAAGGTATGCATATCTGGTCAGAGTTAGATACACACGAGCGAAGTTGATCATCAAGAAACAAATGTTTAGGATTGCTAGCGAACACAGGAACGAGACTAACCGAAGAAAGCCCCAATAAAAAAAAGGACGCATTCGCCTAAACAAGGGCGCCAGACAACTGGATTTTGAAGAGACATTGAAAGACTCTTAATCATAAAAAGTTAGCTAGGCTAACGAAAGGAGGACCCGACTAACGCGGATAAACCAAAATAAGGAACCGACTAAGCAGGACCTTCAAAGAGCACCGATTGAAGGTGAACTCTGCAAGAGAAAAGGGACTGGTCAAAGCAGACTTTAACAAAGAAAAACATGCTAGGCTTCGATAGGTTGCAAATACGCAAGAACTAAAAATCCCTCAAGCCAGAGGCGGGGTGTTAATTCTTCAAGAGTGGCAATTGTCTGAATTAACATACACCGAGTATGGATACTCAAACACTTGAGAAGCAAGAAAGGTTATACACCGACTCTTAATCACACTCTAACGACAAAGCAAACGCGGGTAAAATAACCAAAGGCTTGCAAAGGAAAGCGCAAACCACAAACTTACTGGGGAAATGGAGAAATACTAAAGACCCGACTGGTGGTGAATCAAAACAAACTCTGCTGGGGAAACATAATAGAATTACCCTAGGCTTCTTGTGGAGATAAATCAAATATGAGCGTATAACAATCTGGTTACCACAGGTGGACACAATTGGCTTATACTCATGCATGTTTTAATTTTTTTTATAGCGTAATGCTCCATACAATGGAAATGCTACGCATTTTAGTAGATGCAACGTAATGATGCATGTTTAGTAATGCACTGGTAAACACATCAATAATCGACTATTTGAGAAGATAAAGAACTTCCGAACGATTATTCTGGCATATCTGATCTTCTATGGATAAAATGCAATTTGTACTTTAATGGGGAACTGAGATTTAGAACCGTCGACCCCTAAAGATCGATGTCACTGGGGAAATAACTTCCTGGGAAGATCATTACAAAAATAGATTGTAGTCCAGTGAAAATCTTGAATTCTGATCAAACCCTCAACTTCTTGGGGAGTAAATTATTTATCCTCTATTAGAAAGAGGAAATGTTTTGCTGGGAATGGAAACTTCTGGCATAGGAATCCTTTGACAAAGATGACTTCTGTTGGGGGAGTATAGAAATTCTTAAATAAAAAGAATTCTACTCAGACCATGCTGGGGATAACGTTGCTGGGAGATACAAGATCCTCACTTGGGGAAGAAACAACATCCCGGGGTAGAAACTTCACTAGGGATATCTTAACAAAATCTTCTACCACTGGTAACGACAGAGTTATGACTGGAATTCTCCTATACATCTCACCTGAGAGATAGGACACTTGCTCCATTAGGGAAAGAAGAATAATTCCACTGGGGAAATTGGATCTCATTATACGAAAAATCCTCACGCTACCCTTCTTGATTCATCTGTTGGTATGCATCTTGTCATACAAGACCAACAATACTTGCAAAACAGAAATTGGGGCGACATGCCCCTGTTTGGGATGGTAAACTTTACTGAAGAATATACAACTTGAACGATTTATCACTGGGTAAAAAACCGCGATGCAGGATTACTACTTCAACATGTCGATTCCGAGGAGGAATGCCACTAAAAAATGGACTTTAGAGGAGATGCTGCAAAAATAAATTGCAGTCCAATGAAAAGGGGTCGACTAGACTTTAAACAACTTCTATATTTCCAGGGAGAAGGAACATTCTCCTCCTGCAGAGAAATGAGGATGCTTCACTGGGGAGAAAATATCTCAGAAGAGGAACCCCTTGGTAGATAGGTCTATATCAAGTAGTAACAGGTCTTTTACTGGGAGTAGGCATCCCCCTAGGAAGCAATATTCCCATTACGTCTTGTACGAATAAACAGACCCAAATAACTTTGTGTTACTGCTCATATCCTACTGTGGATAACAATCCAAACTTCAACTGGGGATGATAACCTTGACTTAGGACAAAGGACATCAGTAAATGGACTTGAGTCTTTGACAAGTCGAAGATGACAATCCTGACTTCTTGGCATGCTTTTTAAATTCATAGATCATTTAGCCTGCATATGGACGTGATCTGATCAACCACTGAAGGAGAGAAAAAGTGCCCCTTGTAGCGGTGAAAATCGGAGATCGAGCTATTAATTAACTCGACTCGCAAAAGCAAGCGTCGCCACCGCGCTTTATTATTTTCCAAGGGGAAAGGGAAAAGAGCGAAATAAAACCCTAAAACATGCAATGTAAAATAATACTTAAAAGTAATTGAAATACAATGCATTTTTGAAAAGAGATCAAGAGTTCGGGGGTTGGTTATGCAATAGGAAGGTATTAGCACCCAATGCATCTGCAGTACTCCGCAGGAACCTTTTGAAATATCTGTTTTTTGGTTTAAAATTGTTTGTTATATACAAGGGTGTATTTATCTACAACTATGTTTGCTTAAGGGGAAAGAAATGAGTTTTTATTATTGCGTTCGTGAGGGTTTCGCGACCCTTTGCCTACGTATCTAATGAAGGAATCAAAACACCATAGTTCCTCTAGAAAAAAGTTGATTTGTTTGTGTTTTTTAGTGGGCGACATTAACGCATTCATTCTAGCAATAGGCATGGCTGGTATCGCGGTAGAACAAAGATAACATGCCATTGGGGGAGTTTTGATTTGTTGAGTGTTTTTGCATGTTTTAAAGTATGTTCAAGTAATGATTAAAGAGTGTTTTTGGATTTTTTTTGGTTTGTTTATTTGTTGATTTTATCTTGCCTAATTACTAGCATTTGTACAAAGTAAATAAAAATGCAGAAAGATAAAAACCTACGCTATTACAAACATATCAAAAGGCATAAAAAATATGAAGGAAAAAAATAAGATAAAAGTAAGAAAAGTAAGTGTCTTTCGACCCAGGCAGTAGTAGCCTTCGATTTGCATTCTGTTGGCCTCCTTCGATTGGGGTTGACAATCAGCAAAGTCACATCTTTCGATTGGGCCTTGGCAGTCAGTGTATGGCGAAGTCTTTTGATTCTGCCTTGTTGCCTTCTTAGACTGTAGGTTGAAAGCAGTGAGGGAATGCCTTTCGATTGGACATGGTTTGCCTCCTGGTTGTCTCTTTCGTTCGACCTGGAGAAAGGGGGTAGAAGCCAGAAGCTTCATTTCTTATTTCCTGTTTCCTGTTTCTTTCATTTAAAACATTAAATGGCAACATGGCCTGAGGCCATGCTAGTATTTGTTTGGTAAACAGTTTAACAATTAAAGCAAATTCAGGCAAACAGAAAGCAAAAACGAAAGAGCTCAGTTCTAAAAAAAATATGTTGAAAAGGGTGGAATCAAAGGAACAGCAGTATGTACATGTTTGAAACAAACAAAAGTATTATTTACATGTTATGCCATGAAACGAAAAGTTCAAGGGTAAGAGTGACTTACCTTGCTTCTGGCATTGAATGGATGTGGGGCCCTGAGTGGTGGCCCTGGATGCTGGATTCGAAAGAGGGATCACAGGCTGTGCTGGGAGCGCTGGATTTGAAGGAAAAGAAAAAGCAAGTGTGATGCTTCTTTGATTCGAAGGAGACTGAAGTGTGGTTGTTCTTCAGAATCGAAGGAAGTAAGTGTTTGGGGATTCTGGGTTTGTTCTCACAAGTAGTGAAGGGACTTGAGAGATTTTTTGTGTTTGAGAAAATTTGGTGTTTTTGAGAATTTTCTGAAGATTTGTTCGCCTGGCCAAAAGGTCCTCTTCTAAAAAATGTGTTGTAGCCTCTTTATTTATAGGCGAGCTTTGATATGGTTTTGGGGGGAAATCAAATAATATTTGAATTATTTGGGTATATTGCCCCCTTGTTTTCTTTAATACAGCTCTTGTGCACTCCTTTTTTGTGCAAGTACAGGACTGAGACAACACAGGCTTTTCAGTATTTTGGAGCTTAGTGGCAGGTTGGTGCAGGACTGCTGCATAGCAGCACAGCTGGCTTGAGTTTGGCAGTATATGTAACTTTAGTCAACAAACTCCTTGAATGCTTCCCCTTTTCGTTTTGATCACTTCGACCAGCTTCATGATTACACAAAAATGTTTGTTTCCAAACAATGTGTGCTCTAAGTACGTTGCTTCGAAGGGTTTAGTGGTCCAACTTGTGAATCGAAGGAGGCCACCTTGAAGGAAATCACATGTCCAGCTTGTGGATCAAAGGGGGTCAACTTCGAAGGAAACTTCATGGCCAAATCGAAGCTTGTGACTGAAGGGAGATTGTATTGCCCAATCGAAGCTTGTGACTGAAGGGAGACTGTATTGCCCATCGAAGCTTGTGACTGAAGGGAGACTGTATTGCCCATCGAAGCTTGTGGATCGAAACAGACATATCGCCCAATCGAAAGCCCATGTTCGAAGGAAGCAATGTTGGTCAATCGAAGCATATGGATCGAAACAAACATATTGCCCAATCGAAAGCCCGTGTTCGAAGGAAGCAATGTTGCCCAATCGAAGCATGTGGATCGAAACAAACATATTGCCCAATCGAAAGCCCGTGTTCGAAGGAAGCAATGTTGCCCAATCGAAGCATGTGGATCGAAACAAACATATTGCCCAATTGAAAGCCCGTGTTCGAAGGAAGCAATGTTGCCCAATCGAAGCATGTTTGCAGGCAGTAAACTTGTCTAAATCGAAGTAGGCTTGCAGGCAGCATGCTTGGTGAATCGAAATAGGCTTGCAGGAAGCACGCTTGGTGAATCGAAGTAGACTTGTCAGCACATGAAATCAAAAAACACACATTTCGTGCTTGATTAGAAGTTAGTGATACATAGGCTAAGAATGTTCAAAACACTTGACAATTTCTGCATAATCAATGCTCGAAGGTGAGAGGTTAAAACCAATTGTATTTAGTGACCTTGACTTTTGTATAAAAAATGCAAAAATAAAAGTGGGATCTTAGGTCAAAAATTGGGGTACCACAGCTGCCCCTATTTAAGTTTCTTCTATCTGGAGATATGAAGATTCGAATCTTCATTTCGACGAGATTGAAGGGACTTAAATATAGAATACACAATTTTTGGCCTTAAGATACCGCAATTATGTTTATGATATGGTATGAATGCAATGCTCTGAATTTTATGGGGAATGACGCCATATGAGACAAACTATGCTGGAGAAACAAAGCACATTATACAGTAATCCCTCAGGGAAAGAGATTGTAATTCCACTGGGGAAACAGAGTCATAGGCTTCCAATGAGAGACTCTTGAATGATTTACATCAGTATTGAGACTGAAAAAGAAATGATTTACATCAGTACGGAGACTGGAAAAGAAATGATTGACATCAGTACTGAGACTGGAAAAGGAAATGATTGACATCAATACTGAGACTGGAAGAGGAAATGATTGACATCAGCATTGTGACTGGAAATAAACATTTCTGACTTCTGAATTTTACCAAGATATCGCTTGAAAAGGATAAAATACAAATTTCCCCATGGAACATTTCCGAAGAGGTGTCGTTTGCATTATTGTTGGGGATACACAAGCTGCTCAAATAAAGAGGCCGCCACTTGCTTCCTTTCAAAGGTGTCAATAACATACAAGTTGCTCATGAAGAGACCGCCGCTTGTTGTTTTCAAAGGTGACAATAACATACAAGTTGATCATGAAGAGACCGCCACTTGCTGTTTTCTCAAAGGTAACAATAACATACAAGTTGCTCATGAAGAGACCGCCGCTTGCTGTTTTTCAAAGGTATCCATAACACACAAGTTGATCATGAAGAGACCGCCGCTTGCTGTTTTTTCAAAGGTAACAATAACATACAAGTTGCTCATGAAGAGACCGCCGCTTGCTGTTTTCTCAAAGGTATTAATAACATAGAAGTTTCTCATGAAGAGACCGCCGCTTGCTGTTTTCAAAGGCATCAATAACATACAAGTTGCTCATGAAGAGACCGCCGCTTGCTGTTTTCTCAAAGGTACTAATAACATACAAGTTGTTCATGAAGAGACTGCCGCTTGCTGTTTTCAAAGGTATCAATAACATACAAGTTGCTCATGAAGAGACCACCGCTTGCTGTTTTCAAAGGTATCAATAACATACAAGTTGCTCATGAAGAGACTGCCGCTTGCTGTTTTCTCAAAGGTATTAATAACATACAAGTTGCTCATGAAGAGACCGCCGCTTGTTGTTTTTCAAGGGAACAATAACATACAAGTTGCTCATGAAGAGACCGCCGCTTGCTGTTTTCTCAAAGGTATCAATAAAATATCGTGAAGATATTGCTGGAGGTGAGAATCAATAATTTCATCGGGGATGGACAAACTGCTCATGAAGAGACCGCCATTTGTCATAACATAAAGAAATTCAGAAATAATCAAACTGCTCAAATAAAGAGTCAGTCGCTTGTTGTCACGTCGATATTCCAGAAGAACATTATGATAACACAACTAGGGAATAAAGTTCATCTTCAATGGGGAACCATGAATAAATCCTTCCTGAGGAGACCGAGTGTTTAAATTGCAAAATAAATGCACTCTCCATCTAGGTTTCACAGCCTAGAGATATCCACAGGGTATCGTTCACAAGAGACAAAGCTCAATCCAGGAATAAACTGGAGAGGAAATATTCAAACAAGACTCCACCCAATGAGGAAACAACTCAAATGGGGATTTATCCTATCCAGAGATGGAAAAGGAAAGCTAAAGCAAGATTCTTCCACGAGAGTTAACTCAGTGGGGAATTAGAAAGGAGGCACACTTTCTGCTTAAGTTGACACTCTATTTGGAAATATGATAACCAAAATATACAGATCAAGAACATCAACAAATATCAATGTGTGTGCATGATGCAAGTGTGAATGAATGAATGAATGTCATGTATATGCTGACAAAACAGATAGGGGAGATAGACTGAAGATGATAAGACATCAGAGCACAACCTAACACTCGGCTAATCTCAACAAGATGGGAACATTACTGGAGATAGAACAAAAGTCATCATTGGAGAAAAGTCCTTTTACAAGGCTTAAACCTCTCTGGAGAGGAAGATATTTTTCGGTAGAAAACCCAAAGTCCAGTCTTTTATCACTAACAATCCATTGAAAGGATAACAACACAAACAATGTTTCAGATGGAAAGAGTCATGCTTAGCTGGAGATACTGGGAACACCACCCTCTGATAATGTGTGCAAAACATATCTTGACAAATCTGGATTGCCCCTGGGACTAATTTTGGATGCCCCAAGTTTACTGCTGATAAGCTGCATGTTGCAAGACAATTCTTGCGAATAACTTCACTTCTAAAATGCCCCAAGCTATATGGTTGATGAGGAGAAATCGTCTCAAGAGGATTTTACAAAAGACCTGGCACTCACCATGCTCTGGTGTCTTCAAACTCTTAGAGAGATTCATCAAATCTCGACGTGATTGCCCCGGATTGACTGTAGTTGGCACAACAAAGTCTTCAAATTTTACCCAAAAGAGTAAACAAGTTGGGAAAGAATTAACTGGGAGAAGCAACATGTTCGTGCTTAAGGTCTTCAGGTGACATGCCCCTGGATATGATTTTTTTCTTGAAATGATTAACCAATTACTCAACATAGTTTCAGGCCTTAAAAGAATAAACTCATCACTAGTGCTTATATGTGAGCTTCCTTGATATCAAACAAATGTTTTGTAGTTAGAAAAAGTTTATTATGAGAATGAAAATTCTAATGCAAAAGTTATGTAAGTCTTGAAGATTTTGAAAAGATATCGCACAAATTTTGCGAGTTAGAGCACCATTTATTTTTGTATAGGAAAAACATATGATACCAACATAACTATTTAGAACATTCATGGGAGTCAGGAACACTATCTCATTGAAGTGTGCTTTCCAAAATAACCTTGCTTCAATTAGGACTTTTGAAGGTTGTAACGTGGTCTGGTTCATGGTTTTTAGAAAAAAGATTTTTAAGGCTCAAAATTTATAGGTGCCCACCCATTCTTCATGATGTTCTCTAACCCTATGTTCAGTTAATTCAACATGAGTGTTCATCTCTCAAAAGGATTGTGTGACGGTTAAGGAAATGACGAGGCTTTCAGAGTAGAAACCACCCTTATGTCTTCGTGTTTGTAGTCACCAATTTGTTCTTTGCTGAGGAATTTTATATGTATTCCTTTCGTTGCAATTTTTATTTTCCCTAACTTTTGCCTGAACTAATTCTTTTGAATTGATAGTCCAGCGGGATTGCCTAATTTTTGCTTAAGCCGCACGTTTTCAAGTTTTCGGCTTAGCAGGCATTTTCTTTTTTCTTGATTTTTGATTTTTGAACAAAATGTGTGATATTAGCTTGTCTTTACTTGTTGAAAAGATTGTGACTGCCTCGTTTCTTGATGAATGAGGGATAACATTGTGATTCCACATCTTCTAGATTCATTATACATGAAGGATAGCCCTCGTAGTTTCTCTTCAAAAATATCTTCCTTATGAATTTTGAACACTCAATCAGATTAACTGAAAACTACCCTGCCCCAGGTTAAAATTTGAGGGTTTTTTTGTATAGAAAAGAAAATCCTACTTCAAGGCTCAAAAGGGGTTAGCAAGGGATTATCTTCCTTATATCTCCGGTGTTTAGGGATTTGAAGCAATGCCTGTACATCGTCAGCAAGATTTTATCCAAAAGCATGCAACCAAAGATTTTGTGTTTTTTAGATCATCATCCTCCCTTCAATCTCTGCCTAGGCAAGAGAATGGGTAACAAGTTGGTATCATAATGCAAAAAGAAATTTAAAATTTGAAAACAAATATGAGTGAAACAAATGAATTTCTTCAAGACAAACATACTCATTATATTAAGATGATCATTCCGATGCAAACAAGTTCTTACATGCAAACAATGTTTTGATAAACAAGAAAATTTACAAAAGCAGAAATAAGTTAATAATCTGGGAAGACTTTCCATCTGGACTTGGATTACCTAAAACATCCTTCAAACTCAGAGTGACCATCAATTGTGTTTACTCTTTGGCACATGCTTGATTTGAACTTCAAAACCAACGTCCTTGAATGACGAGATACCACTTCTGACCATCTTCTGAACCTCAATCTTCAAAGCAAAGCAACCCTCCAAGTCATGCCCAGGAGCACCTTGATGAAAGGTACAAGTCAAATCAGCTTTGTAGTACCAATGTATCTTCTCAAGAACCTTCGGTGGAGGTCGGGTCTGAACCAAATTCCTCTTGCTTGATATTCTCCATTGTTCTCTTAGCGCGAGTGTTGTACTTGTGAGACCAAAGGAAAAAATAAGACTTGGAAAAAAGACCTTTGAAAGTGAAACCAAAAATGTAGAATGATGCATGATATGCAAAAGAGAGTTTTTATTTGACTTTCAAGGAGCTCAAGATATTAAGTTGTAAACATCAAAGTATGATGATAGAAGATGAATTTTAAATTGGCTCCAAACATTGATCAAGTTATCATCAAGATCAATCATCCATTTTGGTGGATTAGGGTTTCCACCCCATCAACACCCAAGATCCATTGAGCTTGACGAAACTTGTGATGTTTACAAAGAAAGACCTCCAAATTCCTTGAAAATCAAGTGAAAAGGGTTTTATGGATGCATGAATGCATGGCTATGCAACAACCACAAGCAAGGTCACAAACAAAGTCGAAAGGTTCAACGTCACGAGCATGGAGTCAAAGGTAAAAAACATCCCCAAGGTATGTACTAAATGTTTAATCACACCTGTAAAACATGGTTCTAAAGGTTCCCAGAGTCTACATTCCTCCTTCGGATATTACCAACGTCCCAATTACTCGGTAATCAGCAATATTCTCAAGAGAAACTCGTCTGAGTGCAACATCGTGTGACAACTACTTCCGGATTACTCCTGTTGTACCCCAAAATTTGCCCTCCCATATTCTCCAAGGTTTATCAAGAATCATCTCAATTTGTTCAAGTCTACTCAAGGGTTACACAGTCCAATTGCCTCCTAAGGCAGTCAAAATTAGGGTTTTGGTTCTTGCAAGGAAGTTGAGGTTTTCAGTGGCTCAATCAAGTCCCATATGCCTATATACATTGTCAAGCATCTACATGTCAGGTTGCAAGACTCACAGCATCAAGTTGCACAGTCAAAAGCCCTATTTGGTGCACAATCAACTGCAGGGGCAAAATAGTCATTTTACAGTCAAAAGTCAAAATTTTTGGTCAACATCTTATTTTGAAGCCACAATCATCATTTTATCAAGTCTTGATCATGATTCATCAAGCACGGCTCAAAAATTATCAAGATGTCAAAAGTTTCTATTTTTGGACAGTTGAAAAGTCAACTGTAACTTGACCAGGGCATAACTTTTTCATGGTTCATAAGAAGAATCCCATCCAATGCTCATTTTGAAGGGGATGACATTTCCTACAACTCATCTTCATATTCCAAGTCCAAGAAATGCTCTCACAAAAAGTTATCAATTTCTACATTATAGGTCAATTTCAAAAGTCAACAAAAATGCACTTTAAGTCAAAGACCATAACTTGAGATTGGTAACTCCAAATGACATGGGACCAAAGGAATTGGTTGGAGGACTTCAAGACCTTTCCAAAATGTCCAAGAACATGTTCATAGGATCAAAATTGAGCAAGATATGCATTGGAGAAGTTGGAAAATTTTTGGGAATTTGCAAAAGTCAACTTTGCCTAAAACACTTCATTTTTGCTAATGGGCCTCAAATTCCTTCTTGAATCTTTACCCAAATCATATGCACGACCCATTTAGCTCAAATTGATTTATTTTATTATTTTTAATTAATTAATTGAATTTTTTATTAATATTAATTCATTTAATTGATTTAAAATGTAGAAAATATAAAAATATGGTTTTCAAATCTTTTTGTGATGCAAATAAACTCAACACATACTGAAGATTTCGTGTATCAATCAAGGGGACCAAAATCTCCATGTTTGGCAAGCTTTATCAATCAAAAATATGCAAAAAGATTTGATTGGAAATCAAATATTGAAAACATGAATGCAATGGATTCTTGGCCAAGATTGAACCCTAAAACCATTCTACTATAAGTGCATAACTCAACCCTAATGCCTGGAACGTGCAAACTGCTACAGAAAACCATATGCCATATTGAAAAAAATCAAGAACAAAGTCAAAACTGTTCTCTCACTTCCAGGCCCTCTCAAGGCGATTTAAGGATTCAAACACGTTGCTAGCATACTCAGAAACGTTTTAGAATCAAAACCAAGCGCCCAGGCCTAAGGAATCGCCCCACACGAACTCACGGTTTGCATAATTTTCTTAGAATCGAAATTCATTGTTCATGCATCATTAACATAATTTGTTGCTTGTTTTGTGTTGTATGAGTCCACAGGAAACTAATGGTATGGTTCAATTGCCTTGAAACACCCTGGAACCGAAACCACCATTGATGAAATCTAGGTTTTCAAAGCTTCCAATTTGGGGGTTTACAGCATGAGCAAAATCAGACCTTGAGACGCACATGGTTGGATTCGTCAAGGCCAGACGAATCAAACCCAACCCTCGCGCCCTATTTATATAATGCACAGACCTAATCGCTATTTTTGGCATTTTCACTTTGTGGGGGTTAAAACCCCCCGCTATTTGATATGTTTTATGCAGGTTTTAGGATGAAGACGAAGGACGTGGAAGCAGGTGGTTGGGTAGTTCAAATGGAACGCGCGTTTTTTATCTTTTCAGCATAGTTGTTATGTTTTAAATATTATATTTATTGCATATCATATGAACAAAGCGTGTAAAGTGGCTTGGTGGTTGATGATGTGTCTGGTAACTACTGGGACCTGGGTTCGATTCCCAGGTCCACCCAAACCTTGTTTCTATTTTTTCTAATGTTATCTCATGCAGCTTTCCAAGAAATATTCCACCATGCAACCTCACAAATCAGCGTGCCATGTGTCCTTGTGCATCTATCTAATGGTCCAGATGGAAGGACTATGATACTCTCCAGTCAACGCGTACCCGGACAATCTCAGAAGTCAACAAAGGCTTTAGGCTTAATGGGCTGGAACTTGCAACTCACACCTCCAATGGGTCCAACACCCCCCTGGTTTTGTTACTTTTTTTATTTTCTTTTACTCATAATTTCTTTTTATTAATTATTATTATTATTACTATTTAATTAATACAAATAATTATTTTTCTTAATAAATTCAGATAATCAAAAGATGTAATTATTTTTATTATTTATTATTAATAATTATTTTTGTAAATAAATTGTAATTAATTAAATTAGTTAAATTAGGTCAATTTTAATCTTTTTTCATAAATAAATAAAAATCATGTAGAATTAGGGTTTGACAATTTTCGATCACGTGTTCTTATTATCATTATTCTTATTTATTAATTATTATTTTTGTAAATAAAATGTAAATTAATTAAATTAGTTAAATTAGGTTAACTTTAACTTTTTTTACAATAAATAAAATAAACTTAGAATTAGGTTTCACTAACTTTTAATTTTAATTCCTTTTGCTTTATTTACATAAAAAACACAAAAAAACATTTTTTCTTTAAATTAATTAATTAATTAGTAAATTAGGTTAATTTGAATTAATTGCCAAAAAAGGACCAAAACTCATATCTTCTCAAAAAGGGTCAAAACCCTAAGACTTTCCGAATTTAATTTCTTTTCGCACATTATTCTTATTATTTTTGTATCTACTCAGAGGTTGTAATAGTTAATTAGGCTTTTACCGCTTTCTTTAATTTTCTGCATTTATTTTCCAAAACGGGTTCTTGTTTTTGGCGATGTATAGACCCGCGTCTTGTAATAGCATAGATTCATATTTCCGCACTTTATTTTCCGCACTCTTAACTGTTAATATGCCTGTAAGACTGTATGATAATAAAATCAACTCGTAGCTCACAAATGCATGATTAAAGATAAACATAAACTAAAACAACACACATGCACATGCCACTCTTAGGGTACGCCTCACTGGTTGCCTCGAACGTGGTCGTCAAGTATAGGATGTTTTAGAGGTCGCCCTCCTGTCTAAGATCCAGTTGCCTCGAAACGGCTGCCTCGAATAAAAAGGATCTAAGACATTAGGGTTACTTCTAAGGTGTCCTACTATTGCTTCGGTGACCATACATTGTCCCTTATAATCGAATTGACCCGATACCTCCAACGATGGTGCTACCTACCTCTCAATGGTGGAATAGCACTATCTAAAGGATATTTACACAGCCCAATTCCTTAGAGTAAGTAGATTTCTCCTGGGTACTTGCTCTCTCAAAACAAACAAAAACAACTTTTCACACTGACACTTTCAAAAAGCTTTCAAACAAATTTTTCATACACTCTTGAGGACAAATACAAGAGTTACTTAGAAATTTTTCAAACGGAACTTTTTCAAAACCCACACACACTTGAAAAGCAAACAAATTTTTGAAAACGTAAGAGCAAGTACCTAAGAGCCCGTGGATAACCACGGATAGAAAGGGTGCTAACACCTTCCCTTTCTATAAATCTACCTCCCGAACCGAGAAACATTCTCAAAGAAGGAATTTTGCTGTGCTTTTGTCCTTTCCTTGTTGGAGAACATAAAAGACGGTGGCGACTCTTGCTTACCGCGACATTTCGCGAACCAGCTTAAAAAATAGTCAGTTCTATTTCCACCGATCACAGAACTGGCGACTCTACTGGGGAGAATATAAAAGTGAGGTGTACCTTAGGATTAGATCATGCTTGCTTTGATTGCTTTTATATTTGTGGGCATTGCATCGGAGTTTCATAGATCCTAACCCGGATCTGGGGATACCCTTTTAGGTAGCATAAGCTGTGAGGGACCTGTCCGGCGTAGACCGACACGGGTGAAGCAGTGGCTACGTTGGTGTGGCACCTTGGTCTGTACCGATATCCCTTGTGTTGCAACGAGGAGAATATGGGTCTTCTGAGGAGTCATTAAGCACCAACCGACCTTAGAACCCTAAATTGACCCAACTTGGCCATAGAACAGTAGCAGTATGCTACACCCATTGAGGCTAAACTCTCGCGATGGTTCTGGCCGCAAGAAAAGATTGCAACACTGGAGTTATGACCGATTGAGGGTAGTCAGTGATATTGGGATCCTCTAGAACCCGGTTACTTTTGATAGGACAGGTCTTAACCAATGAAACTGAAAGAGGGTAGTACCTGAACTTCATGCTGGCCTAAACTCTAAGGGCTGTCTTGTGTGACTTGTGTGCCTTATCATGTTTGCCTTTGTGAATACTTGTGGTGTGCTTTATCATAACATCATGCCATCATACCATTGCATGCATCCTGCATAAGGACTGACCCGTTTCAAAGACATGAGGGTTTCATCTTTGCTCTGTTTTGTAGGACATTATGATGCCTGTGCGAAGGAATACTATCCGGCTCAACTTTGTTCACCCACCTGATTTGCTTAAAGAATTGGTTGACAGAATTCCAAATACTACTTCCTTCATCCAGAGGCATGGTTCTCTTCTCGGTTTAGTCACTTCAAAGTGGGACCAACAACTAATGAGTGTCCTGACCCAGTTTTATGATCCTCTATATCATTGCTTCACCTTTCAAGACTTCTAGCTGGTCCCTACCCTGGAAGAATTCTCTGATTTGCTTGGTATCCCTATCTTGGATCAGACTCCCTTCACTGGTTGGGAAAAGACTCTTAGGCTTGAGGAGATTGCTGCAGCCCTTCCCTTGACCAACAAAGAAGTAATGGATAACTGGGTGACTAGAAGCGGAGTTAAAGGCTTTTTGGCCAAGTTTCTGATTGGTAAAGCTAACAGTTTCTGGAATGACTTAGACTTCAGGGCGTACGAAGACATCCTGGCTCTCTTAATCTATGGTCTAGTATTGTTTCCAAATCCTGATAACTTTTTCAACGTCAATGCCATAAGGATCTTCATGTCTCGGAACCCTGTGCCCACTCTCTTGGGTGATATCCTGCAACAACTCTATGCTCGTACTGCCCGAAGACGGGGAACTCTGTGGTGTTGTGCTCCTTTGTTAGTGAGGTGGTTTATTTCGCACCTCTCTAAGTTCGTGCTGAAGAACAAAGAAGGAAGAGGCTGGGCTCATAGGTTAATGTCTCTCACTGATAATGACATCATTTGGACTCTCAGAGGTTTGGATGAGGTAGCTGTTATTGATCGTTGCGGAGAATATCCTAATGTTCCATTGATCGGTACCCAGGGAGGAATCTCTTATAATCCATGTTTAGCTCTCCGTCAGTTTGGAAGAGCCAGAAGAGCAGGGCCTCATGAGATGTTGGTTCCTAACATCAGTTTTGAGTTTCAGGTAGACAGTGACGAGCTGCGTCGTAGATTCATCCGGGCTTGGGACAGAATTTACAAAGCTGACCCACATGAGTTGGGACCGAATACTTCTCTGCCTATGGAATCCTACTAAAGATGGGTCCGCATCCGTGCTCAGAAGTTAGGTATGCCATACGAAGCTGTCAGGCCTATCATTCTTGAATTTCCTGATAGAGACGGGGTTCCTCCAACTGTTCTCCCTCCTAAGATACCCACTGATGTTGATACACTAAAGAGGTCTTGGGCGCAACTACAAGAAGAACGGGATTCTTATCGGGAAAGGTTCAACGAGCAGGAACAGAAGATCCAGAAGTTGACAAAGCAATTGGAGAACGAGCGGGTCCTGAATGACTATATCCGTACTGAGAAGAGGAGGCCATGGGAGCATTAATGGGATTTGGATGTTTCTTTTACAGCTTTATTTCCTTTTCAGTATTTTCATTTATGTAACGCCTAAGGGCAATTTCTTGAACAATTTAAAGTTTGAATCTAATAAAGTGTGTTCCTTTTTGTCTACAAAGTTGATTCCCGATTGTCTTTGAAAACATAAATCATACGCATTCCATTCATCATATGCATAACATGTACTCTTTTCCTACAGGTTGCTTAATCTTCTTCGTTGTTTATTTCAGCAGTCATCATGAATCCTGAATCATCCAATGAACAAGCTATCAAGGCCCTTCAGGCCCAGAACGCCCAGTTTCAAGAGCTGGTCATGAGCTTAGCCCAGGGACAACAGGAATTGAAGACCCTGCTTTTAAAGAAGAAGAAGAAGAGGACTGTTCTGTTTAACACTGGACGGAGGTTTGGTAATACACTGCAAAATGAGGCTGATCAAGCTACTTCCTCTGTAGGGAAGGATAGTCCCCAAGGGGGAAGGGTTCCTAGTCCTGTGGTCTCTGACAACGAGACGGATTTCAATGATGAACAGTACCCTCCTGCTGAGGACAGGTACAAGCAACTGGAGGACCGGCTGAGTGCCATGGAGATTCAACAGGTGCCTGGGTTGGATTTTAGAGATCTAGGTTTATCTTCTGGGGTGGTGATCCCACACAAGTTCAAGGCACCTTCTTTTGTGAAGTATGACGGGGCTTCCTGCCCTAAACTGCATCTCAGATCTTATGTGAGGAATATCCAACCATATACTGCAGACAAGAATCTATGGATCCATTTCTTCCAGGATAGCCTTTCAGGGGCTCAACTCGAGTGGTTCTATCAGCTGGATGGAACCAGTATTCGTAACTGGGAGGACTTGGCTACTGCATTTTATAAGCAGTATCAGTACAATGCCGACCTCGCTCCTACACGTACCCAACTCCAGGGTATGTCGCTAGGGACGGGAGAAGGTTTTAAGGAGTACGCGCAGAAGTGGAGAGACCTGGATGGCAGGGTGCATCCACTGTTAACTGACCGTGAACTCGTGGACATGTTCTTGGGGACCCTGTCGGGTCCATTCTTTAACCACCTGATTGGTAATTCTTCTGCAGGGTTTATAGACCTCATTCTGACTGGTGAAAGGATAGAAGCTGGTATCAAGTCGGGGAAGATACAGAAAGGTACATCCTCAAGTTCTGAAAAGAAGCCCTTCAAGAAGGAATCTAGTGCTATTTATGGGTCAAGGAAGCAGAATAAACTGGAACGCCGCCAAGCTGTCAACACGGTGGTAATTTCTAAGCCTGCTTCTGCTCCTCGACAATATAACCAACCAAGGGGTGAGAGACCCAGAAGGGAGTACACTCAGCTTAGTATGACCTTGTCTCAGATCTTGCCGCAACTGCTATCAACCAATCTGGTAATTGTCAAAGAAGCTCCGAAGGTTGTAAACACAACCTCTCCAAAGTACAACCCCAATGCCCGCTGCGCTTATCACTATGACAGCCAGGGGCATAACACAGACGATTGTTGGGCTCTGAGGAATAAGGTTCAGGACCTTATTGATGCTAAAGAGGTTGAGTTCGAGGCGCCCGAGAGGCCTAATGTGGTAACAGCTCCCATGCCCAACCATGGAGTAAATGCTATTAGGGATGATGATGACGTGGAGGAATCTGAATTCGACAGCTGGATCTACCCAACGACCAACGGTGGACCAAGCAACTGGACTGCGAAAGACTTCACACCTATTACTTTTGTCACTCAGTAATGAACTCCTTTGTTTTGAATTTGTAACCGACAATAATTTGTGGAACTTTATGGCCCGGTGTCTTACCCGGGGTACCGTGGCTTCATTTGTGAGGGCTTTTGTGTGTCATTTGTATATATCATTAATAAAAGCATTGGACGTTTTTTGCATTTCAAATCTTGCGCTCCTTTTCTTTCTTTATTATATATTGCAAAACAGCTATATTTACACACACTCACCTATACAGGTTCCAATCCACTATGGATCTCACTGGTAACGACTCTGCTACTGCCAGTTATAACTTCGAAAATCCGATCAACTTAGCCGAAGATGAAGGTGAAGATGATTGTGAAGTGCCTGGTGAGCTTGCAAGACGGTTACTCCAGGAAGAGAGGGCCATTCAGCCACATGAAGAGCCAGTGGAAACGGTAAATCTGGGTACTGAGACAGACAGAAAGGAGGTCAAGATTGGTGCCAATCTAGAGCTCAGTGTGAAACAACGGTTGATTCAGATGTTGCATGATTACGTAGAAATCTTTGCCTGGTCTTACGAAGACATGCCTGGGTTGGATACTGACATTGTGGTTCATCACCTTCCTACCAAGGAAGACTGCCCTCCGGGTAAACAGAAGGTCCGCCGTATGCGTCCAGAGATGTCCGAGAAAATCAAAGCTGAGGTTATGAAACAATTTGATGCCGGGTTTCTAGCAGTGACTTCTTACCCTCAGTGGGTTGCCAACGTGGTTCCAGTGCCGAAGAAGGATGGTAAGGTCTGAATGTGTGTTGATTACAAGGATTTGAATAGGGCCAGCCCTAAGGATGATTTCCCTCTGCCTCATATCGACGTTTTGGTTGACAACACTGCTCAGCATAAAGTATTCTCCTTCATGGACGGTTTCTCCGGTTATAATCAGATCAAGATGGATCCTGAAGACATGGAGAAGACCACTTTCGTTACTCAGTGGGGCACCTTTTGCTACAAGGTCATGCCTTTTGGGTTGAAAAATGCTGGGGCAACCTACCAACGTGCCATGGTTGCTTTATTTCATGACATGATCCATCATGAGATAGAAGTATATGTCGACGATATGATTGCAAGGTCCCAAACTGAGGAAGAACACCTTGACTATCTACAGAAGCTGTTTGACCGGTAGAAGTTGTACAAACTGAGGTTGAACCCAAACAAATGCACCTTTGGGGTGAGATCTGGAAAATTGCTAGGCTTCGTCGTGAGCGACAAAGGTATTCAGGTGGATCCTGCCAAAGTGAAAGCCATACAAGAGATGCCAGTTCCTAAGACATAGAAAGAAGTCAGAGGCTTTCTAGGACGGCTGAACTACATTGCCCGATTCATCTCACACCTAACTGCTACTTGTGAACCAATCTTCAAGCTACTGAAGAAAAATCAAGTAGTACGTTGGAACGATGAATGTCAAGCCGCTTTCGACAGAATCAAAGAGTATCTCCAAGAACCACCCATTCTTATGCCACCGGTTGAAGGGAGACCTCTAATCTTATACTTGACAGTACTGGACAGCTCAATGGGGTGTGTGCTGGGGCAGCATGACGAGTCTGGCCGAAAAGAGCACGCTATTTATTACCTTAGCAAAAAGTTTACCGACTGTGAGACCCGATACTCACTGCTCGAGAAAAATTGCTGCGCTTTGGTATGGGCTACTCGCCGGCTGAGACAGTATATGTTGACTCACACTACTCTGTTGATTTCAAAAATGGATCCAATCAAGTACATATTCGAAAAGCCTGCCTTGTCCGGAAGAATAGCAAGATGGCAAATGATCTTGACAGAATATGACATCCAGTACACGACTCAGAAAGCAATCAAGGGAAGTGTATTGGCAGACCATTTGGCACACCAGGCAGTAGATGACTACCAGTCAATAAACTTTGAATTTCCCGACGAGAATATCATGGTAGTAACTGATTGTGAAGTACCTGGACCGGATGAAGGACCTGAGGAAGGATCTCGATGGTCTATGCACTTTGATGGAGCCTCAAACGCTTTGGGTAATGGTATTGGCGCCATGATCATATCCCCTAAAGGCACTCATACTCCACTTACTGCCCGGCTATGTTTCAACTGCACCAACAACATGGCGGAGTATGAGGCATGCATCATGGGTCTTCAAGCTCCAATTGATTTAAGGATCAAGTTTCTGAGTGTCTTCGGAGATTCCGCTCTCGTGATCAATCAGATCAAAGGCGAGTGGGATACGAAACACCCAAATCTTATTCCTTACAAAGAGTGTGTGTTGACATTGATCCCCCATTTCACGGAGATAACTTTTGAACACTTCCCAAGAGAGGAGAATCAGTTGGCGGACGTGCTGGCTACGATGGCTTCTATGTTCAAAGTCAAATGGGATAACGAGGCTCCCCGGATCATTATCTGGAAACTGGATGAACCTGCATATTGCTGTGATCTTGAGGCTGAAGAGGTAACTGAAAAACCTTGGTATCATGAAGTGAAAAGGTACTTGGAAGCTCAAGAATACCCCGAGGGTGCATCTGTTAATGACAAAAAGTTTCTGAGAAGGTTCGCGGCAAAGTTCTTCCTCAGCAATGGCATTCTATACAAGCGAAACCATGATTCAACTTTACTGCGTTGTGTGGATAAGACTGAAGCAGAAAAGATCATGGCAGAGTTACATGAGGGTACCTTCGGAACACATTCCAGTGGACATACCATGGCAAAGAAAATCCTTCGGGCAGGATATTTCTGGTCCACAATGGAAGCTGACTGTTACCAACATTCTTGGACGTGTCACAAATGCCAGATCTATGCTGATAAGGTGCATGTTCCTCCGGTTTCTCTGAACATCTTGACAGCACCTTGGCCTTTTGCAATGTGGGGCATTGATATGATCGGTGAGATCAGACCTACGGCATCCAACGGGCATCGCTTCATCTTGGTAGCGATTGATTACTTCACAAAGTGGGTTGAAGCTACTTCCTATGCTACTGTAACCAAGAACGTCGTGGCACGATTCATTCGGCATAACCTGATCTGTCGATACGGCGTCCCTGAAAGGATCATTACGGACAATGGTACCAATCTTAACAACAAGATGATCACCGAGCTCTGCGAACAATTCAAGATACAACACCACAACTCTTCTCCCTACCGGCCGAAGATGAATGGGGATGTAGAAGCGGCAAATAAGAATATCAAGAAGATTGTGCAGAAGATGACAGTGACCTACAAAGATTGGCACGAGATGTTACCGTTTGCTCTTCATGGGTACCGTACCTCAACACAGACATCAACAGGGGCAACTCCCTTTTCCTTGGTCTATGGCATGGAGGCAGTCTTGCCTATTGAAGTCCAGATACCCTCTCTCCGGATAATGAAGGATGCAGGTTTGAGCGAAGATGACTGGATCCAGACTCGACTTGATCAATTAAATCTAATTGACAAAAAGAGACTCACTGCTATTTGTCATGGTCAAACGTACCAAAAACGGATGATCAGGGCATTTAACAAGAAAGTCAGACGACAAGAGTATCAAGTCGGAGACCTGGTAATCAAGCGCATCATTCTTCCTCAAGGTGATCCCAGGGGCAAATGGACCCCTACGTACGAAGGGCCATTTGTGGTTAAACATATCTTCTCAGGAGGAGCTATGATTCTAACCACCATGGACGGTGACGACCTTCCTCACCCCGCTAATGCAGACATAGTAAAAAGATACTACGCATGAATTAAAGACCCGCTAGGTTGACACACCTAGGCAAAAATAAGGGCTTCCTGGCGAACCAAAAGGGTTCGGGCAAAAATAAGGGATGAAATGAAAAAAATTTGTACACCCGGCAAGTCGAAAACCTGAAAAGGCGGCTTGGGCAAAAATGGGTATCCCGGTGGACTGAAAACCCGAAAGGGAGGTCCAGGCAAAAGTTAGGGATTAAAGCGTAACACTATGTCTCATTGGATCACCCTGCATCCAGAATCCGGTATCAACTATCAGGTTCAGACGACATCGATCAATCAGCTTCATCTTCAACTGAGCAGCAAAGTGATGAGACGCTTGAAGACATAAAACAGTTATAATCTCCGCGCTACACCTGAAAGGCCAAGATGGGTTAGGGGTTCTATGGTTCTCAGCTTCTCTGGCTCCCAGGTTGAAAATAATAATGTCTTCCCGATTACTCGGTAAACAAATATTATGTTCAAAAGGGCCTTCCACTGAGTGGGGGATCTCATGCCTCCTTCTTCGGGATTACTCCCTCAAAGTTAACATGACTATACTGCCCGTCATATTCCTGTGTAACTTAGTCCGGGTATAGGACTTGTCCTTTGTAAAAACCCAAATAACCACAATATAAACATATAATCAAACAATCAAATAATGATAAAACAGATAAAACAAACTAGGCTTAACCCACTTAGGGATGGACCAGCAAGAGGTCAATCTTTCCCCAGCAGAGTCGCCAATTCTGTAGCGGTGAAAATCAGAGATCGAGCTATTAATTAACTCGACTTGTAAAAGCAAGAGTCGCCACCGCGCTTTATTATTTTCCAAGGGGAAAGGGAAAAGAGCGAAATAAAACCCTAAAACCTGCAATATAAAATAATACTTAAAAGTAATTGAAATACAATGCGTTTTTGAAAAGAGATCAAGAGTTCGGGGGTTGGTTATGCAATGGGAAGGTATTAGCACCCAATGCATCTGCGGTACTCTGCAGGAACCTTTTGAAATATCTGTTTTTTGGTTTAAAATTTTTTGTTATATACAAGGGTGTATTTATCTACAACTATGTTTGCTTAAGGGGAAAGAAATGAGTTTTTATTATTGCGTTCGTGAGGGTTTCGCGACCCTTTGCCTACGTATCCAATGAAGGAATCAAAACACCGTAGTTCCTCTAGAAAAAAGTTGATTTGCTTGTGTTTTTTAGTGGGCGACATTAACGCACGCATTCTAGCAATAGGCATGGCCAGTATCGCGGTAGAACGGAGATAACATGCCCTTGGGGGGAGTTTTGATTTGTTGAGTGTTTTTGCATGTTTTAAAGTATGTTCAAGTAATGATTAAAGAGTGTTTTTGGATTTTTTTTGGTTTGTTTATTTGTTGATTTTATCTTGCCTAATTACTAGCATTTGTACAAAGTAAATAAAAATGTAGAAAGATAAAAACCTACGCTATTACAAACATATCAAAAGGCATAAAAAAATATGAAGGAAAAAAATAAGATAAAAGTAAGAAAAGTAAGTGTCTTTCAACCCAGGCAGTAGTAGCCTTCAATTTGCATTCTGTTGGCCTCCTTCGATTGGGGTTGACAATCAGCAAAGTCACATCTTTCGATTGGGCCTTGGCAGTCAGTGTATGGCGAAGTCTTTTGATTCTGCCTTGTTGCCTTCTTCGACTGGAGGTTGAAAGCAGTGAGGGAATGCCTTTCGATTGGACATGGTTTGCCTCCTGGTTGTCTCTTTCGTTCGACCTGGAGAAAGGGGGTAGAAGCCAGAAGCTTCATTTCTTATTTCCTGTTTCCTGTTTCTTTCATTTAAAACATTAAATGGCAACACGGCCTGAGGCCATGCTAGTATTTGTTTGGTAAATACTTTAATAATTAAAGCAAATTCAGGCAAACAGAAAGCAAAAACGAAAGAGCTCAGTTCTAAAAAAAAATATGTTGATCAGGGTGGAATCAAAGGAATAGTAGTATGTACATGTTTGAAATGAACAAAAGTATTATTTACATGTTATGCCATGAAACGAAAAGTTCAAGGGTAAGAGTGACTTACCTTGCTTCTGGCATTGAATGGATGTGGGGCCTTGAGTGGTGGCCTTGGATGCTGGATTCGAAAGAGGGATCATAGGCTGTGCTGGGAGCGCTGGATTTGAAGGAAAATAAAAAGCAAGTGTGATGCTTCTTTGATTCGAAGGAGACTGAAGTGTGGTTGTTCTTCAGAATCGAAGGAAGTAAGTGTTTGGGGATTCTGGGTTTGTTCTCACAAGTATTGAAGGGACTTGAGAGATTTTTTGTGTTTGAGAAAATTTGGTGTTTTTGAGAATTTTCTGAAGATTTGTTCGCCTGGCCAAAAGGTCCTCTTCTAAAAAATGTGTTGTAGCCTCTTTATTTATAGGCGAGCTTTGATATGGTTTTGGGGCGAAATTAAATAATATTTGAATTATTTGGGTATACTGCCCCCTTGTTTTCTTCAATACAACTCTTGTGCACTCCTTTTTTGTGCAAGTACAGGACTGAGACAACACAGGCTTTTCAGTATTTTGGAGCTTAGTGGCAGGTTGGTGCAGGACTGCTGCATAGCAGCACAGCTGGCTTGAGTTTGGCAGTATATGGGACTTTAGTCAACAAACTCCTTGAATGCTTCCCCTTTTCGTTTTGATCACTTCGACCAGCTTCATGATTACACAAAAATGTTCGTTTCCAAACAATGTGTGGTGTCATGAAGCACTAACTGACCTTAGAACCTTAATTGAACAACTTGGCCATTAGGAAGTAGTGAGGTAGCCGACTTTGGTGCAGTCCAAAGTTGGTTGATACTCGATACTACGCTCATTGAGATTAGACTTTCGGGATATTTCGGTTGTCATTAAAGAGGCTTGTGCTGAAACAATGCTCGGTGAAGAAAGATCAGTGATATTGAGATCCCCTAGAACCCGATTACTTTCTGGGACAAGTTGGACCAACTAAACTTCAAGAGGGTACTTACCTACAAACTCCATGCAAGCCTAAATCTAAGGACTTGTCTTCTTTGTGTATATATGATTATTTGTACATAACAACTTACTTACTTTGCATACTTGTACATAAAAGCATAACATCATACCATTACATTTCACACTAACCATTTCAAGGATTATTGGGATTTATCTTTGTTCTGTTTTATAGGACATGGCTTCCACCCGCAGGAATACTATCCAAGTCAATCTCGTAAGAATTCCTTCTCAACTCAAAGATTTAGCATCGAGGGTTCATGAGAGTTCTTCATTCATCGAAATACATGGTCGACTCCTAAACTTGGTTACCTCGAGCATTAAGGAAGACATGATAATGGTGCTTTTTCAGTTCTTCGACCCTTTGCACCATTGCTTTACCTTTCCTGATTACCAGCTTGTACCTACTATAGAAGAATTCTCTCAACTCTTGAGAATTCCTATTCTCAATCAACTACCTTTCAACGGTACTGAAAGAGAATCAAGCCCCGAGGAGATTGCCTGAGCACTGCACTTGAAATAATCCGACGTCACGGCTAATTGGAAAACAAGAAGTGGTGTCAAAGGGTTCCTAGCCAAGTTCCTATTGGAGAAAGCTCAAGATTGTTGGAACACTCTGGATTTACAAGCCTTCAAATAAATCTTGGCCCTTCTCATCTATGGGATGGTACTATTTCCAAATCCCGACCAACTTATAGATGTAAGTGCTGTTAAAATCTTCATGTCTCGCAATCCAATACCTACTTTGTTAGGAGATATCCTACATTCTCTCCACTCTCGCACCATGAGAAAAATAGAAACCCTCATGTGTTGCACTCCTCTATTGGCTAGGTGGTTTGTTTAACACCTCCCACGATCCATGGTAAAGAACGGACAAGGTTTGAGGTAGTCCAATAGGTTGATGTCGCCCAGACATTCAGATATTCACTGGTGTTCTTGATCCTTGGAGAACATTACTATCATCAACCATTGTGGGGAGTTCCCTAATGTCCCTTTGCTTGGCATTAGGGGAGGTATCACTTATAACTCTTGCTTAGCTTTGCGACAGTTTGGGTATGCCCGAAGAGATGGTCCACATGATATGCTCATCCAAGGAGTGGTGTTCGACTACGAGAGCGACGATCAAGGCTACCGTCATAGGTTTGTACGAGCTTGGAGGATAGTAAACATAATGGATAGTAAGACACTAGGATACAAGAACTCTATTCCCCTCGAGCCTTACCTTAGGTGGGTACAAGCTCGTGCTCAGAAGCTTGTAATGCCCTACCCCTCCATCCTACCTGTTATCGTGGAGCCTGTTGCTGAAGGAGATGTCCCGTATACTGTCCTCCATCCAAACATGCCCACTTCTCTTGAAGACTTATAAAAGGGCTGGATTCAACTAAAGGAAGAGCGAGACACATTCAAAGCTCAATTCTACGCTAGCGAGAAAAGGATTTTGGAGCTTATAAGGCAACTTCATGAAGAACAAAGCTTGAACGCCTACATTGCACCGAAGAGGATGCGTTCGACCTTTTTGTCTTAGAAATTTATTTTGTAAGCCCAAGGGGCACGTTGTAACCATTTCTGAACTGATTAATGCAATTTAACGTTTGTTCATTCTTTGTCTAGACAAATTTAAACCTCATAAATCCTTGAAATCATTTGCATGCACATTTTTTCGTGCATCATAACATAACAGGTTTCTCCCGCACAAGTCTCTCATCTGCTTACTGTTTATTTAAGTAGAGATGGCCTTAGAACAGAATATCAAGGACATCCAGACTCAAAACGCTCAAATCTAAGAGATGTTCTTGAAACTATCCAAGGGACAAGAAGAGGTGAAGGCGCTCCTCACTAAGGGCATGGTCGTGGAAAATCCTGAGGACAACAAGGATGACCAGTTGGAATGGCTACAAACTGAAATGGAAACAATGAAAGTCCAAATGATGGGACAACTGGTGGGCCAGATGGCTCTCATCCAAAACATAGCTCGGGGACAAGAAGAGCTAAGGATTCTCGTCTATAAACTTCATCAAGACGGTTGCCACTGTATGAAACAAACGGTCAAGATTGGGGATCAAGTCACTACTCAACCCCCCTCCCCCCCATGATGCAAGAGGCCGGTTTGTTGGAGAGTAGACCTTTCCAATTTGCTGCCACATCACGATCCCAACAACCACCCCGTCAACAAGGACAGGGTAGTCGGAGTAAACGAGTCTCGTCTGGTAGGCAGTTTACCGAAATCGACATACCAATATCACTGGTCTTGCAACACTTACTGAAGCTGAATTTGGTCACATTAAGAGATCCTCCTTGGAATCCCAGTACCTTCGCTCCTAGCTATCATCCTAATGCAATATGTGCATACCATTCCAATAATCCTGGGCATGATACGAATAACTGTTGGGCTTTGAAAAATAAGATTCAAGACTTGATCGACGAAGGAATGCTGGAGTTCACACAAGATGGTCAGACTGAATTCTTCTGCCGTCCCTCAAAGGATCACCACCTGAAGTGACAAGTTCAGACAAAGAAGCTTTTGTTCATTTGAATTTTCAAGTTGTAATTTCTCTTTCGATTTGTTCAAACACTTATCTATTAATGTCAAACTTTGTTTCATTAATGCATTGCATATGTTTTTCTTGAATTGATCCATTCGTTTTCACTATATTTAAACTATGCTTTTTACTCCCTTTATATTCAACTCTTGTTTTAAAAGTTGCAAGCCTTTAGAGGGAAGATGACGAAAACAATGCCATGATCTCATACAGTATGCTTTTGAATAGACCTTGTTGACAATGTACATGCATTCTTTCAAATCCTAAACACTGGAGTTATAAGGAAGATAATCCCTAGTCAACCCCTTCGAGCCAAAGAAGTAGGAGTTTCCATTTAAAAAAAATTGAAACCTTTAATCAAAACCTGGGGCAGGGTAGTCTCTCAGTTAATTCAAATGCGCGTTCAGTCGCGAACTTTCACTTCGTAATACAACGAATGACATCAAAAACATTCCTCTGGAATCAAAAGACGGTGATGGTTCCCTACCCAAATAGGCAGTCACTATCTCTCAAAAGAAAATCCCACTAATTCAAAACCTACAAAGGAGGCTTAAGACTTAAGAAAAACCGGGGCATCCCGCTGACTGTAAATCTCAAAACGAGTACTACAGATCCTCAAAACATTGCAAAAATGATTACCTTCCGACAAATTTGACTTATATGAACCATCACCAAAATGTCATTCCAGACTAAATTGGAGTCCAAACGCACAATTAAATGAGTTTAGGGCTGGAGAACATCACGAAGAAGGGGCAAGTATAAATACACTTTGAGCCTTATCCTTTGTTTCTTAAACTGTGAACCAAACCACGTTACAACCTTTCAAAAGTCCTAATTGAATCTTGGGTTAGTTCGAAGGCATACTGTTACAAAAGGTATCTTGACTCCTATAAGGCTTTACTCCAAATCCTGAGTTGATTTTTCTTACAAAAATTCTTTACTTGCTAAAACGCATTTTCAAAATTCAAGACAAGCATAAACTTTGCATTATTTTGAATATCGTTGTTTGCACATGGCTAATTATTTGACAACAGATAAATTCACACGACGAATATCCAGTGAACAAAAACTCTCTCAATGAACAAAATCACTTCAAATGGGAAGACACTTCCAAAAAGTAGATCTCCTATAAGCAAGGGGGCATGGAGTGTTATTTTCCAACACATCTAGGGAAGTCCAGTCAAGATTCCATGAAATCTCTCAAGAAACGTTGAAGAACCAGGGACAGGTCTCCATCTGAATCACTTGGGGCATTGGACACGAGTTCTAGCAACAAATCATGTACGATTTGAAACAACCGGCTGAAAATCATCAAACAATGAAGTTGCCATTGAACGTCTTTTATCCCACAGGAAGGGAAAGGTAAACGTCGAGTAAACCTGAAAAGGGTGAAATCAAGGTCGAATGACCAAGAGATAAGGGTAAGGGAGTCTGTTACGCGAGGGGAAGGTATTAGCACCCCACACGCCCGTAGTACTCTACGGTATCCACTCTTGTTGTCTATCTTATGGGTGTGTTTAATCTATGCTTACTGTTTATCATACTACTGGAGGAAATGCATGCAAAAGAAAAGGGAAAAGAATGTAGGAAAAATAAAATTGTGCTCGTTCGGGCCCTACCCCGATGCCTACGTATCCCTTTTAAGGAATCAGAGCAGCCGTAGTTCGGCTTATGTTTTTGTTGGTTTGTATTTTTTTAACGAACAATATTAATTTCGCCTTCTACCGCAACTCGACCTTTGGAGACTTACGCGTCAGCACGGAAGTGAATTAACATGCTCTTTTTGAAAAGGTTTGGAGGAAATGTGCCTGGGCGCACAAAAAGGTTTGAAATCGTTTGTTTTTGTAATGAATGATATTAATTTCGCCTTTTGCCGCAACTCAACTTTTGGAGACTTACGCGTCAGCACAGAAGTGGATTAATACGCTCTTTCTGAAAAGATTTTGAAAGAAAAGCCTGAAGGCAAAAAGAATTTTGTATTTATCAGTGTTTTTGCTTGTAGGTAACAGCTAGTTGACCTTAAGAGAGAGATTTTAGCCTTTTCTCTACTTATTCATGAAATGAGTCTTTGAGACTTGAACCACAACAAAGATTAGAATAAGAGAACAATAAGGTCGAGAAGAGACCCGCTTATTATCTCACATACTTAACGAAGATATGATCCTCGTCAGTAAATTTTTAGTATTTTTGAAGTTTGTAAAAAAGAAGTTTTTGTTTTAAATGCAAATGCAAAAGGGAAAGAAAGTCACATGAAGACTAGCCTATTTCTAAACCTGATTTTATCGTGCGTTAGTAGCCCTAAGACAAGTATGAATGAAAGGGAAACATCTACCTAATGTTTGCATGCTTGGATTGCAGTAAAGCCCTGTTTCTCAAGATTTTTAGAAAGCGGTAAAGTGCGAGAATGAGGAATAAAATAAAGTCACGATGATACCGAATGGAGAAGGTCCGCTCCCTCTTCATAATCACGCAAGCCATAAGAAAACTCTACAACAGCTGCTCCCGCAAGCCATAAGGAAACTTTACATGAACTTCCTTAAATTCCCTTGATGAAAGTTATGCTCTTAGTTGAGTAGGAAACTTCTTGAGACTCCTTACTTAAGTCACTTTTGGTTCAACCATATCACACAAAATAATTGGCAAAATAATATTGACACAAGTAAAAAAACATAGAGAAAATAAATTAAACAAAGGAGGTGCAAGCTGCAGGCAGAATTATAACCCAACAATGGAAATATGGACTCTAGGCCCATTCAATTTTTTGTTTGTAGGGCCATTAGCTACCACAAAAAAGGACATGTTAACGGGCCTAAGGAGTGAAAATTTTGCCCAACCATTCATCAACACCACCAATCATCAATTTCTATTTTTTTAAACATTATTATCCAATTTGAAATATATATAAAAAAATGATTTTAAGAAAACCAAAGTGAAAAGGATACATTGTACGATGCGTTTCGACAATTTGATTAGGGTTGAGTTTGTGTTTGTTATACTTCAGAAGTGAAGCGAAGAAATCTTCATATCCTTTTCACTTCAACTCGACAGTATAATCCCTATCGCCTCCGTCTCCGATTCTGTCCCAAGTCATCACCGCCTCGAACCTTCGTCGCCACCAATTAACTTTCCTCAACATTCCGCCCTCATTCTCATCTCCGACTTCACCTTCTTGCGCCGCTGTTCCTTTGCATCACAACTCCATCTTCTTCTCTTCATCGCGCCACCACAGATCTCAACACCGTGTCTCGTCTCATTCTCAACGATTCACCGCCATCCTTGCCCTTCTTCGGTTTTTTTGTTGGTTCTACGCCTCCAATTAAGCGTTCTAAGATAGAACGTAAAACATAGAAGTGAACTGAAAAAAAAGATTACTAGCCGGAGTTCATCAGGCGCGTCTTTGACGGTTTAAGCGACGAGAGAACTAGAGGAATTGCTAAGGTATATGCTCATAATCCTCTTCTTCTTATTCTATGTTCTTCTTCTACCTTCCTTGAATATCTGTGTGAATTTGTTGCAGATTCCATGAAGTTATTGATGCAGAGAAGTATTCATGATGCTGTTGCTGTTTGTGGAAGCATATGATGAGACATAATGAAGTTGTTGCCCAGAGAAGATCCATGCCAAAAATGAAAGAATCGCGTTGATGTTGATGTGGCTTTTTGTTGCAGAAGATGAAGATGATAATTGAGGAACACTCAATGCCAAAACGGTGGTGTTGCACGTTGTAGAGAGAAGAAGTAGATTGGAGAACGGTGGTGAGGTTATTGATGTTCGTGGCTCTGTGATAAATATTAAGAAGATTAAGTTGCAGCGATGATTATTACGATTGAAGAATCGTGAAGAATAAAGCAGATTCTCGAGGTGAGTTTTTTTGATCTTTCTGGGTTGAATAATTATCTATGTGTGCGTTTTTTCGTTATCGATCCCTTCTGTCGTTGTTGTTCTTCTTTTGTCTTGTGATCTATTCGCTCTTCTGCTCTTGATTTTTGATGCAATGGAACTGATCTGTTCAACATAACACCCTTCACCATCGTCTAAGTCACACTGTAACTGAATCCTCTTTTGAACTTATATCATCACAGATTCAAGGAATAACACCAGCTATGCCACAAAGTGAACCAGGATTGCACGAGTTCAAAGATTACCTATGCTTTCAAAGATAACGTAATCAATAAGAACTCGTAAATCCTTCACAAAGAACTCGGGTGCGTCTTTATGCTTTCGCTCTCTTCTTCTTCGATTTCGCAGTTTCTGCAATTTCTTGCGCACACTTCTGTTACCACATATTGAAGTCGTTTTGTTGGTGATTCAAAAATATGTTGTTGATGTTCGTGTGCATCGATGCTATTGCTTTGAATCGATAATTGTGGTTTCGTTGTTGTTACAGGTGTAGTGGAAAATGAGCGTTGATGTTATTGTAATGAAGTTGAAATATATGAAGATTAAAAATATGATGAAGCCAGGAAGATTGCAAGCCGTGGAAAATAAAATGAAGATGTGAAGTGCAGAGGGAAGAAAGAGAGAGGTGATTTCCCCTCCAATGATGAAGATGAGGTTAAAACGAAGGTTGAAGATGGAAGAAAAAATGAGAAGAAGTGAAGGTGAAAATCAGAGTTCTTCCCCAAAAAAATTGGAGAGTTCCCAGGTCTGCCTCCTTTTGTGAACTTTTTTCTGTTTTTCTCTCATATCCCCCCCTATTTTTCTGTTGTACTTCTGCTATGGTTTTTGTTAGTGAGGTTATGTGGCAGTTGGTTAGCTGGAAGTTTGTTGGAATCTGTTAGAAGCGGTTAGGAAGTTTGTTTGGAATTATGGAATTCTGTTTGGCAGTTGTACTGTTTACAGGTTATTAGGATCCCTTGGGTGATGTTAATTAGGAAGTTAGAAGTTAGTTAGAGTTTGTTAGGATGCAGTTAGAAAATTCTGTTAATTCTGTTTGCAGTTAGTAGTTTAATTGTTAGAGAGAAAGTTAGAAGTTAGAAAATCTGTCAAGAATAGTTAGTTGGCAAGCTGAAGGTTATGTCATTGGCTTGTTAGTTTTGGTTCTGATTGTGGATTGTTTTCATGCGATTTTACAGGTTGAGTTCCAAGTGGCCAGTAGGATTTGTGTTGAAGCAGTGTGAAGATTATGGTGAAGAGGTAAGGTCAAACTGTGGGATTTCGTGGAAGACATATGAAGATTAGGCTTTGGTGTTGTGTAGGATTTTTATAATTTCTTTTGTAACATGATGGTAAAATTGTAATGAAAATGTTTTGAATGCCATCTTGTATTGCAATGTAGCATGGAATTAGTTAAACTTTCAATGTAATTTTGAGAATTCAATGATAATTTCTTCAATGTACCTTTCTCCTCGAAACTGATTTTGAAGTTCCAAGTTCTTTTTCTCAAATATTTCCTTTAAATACCTTCATATGAATTTAAATAATCATGGTATGAATTCAAAATATTTGCAAGGTAATCATAAGAGACTTTAATCTTGAATGAATTCTTGAATGACTATTTGGATGAAACTATGGTTGTTGGATTCAAGAACTTGTGGTGTAAACAATTAACTTGCTAACTGCATAACTGCATAACTGTTTTCTTATTTTCTATGCAGGACTGTTTTGAGAGTTTGTTATGATTTTATAATGAATGTTTGGTTTGGATGAACTTGAAATTTATAGCGTGAATTGTAAATGATCCTGAGCTTGAAATGTCGGGTGATGAATTTTATGGACGGTATTTCAATGACAAAGTCTTGAAACTTTAACTTTAAAATGCTTGAAGACATGAAAGAATCAAATTTTCTTGTAAGGTATTGTTACACTTGAATGAAAATGAATGGAATTGGATAGTATTTTCTTGAACCATGAATCAAAGGGGTTGAATAAATGTTTGAACGCATTGTGAACTTGAATCTAGAATAACGATGAACATCTTTGTAATGTGGATGAACTCCGACTTGAAATAAGACCTTGCAGTTTGTACTTTACCTTCCAATAAACTCATATGACCAATACTTAAAGCTCTTTGCCAATTTTAATCCAATCAAACACTTTCGAACATCTTGAATTCAAATCAAACTTCAAATCCAAATCACACTTGCATTCTCAATGAACTCCTAACTTCAATCTTAAATCCAAATTAACTTGTATGGTAAGTAATTTGAATAGACAATAAGATCTTGATCTTTAAAAAAAAATATTCACAACCTTGCCTTTTGTATCATGCCTCATATTCCATGATTCAATCCATAAGTCTCTTATCTTGACAAAGTCCTTCCCTAATTGACGACCTTAAATCATCAAAGATGGACGTAAATGATAATGAAAGAATATGATCAAGATTAATATGAAACCTTATTTCCCATGATCTTCAATTACTTGAACATTTATCAACGAATAGAAACCCTGATTTCTAATGAAATTTCCCTTTTTTGAACTAATATTTCTTTTCCTTTACCATACCATTCTTCAAATGCAACTCGATTGCCTAACACATATTAGATGAAAGTTAGAGGGAGACCTTGGTCCAAAAGTTATTTGTTCAAAGCTTACTTTAACCGAAGTCAACAGATCTTATCCACGTATCTTTAACTTGGTCCATGATTATGTATCTCAAAGTCTCATAAGAGCTTGTACGCCCATCAACCAAGTATGCCATTTTGAACAAAACCCTGCCTTGAATGCCTTGAACCTTGAATTACTTTGCATGAATTCTTCCACGAGAAGCCTACTTCAATCCGAGTCTGCTCGCATCGCAGATGACAAATGACAATGATGAGGACAATAATTGCCTTGGTTAAGGAGAAGTCCACAAATTCATATCTAAGGTCATGAACTGCGCTTCACAATTCAATCCCCAGCCCTTAGCGATCGGTTATTTCAACTTGAAATTAGTGCCATAAGGAACATCTTACAGATGGATGATAAAGTCTCACAATCTTGATTCCTCGGTTTAGATGCACAGAGAAATATCCAGATGAAACATCTTTGAACCATGATTCAACAAAACCTGAATTGATTAACTAAAGAGTAGATGAATGTCATGTTACAGTCATTAATCCTAATCAAATGATAGGCATACTTATATGAAGAGACGCCATGATTCGAAGCCCACATATGCTAGGTTATGCCCTGGAATTCTTCACCAAAATGACCTACAACCAGTTGTTCATCAGAAGATATTATCCCTGTAACTTGGTGGAGGAGAAGTCCAAAAATGAGCATGCTCAAAACCTTAATTCCAAAACCTTGTACACCGAGAAGACCATGGATAATCAAACTTATTCAACACATATACCTCAAATCAGTTGCAAACCTTAGCTCCCTAACTGCTGGTCTTTTGAACCTTAGGTGATCCATTTTTATGAAAATGCGTGCTATACACATGACCCATTGGAATGATGCAGATGAATGCAAAAAGTCTAAGCCATAAAAGTGCAATTAGGAGGGAAAATTTTGGGGTGCAACACGATCAAGCAAACATCTTATGGCAGTGTGGCAACACCTACTACTAGGAGCAATGAAAAATCCCCCATAAAATCATGTTCATAGGGTGGTCCCCAGCCAGAGCTTCTATCTCTGAAAACTTCTTCCCAACTGAGTTGATCTCAAGAATCCTCGAGGAGTTCTGCCAAAAGAGAGTACCTCTCCGACAGATTGGTAACATGGTTTATTTCCCCAACAAACTAAAGATTCCTCAACTTGAGTTTGCCTCTCTGATTACTACAAATCAAGGTACTACAACTCCTTTTCCCCAGTAGACTGCTCTACAATCCCTGACAAGTTACTATGAAGCCTGAAAATCGACCAGATAACAGTTAACTTCAGTAAGTTGTTTTGAAGCCTGGAATCTGACCAGGTAACAATTCAACTTCATTCTCTCATGAATTTGTTGTGAAGCCTGGAATCCGACCATATAACATTAAATCCAGTAAGTCACTGTGAAGCCTGGACCCGACCATATAACAATTAAATTCAGTAAGTTACTGCAAAGCCTGGAAACCGACCAGATAACAGTTAACTTCAGTAAGTTGTTTTGAAGCCTGGAATTCGACCAGATGACAACTCAACTTCATTATCTCAGAAATTTGTTGCGAATCCTGGATACCGACCATATAACAAATAAATTCACCAAGCTATTGCGAAACCTGAAAACCGACCAGATAACAGTTTAACTTCACTCTCTCAAGCAATTTTCTACGAAGCCTGGAATCCGACCAGATAACAGTTAATTTAATCTTCCCCAGTAAGTCGCTGCGAAACCTAGAATACAACCAAATAATAGTCAACTTCATTATCCTCAACAAATTGCTGTTAAACCTGGATTTCGACCAGATAACAACTAACTTTCCTTTCTCTTCCAGCAAGAGATAACTCCCCAGTAGAGCAACAAACAGCTAAAAAAAACACAAAAAAACCTGAACTCTTTTCTCAAGCAGGAGTCAACACTCTCCACAAAATTTTCTTCTCAAAGAAAAATCAACATCCCCAGCGGAATTCTCCTCAAACAACAAAATAGGAATCTCCAGTAGGAACATTTTAAACAAAGTTTGAAGACACATCTACTCTTCAACTTCAGTTCAGGATTTAAGGAATCCCCAACACTTGTCAAGGATTTATTTTCCAAGACAAAATTACATTCCAATAACATTTCATGTATCATATTTACATACAGGATAAATGTATACAACATAACCTCATTTATTTTGGGAAACATTGTTATGCCATGCATTTCATCCATCATGATATTGCATACAGCTAACCCTTTTCCTTTTCAGGAAAGGTTAATTGACTGATAATTATCATCAACAATTTTCAAGAGATCTAAGACTAGTTCCTGAAACAAGGCAGAGCAACTATCTACACAACCATCATGAAGCAACCCTACCCAGGTTCCTTCTCATTTTAGATGGAGTTTTACACAGACTTATCCTGAAGAAGCCCTATACAGGCCCATCACAAATAAGCAAACAAAGACCTCCTCTGGTTAGATTTATTTCTTCCAGTTAATGACAGGTGACTAAAGACCTCCTCTGGTTAAATTTATTTCTTCCAGTTAATGACAGGCAACTAACGAACTCCTCTGGTTAGATTTATTTCTTCCAGTTAATGACATATGACCAAAGACCTCATCTGGTTAGATTCATTTCTTCCAGTTAATGACAGGTGTGATACGATGGCAGAACCGGACTGTTTTAGGAAAATGCTGGTTTGCATTTTGCGTTTTTTATTCGCAAAATGTCGCGGTAAGCAAGAGTCGCCACCGACTTTTATTTTATCCAATTGGAAAGGAAAAAAGCACAGAAAAATTCCTTTTTCGAGATTTTGAGTACGGGGGGTAGATTATAGAAAGGGAAGGTATTAGCACCCTTTCTATCCATGGTTTTCCACGGGCTCTTAGGTATTTGCTCATCATTTTTAAAATTTCTTCCGTGTTTGTGCATTTTGAAAAGTTTTTGTTTTACTTCGTTTTAACCCTTGTATCATCCCTCAAGAGTGTTACGAAGTGTTTTCGAAAACTTTGTTTGAAAAGTGTTTGGTGTGAAAAAGTTTGATTTGAGCAAGTACCTACTAGCATCTACCTACTCGAAAAAAGATCGCTGATATTCTTGTTTCCTTTAGACAGCGCTATCCTACTATTGAGAAATAGGTAGCACCGTTGTTGGAATTTGTAAGGGTCAATTCGAAAGGGACGTACGATCACTAAAGAAATGTTAGGACGTCTTAGTAATAACCTTACTGTCTTAAGATCATATTCGAGGTAACATTTCCGAGGCAACCTTTCCGAGGCAACATTTCCGAACGGGGCATTTGATCTTTGTTTAGACAAGAGGGCGACCACTAAAACACCCTATACTTAATGATCATTTACCGAAGGCAACCGAAGTGAGAGTATACCCTAGGAGTGCGCATGTGCGAGTGATTTGATTTCAGTTATTATCTTTGCACATTTAGGGTTTACTAACCATTTTAAAATTAACATACAGTCTTATCATGCATTCCTATTATCATACATCTAACAGTTAGTATTTGTGAAATTTAAAATGTGAGAAATAAAGCTACGCTATTACAAGGCTTCGGGGAGGGGGATTAATTACATAGCCAAAAACCCGTAAAACGATAAATAAAGGAAAATCCTAATTAAACTATTACATCCCATGAGCAGTTACATTAATATTTGCAAAAATAATAAATGCGCGCGATAGATTAAGAACGAGAAAAATTAGGGTTTTGACCCCGTCTAAACCTAATTAAAAGAAAAATCATTTTTTGTTATTTTTGATTATTTTTGAGAAAGAATAAGGTTTTAAATTAAATAAATACAAACCTGATTTCTAATTAAATTAAATTAAGAAAAATAATTAATTTGACCTATTTTTATACTTTGGTTATTTTAAGAAAAGAAAATAAAAATTAAATCAACCAAACCCTAATTTTTTAATTTATTTTAAATTATTTACAAAAGGTTAGAATTGCCCTAGAATTAAATTAAGCTAATATTAAATTAATTTTGACAATATATATAAAAAAAACCTAAATTTGATGAAATTAATTTTTATGAGTTTTTTTGTATATAAAAAAAGAATTAATTTTTATGTTAGAAAATAATTAATCAAATTAAATAAATAAAAGAAATATAAAGGAAAAGAGAGAAATGGGCCTAGTATCAAAGTAAAAGGGGGGTGTCAATAAGCCCAATATGCCTTGGTCCATGTTTGACTTCTCAGATTCCATGTTGCAAGTTGACTAGGGTGCATCATGGACCTCCAAAGGATGGGCGTTAAATCTGGCCTTCTGGAGATCTAGTGATTGAACGTTGAGGGCATATGGTGAGACGCTTGGGCCAAGGGTACACTGAATCTGCAACAAGAAAATAAGAAAATAGCGTTTTGCTGGGACCTGGGATCGAACCCAGGTCCTCATGCTTCAAACCACCACCTTGTTGCCATCTGTGCCACACTGCTTCTTTATTCATAAAATAATAACAATTAATAATATATATTAACGTGAGTTAGTGGGTGAAAATAGAAAAAAGCGCGCGCCAGTTTGAATGGACCAATAGTGACTGAACACCTCATCATCTTCCCCAACATCCATCGTCCTAGGTAAAACGACTTTTACCTACAGACGTTCTCTGTAGGTATAGCCCCTGCATATTTCCAGAATCTCATACAAGCACAATAAATGAAAACTAATGGTACAGGTCAATTCGTCTTGGCCTTGTGAACAGCATGGCACCCCTCTTTTGGGCCATTTTTAGCTGCATGAGAAAACCCTAAAACGAGAAAGGAAAACCTAGCAATGGTGGATTTCAGTATGGCTAGCAAAAATGTAATTAATTATTATCATTAGCTTGCAAATGTTTCAAGGATTCATAATATATAAACCAATTATGCTAACAATGCCAAATTCATGAGATTCGATTTCAAAAAAGTAGGGATGTCGTGAGGTACTTACAGTGCGTTTTTGGGCATGAAAACACTTGCTAATGGTTGGAATAGAGTCCCTAGATGTCCAACAAGTTAATGGTATGCTTGGAATGGCTTGAAAGATCCTGGAACTATGAAATCAGATTGCCACTTTTGTTGCATTTTTTCCAGTTTTTCCTCAGCTTCTCACGCCTCCAATCCTTATGCTTTTGGTCTGGATTTGTTCTATATGTACCCTTGAGTGAATTAGGTTTACAAGTTTGCATCAAATCTTCTCCAATAATGATCATTGATCAAGATTTGATTCTCATGTAAATCTTTCCAAATCAAGCCAAAATCCAATCTTTTTGTGTACAAACAAGCCTTGCACGATTTGATCTCATTGCCAGCTATTCATGGACCTGAAATATGCACAAAATCTCAAGGTTTAAATGATTTTGATATTTTCATGATTTTATTTTGAATTAATTTGATTTAATTGAAATAAAAATCAAAATAAATGACAAAAATAAAATAAAGGCAAGTGGGAAGGATCATGGGTCGTGGACCATGTTACAAACTCAATGCAAGTACAAAAAGTTGGGCCCATTTGACAAAAATTGCAATTTTGGCCACTTTTGACTTTTGGTAATTTTGCAAAAAAGGTCAACTTCACCAATGCACAACTCCTTCAATTTTGACCCTAGAGATGTGTTCTTGGACTTTTTAGAAATCTTAAGATGTCCTCTAAGCAACCATTTTGGTATCATATAAATTGAGTCTTCCATGTTCATGTATGAAGCTTTGACAAAAGATGTGTTTTTGTTGACTTTTCAAAATGACCTATAATGTCCAAATTTGTATCTTCTTGTGAGTAGATTTTTTGAACTTGGGAGCTGAAGATGAATTGTAGGGAATTTCATCCTCTTCAAAATGAGCTTTTGATGGGTCATTCTTGATAAAGTATGAGAAAGTTATGCTTGGTCCAAGTTGAGTTGACTTTTCGTGCAAAACCCTAATTTAGCAACTTTTGGGTTTTGATGAATTATGAGCAATCCTTGATGAATCATGATCAACCCTTGATAAATTGATGAATAATACTTCAAAATTTTAATGTTGACCAAAAATATTGAAGTTTGACTGTATGTGGTCCACAGTTGACTTTTGCCCTAACACAGTCAATTTTCAGGCCTTTGAGCAATCGACTGAGCAAACTTCCTCTGCAAGGCTTGAAACTTGACATGGATGATCTTGAGAACATATTAGGACAATGGTGAGCACTTGTGACCCTTTGGAATCAAGTATCTTGTTGCAAAGTGAAACCCTAATCTGAGGTAGACTGCCTTAGGAGAGAGTTTGTCTGGTAAACCCTTGGACTTCCTTGAGAAATTTAAGGACCTCACTTGAAATGTATTGAGAAGTATGGGAGGGAAAATTTTGGGGTACAACAACTTCCCCTTTTCAATCTTCTTAAACCTGAGGATGTAGATTGGCTTGCCTGCCTTTCGTGATCTAAAGGTTGAAGACGATTGAACACTTGAGTGCCCATAAATTTGCACTCGCATGAAGTGGTACTTGTCTTGTGATGTCGAGAATGGGCTTATAGATGCCATTTGGAGATTGATGACGGATAATGGGCTTAAAGATGACATCCGAAGGAGTGTCGATCGCATAAGATATTCCTTAGCGAGAGCTCGTATACCTGTTGTTGAGGAAGACTACGCTGGGGAATGCTGTTCTTTGTCTTGGTAAAAGTTGAATTTTAGGAGCTTCAGTTGTCCGTTATTCTATTGGGGAATCATCTCTTAGTCGCAGAGGTGAAAATTAACTACTATCTGGTCGTGATCCAGGCTTCATAGTGATAAGATCGGCTGCTATCTGGTCGTGCTCCAGGCTTTACAATGACTTATTTGGGAGATGAGATTGAACTTGCTATCCGATCGTTCTCCAGGCTTTTCAATTCCTGAATTCTTATCTGGTTGTACTCCAGGCTTCAGAAGGAATTAAGTTATTATCCGGTCACATCCGGGCTTCAACTTGAATTTAGGGCACACTAATATCCGGTCGACTCCGGGCTTCTTAGTAATTGTCCAGGTAAACTGCTATTTGGTCGAAATCCAAGCTTCACAGTGTCTTATACTATTATCTGGTCGTAATCCCAGGCTTGAGTGTCCTTTTACCTCTATCTAGTCATAATCTAGGCTTCACGATGTTTCATACCATTAGCTGGTCGAATCCAGGCTTCATGGTGTCCTGTACTGCTATCTGGTCGATTCCAGGCTTCACAATACCTTACTTCTTATCTGGTCGTATTCCAGGCTTCAGAAGAAATCAAGTGGTTATCCAGTCGCATCCGGGCTTCCATTTGATTTTAAGGCCTACTAATATCCGGTCGATTCCGGGCTTCATAGTAATTGGCCGGGTAGACTGCTATTTGGTCGAAATCCAAGCTTCGTAATGTCCCTTACTATTATCTGGTCGTAGTCCCAGGCTTCAGTGTCTTTACCGCTATCTAGTCGTAATCCAGGCTTCACGATGTATTATACCATTATCTGGTCGAGTCCAGGCTTCATGGTGTTCGGAGAAATCAAGATATTATCTGGTCGAATCCGAGCTTCATAACTTGCATTAAAGATATACCACTATCTGGTCGACTCCAGGCTTCATAGTATTCTTGGCTACTGTCTGGTCATAATCCAGGCTTCACAGTACCTTGTTAAGCTGTTATCCGGTCGATTTCCGGGCTTCACAGCTTGTGTTTATGATATACCACTATCTGGTCGATTTTAAGCTTCATGGTGTCTTTGTACTGCTATCTGGTCGTAATCCAGGCTTCACAGTAACTTGTATTGCTATCTGGTTGTTCTATAGGCTTCACAATAACTTGCTGGGGATTAAACTATTATCCGGCCGAATCCGGGCTTCATAGCTTGTTTTTAAGAGATACCACTATCTGGTCGATTCCAGGCTTCGCGGTATTTTGGTACTGTTATTCGGTCGTTCTCCGAGCTTCACAATAGGATGGAGAAATCAAGATACTATCCGGTCGGATCCGGGCTTCATAGCTTGAACTGGAATAGAAATCCTAGCATTGATTTGACTGAACCAGAGAAAACTTGTAAGAATTTGATTATATCTTTCCCTGAAAGGTAAAGAGTTAGTTGTATGTAATGTCATGATGTATGAAATGTATTGAGCAATGATGTTCTAAAAATAAATGAGACTGTGCTGTATGATGCGTATGTGCATGCCATGATGTATGGATATGCAATATTTTTATGATGTTCTCTAGCGGGGGAAAATAAATCCCGGATTGCTGCTGGAGAGTGCAAGGAGTTGAGTTCTTCGTTCTCGCTGGGGATAACGACCAAAGATGATCTGAGAATAAATTGGCGAGAGAATAACTCGGCTGGAGAATAAATTGGCGAGAAAATGGCTCTATGGGGAAGAGAGATACTCTGCTAGAAGATTTGCTGATTTGGAGAAATAACCTCGGCTGGGGATGGATTACCGTTGCTAGTGATGATGAACTCTGTCGGGGATTGAATTTCTGTCTGTGGAAGAAATAGACTCCACTGGGGATAGTCTTCTAGTGCTGGTGGTAGATAAACTCTGCTTGGGGAGAATTAACACCACTGTCCTTGGGTATTTCTTACTCTACGGGGAGTGTATTTACTTTTAGTCATATTCTCCAGCTGGGTCTATCCCTGTACCTGGTGAATAGAGCAACTGTAAGGTTTGGACATTTCTTGTTTGCCCCTGTTCCTGGAATTACGAGTAATCGTCTTTTGTTTCGCATGTAAATATTTATGAGCGACAATTATTTTCAAATGCATATATCAAAAATGAATCATTGGACGTTCTTACAAAACAAAATAGAAAAAGAAAAACAATTATGAAATTTATTGTAAAATGAATTATATTGATTCTTGAACTTAGCATGTAATAGGCGTTTTGTACAAGAGGCTGACGTCCTAGTAAGAGAATGCCGTCGAAAGATAGAAACTATACAATTTGTGAAAAACAAAGAAAAACAGCTATGTGAACAAATCCCACTGGGTTCCGACTCTGCTACTGCCCTTATATCTTCGGGTATCTCATCACTTTGCTACTTGGTTGAAGGTAGATCAGATTGATTGGCGCAGTCCGAGCTTGATAGTTGATACTGAAGTCTGGTTGCAGGATGATCCAATGAGACATAATGTTACGTTTGAATCCCTAATTTTTTCCTGGACTTCCCTTTCAGGTTTTCAGTCCACCGGGATACCCTTTTTTGCCCAAGCCGCCTTTTCAAGTTTTTGACTTGCTGGGTGTACAGTTTTTTCCATTTTCATCCCTTACTTTTTCCCGAACCCTTTTGGTTCGCCGGGAAGCCCTTATTTTTGCCTAGGCCAGTCAACCTAGCGGGTCTTTGATTATGCGTAGTATTTTTTCACTATGTCTGCATTGACGGGGTGAGGAAGGTCGTCACCATCCATGGTGGTTAGAATCATAGCTCCTCCTGAGAAAATGTTCTTAACCACAAATGGTCCTTCGTACGTAGGGGTCCATTTTCCCCTGGGATCACCTTGTGGCAGTATGATGTGTTTGATCACTAGATCCTCAACTTGATGCTCTTGTCGTCTGACTTTCTTGTTAAATGCCTTGATCATTCGCTTTTGATACGTCTGACCATGACAAATAGCAGTAAGTCTCTTCTCGTCGATTAGATTCAGCTGATCAAGCCGGGTCTGGATCCAGTCATCTTCGCTCAAACCTGCATCCTTCATAATCCGGAGAGATGGTATTTGGACCTCAATGGGTAAGACTGCCTCCATGCCATACACCAGAGAGTAGGGTGTTGCCCCTATTGATGTCCGTGCTGAGGTGCGATACCCATGAAGAGCGAATGGTAACATCTCATGCTAGTCTTTGTATGTCACCGTCATCTTCTGCACAATCTTCTTGATGTTCTTATTAGCCGCTTCAATAGCCCCATTCATCTTCGACCGGTAAGGAGAAGAGTTGTGATGCGTATCTTAAACTGTTTGCAGAGTTCGGTGATCATCGTATTGTTTAGATTTGTACCATTGTCCATAATGATCCTCTCTAGTACACCGTATCAACAGATCAGATTGTGTCGGATGAACCGCACCACGACGTTCTTGGTTATTGTAGCAAAGGAAGCTGCTTCAACCCATTTTGTGAAATAATCAATAGCCACCAGAATGAAACGATGCCCATTGGACGCAGTAGGTCTGATCTCGCCAATCATATCGATGCCCCACATTGCAAAAGGCCAAGGAGCTGTCAAGACGTTCAGAGGAACTGGAGGTACATGCACCTTATCAGCATAGAATTGGCACTTATGACAAGTCTGAGAATCCTGATAACAATCGGCTTCCATAGTAGACCAATAATATCCAGCCCATAGGATTTTCTTTGCCATGGTATGTCCACTGGAATGAGTTCTAAAAGTACCTTCATGTAACTCTGCCATGATCCTTTCTGCCTCGCTCTTGTCCACACATTGCAGTAAGGTTAAATCATGGTTACGCTTGTAAAGGATACCACTACCGATGAAGAATTTTGCGACAAACCGCCTCAGAAACTTCTTGTCATTAACAGATGCACCCTCGGGGTACTCTTGAGCCTCAAGATACCTCTTTACCTTGTGGAACCAGGGCTTATCAGCTACCTCTTCAGTCTCAATGTCACAGAAATGTACGGGTTCGTCCAACCTCTCAATGGTAATCTGGGGAGCTTCATTGTCCCACCTGACCTTGAACATAGAAGACATGGTAGCTAGCGCGTCCGCTAACTGGTTCTCCTCTCTTGGAAAGTGTTCAAAGGTTATCTCCTCAAAGTGTGGGAGCAACGTCAGTACATACTCTTTGTAAGGAATAAGATTTGGGTGCTTCGTATCCCACTCGCCTTTGATCTGACTGATCACTAGAGAAGAATCTCTGAATACACTTAGGAACTTAATCCTCAGGTCAATAATAGCTCGAAGGCCCATGATGCACACTTCATACTCCGCCATATTGTTGGTGCAGTTGAAACGTAATCGGGTGGTGAACGGAGTATGACAACCCTCAGGAGATATGATCACATCGCCAATGCCATTACCCAATGTGTTTGAGGCTCCACCAAAATACATGGACCATCGGGATCCCTCCTCAGGTCCTTCATCCGGTCCAGGTTCTTCACAATCGGTCACCAACATGATGTTCTCATCCGGGAACTCAAAATTCATGGATTGGTAATCATCCACGGCCTGATGTGCCAAATGATCCGCCAATACACTCCCCTTGATTGCTTTTTGGATTGTGTACTAGATATCATACTCAGTTAAGATCACCTGCCATCTTGCTATTCTTCCGGACAAGGCAGGCTTTTCGAAGATATACTTGATTGGATCCATCTTTGATATCAATAGGGTAGTGTGAGTCAGCATAAAATGTCTCAGCCGGCGAGCAGCCCATGCCAAAGTGCAGCAAGTTTTCTCAAGCAGTGAGTATCGGGTCTCACAGTCGGTAAACTTTTTGCTAAGGTAGTAAATAGCATGCTCTTTTCAGCCAGACTCATCATGCTGCCCCAACACGCATCCCATTGAATTATCCAGTATGTTAAGTATAAAATCAAAGGTCTTCCTTCAACTGGAGGCATCATAATAGGTGGCTCTTGGAGGTATTCCTTGATCCTTTCGAAAGCGGTCTGACATTCATCATTCCATGTTACTACTTGATCTTTCTTCAACAGCTTGAAGATTGGCTCACAAGTAGCAGTCAGATGTGAAATAAATCGGGCAATGTAATTCAGACGTCCCAAAAAGCCTCTTACTTCCTTTTCTGTCTGGGGAGCTGGCATCTCCTATATAGCCTTCACCTTTGCAGGATCCACTTGAATACCTTTATCACTAACGACAAAACCCAGCAGCTTACCAGACCTCACCCCGAAGGTGCACTTGTTCGGGTTTAACCTCAGCTTGTACATCTTCAACCTGTCGAACAGTTTCTGGAGATGGTCAAGGTGCTCTTCTTCAGTTTGGGACCTTGCAATCATGTCATCAACGTAAACCTCAATCTCATGGTGAATCATGTCATGGAACAAAGCGACCATGGCGGGCTGATAAGTTGCCCCAGCATTCTTCAACCCGAAAGGCATTACTTTGTAAAAGAAAGTGCCCCAATGCATAACGAAGGTTGTCTTCTCCATGTCCTCGGGAGCCATCTTAATCTGATTGTAACCAGAAAAACTATCCATAAAGGAGAAGATTTTATGCTGTGCGGTGTTGTCGACCAGAACATTAATGTGAAGAAGCGGGAAATCATCCTTGGGGCTCGCCCTGTTCAGATCTCTATAGTCCACACACATCCGTACCTTACCATCCTTTTTAGGTACCGGAACCACGTTGGCAACCCACTGTGGGTAAGAAGTAACAGCTAGAAACCCAGCGTCAAACTGTTTCATGACTTCAGCTTTGATTTTCTCAGACATATCAGGGCGTATACGACGAACCTTCTGCTTTACCGGAGGACAATCTTCTTTAGTCGGTAGGCGGTGTACCACAATATCAATATCCAAACCAGGCATATCTTTATAGGACCAAGCGAAAATCTCAACATAGTCACGTAGCATCTGTATCACCCATTGCTTGACACTAGGCTCCATATTTGCACTTATCTTGTACTCTTTCTTGTCTTCCTCTGTACCTAAATTCACTGATTCCACTGGCTCTTCATGAGGCTGTATGGCCCTTTCTTCCTGTAGTAACAGTCTAGCAAGTTCCCCAGGCACCTCACAATCATCCTCACCTTCGTCCTCGACTTGGTTGATCAGATTTTCGAAGTCATAACCGGTAGTAGCAGAGTCGTTATCAATGGGATCCAGAGTGGATGTGGATCTGCATTATGATATGTGAGTGTGTGTAAGACAATAACTGTTTTGATAAAGTGCGAGATAGAAAGGAAAAACAAGGAGCGCAAAATTTGTAATGCAAGAAAACGTCCAATGATTTATTGATGATATATGAAAATGACAAATAATAAGCCCACACAAACAAAGCCAAGGTGCCTTGGGCAAGGCATCGGGCCGTAAAGTTTCAAACTGTCTGTTACAAATCTCAAAACAAAAGTCCATTACTGTGTAATAAAAGAAACGGGCACGAAGTCCTTCGCCGTCCGGTTGTTCAATCCACCGTTGGTAGTCGGGTAGATCCAGCTGTCGATATCTGACTTTTCTTCATCATCCTCAATTGCGTTCACTCCTTGATTACTGATGTGCAGAGGAGGTCTTCCAATCCGCGCGTACTGAATAACCCTTTGAGCCTCTGCAGTAAAGCCCAAACCAAACTTGTCAGTCTTGTGTGTGAAATCAGGGAGCTGACCCCAACTTGCACACCAACCTTTTTCAATTACAGCCCTGACATCCTTGAGGGAAGCCATCTTCATTGGAGGTTTGTCAGCAGCAACTTCAATCGATGCCAGAGTCCGGGGACCTCTTTAAAGTTCTGAAACGGGGTTTCGATGAACTCCCCATCCATCTCCACATAGAGAAAGGAATTAAGATGACTAACCATGTACTCCTCCTCACCTTGTACCGTAACAATCTTCCCCTTTACTGGATACTTCAACATCTGATGGAGCGTAGAAGTCACTGCCCCAGCCTTATGAATCCAAGGGCGACCCAACAAGCAAGAATAAGATGGTCGGATATCTATCACATAGAACGTATATGCAAAAGTCTGAGTGCCAACTTTAATAGGGACGTCCACTTCCCCGTGCACCATCCTTTTTGACCTGTCGAAAGCCCTAACCATAATATTGCTCGGCTTCAGAATCAAACCTTCATAGTCCAGACGATCTAATGCCTTCTTTGGCAAAACATTCAATGAGGACCCAGTATCCACCAGTACGTGAGCCAAAGTAGTTCTCCTACACTCGATCGAGACGTGCAAAGCATCGTTGTGATTTCTTCCTTTAGCAGTCAGATCTGCGTCTAAGAAACCCAACCCGTTGTCGGCAGTCAAACTAGCTACGCAGTCTTTGAATTGATCGGCAGAAGTTTCCTGCGGCACATGCGCAGTTTTGAGGAAAGCAATTAAAGGCTTTACATGGGCTTCAGAACACAATAACAAGGACAACATGGAGATTTTCGACGGGGTCTGCCCCAGCTGCTCGACTACGTTGTAGTCGCTCTTCTTGATAATCTTCAGAATTTCCTCTATCTCCTGCTTAGAGGTTTCTATAATGATCTTCTTAGGTGCCTCCGTCCGGGCAGGCTCACCTGTGATTTCTTTGCCCCAAGTGCCAGATGGCTCGGTGACAGGGTGATAACTGGGATAGGAACTGGGTCAATAGCTGATGTACTAGCAGATGGAATAACAACAGGTTTGTGGATAGTCGAAGGGGAAATCTCGGGAGAAAAGAGTCTTCCACTTCTGGTGACCTTGCTAGCCCCGACAATATTGCTGACATCAGAATCAGCTTCTTCAATTTTTAAGTCTTTCTTAAATCCATGGTAATACACATCGGCCCCATAGTGCAAAGGGACAACCTTATCCCAATTGTATGGGATAGGGCCTGGGATAGTAATGATTAACAGAGCGATTCTTGGAACGGATGTAATCCTAGCAGGCTTTCTCGAGGAAGCCTTGGAAGGATTGGCGGAAATGGTTATGATGGTAACATCTTGAATTGGAACCAACGGAATCATAGTCTTCTCGAACAAGATCTCTTTGTTATCCATCAAGCGCTGAACACCCGATTTCAATAAGTGGCAACCAACAGGCAAAATTGAACACATGTGGCAACCTTCGCCACAACCCGGAAATAAACCGGACAACAATAGATTCTTCTTAATTGTCATCAAAGGAGTAGAAATGTCTTCCACGGAGGTCACAAACAAATTATCATCCACATCATTTACTCCATGATCGTGCTTAGGCATATGAGCAGTTATGACGTTGGGTTTCTCCAGAGCGTCAAACTCAATCTCTTTAGCTTCGATCAAGTCTTGCACCTTATTCTTCAAGGTCCAACAGTTGTTTGTATCATGACCTGGGCCATCAGAGTGATAGGCGCAACGGGCATTCAGGTTATATAGCGGAGATGTGGTGTTGGGATTCTCCGGGGCTTCCCTCAGAGTTACCAGGTTGGTCTTCAATAACTATGGCTGAATTTGAGACAAGGTCATATTGAGCCGAGTGAACTGTCTTTGTGGTCTCTCTACCCTTTGTTGATTGTTGAGTTACAGAGAACCTGTGGGTCTTGATATCACTACCGCATTTACTGCTTGACGGTGTTCAGGTCTGCTTTGGCTCCTCGAGCCATAGACTGCACTAGCTTCTTTCTTACCGGTGAAAGGCTTCTTTACTGCACTTGACGACATATCCTTATGTATCTTACCACTTCGGATACCAGCTTCTACCCTCTCCCCAGTCAAAATCAATTCAGTAAATCCAGATGATGAACTGCCGATCAGATGATTGAAAAATGGACCGGATAACGTCCCTAGAAACATGTCAACCAACTCCCTGTCAGACAAAGGGGGTTGGACTCTTCCAGCCAAATCTCTCCACTTTTGAGCATAGTCCTTGAAACCTTCACTTGCACCCATAGACATACCCTGAAGCTGAGTACGAGTAGGAGCAAGGTCGGCGATATACTGATACTACCTGTAGAAAGCATCAGCAAGGTCCTCCCAGTTTCGGACATTAGCTCCTTCCAATTGATAAAACCATTCAAGCTGAGTCCCTGAAAGACTGTCTTGAAATAAATGCACCCACAAATTTCTATCAGCAGTGTAAGGTTGAATTTTTCTGACGTACGAGCAGAGATAGAGTTTTGGACTCCATCGTACTTGGAAAAAACAAGTGCTTTGAACTTATGAGGGATCACCACTTCAGATGCCAGTCTCAAATCTCCGAAATCCAAACCAGGGATCTTCTGAATCTCTATAGCACTCAGACGGTCTTCAAGTTGTTTGTACCTATCCTCAGCAGGAGGATACTGCTCATCATCAAAATCAGTATCATTATCAGAGACTACAGGACTGGGACCCTTTTCTTCCTCTTGGTCCTCCTCTCCTTTGGATGAAAGAGACAGATCAGCTTCCTGTCGCAACCTCTTCCCAAATTTGTTACCCATATTCAGAAGAACCTTCTTCTTCTTCTTCTTCTTCTTCTTCTTCTTCTCCTTCAGGATGAGAGTCTTCAAATCCTCTTGCCATTTAGCCAAGTTCAAGAACATCTCTTGGAATTGGGCATTATGTGCCTGAAGAGCTTTGATGGCTTGATCGGTAGGTATTTCAGAAGACATTTTGTGCTGAAATAAACAGCGAAGGAGATGAGAAACCTGTAATGATACCTGTAATAATGTGCATGATAATGGGATGCGTATGTAATGATTTCAAAGACTTTGGGAGATTTAAATTTGCAAACCAAGAAATAAACAAACTTTATTAGATTAAACTTGTAAAAAGGTTCAACAATTCCTTTGAGGCATTACAAAGAAGTAAATGAAAAACAAATCTAAAACTATAAAAAAGAAAATAAATCAGAAATTACATGGACGCTTCCCCTTCGTGCTGACGTATTCATTAATCGTCCTTTCATTCTCAAGTTTCCTGGTGAGCTTCAAGATCTTCCTTTCTTGCTCATGGTACTTCTCCCGGTAGGTATCTCTCTCTCTTCTTTCAGTTGAATCCAAGACCTCTTCAATCCCCCAAGATCAGTGGGCATGTAAGGATAAAGAACTGTATAAGGAATGCCCTCTTCATTGGTGGGCTCCACTATCACTAGTAACACAGCTTCATAAGGCATCCCAAACTTCTGGGCTCGATCTCGGACCCACTGGAGGTAAGGCTGCATAGGGAGAGAAGTCTTTGGTCCTAGCTCTTGAGGGTCAGACTTGTTCACCATGCCCCAAGCTCATATAAACCTTCGGCGATGCTCGTCAACGTCCTCTTTGTAGTCAAAGGCAATATCTGTAAGAAGTAGCTCATGAGGACCGTCTCTCCGAGCACGACCAAACTGTCGCAAAGCCAAACAAGGACTGTAGGTTATTCCTCATCTGATTCCAAGCAACGGGACATTAGGGTATCCCCTACATCGATCAATGACATCAATGCTTTCCATAGCCTTAGAACTCAAAAGAATTTCTGTATGGGCAAGGGACATTATCCTGTAAGACCACCCTACCCCTTCCTCATTCTTCAACACGGACTTGGGGAGGTGCGAAATAAACCACCTCGCCAGCAACGACATGCAACACATGAGAGTCCCTCTTCTACGCACCGTACGAGTATAGAGGGCATGCAAGATATCACCTATAAGAGTAGGTACGGGATTGCGAGACAGGAAGATCTTAACCACGTTCACATCTATGAAGGAATCTGGATTCGGGAAGAGAACCAAACCGTAGATAAGGAGAGCCAAGATGTCTTCAAAAGCCCGAAAGTCCAAATTATCCCAGAACAGTTGAGCTTGATCCATCAGAAACTTGGCTAAGAAACCTTTAACCCCGCTTCGTGTCTCTCAGTTGGATACTACATCAGCTCTTTTCAAATGTAAAGCGGAAGCAATGTCCTCTACTCTAGGAGTCTCTTCCAAACCTGTGAAGGGCATCTGCTCAAGGATGGATATGCCCAATAAGTGAGAAAACTCTTCCATAGTGGGAACTAGCTGATAATTTGGGAAGGTGAAACAATGATGCATAGGATCGAAGAACTGGAACAACACACTCATCATCTGCTCATCAACCTTTGAGGTAACCAAGCTAAGAAGCTGACCATGTCTCCTAATGAATGAAGAAGTATCAGAAACTCTCGAGGCTAAATCTTTGAGTTGAGCAGGTATTTGCACAAAGTTAATTCGAATGGTGTTTCTGCGCATGGAAGCCATAATCTGCAAAACATAACAAAGATAAATTCCCCAGGTCTTTGAAATGGTTAGTATAATGAAGTATGCATGCTATGTTATGATGCATGATGTCATGATAAAAACACACAACAGGTATAACAAATAACAGACATGGTAAAGGCAAACAAGTCACATAAGAGCCCTTAAGTTTAAGGCTTGCATGGGGTCTAGGTACTATCCTCTTGAAGTTAAGTTGGTTCAATCTGTCCTAGAAAAGTAACCGGGTTCTAGAGGATCTCAATATCACTGACCATCCTCCATCAGTCATGGTTTCAGCTCACACAATCTTTTCTTGCAGCCGGAACTATCTCGAGAGTATGGTCTCAATGAGTGTAATATCGAGTATTAACCAGTTCTCAGCTTTATATCGAGGCCGGCTATCTCACTACTTCCTAATGGCCAAGTTGGTCAATTATAGGTTCTAAGGCCAGTTGATGCTTACCGACACACATAACAGCCCCGTATTCTCCTCGTTTCTCCATAAGGGATACTGGTACCAACCAATGTGCCACATCAATGTAGCTACTGCTTCAACCGTATCGGCCTACGCCGTACAGTTCCCTCACAATTTATTGCTACTTACCTAAAAGGTGTCCCCCAGATCCGGGTTAGGATCTATAGTAACTCCCAATACAACACACTCAAAAGTAAAGCAACCAAATCAAACAAGAGAAGTAATATGATGAACTAATCCTAAGGTATACCCCACTTATTAATTTCCCCAGCAGAGTCGCCAGTTCTGTGATTCGGTGGTAGAATTGGATTGTTTTAGGAAAATGCTGGTTTGCGTTTTGCGTTTTTTATTCGCAAAATGTCGCGGTAAGCAAGAGTCGCCACCGAATTTTATTTTATCCAATTGGAAAGGAAAAAAGCATAGAAAAATTCCTTTTTTGAGATTTTGAATACGGGGGGTAGATTATAGAAAGGGAAGGTATTAGCACCCTTTCTATCTGTGGTTTTCCACGGGATCTTAGGTATTTTCTCATCATTTTTAAAATTGCTTCCGTGTTTGTGCATTTTGAAAAGTTTTTGTTTTACTTCATTTTAACCCTTGTATCAGTCCTCAAGAGTGTTACGAAGTGTTTTCGAAAACTTTGTTTGAAAAGTGTTTGGTGTGAAAAAGTTTGATTTGAGCAAGTACCTACTAGCATCTACCTATTCGATAAAAGATTGTTTCTATTCTTGTTTCCTTTAGACAGCGCTATCATACTATTGAGAAATAGGTAGCACCATTGTTGGAATTTGTAAGGGTCAATTCGAAAGGGACGTACGATCACTAAAGCAATGTTAGGACGTCTTAGTAATAACACTACTGTCTTAAGATCATATTCGAGGTAACTTTTCTGAGGCAACCTTTCCGAGGAAATATTTCCGAACGGGGCATTTGATCTTTGTTTAGACAAGAGGGCGACCACTAAAACACCCTATACTTAATGATCGTTTACCGAAGGCAACCGAAGTGAGAGTATACCCTAGGAGTGCGCATGTGCGACTGATTTGATTTCAGTTATTATCTTTGCACATTTAGGGTTTACTAACCATTTTAAAATTAACATACAGTCTTATCATGCAATCCTATTATCATACATCTAACAGTTAGTATTTGCGAAATTTAAAATGCGAGAAATAAAGCTACACTATTACAAGGCTTCGGGGAGGGGGATTAATTACATAGCCAAAAACCCGTAAAATGATAAATAAAGGAAAATCCTAATTAAACTATTACATCCCATGAGAAGTTACATTAATATTTGCAAAAATAATAAATGCGCGCGATAGATTAAGAATGAGAAAAATTAGGGTTTTGACCCCGTCTAAACCTAATTAAAAGAAAAATCATTTTTTGTTGTTTCTGATTATTTTTGAGAAAGAATAAGGTTTTAAATTAAATAAATACAAACTTGATTGCTAATTAAATTAAATTAAGAAAAATAATTAATTTGACCTATTTTTATACTTTGGTTATTTTAAGAAAAGAAAATAAAAATTAAATCAACCAAACCCTAATTTTCTAATTTATTTTAAATCATTTACAAAAGGTTAGAATTGCCCTAGAATTAAATTAAGCTAATATTAAATTAATTTTGACAAAATATATAAAAAAAACCTAAATTTGATGAAATTAATTTTTATGAGTTTTTTTATATATAAAAAAGAATTAATTTTTATGGTAGAAAATAATTAATCAAAATTAAATAAATAAAAGAAATATAAAAGAAAAGAGAGAAATGGGCCTGGTATCAAAGTAAAAGGGGGTGTCAATAAGCCCAATATGCCTTGGTCCATGTTTGACTTCTCAGATTCCATGTTGCAAGTTGACCAGGGTGCATCATGGACCTCCAAAGGATGGGCGTTAGATCTGGCCTTCTGGAGATCTAGTGACTGAACGTTGATGGCATATGGTGAGACGCTTGGGCCAATGGTGCACTGAATCTGCAACAAGAAAAATAAGAAAATAGCGTTTTGCTGGGACCTGGGATCGAACCCAGGTCCTCATGCTTCAAACCACCACCTTGTTGCCATATGTGCCACACTGCTTCTTTATTCATAAAATAACAACAATTAATAATATATATTAACGTGAGTTAGTGGGTGAAAACAGAAAAAAGCGCACGCCAGTTTTAATGGACCAATAGTGACTGAACACCTCATCATCTCCCCCAGCATCTGTTGTCTTAGGTAAAATGACTTTTACCTACAGACGTTCTCTGTAGGTATAACCCCTGCATATTTCCAGAATCTCATACAAGCACAATAAATGAAAACTAATGGTGCAGGTCAATTCGTCTTGGCCTTGTGAACAACATGGTACCCCTCTTTTGGGCCAATTTTACCTGCATGAGAAAACCCTAAAACGAGAAAGGAAAACCTAGAAATGGTGGATTTCAGTATGGCTAGCAAAAATGCAATTAATTATTATCATTAGCTTGCAAATGTTTCAAGGATTCAGAATATATAAACCAATCATGCTAACAATGCCAAATTCATGAGATTTGATTTCAAAAAAGTAGGGATGTCGTGAGGTACTTAGAGTGCGTTTTTGGGCACGAAAACACTTGCTAATGGTTGGAATAGAGTCCCTAGATGTCCTGCAAGTGAATGGTATGCTTGGAATGGCTTGAAAGATCCTGGAACTATGAAATCAGATTGCCACTTTTGTTGTGTTTTTTCCAGTTTTTCCTCAGCTTCTCACGCCTCCAATCCTTATGATTTTGATCTGGATTTATTCTATATGTACCGTTGAGTGAATTAGGTTTACAAGTTTGCATCAAATCTTCTCCAATAATGATCATTGATAAAGATTTGATTCTCATGTAAATCTTTCCAAATCAAGCCAAAATCCAATCTTTTTGTGTACAAACAAGCCTTGCACGATTTGATCTCATTGCCAGCTATTCATGGACCTGAAATATGCACAAAATCTCAAGGTTTAAATGATTTTGATATTTTCATGATTTTATTTTGATTTAGTTGAAATAAAAATCAAAATAAATGACAAAAATAAAATAAAGGCAAGTGGGAAGGATCATGGGTTGTGGACCATGTTACAAACTCAATGCAAGCACAAAAAGTTGGGCCCATTTGACAAAAATTGCAATTTTGGCCACTTTTGACTTTTGGCAATTTTGCAAAAAAGGTCAACTTCACCAATGCATAACTCCTTCAATTTTGACCCTAGAGATGTGTTCTTTGACTTTTTAGAAATCTTAAGATGTACTCTAAGCAACCCTTTTGGTCTTATCTCAATTGAGTCTTCCATGTTCATTTATGAAGCTCTGACAAAAAAGGTGTTTTTGTTGTTTTTTCAAAATGACCTATAATGTCCAAATTTTTATCTTCTTGTGAGTGCATTTTTTGAACTTGGGATATGAAGATGAATTGTAGGGAAATGCATCCTCTTCAAAATGAGCTTTGGATGGGTCATTCCTGATAAAGTATGAGAAAGTTATGCTTGTTCCAAGTTGAGTTGACTTTTCCTACAAAACCCTAATTTAGCAACTTTTGGGTTTTGATGAATTGTGAGCAATCCTTGATGAATCATGATCAAACCTTGATCAAATGATTAATAATACTTCAAAATGATAATGTTGACCAAAAATCTTGAAGTTTGACTATATGTGGGCCACAATTAACTTTTGCCCTAACACAGTCAATTTTCAGGCCTTTGAGCAATCGAATGAGCAAACTTCCTCTGAAAGGCTTGAAACTTGACATGGGTGATCTTGAGAACATATTAGGACAATGGTGAGAATTTGTGACCCTTTGGACTCAAGTATCTTGGTGCAAAGTGAAATCCTAATCTGAGGTAGACTACCTTAGGAGAGAGTTTGTCTGGTCAACCCTTGGACTCCCTTGAGCAATTTGAGGACCTCACTTGAAATGTATTGAGAAGTATGGGAGGGAAAATTTTAGGGTACAACAACAGGCGACCAAAGACCTCCTCTGGTTAGATTCATTTCTTCCAGTTAATGGCAGGCTACCAAAGACCTCCTCTGGTTAGATTTATTTCTTCCAGTTAATGACAGGTGACCAAAGACCTCCTCTGGTTAGATTCATTTCTTCCAGTTAATGACAGGAGACCAAAGACCCCCTCTGGTTAGATTTATTTCTTCGCGTTAATGACAGGTGACCAAAGACCTCTTATGGTTAGATTCATTTCTTCCAGTTAATGACTGGAGACCAAAGACCTCTTCTAGTTAGATTTATTTCTTCTAGTTAATGACAGGCGACTAAAGACCTCTTCTGGTTAGATTTATTTCTTCCAGTTAATGACAGGCGACCAAAGACCTCCTCTGGTTAGATTTATTTCTTCCAGTTAATGAAAGGCGACCAAAGACCTCCTCTGGTTAGATTCATTCTTCCAGTTAATGACAGGCGAACAAAGACCTCCTCTGGTTAGATTTATTTCTTCCAGTTAATGACAGGCGACCAAAGACCTCCTCTTGTTAGATGCATTTCTTCCAGTTAATGACAGGAGACCAAATACCTCCTCTAGTTAGATCTATTTCTTCCAGTTAATGACAAGCAACCAAAGACCTCCTCTGGTTAGATTTATTTCTTCCAGTTAATGACAGGCGACCAAAGACCTCCTTCGGTTAGATTCATTTCTTCCAGTTAATGACAAGCGACCAAAGGCCTCCTCTGGTTAGATTTATTTCTTCCAGTTAATGACAGGCGACCAAAGACCTCCTCTGGTTATATTCATTTCTTCCAGTTAATGACAGTCAGACAAAGACCTCTTCTGGTTAGTTTCATTTCTTCCAGTTAATGACAGGCGACCAAAGACCTCTCCTGGTTACATTCATTTCTTCCAGATTAAAAACAGGAAAAAGACATCTACTAGTTCAGTATAAAACAACCAAAATATTTATCTTGATACTTCCCACAGTCACTATGGATGGAATCTATAAGCCCATCTCCAACAACTTTCCATCATTTCTCCAAATGGCATCTTTAAGCCCATTCCCTACACAGTCAACTAACACCTCATCAAGTTCAAATTTCTGGGCACTCTAGTGTTCAATCATCTTACACCTTTAAGTCACGAATGGCGGGCTCGCCAATCTAACTCTTCAGGTTTAAGAAGATTGAACAGGGGCAGCTGTTGTACCCCAAAATTTGCCCTCTCATTTCTCAAGGATTTTCTCACAAGATCTTATAAGGCTCAAGTTTGCAGCACTAATACATCAATTTGGGCTTGGAATTGGCATAAGGGCAAAATGGTCAAAGTGCACACTGAAAAGTCAAACTTTAACTTTTGGATCAAAATCAAGTTTCAAGAGTCACATTTCATCAAGACATGGTAGAATATGGAGTTTGTTTCATCTAGAAAATCAAAAGTCAAATTACTTTGGAAAAGTCAAATTTTTAAACACTTAGAAATTTTTCTAAGTGTTAAGAAACGCGATAAGTTCAGAACTTCTGGCCAGATTTTCATCATGATGCGAGATGATTTAGGAAGAACTTCTGACATAAGAGTTGCAGGCCTCAATGAGATCTAAAACATTGCAGAATAGAGTTTCCAATAGAAATGTTGGGATTTCAAATTATAAATCTTTGAAGACATGCCCATGAAACTAAAACACTTAGTTAATTCTGAGCATTTTCAAGTCAGAATTTGGTTACAACTTCTGGGCCAGTTTTCACGTAGGTTCAATCAGAGTTTGCAAAGATAATTCAAAGAGGGTTTGCAAAGCATGTTGCAAGCTTTTTGAAAAGTCTAAGAACTCCTTCAGATCATGCTGGAGCAGGGAGATTCAAAGATCAGAAGTTGGACATTTGTTCTAAGTTACGCTGATGCTGAACTTCTGATCCATATTCAAATTTGATACACAATCTCATGTTGTAGGCTTTCTTTCTTGTTAAATATCATCATCATTTAATGCTCACACCAACTTTTGAGTCTTTATCCAAAGGATCTTCCCACATGTGGTATAAAAGTACCATTGATGTCCTTGAAAAGCAAACTTTTGTACAAAGTTTATCTTGAGCCCATGCTTCACTTTGCTTCTGAATGTACTTCCTCCATAAATCATGCTTACAAACTCAGATTAAGTGTGCTTAAAGCTGTTAACCACTCTGCTTTTCCTTGAAACCATGCCTGTCTAAACTTGCTTCAAAAATAAGTCAACGAGCCATAACACATGATGGTTGTACCCTTAACTTCTCCAAGCTTCTAAATCCTTTGCCTATAAATTAAACTTCATTTGCAACTGTTAAAGGGTGGAGGATATTGAAGAAAAAACCTTGAAAAACCTTGTTGAAATTTCCAAGAATCCGAAACTGCAAACACAAATACAAAACCTGCTAGTTTCTGATTTTGCATTCAAAACTCCAATTTTCTTCAAGTGTTTCTTGACCAAATAATCAACACAGTTTTTGATATACACTTAGAAACCGTCCCAACTTCTATTTTCAGACTGTAACACAATCGTCACCAACCTCTATTTCAAAAATCAGAACTTTGCTTCTTGGCTGCTCCAGAACATTTCAGCCATCCATAACTCAAGTTAAGGTTTGCTTCAGATTTCTGAGAGCGTGAGGAAGCTAACCAGAACATCACAGCGACCTGAACCAGGCTTTCACTCACAGAACAATCTCCAGAAGCAAGGTAAGTTTCTTCTGACTTTTATCTCACTACTTAGACACCTCCAGGCTTGCATTTTCAAATATACAATGTAGATATCATGGCTCTGATTCTGTACATGTTTATAGATTTCATTTATATGGTCTAAGTAGAGAGAATTTCAGATCAGAACTTTCTTGAGGAAATTAGGGTGCAGAATTAGGATTAACAAAACTCGTATTTGCTTATGGTTTACATTTCTGATGATTTGTATTTCTGGAACATGATGAAAATTTCCATAACTGCTATGTTTGCATCTTCCATTTTTTTTGTTGAAAAATGACTAAGCTGCAGATGCTCTGGTTGGCACGGAGAAGGAAACGAAGTTCATCATCGAACTTACATTTATGATACATATTTATGTTTCTGCTTCTGATATCGGGTGTATAGCCACCCCAGTGGTAGAGAGTGAGAGCATAAGACATTGGTGTTAAAGGTCCTGAGTTCTAGCCCCAGAAATACCTTTTATGTTTATTTCTTGACATTTTTACCACATTATTTGTCAAACAATATTCTTGGATCAGAACTTCTAGGCACTCTCATCCAACAACATTATTACCTTACTCTCTCAACAACCAGAACTTCTAGACTCCCTCAACAACCAGAACTTCTTGCCTTCCTGTAACACTAGAATTTCCAGGCTTCCAGCAATCAGAACTTAGACTCCCTCAACAATTAGAACTTCTATCCTTCCTGTAACACTAGAATTTTCAGGCTTCCAGCAATCAAAACTTCTATACTCTCTCAACAATCAGAACTTCCAGGCTTTCCTTTGCTCCCAGCAATTTCAGAACATCAGTGCGTCTGGATTCAAAACTTCTGACCTTCCCTTTTTTGTTAACGTTTGTTTTCTGATTTGCAGCGCACCTGAATCATAACTTTTGCCCTCTCCTCTTTCAGCAACGCGCTGACTCTAACTCTTATTCCTTTATTGTTTTTATCATCATTTTATTTTCATTAATTAAAAACACAAAAAAACTTTATATTCACATGCTTTATTTTATTTCTTTTAAAATAAAAGGATAAAAATATTTTCTTAAGCAAATTTATTTCTTCTCTTAACAAAAACAAAACAAGTATATTTTACATTTCTTGTACATTATTTCAATATGGTTGTAATATATAATTAGGACTTTAATTTCTTGCAATCCCCATTTGTAAATTTGTATACCCCATCCCCAAGTGATTGTAATAGCGTAGAATATTTACTTTCCGCAATTTATCGCTTTCATATAAATACTAGTAATTAGGATTTGTATGGGAAGATAAAAACAACAAGTAGACAACCTTAATCAAAGACTAAATGCATGCAAGTCAAACACACTATTCACACATGCACCCCTAGGGTTAACTCCACTTGTTGCCTAAAAATGGTCATGACATGCATGTGAGGCGACTTAGCAAAAATAATCGAAAAATACAAGATCATAGTCCCTCGATGACTCTTCGAATGTTGCCTTACAAATGATCTTAGTCCCTCAAGATAAATGCTAAGATATCTCACAAACGTTGTTATCATGACTATACGATGACGCACACCCGTTCCTTTATATCCAAAGATAAGGCTTCTTACCAAATCAATGGTAAGATAGCAACATCTAAAGGAGGAGGAAAAGAATACTAAAGACCTTTGAGTAGGTAGGTTGCTCCTAGTTGCTCGCTTGCTCACAACAAAAACATTTTATACACCAACACTTTCATTTTGAAACATTTTCAAAAGACAACACTTTGTATGCCTTCTTATAGAGACGAGAATCATTACAAAGACACCTTTTTAAAAATCACTTTCAAAAACACATTACACTTCTATGAATTATTTTTCCAAACAACACTTTGTACGCGTTCTTATAGAGACGAGAACCATTACAAAGGCATGTTTTCAAAATACTTTCAAAACCCACACCACAAGCACATTTTCAAACAAAGTAAGTGATCTAGCAAGCAACTAAGATCCCGTAGATAACTACGGATAAAAAGGGTGCCAACACCTTCCCTTTTCATAATCTACCCCCCGAACTCAAGAAAATAATCTCAAAGGTCCTTCCTGTTCTTTTCACCCTTTCCTTATTGGATAAAAGAAAAGTCGGTGGTGACTCTTGCTATCCGCAACAATTGCGATCAAACACAAAACATCCCAAGTCAGTTCTCCCACCGTGTTATAACTCCCTCAACTGAATCGGTCCGCCTTAAATAAGCAACTTAATAATAGAGTTGATAGATTGACGATTGGTCTCCATGGTTCGACAGTCCTTTATATTACTTTGATAGGCTGTGCACTTGCAGATAGATTTTAGACTTTATAAACAGACCGAACAAGTTTTTGGCGCCGTTGTCGGGGACCAAACTTTATCAAGTTTCGTACCCTCTTGTTATCCTGTTTAGACTAAGGCTTTATTAGCCGATAAATGCGCAAGAATTGAAGTACCGAAAACTTAGTAGATCCTTTAGTGGAACCCGAATGTTACACTCGAGCACGTATTTTTCTCTGTAGGATAAAGAGAACTATGGTTGAAGATCGTAACCGAAGACCCCTTAAGGAATTTGCACAACCATCAGACGAGGAGCCTAGTTCAAGTATAGTAAAACCTACCATCACCACCAATAATTTCGAACTAAAGCCCTCATTATTACAATTAATGCAATAAAATCAATTCACTAGTCTCGTCTCAGAGAACCCGAATCAACACTTGAAAGTTTTTATCCAATTAGCGGACACTCTAAAGACCAATGGTGCTTCACCTGAGGCGATTCATATAAGACTATTCCCTTTCTCCCCCAGAGATAAAGCGCGTGATTGGTTAGATTTCCTTCTAGCCAATTCAATAACAACTTGGGAAGACCTTAGGAGAGTGTTTCTTGCTAGATATTTCCCGCTAAGCAAAACCGCAGTCCTTAGAAACCTGATCACTAGATTTACTCAAAACCAAAGAGAATCACTTTTTGAATCATGGGAGAGATATAAAGACCTATTAAGAGCTTGTCCACACCATGTCCTGGAGCAATGGTTAATTATCCACACCTTCTATAATGGACTCCATTATAACACGAAGATGTCTATCGATGCTGCCGCTGGTGGCACACTGATGAACAAACCTTACCCTGAAGCTTGTGCTCTCATAGAAGATATGACCCAAAACCATTACCAATGGGGAGCAGAATGAGCAACAGTAGAGAAAAAGGAGGCCCGAGGAGGAGTACATGAGATAAGTTGCACGAGCATGGTGCAAGCCAAAATAGACGCCCTTGCCTTAAGAGTTGAAAACATATCTCAAAGCCCGAACACTGTAGTTGCAGTACACTCAGAATGTGAACTTTGTGGGACCCAAAGACATCAAACTTCAAATTGTAACCTGTTGAATGGATCTAGCACAGACCAAGTCAACTATACCCAAGGGAACCAATTCTCAAACACTTATAGTCCTAGATGGAAGAATCACCCAAACTTTTCCTATAAGAACAACAACCTGATTCAGAATTTTGCACCTCCGAGACCCCAAGGTTTCCAAGCCCAAAGTCCAGATCAACCTATGCAAGTTGTACCACTGAAACCAAATCTTGATTCATTTTGGCCCAGAGTCAGCAAAATAAAGAGTTCCTGAATCAGAACATTCATATAAATGAACTAATCACACAATTAAGAACTAAGGTTGACCAGATAGTTACTCATAACAAGATGCTTGAAACCCAGATCTCTCAAGTAGCCCAGACACAAGCTCCTCAAACTACACCTGGAGGACAATTCCCTAGACAACCTCAACCAAATCCCAAAGGGCAAGCTAATGCCATTACCTTACAAAGTGGGACTGCTTACGATGGACCAACAAACCCAACATTAAGCGTGCATGAACAACCTAAGGAAAATGTAGTTCCTTCAGACCAAGTAGAGGAACCTGAAAAGCAAAAAGACCCAGAAATGGAAACTAAAGATAAAACTTATACACCGCCACCCCCATATAAACCTCTGATCCCATTTCTGCAAAGACTTAAACAAACCAAGATTGATAATCAATATAAAAAATTCATAAAGGTTATAGAGAAACTCCATGTATAGATTCCTTTTACCGAAGCTATCACTCAGATACCATCTTATGCAAAATTCCTAAAAGACATCCTGACCAACAAGCGTATATTTAACGATCCTAAACCTTTAGAGTGCAATTTCATTTCCGAAAATAAACTTACCAAGAAAGAAAAGGACCCGAGAAGTTTTTCCATACCTTGTATCCTAGGAAATCACATGGTTGACAAAGCCTTTTTAGACCTAGGAGCTAGCATCAGTCTAATGCCTTTGGCAGTTTGCAAGAGGCTAAACTTAGGAGAATTGTAGCCAACTAAAATGTCTCTTCAGTTGGCCGATAGATCAGTTAAATATTCTATGGGCATACTAGAAGACATACCAGTTAAAATAGGCCATCTATATATCCCAACAGATTTCATAGTCATGGGTATTAAAGAAGACGACGAAATCTCAATCCTTCTAGGTAGACCATTCCTATCAACCACATGAGCCATAATAGATGATAAGAAAGGAAAATTGACTTTTGAGGTAGGTGATGAAAAGATAGAATTTATTCTTTCGAAGTTCTTAATGGCACCAGTCATATGAGATGCATGCTATGCCATTGACGTCATTGATGAGTGCATATTGGAACTGGATCAAGAAGAACCTGTTGAAACTATCAAGTTACCTTCAACCCCCTTTTGGGAGGACGATGGATTTGAAAGACTGGAATTCTACTTTGATGACAACCTCTACAAATGTTTAGCCCTTACTCTAGATCATATGCCTTGCCTTAAGAAACCATCTTTAGAACTTAAAGAACTACCCAAGAATATGAGATATGAGTTCTTATGTTGTACCCCAAAATTTGCCTTCTCATTTCTCAAGGCATTTCTCACAAGGATTCTTAAAATTCAAGCTTGCACAAGTGCAATTGGATTTTCCAGGATCAAGTTAAAGAGGAAACTGTCAAAAGGGGGCAAAGCAGATAAAATAATCTTTTGACAAATTGGAGAAAAAATAAGTTTACTTTGATTCACAAGGCTTCGATTGGATTTTGGTCCCCTGCAAGACTTCTTCGATTTCCCTTGCTTCGATTAGACTATGGTCTCTTTCATGCATCCTTAGATCCATCCTTTGTTCCTCCTTCGATCCATGAAGCAATGACCTTCTGCATGCAAGCTTCGATTTCACCATTGGCCTCACATGGTTCACAATGCAATGGTTGCCTGCATGGCTGCTTCAATTGGACGTTTAATGTGTGCATGCCTGTTTTGATTGTAAATTTGATGTTTGCATGCCTGTTTTGATTGGACATGCTTGCTTCAAATTCACCTTCATGTCTGCTTCGAAGCCACCTTCAGCATTGGCCTCCTATATGAAGTACAAGGCAAGGGCCTCCTGCATGCCTGCCTACACAAGGCAATGGCTTCCCTTTATGCTAGCTCCCATAAATCAAGTGGCCTTCTGCATGTAAGCTTCGATTGAAGCAATGACCTCTTACATGTTTGCTTGGATTCACAAAGCAATGGCCCCTTATAATGTTTGTTTTGATCCAAGAAGCAAGGGTTTCTTTCTTGCTTGTTTCAAATCACAAGGCAGGAATTTCCCTCATGCATTAGCTATTTTCATACTAGTTTCGAATGGACAATATCTCCCTTTGAATCATCTTGCTTCGATTCCACCCTTGAAAATCTTCAACATATAATGACACACAATTGTTGTCCCAATCGAAGGACATGTTTGGTGGCCCATTCAAAGGACCTGCAAGACATACCTGGATGTCCCATTCGAAGGACATATTTTGGTGACCCATTCAAGAGGTACACATTTTGCCCCTTCGAAGGATGCACAAAAAGTGCCCATTCGAAAGACACTTTGATTGAAAACAAATATTGTTGTCTGAAGAGAAGTATGGTCGAAGGTTGGACCTATGAGGTCAAAATGAAAAGATGAAATATTCAAAGATGCTTGCTGCCAAGTTCATACCTGCTACACTAGACACAACACTCCAAAACTGCTGCACAATAGTCCTGCTACGCTGCTCCCATATTTGCACCAAATTGGCATACAAATACTGCACCTCGAAGACTACAAGAACAATATGCCCAAATTGTTAAAATTTCTTTTGTTTTCCCTCCTAAACCTCAACAACTTCACCTATAAATAAGAGGCTCCATAACATGTCTAGGGGATGGACAACACATCCAGAGGGTTTTGATAGCTGGAGAAACTTTTATTGTGTAAAAATCATCAAACACTTAACACTTTCTCAAACCCAGAATCAAAAGACCATACCTTTGTTTCTGTCCCTTTCCAATCTAACATAAGAAACATAACACCTGTTTCTTTTCCCTTTCGAATCCAGGAGCAACCTCGCGCTTTGTTTTTCTTTCGAATCCAGCAGAAGGAACACTACACATGTTCATTCTCATTCGAATCCAGAAACAACAAACACGACCCCACTCTTCTTGACCTTCTTATCCAGTCAAATAAACACCACACCTGTTTCTTCCCTTCGAATCTAGGAACATCCAGTCCAATCATTCAAGGTTCAGAAGCACCAGCTTCAGAAGCAAAGTAAGTTCCATGATCTTAACCATTTCGTTTCAAGCATGTACATGGCATTTGTTTACTTTTCATTTCTGCCTTTTTCGTTTGTATTTCTTATCCAAATGTATGGTAGAACTAACCTGTGTAGACACCAAACGAAAGAAGAAGTTATATGTTAAATGAAGCACCAGGCTTCGCCCCCCTTACAGTTTCACAGTCCCAAACAAAAGACAAAGAGGGAGTGAATGGAGGGTACACTCTCATGCTGCTTTGTAGGCCCATATTGCTTCACAGTCCAAATGAAGGAGCAAGAAGGGAGAAACGAAGGGTGTCCACACTGACTTCCAGGCCCCAATCGAAAGAAGCAGCAAGAAGGATGAATCGAAGGGTGCATCTCACACTGACTGCTAGGCCCAAATCGAAAGAAGTCTGGAAGAGTTGAATCGAAGGGCGTTACTGCCTGGATCAAAGGATTCACTTTTTCTCTCTTTTTACATTATTTTTGTTTTTTTACATATTTTCTTGCTATTCAATATGGTTGTAATAGTGTAGGATATTTATTTTCTGCATTTTTATTGCTTTATACAAATGTTAGTAATTAGGTGTGCATGGCAAGATAAAACCAATAAGTAGACCACCCTAATCAAAGACAAAATGAATGCAATCAAACACATTTTGCACACATGCACCTCTAGGATAATCTTACTTGTTTCCTTGAAAAATAGTTATGTCCCTCGAATATGGGCGTTTTAGAAAAAACCCTCGATAAAAGATCGTAGTCCCTCGATGACCCTCGATGTTGCCTTTGGTAAACGATCTAGTCCGTAACAAAATAGCTAAAACTTCTTATAGGCTGCCTTCTATGACTATATAAACGACCCACGCCCGTCCCTTCACATCCAACGATGAAGCTTCTTACCAAATCAATGGTAAGATATCAACATATAAAGGAGGAGGAAAAGAACATTAGGCCTTTTGAGTAGGTAGGATGCTCATAGTTGCTCGCTTGCTCACAATAAAAACATTGTTCACACCAACACTTTCAAATTGAAACATTCTCAAAAGTCAAAGCTCTTTGTACGCATTCCTATAGAGACGAGAATCATTACAAAGACACTTTTCAAAATTATTTTCAAAAACACATTCCACAAACACCTCTTTGAACTATTTTCAAAACCAACACTTTGCACGTATTCTCATAGAGACGAGAATCCTTACAAAGACGTGTTTTCAAAATATTTTCAAACCCACACTGTTGTACCCCAAAATTTTCCCTCCCATATTTCTCAAAAAACATTGCAAGAAAAATCTCCAAGTTCCTCAAGGTTGCACAAGAATTGGTCAGACAAGCTCCCCTAAGGCAGTCTACCCCAAATTAAGGTTTTGTGTTGCATCAAGATCCTTGAGTCCAAGTGACCCCAAGTGCTCACCAATGTCCTAATATGTTCTCAAGATCATCCATGTCAAATTTCAATCCTTGTAGAGGATTTTTGCTCAGTCAATTGCTCAAAGGTCCAAAAATCGATTGTGCTAGGGCAAAAGTCAACTGTGACCTACAAATAGTCAAACTTCAAGATTTTTAGTCAACATTCTTATTTTTAAGGATATTTCATCATTTGATCAAGGTTTGATCATGATTCATCAAGGATTGCTCAAAATTCATCAAGATTCAAAAGTTGCTAAGTTAGGGTTTTGCAGGAAAAGTCAACTCAACTTTGACCAAGCATAACTTTCTCATACTTTATGAGAAATGACCCATCCAAATCTCATTTTTAAGAGGATGCAATCCCCTACAATCCATATTCATACCCAAAGATCAAAAAATGCACTCACAAGAAGTTATGAATTTTGACATTATAGGTCATTTTTGAAAGTCAACAAAAACACCTTTTTTGTCAAAGCTTATAACTTAAGAATGGCATATAAAAATGAGATGAGACAAAAAGGGTTGGTTATAGGACATCTCAAGCTTTCTAAAAAGTCCAAGAACACTTCCAAAAGTTCAAAATTGAAGAAGTTATGCATTGTTGAAGTTGGACTTTTTTGCAAAATTGCCAAAAGTCAACTATCCCCAAAACTTCAAATTTTGCCAAATGGGCCCATTCTTTTCCACTTGTTTTGAGTTTGCATTATTTCCCACGTGCTCTAGATTTAGCCATGTGTCCATATCAAATTTTTATTATTTAATTTGATTTTTATTTGAATTAATGCATTTTAAATCAAATAAAATCATATAAAATCTAAGGCATTGATAACAAATGATTTCTGGTTAATTCAGGCTCCAACTACAGCTAGCATTGCAATAAAATTCGTATCAAATCAATTGTGTGCAGAAAAGATTGAAATTAAGCCAATTTGGAAAGTTTGTAAAGGCAAATCAAATCAAATATCAAAGCCTTAATGGAGAGAGATTTGGACAACAAATTGAGACCTAATGTATTGCACAATACATAAGCAAGCGCAGCATACAAGAATAGGGGTTGGAGGGAAAGCTTAGAGGCAGAACAAAAGTTGCAAAAATCACAAAAAAGTGGGAGATCGAAATCAGGTCTAGAGGCATTTTCAGGGCTTGATATTGGTCTCAATCGTTTCCTGGCAACTCTCACAAGCTAACCCAATCCAAACCAAGCGTTTCCAGACCTCCTAGTGCACTGTAAGTCCTTCGTAACATAGCTATGTTCTTGATTTTGTATTTCCAGATTCTTGCATCTATTGAATGAAATAACTGCATATTCTTAACCCTCACATCATTTGCAAACTGTTTGTAATAACCAATTTGATTTATATACTCTGTATCGTGAAACGCCATTGCTAGGGTTTTGCGTTTGGTTTTAGGGGTTTTCGTTTCAGGTACAATTGATCTTCATGATAGACATGGTTGTGTTCAGAAGAAGATGATGAATCAAACCATGGTTCTGGAATTCATTTATATTGCCTGGGGACGATTTTGGAATGAAGCTGTGTTTTTTGCTGCGGATAAAAATCCGCAGGTAAAGTTACAGTTCTGGGAGGACAGGGACGAAGCCTTGTCATTCTCCCATTGGACCATTCAAATATATTGCGCGCGTTTTTCTATTGTCTGGTCATTGACTTTGTTTTATATATTATTTCATGTTTGCATTATTATAACAAAGACAACAAAGCACTTCAGTGGTAGCCACATAAGCATTAAGGCATTCAAAGGCTGGAGGTCAGGGGTTCGATCCCTGCCTCCAGCAATTGATATTTTTCCAATATTTTTCAGGAGATCCTATACACGCATGAACCAGATTCACACCATACTCCCTCACGCCAGATGGCCAAAGGGTCAGATCTGGTGGTCAAATATTGAAGGTCCACCAAAGAGCTAGTCAACGCGTGAGCACTGGATCAGAGAAAGTCCATATGGATCAGCTTCATTTGGGCCTACAAAATTGCTTCCAACACCTCCAAATCAGGCCCAATTCCTCTACTTTTTTCTATTTTTGTTTATTTAATATAATTGCTTTATTTTAATTAATTAATTTACTAACCAATCACATATTTCCTTTTTATCTAAAAAATCACAAAAAATACTTTTTTAATTCAGAATTTTATTTTTATTAATAAACACTAACTAATTAATTTAGGTTTTTAATTCTAGGAAACTCTAATTTATTTTTTGTAAATATTTAAAATTGATTAGAAATCATTAGGTTTTAATTCATTTAATTCTTTTTTTTCTTTCTTAAAATATCAAAAACTCCAAAACTATGTCATTAATTATTTTTTTCATTTAATTAATTAATTTAATAATTAATTTAGTATTTTATTTTAGTATTAATTTCTTTTCTTAAATAAAAATAACAAAAAAAAAACAATTTTCTTTCAAAAGGGTCAAAACCCTAAATTTCGCATTCGACTTAATTTCACTCGTGCGATTTATTTTTCCTTATTTAAATATTGATGTATCTGCTCCCGGTTTGTAATAGTTAAAGAGGACCTTTTATTTATTTTACCGCTTTATTTTATTTTCAAAGGGTTGCTTTTGGCGATGTAAATACCCTACGCCTTGTAATTTAATTTCCGCACTTTAAATTCTGCTAATTATAACTGCTAGATGTTTGATAATAGGGTTTGCATGACAAGACTAAATGTTTAATCTTAAAATCAAATTAGATCACCTTTAACATGTGCAAAGATAAAAATAACTGAAAACGATACACTCGCACATGCGCACTCTTAGGGTACACCCCACTTGGTTGCCTTCGTACACGGTCATTGAGTATAGGTCGTTTTAGAGGTCGTCCTCTTGTCTAAAAGATCATAGTCGCCTCGAAATGGTTTCCTTGGATATTGTTGCCTCAAACAAATGATCTAAGACATTAGGGTTACCGCTAAGGCATCCTAACATTGCTTTGGTGACCGTAAGTCCCTCTTTCGAATTGACCCTCAAACTCCAATGACGGTGCTACCTACTCTCTAATAGTGGGATAACATTGTCTAAAGGAAATTAGCATAGAACAATTCCTTTTTCGAGTAGGTAGATAGTTCTTAGATACTTGCTCATCCGAAACAAAACTTTTTCACACTTACACTTTTACAAACAAGTTTTCAAAACACTTCATTACACTCTTGAGGACAGAAGCAAGAGTTAAATCGAAGTTAAAACAAACTTTTCAAACCCACAAACACAAAGAAATTTTTTTTGAAAATGATGAGCAAGTACCTAAGAGCCCGTAGATAACTACGGATAGAAAGGGTGCTAATACCTTCCCTTTCTATAATCTACCCCCCCCCCCCCCCCCCCCCCCGTACCTATAAAATCTCGAAAAAAGAATTTTTCTGTGCTTTTTTCCTTTCCTTGTTGGATAAAATAAAAGTCGGTGGCGACTCTTGCTTACCGCGACATTTTGCGAAAACAAAATGCAAAATGCAAACCAGCGTTCCAAAAAATAGCCAGTTCTTCCCACCGTATCACAAAACTGGCGACTCTGCTGGGGATATTTATAAGTGGGGTATACCTTAGGAATAGTTCATCATAATGTTTTCAATTGCTTGATTTGTATGCTTTATATTTGTGGGCTTGTATCAGAGCTACTATAGATCCTAACCCGGATATGAGGGATACCCTTTAGGTAAGTAGCAATAGACTGTGAGGGAACTGTACGGCGTAGACTGATACGGTTGAAGTAGTAGCTACGTTGGTGTGGCACTTTAGTTTGTACCGATATCCCTTGTGGTGGAACAAGGAGAATATGGGTCTTCTAAGGGGTCATTAAACACCAAATGACCTTAGAACCTATAATTGACCAACTTGGCCATAGAACAGTAGCAGTATGCTACACTCATTGAGACCAAACTCTCGCGATGATTCCGTCCGCAAGAAAAGGTTGCCAAACTTGAATTATGACCGATCGAGGGTGGTCAGTGATATTGAGATCCTCTAGAACCCGGTTACTATTACTAGGACAAGTTTGAACCAACTAAACTGAAAGAGGGTAATACCTAAACTCCTTTCCAGCTTGAAATCTAAGGGCTATCTGTGTGACTTGTTTGCCCTTACTATGTTTGCTATCTGTGACTTGTTTGCCCTTACCATTTGAAGACATTCTGGCTCTTCTCATATATGGTTTGGTGTTGTTTCCTAACTCAGATTCTTTTGTCGACGTGAATGCGATGAAGATTTTCATGTCTCGTAATCTGGTGCCCACTCTGTTGGGTGACATTCTACACTCTCTTTATGCACGCACTGCTAGGAAGCGGGGAACCCTTATGTGTTGTGCACCATTGCTGGCGAGGTGGTTTATTTCTCACCTCCCCAAATCTGTTTTGAAGAATAAGGAAGGCATGGGTTGGGCCTACAAAATCATGTCTCTCGCTCACACTGATATTATCTAGAGTACTAAGGACATGGAAGAAGTAGCTATTATTGATCGCTGTGGGGAATACCCCAATGTTCCATTGCTGGGAATTCGAGGAGGGATTACCTATAATCCTTGTCCGGCCTTACGTCAGTTTGGGCGAGCTAGGAGGGACGGACCTCATGAGTTGCTAATGCCGAGCATTGTCTTTGACTTCCAAGGGGATAGTGACGAGCATCGCCGCAGGTTCATACGAGCTTGGGATAGGGTGCACCGGTCTGATCCGTATGAGTTAGGGATGAAGACCTCTCTTCCGATGGAACCGTATCTCCGATGGGTTCGAATCCATGCCCAAAAGCTGGGAATGCCGTACGAAGCTGTCTTGCCTGTTGTGATCGGTGGGAATATAACTGACTGTTTTAGAATGCTGGTTCGCGTTTGCGTTTGTTTTTGCAAAATGTCGCAGTAAGCAAGAGTCACCACCGTATTTTATTTTATCCAACAAGGAAAGGACAAAAGCACAGAAAAATTCCTTTTTGAGATATTTCTCGGGTTCGAGAGGTAGATTATAGAAAGGGAAGGTGTTAGCACCCTTTCTATCCGTGGTTATCCACGGGCTCTTAGGTATTTGCTTATTATGTTTTCAAAAATTTGCTTTTTTCTTTGTGATTGTGGGTTTGAAAAGAGTTTTGTTTTTGAAGAGAGTGTAAGTGCAAAAAGTTTTGTTTTTATTTTAAAAGGAGCAAGTACTTAAGAACCATCTACCTACTCGAAAAGGGAATTAAACTGTGCTAATATCCTTTAGAAAATGCTAGCCCACTATTGATGAGTAGGTAGCATCATCGTTGGAGTTTTCGGGTCAATTCGATTAAGGGACGTGCGGTCACTAAAGCAATGTTAGGATGCCTTAGCGGTAACCCTAATGTCTTAGATCATTTTTATCCGAGGCAACCGTTTCGAGGCAACTTATGATCTTTGGACAAGAGGGCGACCTCTAAAACTTCCTATACTCAATGACCTCGTTCGAGGCAACCAAGTGAGGTGTACCCTAAGAGTGGCATGTGCGAGTGTATTGTTTTTCAGTTATATTATCTTTGTACATGTTAATGGTGAGCTACTGTTGATTTTAAATTAAAATTGATCTTGTCATGCATTGCCTATTATTCAAACATCTAACAGTTACTGGTTGCGGAAATTAAATTGCGGAAAATAAATCTAAGCTATTACAAGGCGTCGGGTACTTACATCGCCAAAGACAAACCCTTAAAAATTAAATTGCGAAAAGTAAATAAAAGCGATAAATAAATAAATAAAGTCCTAAGTTAAAAACTATTACATTCCCGAAGCAGTTACAATATTGAAATATGGATAAAAAATTATTCGCGCGCGAGAAAATTAAATCGGAGTGTCTTAGGGTTTTGACCCTTTTTTTTATTAAATAAAGCATATTTTTTTGTTATTTTTTGAATTAAAAATTAATCTAAATTAACAATTGAATTAATTAATTAAATGAAAATATTTTTGGTTTTTTATTATTTAAGGAAATAAAATAAGAATGGTTAAAAGATATTAAAAACCCTAATTCTATGTTAATTTTAATTTAATGCAAAAGATATTAAAATTGTACCTAATTAAAAACTAAATTAATTGGTTAAAATTTATTTACAAAAATAATGAAATAGTGAAATTAATAAAAATATTATTTTTTAGGGTTTTCTGATTTTATATAAAAAATGTTAATTGGTTAATTAATTAATTAAGATAATAATAATAATAATAAAATAAAAATAGGAAAATAATAAAAAGAAAATAAGAAAAAGAACAAACTCAGGGGGGGTATTGGGCTTGAATTTGAGTGTGGAGACATCAATTCTGAAGCCCAATCCAAACCAACCTTGTTGATTTTCCAGGATCTCACGCACATGCCTTGACTAGGGAGTATGATGAGCTTGCAATTCTGACCAATGGATCTGATCTGAAACCACTTGGCAAGTATCTGGACAAGGGCGTATGGTGAGCCCTGCTTGGAGCGCTGCATGGAATTTCCTGAAACAAAATAATACAAATGTTTTGGGGGACCTGGGATTCGAACCCAGGTCCCATTGGTTTTGAACATTCTCCCCTGCCACTACACCACTATGCCTTATTTGTTATTGGATTAGATGACAATTAATATATTAGCAAACAAATAAATATGATGGAATTATAAAAACACGCGCCAAGATTTGAAATAGCCAGTAGGGGAGGGACACGTGATCATCTTCTTCATTGAAAAGCCTGGTTATTTACCTGCGGATTTCATCCGCAGCTAAATCCATGGCTCACTCCTAAAATCTTCCCTAGGCTGTAAAAATCAATTCCAACACCATGGTTCGATTTGTCTGGGTCTCGTGAACACATCCATATCCATCAATTGGCTTGATTTCACCTGTAGCAAAAATACCCAAAAAACAACCTTCCAAACCCTAGGTTCGGTTATAGGGTTACAAGCTACCAAAAAAATCAGATAATGCAAAAACGTTCTAAATGGAACGATAAACATGATGGTGTCAAGATTTTGTCATAAAAACGCATGAATGAGAGGTTGTATTTTCGTGTACAGGGGCATATTCAGAAACACTTACAGCGCGTTATAGGTGGTCTTAAGGTCTGGTTTTGATTGCTATAGCTTCAGGAGGTTGCTGGCAAGAGAGCTGTGTGAAGCTTTTGCCTTGGAAACGCCTTCAAACAAGAATTCGATCTCCCACTTTTCACCCTTTTTTCCAAACTTTGTATGGCCGTTTTTGCAGTGTTTTGTGCGTCCCCTTGGTCTGCCTCTCTTTGTGTGCATATAATGGAATGTGTTTAGGTCAAAACTTGGGCCATAATCCTTATGCATTGAAGATGGAAGATTTGATTTTAATCACCATTAACAAGTTGCCCTATTTGCATCAAATCTGAGATTTTGTGCATGTTTTGACTTGGCACGAATTTGATTGAGTGTTATATGATATTTGCAAGCTGTAATGACCACAAGAATCTTATTACATCAATTTTTAGATTTTATTTGATTTAATATTGATTAATAATGAATTAAATCAATAAAAATGAAATAAAATAGAAACATAGATGAATGTCCATGAAATTAAATATGGAACACGTGTGTGGCATGACAAGAAAATATCAAGTGGAAAAAAGTGGGCCCTTTTGTCAAAAATTGGAGTTTTGAGGATGGTTGACTTTTGGCAAATTTGAAAAAATGCCCAACTTCAACAATGCATAACTTCTTCAATTTTGAACTTTTGGAGGTGTTCTTGGACTTTTTAGAAACCTTGAGATGTCCTCTAATCAACCATTTTGGTATCATATCATTTTGATGTTCCATTCTCAAGTTATAAGCTTTGGCAAAATAGGTGTTTTTGTTGACTTTCCAAAATGACCTATAATGTCCAAATTTGTAACTTTTTGTGAGTGCATTTATTGATCTTGGGGTGCGAAGATGGATTGTAGGAAATTGCATCCTCTTCAAAATGAGCTTTGGATGGGTCATTTCTCATAAAGTATGAGAAAGTTATGCTTGGTCAAAGTTGAGTTAACTTTTCCTACAAAACCCTAATTTAGCAACTTTTGAATCTTGATGAATCTTGAGCAATCCTTGATGAATCATGATCAAACCTTGATCAAATGATGAATTAACCTTCAAAATGAGAATGTTGACAAAAAATCTTGAGGTTTGACTGTATTTGGGACACAGTTGACTTTTGCCCTAGCACAGTCGATTTTTGGGCCTCTTGAGCAATTGACTGGCCAAACTTCCTCTGCAAGGCTTGAAATTTGACATGGATGAACTTAAGAAAATATTAGGACATTGGGGAGCATTTGAGGCCATTTGGATGTAAGGACCTTGATGCAACACAAAACCCTAATTTTGAATTGACTGCCTTAGGAGGTGATTTGATTGTCCAACTCTTGAGCCATCTTGAGCAACTTGGGAGTTATTCTTGAAATGTCTTGGGGAATATGGGAGGGAAAATTTTAGGGTACAACACCTGTGATTGTTGAGATTGCAGATGAAGAAGGGGTTCCACCTACCATCCTCCACCCACACATGCCTACTGACATTGGGGCATTAAAGAGGTCTTGGATGCAGCTAAGAGAAGAGCGGGATACTTACAGAGAAAAGTATCACGAGCAGGAGCGGAAGATTCTAAAGCTTACAAGACAGTTGGAGAATGAGAGGGTCCTCAACGACTATGTCAGCACCAACGGGAAACGGCCACGGGAGCGCTGATGTCTTTTGATATTTCTAGTTTTGAATTATTTTTCAGTATTTCCTTTTGTAACGCCTTAAAGGCACTTATCAAACATTGTTTCAAGTTTATCTAATAAAAGTGTGTTTCATTTTGGTTTACAAATTTGAATCTCTCGACGTCTTTGAAATCATATCATACGCGTTTCATTCCATGCACCTCATAACAGGTACCCTTACAGGTCTCTTATTTTCTTTGCTATTTATTTCAGCACATCATGTCTTCTAAAACATCAACTGATCAAGCTATCAAGGCTCTGCAAGCTCAAAACGCCTAATTCTAGGAAATGTTCATGAATTTGGCTAAAGGTCAGCAAGATCTGAAGACTCTTATCTTGAAGGATAAGAAGAAGAAGAAGAAGAAGAAGAAGGTCCTCCTGAACATGGGTCATAGATTTGGTAACAATTTGTGAGATGAAGTCAATTTATCCCACTCATCTGGAGGGGGAGAAAACCAAGAAGAAAGGAGGGCTCCTAGCCATGTGGTTTCTGACAACGAGACTGACTTTGATGAAGACCAGTATCCTCCGGCTGAGGATAGGTATAAACAGCTTAAAGAACGGTTAAGTGCGATGGAGATCCAGAAGGTACCTAGATTGGACTTTGGTGATTTGGGTTTGTCATCTGGGGTAGTGATCCCCACAAGTTTAAAGCACCAATCTTTGCTAAATACAACGGGGTTTCTTGCCCAAAGTTGCACCTCCGCTCGTAAGTTAGAAAGATCCAGCCATACACTGCTGATAAGAACCTCTGGATCCACTTCTTTCAAGATAGTCTTTCAGGGACTCAACTTGAATGGTTTTACCAGCTGGAAGGAGCTAGTATCCGTAATTGGGAAGACCTTGCTGCTTCTTTTTACAAGCAGTACCAATACAATACCGACCTCGCTCCCACGCGTACCCAACTTCAAAGTATGTCCATGGGTGCGGGCGAAGGTTTCAAAGACTACGCTTAGAAATGGAGGGACCTTGCTGGAAGAGTACAACCCCCACTGGCAGACAGGGAGTTAGTGGATATGTTTCTGGGGACCTTGTATGGTCCGTATTTTAACCATGTGATTGGAAGTTCATCGTCCGGGTTTACTGAGCTGATTATGACCGGGGAAAGAGTTGAGGCCGGTATCAAGAGCTGTAAGATACATAAGGGTGCTTCATCGAGTATCGAGAAGAAGCCTTTTAAGAATAAGTCCAGTGCTGTTTATAGTTCAAAGAGCCATAATAGATCTGAGCGCCGCCAAGCAGTCAATGCGGTTGTTATATCAAGACCAACTGTTTCCGCACAACGCAGCAATCAGCCAAGGGCCTAGAGGCCACAAAGACAATTCACTCAGCTCCATATGACCCTGTCTCAGATTCTGCCGCAGTTGCTAAAGACCAACTTGGTGATTCCGAAGGAAGCCCCAAAGAATCCCAATACAACATCACCGCTGTACAATCTGAACGCCCGTTGTGCTTTTCATTCTGATAGCCCGGGGCATGATACGAATGATTGCTAGGTCTTGAAGAATAAGGTACAGGATTTGATTGATGCTAAGGAGGTTGAGTTCGAAGCGCCCGAAAAGCCTAATGTTATGACTGCTCCGATGCCTAAGCATGGAGTGAATGTTGTAGATGAAGACTCGTTTATAGTTTCTGTGAAAGACATTGCTACTCCATTGATGACTGTGAAGTAGAACCTTCTGTTAGCCGGTTTATTTCCGGGTTGTGGCGAAGGTTACCATCTGTGTTCCATCCTACCTACTGGTTGCCATCTTTTGAAGTCAGGTGTCCAACGCCTGATGGATAATAAAGAAATTCTGTTTGAGAAGACTTTTGTTCCTTTAGATCCTTTTGAATACATTTCTATAATCACCATTTTCGACAATTCTTCCAAGGCTTCCTCGAGAAAGCCTGTTAGAATTACATATGTTCCAAGAATCGCTCCATTGATCATTACCATTCCTGGGCCTATCCCCTATACATCAGATAAAGCTGTCCCTTGGCACTACAGGGCTGATGTGTATTATCACGGGGTTAAACAAGATTTGAATGCTGAAGAGGCTGATACTGACGTCAACAATATTGTTGGATCTAGTAAAGTCACCCGCAACGGAAGACTTTTCTCCCCTGAGATTTCTCCACCAACTGTTCGGAAGCCCGTTATTATTACACCAGCCAGTACATCCGCTACTATCCCTGCTCAAGTTCCAATTCTTACCCCTGTCACCGAGTCAGCTGACACTCGAGGCAAAGGGAACACCGGTGAGCCTGCCCGGACGGAGGCACCGAGGAAGATTATTGTTGAGGCCTCTAGACAGGAGATAGAGGAAATTCTAAAGATCATCAAGAAAAGCGACTACAATGTAGTCGAACAGCTGGGGCAGACCCCTTCGAAAAAATCTCTATATTGTCCTTACTATTGTGTTCAGAGGCCCATGCTAAGGCTCTAATTGCTTTCCTGAAGACTGCGTACGTGCCGCAAGAGACATCAGCTGATCAGTTTAAAGATTGTGTGGCTAGTCTGACAGTAGATAATGGTTTAGGTTTCTCCGACGCCGACTTGACTGCCAAGGGGAAGAATCACAATGACGCTCTACATGTTTCAATTGAGTGCAAGGGCACTACCCTAGCTCATGTGTTAGTGGATACTGGGTCTTCGCTAAATGTGTTACCCAAGAAAGCGCTGGACCGGTTAGACTGTGAAGGGTTGGTGCTGAAGCCAAGCAACATTGTAGTCAGGGCTTTTGATGGGTCCAAGAGAATGGTACACGGAGAAGTGGATATTCCAGTTAAGGTTGGTTCTCAGATTTTCGCGTCTACATTCTATGTGATGGACATTCGGCCGTCTTATTCTTGCTTGCTGGGTCGCCCGTGGATCCACAAGGCTGGGGAAGTAAGTTCTACGCTCCACCAGATGTTGAAGTACCCAGTGAAGGGGAAAATTGTTACAGTACGAGGGGAAGAGGAGTACATGGTGAGCCACCTCAACTCCTTTCGGTATGTGGAAATGGACGGGGAGTTCATTGAAACCCCGTGTCAACATTTTGAAGAGGTCCCCCAGATGCTGGCGTTAACTGAAACTGTTGTTGAAGATCCTCCAATGAAGATGGCTTCCCTCAAGGATGTCTGGGCTGTTGTTGAGAAAGGTGGGTGTGCAAATTGGGGCCAGCTCCCTGATTTTGCACATAAGACTAACAAGTTTGGTTTGGGTTTCACTGCAGAAGCTCAAAGGGCTGTTCGGAGTGCCCGGATCGGAAGACCTCCCCTGTTTATCAGCAATTCAGGAGTGAATGCCATTGAAGACGATGTTGAAGAGTCTACATTTGATAGTTGGATCTACCCGATTGCCGATGGTGGATTAAGAAATTGGACGGTAAAAGACTTCGTCCCAATTTCTTTTATTACCCAGTAATGAGACTTTTGTTTTGTGTTTGTAACAGACAATTTTTAAACTTTATGGCCCGGTGTCTTACCTGAGGCACTGTGGCTTTGTTTGTGAGAGCTTTATGTGTCATTACCATATATCATTAATAAAAGCATTGGACATTTCTTGCATTTCAAATTTTGCGCTCCTTGTTTTTCTTTTATTATATATTGCAAAACAGCTATTTTACACACACTCACATATACAGGTCTACATCCACTATGGATCTCACTGGTAATGACTCTGCTACTTCCAGTTATGACTTCGAAAGTCCGATCAACTTAGTCGAAGACGAAGGTGAAGATAATTTCGAAGTGCCTGGTGAACTTGCTAGAGTGTTACTTCAGGAAGAGAGAGCCATACAGCCGCATGAAGATCCAGTGGAAACGGTAAATCTGGGTATAGAGGTAGACAAGAAAGCGGTCAAGATCGGTGCAAATCTGGAAGCCAATGTTAAGCAACGGTTGATTCAGATGCTGCGTGACTATGTGGAGATCTTTGCCTGGTCTTATGAAGATATGCCTGGTTTGGATACTGTGATCGGTGGAAATAGAACTGAGTGTTTTTGAATGCTGGTTCGCGAAATGTCGCGGTAAGAAAGAGTCGCCACCGTCTTTTATGTTCTCCAACATGGAAAGGACAAAAGCACAACAAAATTCCTTCTTTGAGAATGTTTCTCGGTTCGGGAGGTAGATTTATAGAAAGGGAAGGTGTTAGCACCCTTTCTATCCGTGGTTATCCACGGGCTCTTAGGTACTTGCTCTTATGTTTTCAAAAATTTGTTTGCTTTTCAAGTGTGTGTGGGTTTTGAAAAAGTTTTGTTTGAAAATTTTTTAAGTAACTCTTGTATCTGTCCTCAAGAGTGTATGAAAAATTTGTTTGAAAACTTTTTGAAAGTGTCAGTGTGAAAAGATGTTTTTTTTTGTTTTTGAGAAGAGCAATTACCCATGAGATCTACCTACTCTAAGGAATTAGGCTGTGTAAGAGTCCTTTAAATAGTGCTATCCCACTATTGAGAAGTAGGTAGCACCGTCGTTTGAGGTATTTGGGTCAATTCGATTAAGGGACAGTGTGGTCACCGAAGCAATAGTAGGACGCCTTAGAAGTAACCCTAATGTCCTAGATCATTTTATCCGAGGCAACCGTTTCGAGGCAACTGGATCTTTTAGATAGGAGGGCGACCTCTAAAACACCCTATACTTAATGACCACCTCGAGGCAACCAAGTGAGACGTACCCTAAGAGTGGCATGTGCGAGTGTGTCGAGTTTCAGTTTATGTTATCTTTGTACATGTTATGGTGAGCTACGATTGATTTTATTTTAAGGATAAGTCTTGTCATGCATAGCCTAATTAACATACATCTAGCAATTAATAGTTACGGAATTTAAATTGCGGAAATTAAATCTAAACTATCACAAGGCGTCGGGTATTTACATCGCCAAAAACAAACCCTTTAATTTAAATTGCGGAAAGTAAAATAAAGCAATAAATAAATAAAGTCCTAATTAAAAGCTATTACATTCCGGGAAATAGATACAATAATATGATAAAATGGATCGCATGCGGGAAATTAAATCGGATGCGAGTTTTTTGGGTTTTGACCCTTTTTTATTAAAGAAAGGATTTTTGTTTATTTTTGAATTAAATGGAATTAAATTAAATGAACAATTAAATTAAATTAAATAATGAAAATATTTTTGGATTTTTGAGTTTTTAAAGAAATAAAATAAATTGAATTAATGCTAATAAAAACCTAATATTCTAAATGGATTTTAAATATTGCAAAAAATATTAAAAGTTAAATCTAATTAAAGCTAAATTGTTTAAATTAATTTATTTACAAAAATAAAAGTGATGAAGTTAATTTTAATAAATAAAATATTATTTGTGTTTTTTATTTTATTAGGAAAAAATGTTAATTGGTTAGTGATTAATAACAATAATAACGATTAATTAATTAAAGGAACATAATACAAATAGAGAGAGAGAGAGAGTTTAGGAGTATCCGAGCCTGATTGGAGGGGTGAAACAATTATTGGCGTCATGTGTAAACTGTTTTGTTTTGGCCATTTGTGTTTTGGCTTTCAGCCATTTGTGTTCTGGCCTCAACGTCCTTAACCTTCTCAAGATGTCTGTCTCGCCATGTATTGGTGTCATGTGTAAACTGTCATGTTTTGGCCATTTGGCTTTTGGCCATTTGTGTTTTGGCCTCAACGTTCCTTAATGAACCTGCAAGGGATCCTGTCTAAATCTGCAGTGTTGAATCTCATGAACACATTAAATAAATTACTATATATCATAAAATACAAATAAAGCCAATATATGAAGAAATTTAATGTTTAGGCCAATATGACATGTATGAATGATTATACCCTTTTGATCATGGAGATCAAATCAACCTTACCCTTACTGGAAAAGTAGTGACAAGAATGTTTTTATGCCCTTTTGATCATGGAGATCAAGCCAGCCTTACTCTTACTGAAGAAGTAGTGAGATGTTGGTTTGTAACTGAGATGGCTTGTTTGTAGTGAGAGGGGGATTTGTAATAAGGATTTCAAGGTTTTAGGGTTCTTGAAAGAATTTGATATTCTTAGAGTATTGTGGCAAGGTTTTTCTCTCTTTTTTCTCCTCTCTGGTTTGTGTGAAAAGAAGGTGATTATATAATGGAAATTAGGGTAAAGAAAATGGGCTTTGAATGTGCAATTGGGCCTCTAATGTTCACTTGAGTTCGTCACTTTCCAGGCTAAATCGCAGGGACTTAAGTGCAATTTTTGAAGTTGAAATGTGAAAACGAAATGTAGCCGACATCGAGAACTAACTCCTGTCCGAAAATAGGCTCAATCGGATAAATGGTGAATTAGTTATGAATTTTTGAAGTTTCAGCTCAGACAAACTTATTTTGGGCTCCAGTGTCGACTCTGACACGTTCTTCAATAAAAAACTGGTATTCATTGGTGCATAATTTGGTCTCGACTTTTTAAGAAAAGTTGTAGATCTCTGAGTCAGTGACCTTGTGTAAAAATATGAGCCCAATCCGATAAAAATTGACTGAGTTATGAATTTTCGAAGTTTCGGCCCAGATGAAATAATATTCAGCATTCAGGATTTTCAGCGTGTCACGCACTCTGAGCAAAAAACAAAGGCATTTTGAATACCGTTTGAACTTAATACCTTCTGTGAAAATGTATCCAACTCAATTTGTGAAATTTTGGCGCCGGAACCAGCTCGATACGATGAAAATAGACCAAGTTATGATTTTCTGAACATGACGCAAATAAACTTCTGTCACAAATTTTCTGTACGAAAATACTTGATAAATCCACATTTTTGAAGACCTTCTGATCGAAATTGGCTTCTAGCCGTGAGAGATGAAAACAAAGATAATGTCAAGACGGAATTTTAGCCACCAGAACGGGTTCAAAATGAGTCACGATCTTCAAGTTATGAATTTTTTAGCGCGTAAAAACTGCACTTTCAGCACACTTTTTCACCATATTTCTTCAAGAAAACTCACACATTCAGATACCTTCTTTAAAGAATTGACTCTTGAGCCGAACCTGAATTTGAGAATACGTTATCAGAGATATCTTGGCGAAATAACACCTGAATATGACGCGCCGGGTTGGACTTGTAAATTTTTCTTGAAATGTTTTGAGAAATATGGGAGGGCAAATTTTGGGGTACAACAGTTGCCCCTGTTCAATCTTCTTAAACCTGAGGATGTAGATTGGCTTGCGTGCCTTTCGTGATCCGAAGGTGGAAGATGATTGAACACTAGAGTGCCCAGAAATTTGCACTCGCATAATGGAGTATCAGCAATGTGACATCGGGAATGGGCTTACAGATGCCATTTGGAAAGATGATGGATAGGAGGATGGGCTTATAGATGCCATCTGGAGATGTGACGGAACCTTGTTGGGAATGGGCTTATAGATGCCATTTGGAAATGTAATGGATAGTTGGATATGAATAAGAAATAGAATAACTTCGTGTCTGGAGCATATCTAGTCTATATTTAGTTGCTGACGTCTGAATAAATAGTAGAATGATCGCCATGTCTGGGGTATATCCATATTGCATCTGAATGAGTGACAGAATGTCGTCCGAACCTGGATCGTATCTGGAATGTCTTTTGAAGGAAATCTGGATTAAACAATAGAATAGCATCCGGGTCTGGAGCATCTCTAAGTTGTCTTTAGAAGTTGGAATTTGGATAAGCAATAGAATAGCGTCCGGGTCGGGAGCATCTCTAAGCTATATTTCAAAGGAAATCTGAATAAGTATCATAATGTCGCCATGTCTGGGTTACAACTGAACTATTTCTAGGAGGAAGTCTGAATAAGCAATAGAATAGCATCCGGGTCTGGAGCATCTCTAGGCTATCTCTGGAGAGAAATCTGAAATAAACAATAGAATAGCATCCGTGGTTGGAGCATCTCTAAGTTATCTTTAGGAGTTTGAATCTGAATAAGCAATAGAATAGCGTCCGGTCAGGAGCATCTCTAAGCCATCTCTGAAAATAACTCTGAATAAGCAAAAGAATAGCGTTCATATCTGGAGCATCTCTAAGCTATCTCTGAAAAGAAATTGTGAATAAGCAATAGAATAACATCCGGGTCCGGAGCATCTCTAAGCCATTTCTGAAAGGGAATCTGGAATAAGCATCAGAATGTAGCCATATCTGGGTCGCATCTGAACCATCTCTAGAAGGGAATCTGGAATAAGTATCAGAATGTAGCCATATCTGGATCGCATCTGAACCATCTCTAGAAGAACATCTGAATAAGCAATAGAATAACATCCGTGTCCGGAGCATCTCTAAGCTATCTCTAGAAGGAAGTCTGAATAAGCAATAGAATAACATCCGCATCCGGAGCATCTCTAAGCTATCTCTATAAGGAAGTCTGAATAAGCAATAGAATAACATCCGCATCCAGAGCATCTCTAAGCTATCTCTAGAAGGAAGTCTGAATAAGCAAAAGAACAACATCCATATCTGGAGCATTTCTAAGCTATCTCTGAAGGAAGTCTGAATAAGCAATAGAATAACATCCGTGTCAGGAGCATATCTAGGCCATCTCTGGAGAGAAATCTGAATAGGCAAAAGAATAAAATCCGGATCTGGAGTATATCTAAGCCATCTCTGACAGTAAACCCTGAATAAGCAAAAGAATAACATCCATATCTGGAGCATTTCTAAGCTATCTCCGAAAGGAAACTCTGAATAAGCAGAAGAATAGCATCCATGCCTGGAGCATCTCTAAGCTATCTCTGAAGAGAAAATCTGAATAAGCAAAAGAACAACATCCATATCTGGAGCATCTCTAAGCCATTTCTGGGAAGAAACTCTGAATAAGCGATAGAATAGCATCCAGGTCTGGAGCATCTCTAAGCTATCTCTGAATAAGCAACAGAATAGCATCCGGTTCTGGAGCATATCTGAACTATCTCTGAGAAGAAACTTTGAATAAGCAAAAGAATAGCATCCATATTTGGAGCATTTCCCAGCTATCTCTGAATAAGTAACTCTGGCGAGATACAGGTATCGAATCCACAATCAATCGCTCACAGATATGCCCTGGCTAGATACAGGTATCGAATCTGGAATTGCGACAGTTGATAGTAATCATCTTTGGATTGACCTTTTTTCCTGAAAAGGCAAAACGTTAGCTGTATGCAGTGTCATGATGCATGAACTGCATGATATTAAGATGTCCTCAAAAATAAATGAGATTTGTGATATGATGCGTATGCATGCTATAATGTATGAAGATGTGATGTTTATGAATGTATTTTCGTTTAGGAAAAGAAATCCTTGACGGATGCCGGGAAGTTAACTCCTGGGCTGATGTCGAGAGTAGAGTCTCTCGCTTCCGCTGGGGATGATGGTTGCAAGCATAAACCGGTAGGAGAAGATGACTCTGTTGGGGAATAAACTTGTTGGAGAGATTACTCTGTGGGGAAATACTCTGTGGAAAGAGATACTTCGCTGAGGTTTTGATGATAACTCCGCTGGGGATTCCGCTGATAAGCTCTGTTGGAAGAATTTGACGGACTCTGCTGGGGGATAGGAAGAACTTCGCCGAGGACGATCTTTCCGTGGTAATTAGCTGAGGATAACCCAGTTATACCCTGGTGGGGAATAACCTTCTGAATAAAGTCGGGGAGAGGCTTTTGCACTCTGCAGGGGACCAGTTTCCAGACTCTACTGGGGATAAGCTTCTAGAATCTACTGGGGATAAGCTTCCAGAATCTACTGGGGAGGATGATTCAACTCTCCTGGGGGAACTTTGGAACTGCACTGGGGAATGGCTCCACTGGATGTCTGTATTCTGCCGGGGAACAATCTTATACTTCTGTCGAGGAATATTAAGACTGCCGGGGATGCTTGCTTAGGAACATCTGCATACTCCGCTGGGGAATGTTGAGATCTTCTGGGGATACCCAACTTCCTTAAGGCTGACAGTAGACTAACTCTGCTTGGGGAGAGTATTGCTGAATCCTGCCTTACTCTGCGGGGAGTGAAGGTATCCTAGTTACGTTCTTCAGCTGAAACTACCTTGGTACCTTGGTGGACAGAGCAACTAGATTGCTTGGACAACTCATTATTGCCCCAGTTTCTGCGGGAGAAGGTACCTATGAAGGTGCTTGACAGCTGCCGATTGACAAATCTTCTTCTGGTAGGCAAGTGACGAGATGCCGGGACATAGTCGTACGCTGTTGATCCCTAATTTTTGCCTGAACCGCCCTTTCGGGTTTTCAGTCCACCGGGATACCCATTTTTGCCCAAGCCGCTTTTTCAGGTTTTCGACTTGCCGGGTGTACATATTTTTTCGTTTCATCCCTTATTTTGCCCGAACCCTTTTGGTTCGCCGGGGAGCCCTTATTTTTGCCTAGGTGTGTCAACCTAGCGGGTCTTTGATTATGCGCAGTATTTTTTCGACTATGTCCATGCTCAGAATGTAGGGAGGTTGTCACTGTCAGTAATGTTGCGTTGCCCTACTACTAGAAGATCTTCGTTTGATCGTCCAATGCCCCAAGTGATCCAGATGGAGATTTGCCCCAAGTTGGTTGGCCTTTTGAGAGATTCTCCGAATCTTGACTTAACCGCCCCAGATAATAGACCATGATCATGTCTGCCCCTTGATTGGAGGTGCTTTTGTTCATTAGACATTCGTCGTGCGAACTTCTATGCTGTTCAAACAAAAAGTCATATGCAAACAATGTTATTTTAAGAATGCAAAGCTTATGTCTGTCTTGAAGTTTTTTGAAAATGCATTTTTTGTAAAACAAGCGAATTTTTGTAAAACGTGATGTCAACTCAGTATTTTACAGCAAGCCTTAAGGAGTCAGGATACCTTTCGTAACAGTATGCTTTCGAACTAACCCGTGCTTCAGCTAGGACTTTTAAGGGTTATAACGTGGCCTGGTTCACAGTTTAAGAAACAAAGGATAAAGGCTCAAATTTTATTTGTACCCACCCGTTCTTCGTGATGTTCTTCGATCCTAAACTCAGTTGATCGTGCGTTAGACCTGTTTGAGTCTTTGCTCTGATATTCCGGTGATGGTTCGGATGCTGACAGTTTATTTTGAATAGGCAGTCATTTATTTTTTTGTTGAGGGTTTATAGGACCTCTTTCTTTTTGATTTCGTTATCCCTGTTTTTTGCCTGAACTGTTTCTTTTGTGATTACAGTCAGTGGGATGCCCCAGTTTTTGTAAGTCTCCTTCATAGGTTTTGACTTATTGGGTTTTTATTTCTGAGAGATAATGACTGCCTGTCCTTATGATTATTCGGAACCATCACTGTCTTTTGTTTTGGAAGGACTCCTTTGATGTTGTTCATTGTGCATTTGGATCAGCTGAGAGAACTACCCTGCCCTAGGTTATGATTAAGGGTTTTAATTTTTTGAAAAGAAAAAGTCCAACTTCTTTGGCTCAAAGGGGTTGACTAGGGATTATCTTCCTTATAACTCCAGTGTTTAGGATTTGAAACAATGCCTGTACCTCATCAGCGGGGTTTGTTCAAAAGCATACTGTAGATTATGGTATCGTTTTCGTCATCCTCCCTCAAGAGGCTTAGAATTATTAATTGAGAGTTTGATCATCACAAAAAATGAAAGCAGTTTTGAATATAATGAATACGAATAGATTAATTCAAATAGACATATGCGATGCATTAATGGAATAAACAAGTTTGCTATGACATTAATTGTTTGTATAAGCAAAGAAAAATACAACTCAGAAATTCAAATAAACAAAAGCCTTCAGTGATTTGGCAAAGGAGCAGTGATTATGTTTGGAGTCTCCGGTGCTTCAAACTGGACTTCCTTGGCATCGATCATGTCTTGGACCTTGTTCTTCAGAGCCCAACAGTTGTCCGTAGTATGCCCCGAGCTATCAGAATGGTATGCACACCTTTCGTTGGGATGATAGTTCGGAGCAAAAGTGTTTGGATTCCGGAGAGGAGCCCTTAAGATAATCAGCCCTGCCTTCAACAATTGTTGTAGCGCTTGATCCAGTGTCATTTTGATCTTAGTGAACTGTCATTTGGGTGCGACCTCCTTACGTTGCTGCCCCTGTCTTTGCTGAGCAGGCAAAGGATTGGAGATCTGGGTTGCCCCTACATGTTGATCATGATGGCTCTTTTTACCATGCACAGCGTTGGACTCTTTTTTCCCAGTGTAAGGCTTTTTCTGAGCATCCGAAGGTGCAGCTTCTTGAATCTTTCCAGCCTTGATACCAGCTTCAATCCTCTCCCTGGTCAAAATCAGATCTGTAAACCCAGCAGAAGAATTACCAATCAGATGGTGGAAGAACGGACCAGACAGGGTCCCCAGGAACATATCAACGAGCTCACGGTCATTCAAAGGTGGTTGCACCCTTCCAGTAAGGTCTCTCCACTTTTGCACATATTCCTTGAATCCTTCACCCGTCCCTAGTGACATACCCTGGAGTTGGGTACGCGTAGGAGCGAGGTCGGAATTGTACTGATACTGCTTGTAGAATGCAGTAGCCAAGTCCTCCCAATTACGAATACTGGCTCCATCTAGTTGATAGAACCATTCGAGTTGAGTCTCTGAAAGACTTTCCTGGAAGAAATGGATCCATAGATTCTTGTCAACAGTGTAAGGTTAGATCTTCCTTACATAGGATCTGAGATGTAGCTTAGGACATGAGGCTCCATCGTACTTTGCAAAAGCAGGTGCTTTGAACTTGTGAGGGATCACCACCCCAGAGGATAGACCTAGATCTTCGAAGTCCAGGCCGGGCACTTTCTGTATCTCCATAGCACTTAACCGGTCTTCGAGCTGTTTGTACCTGTCTTCGGCGGGAGGATACTGTTCATCATTGAAATCCGTCTCGTTGTCGGAGACCACAGGACTAGGAACCCTTCTTTCTTGGGGATTGTCTTTCCCAACAGATGGGGTAGTCAGCTCAGCTTCTTTTGTGATCCATTCCCAGATTTGCGTCTAGGGTTGAACAACACAGTCCTATTCTTCTTCTTCTTCAAGAGCAGAGTCTTCAAATCCTGTTGACCCTGGGCCAAGCTCATAACCAACTCCTGGAATTGGGCATTCTGGGCCTGTAGGGCCTTGATAGCTTGTTCATTGGATGATTCAGGATTCATGATGATTGCTGAAATAACAGCGAAGAAGGTAAGTGACCTGTCAAAAGAGTACCTGTAATGCAATGATATGTATGTATGCATGCAATGTTTTCAAGGATCTCACGGGGTAAACAAGAAAATTGTTAGAATTTAAATCTGGGTAGCTTGATTGAAGGAACTTCATGTTGCTGAGAGTCCTTCTTCAAGGGTCAAGGCTCACCATATCGAGTGGGTCATAGCCCCTGACTCAAATCATTAACCTTGGCTAGAGGAAAATAAATCCCCTTTGCCCCTTGCTAGACATTTGATTCATCATGACCTGCATCACAAACCCTTGAGATCCTTGAAATGGAATAGTCCTTATGTAGGATGTATGCAATGGTATGATGGTATGATGTTATGCTATGCGTGGAGTGATGTAAGTAAACCCTGTTATGAGCCCGGATTAAGGACTGTAAACAAACCCTGCAAGAAACTCATGTGTTAGGTAACAAGTACGTGCAAGTAATTCAAGTTAGAAGGCACACAAGTCACACAGAGAGCCCTTAGAGTTTAGGCCAGCATGAAGTTTGGGGTACTACCCTCTTGAAGTTGGTGGGCTCAAAACCTGTCCTATCAAAAGTAACCGGGTTCTAAGGATCTCAATATCATTGGGTTGTTTTCCGTGTTCATCGTTTTGATGTAGCCACTGGACTGGCGATCAAAATATTCCAAGAAAACAACCCTCAATGAGTGTAGTATCGAGTATCTACCAACTTCGGACTGCACCAAAGTCGGTCATCTCACTACCCTAAAGAGGCCAGGATGGTCAAGTAAGGTTCCTAAGGTCAGTTGATGCTTCACGACACCACGCGGCGGCCCCGTACTCTCCTTGACTTGACTCAAGGGTTACCGGTACTCACCAAAGTGCCACATCAACGTAGCAACTGCTTCAACCGTGTCGGTATACCCCGCACAGTTCCCTCACAGTTTGTTGCTACCTAAAAGGTATCCCCCAGATCCGGGTTAGGATCTATAGAACTCCCAAAACAGGCCCACAATATTAAAGCAATCAAAACAGACAATTGAAAACATAAGTATGATATAATCCTAAGGTACACCTCACTTTAACACTCCCCAGCAGAGTCGCCAGTTCTGTGATCGGTGGAAATAGAACTGACTGTTTTTGAATGCTGGTTCGCGAAATGTCGCGGTAAGCAAGAGTCGCCATCGTCTTTTATGTTCTCCAACATGGAAAGGACAAAAGCACAGCAAAATTCCTTCTTTGAGAATGTTTCTCGGTTCGGGAGGTAGATTTATAGAAAGGGAAGGTGTTAGCACCCTTTCTATCCGTGTTTATCCACGGGCTCTTAGGTACTTGCTCTTATGTTTTCAAAAATTTGTTTGCTTTTCAAGTGTGTGTGGGTTTTGAAAAAGTTTCGTTTGAAAAAATTCTAAGTAACTCTTGTATCTGTCCTCAAGAGTGTATGAAAAATTTGTTTGAAAACTTTTTGAAAGTGTCGGTGTGAAAATATGTTTTTTTTTTGTTTTTGAGAAGAGAAAGTACCCATGAGATCTACCTACTCTAAGGAATTAGGCTGTGTAAGAGTCCTTTAAACAGTGCTATCCCACTATTGAGAAGTAGGTAGCACCGTCGTTGGAGGTATTCAGGTCAATTCGATTAAGGGACAGTGTGGTCACCAAAGCAATAGTAGGACGCCTTAGAAGTAACCCTAATGTCCTAGATCCTTTTATCCTAGGCAACTGTTTCGAGGCAACTGGATCTTTTAGACAGGAGGGCGACCTCTAAAACACCATATACTTAATGACCACCTCGAGGCAACCAAGTGAGGCGTACCCTAAGAGTGGCATGTGCGAGTGTGTCGAGTTTCAGTTTATGTTATCTTTGTACATGTTATGGTGAGCAACGATTGATTTTATTTTAAGGATAAGTCTTGTCATGCATAGCCTAATTAACATACATCTAGCAATTAATAGTTGCGAAATTTAAATTGCGGAAATTAAATCTAAACTATTACAAGGCGTCGGGTATTTACATCGCCAAAAACAAACCCTTTAATTTAAATTGCGGAAAGTAAAATAAAGCAATAAATAAATAAAGTCCTAATTAAAAGCTATTACATTCCGGGAAATAGATACAATAATATGATAAAATGGATCGCGTGCGGGAAATTAAATCGGATGCGAGTTTTTTGGGTTTTGACCCTTTTTTATTAAAGAAAGGATTTTTGTTTATTTTTGAATTAAATGGAATTAAATTAAATGAACAATTAAATTAAATTAAATAATGAAAATATTTTTGGATTTTTGAGTTTTTAAAGAAATAAAATAAATTGAATTAATGCTAATAAAAACCTAATATTCTAAATTGATTTTAAATATTGCAAAAAATATTAAAAGTTAAATCTAATTAAAGCTAAATTGATTAAATTAATTTATTTACAAAAATAAAAGTGATGAAGTTAATTTTAATAAATAAAATATTTTTTGTGTTTTTGATTTTATTAGGAAAAAATGTTAATTGGTTAGTGATTAATAAAAATAATAACGATTAATTAATTAAAGGAACATAATACAAATAGAGAGAGAGAGTTTAAGAGTATACGAGCCTGATTGGAGGGGTGAAACAGTTATTTGCGTCATGTGTAAACTGTTTTGTTTTGGCCATTTGTGTTTTGGCTTTTGGTCATTTGTGTTCTGGCCTCAACGTCCTTAACCTTCTCAGGATGTCTGTCTCGCCATGTATTGGTGTCATGTGTAAACTGTCATGTTTTGGCCATTTGGCTTTTGGCTTTTGGCCATTTGTGTTTTGGTCTCAACGTTCCTTAATGAACCTGCAAGGGATCCTGTCTAAATCTGCAGTGTTGAATCTCATGAACACATTAAATAAATTACTATATATCATAAAATACAAATAAAGCCAATATATGAAGAAATTTAATGTTTAGGCCAATATGACATGTATGAATGATTATACCCTTTTGATCATGGAGATCAAATCAACTTTACCCTTACTGGAAAAGTAGTGACATGAATGCTTTTATGCCCTTTTGATCATGGAGATCAAGCCAGCCTTACTCTTACTGAAGAAGTAGTAATATGTTGGTTTGTAACTGAGATGGCTTGTTTGTAGTGAGAGAGGGATTTGTAATAAGGATTTCAAGGTTTTAGGGTTCTTGAAAGAATTTGATATTCTTACAGTATTGTGGCAAGGTTTTTCTCTCTTTTTTCTCCTCTCTGGTTTGTGTGAAAAGAAGGTGATTATATAATGGAAATTAGGGTAAAGAAAATGGGCTTTGAATGTGCAATTGGGCCTCCAATGTTCACTTGAGTTCATCATTTTCCCGGCTAAATCGCAGGGACTTAAGTGCAATTTTTGAAGTTTAAATGTGAAAACAAAATGTAGCCGACATCGAGAAATAACTCCTGTCTGAAAATCGGCTCAATCGGATAAACGGTGAATTAGTTATGAATTTTTGAAGTTTCAGCTCAGACAAACTTATTTTGGGCTCCAGTGTCGACTCTGACACGTTCTTCAATAAAAAACTGGTATTGATCGGTGCATAATTTGGTCTCGACTTTTGAAGAAAAGTTGTAGATCTCTGAGTCAGTGACCTTGTGTAAAAATATGAGCCCAATCCGATAAAAATTGACCGAGTTATGAATTTTCGAAGTTTCGGCCCAGATGAAATAATATTCAGTATTCAGGATTTTCAGCGTGTCACGCACTCTGAGCAAAAAACGAAGGCCTTTTGAATACCGTTTGAACTCAATACCTTCTGTGAAAATGTAGCCAAGTCAATTTGTGAAATTTTGGTGCTGGAACCAGCTCGATACGATGAAAATAGACCAAGTTATGATTTTCTGAACATGACGCAAATAAACTTCTGTCACAAATTTTCTGTAAAAAAATACTTGATAAATCCACATTTTTGAAGACCTTCTGATTGAAATTGGCTTCTAGCCGTGAGAGATGAAAACGTAGATAATGTCAAGACGGAAATTTGGCCACCGGAACGGATTCAAAACGAGTCACGATCTTCAAGTTATGAATTTTTTAGCGCGTAAAAACTGCACTTTCAGCACACCTTTTCACCATATTTCTTCAAGAAAACTCACACATTCAGATACCTTCTTTAAAGAATTGACTCTTGAGCCGAACCTGAATTTGAGAATACGTTATCAGAGATATCTTGGCGAAATAACACCTGAATATGACGCGCCGGGTTGGACTTGTGAATTTTTCTTGAAATGTTTTGAGAAATATGGGAGGGCAAATTTTGGGGTACAACAGATACCGATATCGTGGTTCATCGCTTACCTACCAAGGAAGATTGTCCTCTAGTGAAACAGAAAGTTCGCCAAATGCGCTCGGAGATGTCTAAGAAAATCAAGGCTGAAGTGATGAAGTAGTTTGACGCCAGTTTTCTAGCAGTTACTTCTTACCCATAGTGGGTTGCCAACGTGGTTCCTGTGCCAAAGAAGGATGGTAAAGTTCAGATGTGTGTTGACTATAGGGATCTGAACAGGGCGATCCCCAAGGATGATTTCCCTCTGCCTCATATCGACGTTCTGGTTGACAACACCGCACAGCATAAAGTCTTCTCCTTTATGGATGGTTTCTCCGGTTATAATCAGATTAAAATGGCTCCCGAAGATATGGATAAGACAACCTTTGTTACTCAATGGGGTACCTTTTGCTACAAGGTCATGCCTTTTGGATTGAAGAATGTCGGGGCAACGTATCAGTGCGCCATGGTCGCTTTGTTCCATAACATGATCCATAATGAGATTGAGGTATATGTTGACGATATGATTGCAAGATCCCAGACTGAGGAAGAACATCTTGACCACCTTCATAAGCTATTTGACAGATTGAAGTTGTACAAGCTGAGGTTAAACCCGAACAAGTGCACCTTCAGAGTGAGATCTGGTAAGCTACTGAGTTTCGTCGTAAGTGATAAAGGTATTCAAGTGGATCCTGCAAAGGTGAAGGCTATACAGGAAATGTCGGCTCCCCAAACAGAAAAAGAAGTCAGAGGCTTTCTGGGACGTTTGAACTATATTGCCTGATTCATCTCACACCTAACTGCTACTTGTGAGCCAATCTTCAAGTTGCTGAAGAAAGATCAAGTGGTAAGATGGAACGATGAATGTCAGGCCGATTTCAAAAGGATCAAAGAATATCTCCAAGAGCCACCTATTCTGATGCCTCCAATTGAAGGGAGACCTTTAATCCTATACTTGACAGTACTCGACAATTCGATGGGGTGTGTGCTGGGTCAGCATGACGAGTCTGGCCGAAAAGAGCATGCTATTTACTACCTTAGCAAAAAGTTTACCGACTGTGAGACCCGATACTCACTTCTAGAGAAAACTTGCTGCGCTTTGGCATGGGCTGCTCGCCGGCTGAGACAGTATATGCTGACTCACACCACTCTATTGATATCAAAGATGGATCCAATCAAGTATATCTTCGAAAAGCCTGCCTTGTCCGGAAGAATAGCAAGATGGTAGATGATCTTGACTGAGTATGACATCCAATACACGACCCAAAAGGCAATCAAGGGAAGTGTGTTGGCAGATCATTTGGCACATCAGGCTATGGACGATTACCAGTCTATGAACTTTGAATTCCCGGATGAGAACATCATGTTGGTAACCGACTGTGAGACACCTGGACCGGATGAAGGACATGAGGAAGGATCCCGATGGTCTATGTACTTTGATGGAGCTTCAAACGCTTTGGGTAATGGAATTGGTGCCGTGATCATATCTCTTGAAGGCTCTCATACTCCGTTCACCGCCCGACTATGTTTCAACTGCACCAACAACATGGCGGAGTATGAAGCATGCATTATGGGTCTTCGAGCAGCTATTGACCTAAGGATTAAGTTTCTAAGTGTTTTCGGAGATTCCGCTCTCGTGATCAGTCAGATCAAAGGCGAGTGGGATACGAAACACCCAAATCTTATTCCTTACAAGGAGTATGTGTTGACTGTGCTTCCACATTTCGAGGAGATAACCTTTGAACACTTCCCTAGAGAGGAGAATCAGTTGGCGGACGCACTGGCTACGATGTCTTCTATGTTCAAGGTTAGATGGGACAATGAGGCTCCCCATATTACCATTGAGAGGCTGGACGAACCTGCACATTATTGCGACATTGAGACTGAAGAGGTAGCAGATAAACCCTGGTTTCATGAGGTAAAGAGGTATCTTGAGACTCAGGAGTACCCCGAGGGTGCATCTGTTAATGATAAGAAGTTTCTGAAGAGGTTCGCGACGAAGTTTTTCATCAGTAATGACATCCTTTACAAGCATAACCATGATTCAACCTTATTGCGATGTATGGATAAGAACGAGGCAGAAAGGATCATGGCAGAGTTACATGAAGGAACTTTCGGAACTCATTCCAGTGGACACACCATGGCAAAGAAAATCCTACGGGCAAGATATTATTGGTCTACAATGGAATCAGACTGTTATCATCATTCTCGGACCTGTCACAAGTGCCAAGTCTATGCTGATAAGGTGCACATACCTCCAGTACCTCTGAACGTCTTGACAACTCCTTGGCCTTTTGCAATGTGGGGTATAGACATGATCGGTGAGATTAGACCTACGGCATCTAACGGGCATCGTTTCATCTTGGTAGCTATTGATTATTTCACGAAGTGGGTTGAAGCAGCTTCCTTTGCTACAGTGACCAAGAACTTTGTGGCACGATTCATTCGGCACAACCTGATCTATTGATATGGTGTACCAGAAAGGATTATTACAGAAAATGGTACAAATCTCAACAATAAGATGATCACAGAGCTCTGCAAACAGTTCAAGATACAACATCACAACTCTTCTCCTTACCGGCCGAAGATGAATGGGGCTGTAGAAGCGGATAATAAGAACATTAAGAAGATTGTGCAGAAGATGACAGTGACATACAAAGACTGGCATGAGATGTTACCATTTGCTCTTCATGGGTACCGCACCTCAGCGTGGACGTCAACAAGGGCAACACCCTATTCCCTGGTTTATGGCATGGAAGCAATTTTGCCCATTGAAGTTCAGATACCCTCTCTTCGGATTATGAAGGATGCAGGTTTGAGCGAAGATGACTGGATTCAGACCCGGCTTGATCAGCTGAACTTAATCAACGAAAAGAGACTTACTGTTATTTGTCATGGTCAGACATATCAAAAGCGGATGATCAAAGCATTTAACAAGAAAGTCAAACGACAAGAGTATCAAGTTGGGGACCTGGTCATCAAGCGCATCATACTGCCACAAGGTGATCCCAGGGGCAAATGGACCCCTACTTACGAAGGGCCATTTGTGGTTAAGAACATCTTCTCAGGAGGAGCTATGATTCTAACCACCATGGATGGTGACGACCTTCCTCACCCCGTCAATGCAGACATAGTGAAAAAATACTACGCATAATCAAAGACCCGCTAGGTTGACTGGCCTAGGCAAAAATAAGGGCTTCCCGGCAAACCAAAAGGGTTCAAACAAAAATAAGGGATGAAAATGAAAAAAACTGTACACCCGGCAAGTCGAAAACCTAAAAAGGCGGCTTGGGCAAAAAGGGGTATCCCGGTGGACTGAAAACCCGAAAGGGCGGTCCAGGAAAAAATTAGGGATCAAAGCGTAACACTATGTCTCATTGGATCACCTTGCGACCAAATTTCGGTATCGACTATCAATCTCAGACGACACTAATCAATCTGATCTACCTTCAACCAAGTAGCAAAGTGATGAGATGCTCGAGGACATAAGGGCAATAACAGAGTTGGAACCCATTGGGATTGTTCACATAGCTGTTTTTCTTTGTTTTTCACAAATTGTGTAAATTCTATTGTTCGGCGGCGTTCTCTTACTAGGATGTCAGCCTCTTGTACAAAAACGCCTATTTACAGGCCAAACTTCAAAATCAATACAATTCAGCTTCAAAAAAATTTCAAACTATTTTTCCTTTTTCTGTTTTGTTTTGTAAAGAACGTCCAATGTTCATTTTTGATATATGCACTTGACATTAATTGCTGCTCATGAATATTTACATGCGAAACAAAAGACGATTACTCGTAATATCAGGAACATGGGCGAATAAGTTTTGTCCAAGCTTTACAGTTGCTCTGTCCACCAGGTACATGGATAGACTTAGCTGAAGAATATGGATGAAATACATTAACTCCCCGCAGAGTAAGAAAAGACAGTAATGTTAACTATCCCCAGCTGAGACTCGCAACTGTGAATGAATCGGTAATATTCTCCCCAAGCAGAGCTTATTTACCATCAGCACTGAAAAGTCTTATCATCCCCGGTGGAGTATAAAATATTCCCAGTGGAGTTTGAATTCTCCCCAGCGCAGTCAGAAAAAGCTCCCCAGTAGAGTTGGAGAATCTTCCCCAGTGAAGTTTAGAGGATCATCCTCAGTAGACTCTGGCAGATTATCCCCAGTAGAGCCTAAAAGGTTATCCCCAGTAAGGTCGCTATTGGAAAAATCATCCCCAAGCAGAGTTTATCTACCATCAGCACTAAAAAGTCTAATCATCCCCAGCGGAGTATAAAAAAATATATCCCCAGTGGAGTTTGAAAAATCATCCCCGGTAGACTCTGGAAGTTTATCCCCAGTAGAGTCTAAAAGGTTATTGCCTATGAAGTCACAACTTGAAAATCATCCCCAACGGAGTTCATTTCTTTCACAAACAGGAATTCAAATCCCCAACAGGATTCAGTATCACCAGCAACGGTAATTCATCCCCAGCAGAAGTTATCAGTGGAATCGTCAGCAGAACATCTCTTCCCCACAGAGTAATCTCTTCATCAGTTTATTCCCCAGCGAAGTTATCCTCTCCTGCGGGTTTATTCTCACAATCATCTTAGTTCGCCATCCCCAGCGGAAACGAAGAATTCAACTCTTTTTCTCCAGCAGCTATCCGGGATTTATTTTTCCCAGCTAAAAACATTACATTTTCATACATCATGACACATGCATATACACATCATATAACATAATCTCATTTATTTTGAGAACATCATTGCCTAATACATATCATGCATCACATACAACTAACCTTTACCTTTCAGGAAGGATGCGGTTAAATTCTCACAAAATTCAAAGCTATGAAGCTTTTACTCCAGTCGAATTACTGATAAGTTCTTAAATCTCAACAAAGTTTTCTCAGCTGAATTACAGACAAGGTCCTAAATCTCGACAGAGTTTTCCTCCGTCGAATTACAGACGAGTTCCTAAATCTCAGCAGAGTTTACTCAGTTGAATTACGGGCGAGTTCTTAAATCTCGATGAAGATGTTTCCCTCCAGTCGAATTACTAAGAGGTTCTTAAATCTCAACAGATTTTTCTCAATTGAATTACAGACAAGGTCCTAAATCTCGACAAAGTTTTCCTCCGTCGAATTACAGACGAGTTCCTAAATCTCAGCAGAGTTTTCTCAGTTGAATTACGGGCGAGTTATTAAATCTCGATGAAGATGTTTCCCTCCAGTCGAATTACTGATAGGTTCTTAAATCTCAACAGATTTTTCTCAATTGAATTACAGACAAGGTCCTAAATCTCGACAAAGTTTTCCTCCGTCAAATTACAGACGAGTTCCTAAATCTCAGCAGAGTTTTCTCAGTTGAATTACAGGCGAGTTCTTAAATCTCGATGAAGATGTTTCCCTCAAGTCGAATTACTGACAAGTTCTTAAATCTCAATAGAGTTTTCTCAGTTGAATTATAGACAAGGTCCTAAATCTAGACAATGTTCCTCTGTCGAATTATAGACGAGTTCCTAAATCTCAGCAGAGTTTTCTCAGTTGAATTACGGGTGAGTTCTTAAATCTCGATGAAGATGTTTCCCTCCAGTCGAATTACTGACAAGTTCTTAAATCTCAACAGAGTTTTCTCAGTTGAATTACAGACAAGGTCCTAAATCTCGACAAAGTTTTCCTCCGTCGAATTACAGACGAGTTCCTAAATCTCAAGAGTTTTCTCAATTGAATTACGGGCGAGTTCTTAAATATCGATGAAGATGTTTCCCTCCAGTCGAATTACTGATAGGTTCTTAAATCTCAACAGAGTTTTCTCAGTTGAATTACAGACAAGGTCCTAAATCTCGACAAAGTTTTCCTCTGTAGAATTACAGACGAGTTCCTAAATCTCAACAAAGTTTTCTCAGTTGAATTACGGGCGAGTTCTTAAATCTCGATGAAGATGTTTCCCTCAAGTCGAATTACTGACAAGTTCTTAAATCTCAACAGAGTTTTCTCAGTTGAATTACAAACAAGGTCCTAAATCTCGACAATGTTCCTCCGTCGAATTACAGATGAGTTCCTAAATCTCAGCAGAGTTTTCTCAGTTGAATTACGGGAGAGTTCTTAAATCTCGATGAAGATGTTTCCCTCCAGTCGAATTATTGACAAGATCTTAAATCTCAACAGAGTTTTTCTCAATTGAAGTACAGACAAGTTCCTAAATCTCGACACCCCAGTTGAATTACGGGCAAGTTCCTAAATCTCAACAAAGATCAGACTTCCCCAGCGGAATCTTCTACAATAACAAGTATACAAGCTCTCGCTAAGGAATCTCTTATGCAATCGACACTCCTTCAGATGGGATCTTTAAGCCCATCCTCCCGTCAGCAATCTCCAAATGGCATCTGTAAGCCCATTCCCGACATCACAAGGCTGATTACCACTTCATGCAAGTGCAAATTTCTGGGCACTCTAGTGTTCAATCATCTTCCACCTTCGGATCACGAAAGGCATAAAAGCCAATCTATATCCTCAGGTTTAAGAAGATTGAACAGGGGCAGTTGTTGTATCCAAAAATTTTCCCTCCCATATTTCTCAAAAAACATTGCAAGAAAAATCTCCAAGTTCCTCAAGGTTGCTCAAGAATTGGTCAGATAAGCTCTCCTAAGGTAGTCTACCCCAAATTAGGGTTTTGTGTTGCATCAAGATCCTTGAGTCCAAGTGACCCCAAGTTCTCACCAATGTCCTAATATGTTCTCAAGATTATCCATGTCAAATTTCAAGCCTTGTAGAGGATTTTTGCCCAGTCAATTGCTCAAAGGTCCAAAAATCGACTGTGATAGGGCAAAAGTCAACTGTGACCTACAAACAGTCAAACTTCAAGATTTTTTGTCAACATTCTCATTTTGAAGGATATTTCATCATTTGATCAAGGTTTGATCATGATTCATCAAGGATTTCTCTAAATTCATCAAGATTCAAAAGTTGCTAAATTAGGGTTTTACAGGAAAAGTCAACTCAACTTTGACCAAGCATAACTTTCTCATACTTTATGAGAAATGACCCATCCAAAGCTCATTTTTAAGAGGATGCAATTACCTACAATATATATTCATACCCCAAGATAAAAAAATGCACTCACAAGAAGTTATGAATTTTGACATTATAGGTTATTTTTGAAAGTCAACAAAAACACCTTTTTTGTCAAAGCTTCTAACTTGAGCATGGAATATCAAAATGAGATGAGACCAAAAGGGTTGGTTAGATGACATCTCAAGCTTTATAAAAAGTCCAAGAACACTTCCAAAAGTTCAAATTGAAGAAGTTATGCATTGTTGAAGTTGGACTTTTTTGCAAAATTGCCAAAAGTCAACTATCCCCAAAACATCAAATTTTGCCAAATGGGCCCATTCTTTTCCACTTGTTTTGAGTTTGCATTATTGCCCACGTGCTCTAGCTTTAGCCATGTGTCCATATCACATTTTTATTATTTAATTTTATTTTTATTTGAATTAATTCATTTTAAATCAAATAAAATCATATAAAATCTAAGGCATTGATAACAAATGATTTTCTGGTTATTTCAGGCTCCAACTACAGCTAGCATTGCAATAAAATTCGTATCAAATCAATTGTGTGCAGAAAAGATTGAAATTAAGCCAGTTTGAAAAGTTTGTAAAGGCAAATCAAATCAAATATCAATGCCTTAATGGAGAGAGATTTGGACAGCAAATTGAGACCTAATATATTGCACAATACATAAGCAAGTGCAACATACAAGAATAGGGGTTGGATAGCAAGCATAGTGGCAGAACAAAAGTTGCAAAAATCACAAAAAAATGGGAGATCAAAATCAGGTCTAGAGGCATTTTCAGGGCTTGATATTGGTCTCAATCGTTTCCTGGCAACTCTCACAAGCTAACCCAATCCAAACTAAGCGTTTCCAGAACTCCTAGTGCACTGTAAGTCCTTCGTAACATAGCTATGTTCTTGATTTAGTATTTCCAGATTCTTACATCCATTGAATGAAATAACTGCATATTCTTAACCCTCACATCATTTGCAAACTGTTTGTAATAACCAATTTGATTTATATGCTCTGTATCGTGAAATGCCATTGCTAGGGTTTTGCTTTTGGTTTTAGGGGTTTTCGTTTCAGGTACAATTGATCTTCATGATGAACATGGTTGTGTTTAGAAGAAGATGATGAATCAAACCATGGTCCTGGAATTCATTTATATTGCCTGGGGACGATTTTGGAATGAAGCTGCATTTTTTATGCGGATAAAAATCTGCAGGTAAAGTTACAATTTTGGGAGGACAGGGACGAAGACGTGTCATTCTCCCATTGGACCATTCAAATGCATTGCGCGCGTTTTTCTATTGTCTGGTCATTGACTTTGTTTTATATATTATTTCATGTTTGCATTATTATAACAAAGACAACAAAGCGCTTCACTGGTAGCCACATAAGCATTAAGGCATTCAAAGGCTGGAGATCAGGGGTTCGATCCCTGCCTCCAGCAATTGTTATTTTTCCAATATTTTTCAGGAGATCCTGTACACGCATGAACCAGATTCACACCATACTCCCTCACCAATCCAAGCGCCGGATGGCCAAAGGGCCAGATCTGGTGGTCAAATATTGAAGGTCCACTGAAGAGCTAGTCAACGCGTGAGCACTGGATCAGAGAAAGTCCATATGTATCAGCTTCATTTGGGCCTACAAAATTGCTTCCAACACCTCTAAATCAGGCCCAATTCCTCTACTTTTTTCTATTTTTGTTTATTTAATTTAATTGCTTTATTTTGATTAATTAATTTACTAACCAATCACATATTTCCTTTTTATCTAAAAAATCACAAACAATACTTTTTTAATTCAGAATTTTATTTTTATTAATAAACACTAACTAATTAATTTAGGTTTTTAATTCTAGGAAACTCTAATTTATTTTTTGTAAATATTTAAAATTGATTAGAAATCATTAGGTTTTAATTCATTTAATTCTTTTTTATTTCTTTCTTAAAATATCAAAAACTCCAAAAATATTTCATTAATTATTTTTTTCATTTAATTAATTTATTTAATAATTAATTTAGTATTTTATTTTAGGATTAATTTCTTTTCTTAAATAAAAGTAACAAAAAAAAGCAATTTTATTTCAAAAGGGTCAAAACCCTAAGTTTCGCATTCGACTTAATTTCACTCGCGCGATTTATTTTTCCTTATTTAAATATTGATGTATCTGCTCCCGGTTTGTAATAGTTAAAGAGGACCTTTTATTTATTTTACCGCTTTATTTTATTTTCAAAGGGTTGCTTTTGGCGATGTAAATACCCGACGCCTTGTAATTTAATTTCCGCACTTTAAATTCTGCTAATTATAACTGCTAGATGTTTGATAATAGGGTTTGCATGACAAGACTAAATGTTTAATCTTAAAATCAAATTAGATCACCTTTAACACGTGCAAAGATAAAAATAACTGAAAACGATACACTCGCACATGCGCACTCTTAGGGTACACCGCACTTGGTTGCCTTCGTACACGGTCATTGAGTATAGGTCGTTTTAGAGGTCGTCCTGTTTTCTAAAAGATCATAGTCTCCTCGAAATGGTTGCCTCAGATATTGTTGCTTCAAACAAATGATCTAAGACATTAGGGTTACCGCTAAGGCATCCTAACATTGCTTTGGTGACTGTAAGTCCCTCTTTCGAATTGACCCTCAAACTCCAACAACGGTTCTACCTACTCACTAATAGTGGGATAGCATTGTCTAAAGTAAATTAGCATAGAACGATTCCTTTTTCGAGTAGGTAGATAGTTCTTAGATACTTGCTCATCCGAAACAAAACTTTTTCACACTTACACTTTTACAAACAAGTTTTTAAAACACTTCATTACACTCTTGAGGACAGAAGCAAGAGTTAAATCGAAGTTAAAACAAACTTTTCAAACCCACAAACACAAAGAAAACAATTTTGAAAATGATGAGCAAGTACCTAAGAGCCCGTAGATAACTACGGATAGAAAGGGTGCTAATACATTCCCTTTCTATAATCTACCCCCTGTATCTAGAAAATCTCGAAAAAGGAATTTTTCTGTGCTTTTTTCCTTTCCTTGTTGGATAAAATAAAAGTCGGTGGCGACTCTTGCTTACCGTGACATTTTGCGAAAACAAAATGCAAAACGCAAACCAGCATTCCAAAAAATAGTCAATTCTTCCCACTGTATCACACACACCACAAGCACATTTTCAAACAAAAGAAAGTGATCTAGCAAGCAACTAAGAGCCCGTAGATAACTACGGATGAAAAGGATGCTAACACCTTCCCTTTTCATAACCTACCCCCCGAACTCAAGAAATAATTTCAAAGGTCTTTCCTGTTCTTTTCACCATTTCCTTATCAGATAAAAGAAAAGTCGGGGGTGACTCTTGCTATTCGCAACAATTGCAATAAAATGAAAAACACCTAAGTCAGTTCTTCCATCGTATTACAGAAATGGCGACTCTGCTGGGGACTTCTAAAAGTGGGGTTACCTTAGGGCCAAATCACCTTAACTTGCTTTCCTTGTTTGACTCGCATGCTTTACATTATAGTTTCTTGTTTGGGCTTGTTTTGATCCTCTACCCGTATCTGGGGCACCTTTTAGGTAAGTAGAAATAGATTATGGAAAATGTGTGGGGTATACTGACATGGTTGAAGCAATAGCTACGTTAGTGTGACACATTTGTTGGTACCGGTAGCCCTTGAGTAGTCAAGGAGAATACAGGGCCGCTGTGTGGTGTCATGAAGCACTAACTGACCTTAGAACCTTAATTGAACAACTTGGCCATTAGGAAGTAGTGAGATAGCCGGCTTTGGTGCAGCCCGGTGTTAGTTGATACTCGATGCTACGCTTATTGAGATTGGACTTCCAGGATATTTCGGTCGCCAATAAAGAGGCTTGTGCTGAAACAATGTCCCATGAAGAAAGATCAATGATATTGAGATCCCCTAGAACCCGGTTACTATTACTAATATAGGTTGAGCCAACTAAACTTCAAGAGGGTACTTAATTATTAAACTCCATGCAAGCCTAAACCTACGGACTTGTCTGCTTTGTGTGTATATGACTATTTGTACATAACAACTTGCTTGCTTTTCATACTTGTACATAACATCATGACATCATACCATAGCATTTTCAATAACCATTTCAAGATTCTCAAGGGCCTATGATGCAGGGTCATGTTGAACCAGATGCCTATCAAGGGGAAATAGGATTCTCCTCTAATCAAACACCGTCAAAGACCAAGCACGGTAACAAGAGTCAAGGGCTATGACCCACTTGACATGGTGAACTTGATTCTCGTGGAAGGACATCCACCGATATGAAGTTCTCTAATCAAAGTTATGAGCAAAGTTCAACTTCTAACATCTTATCGTGTTTATCCTGCGAGATCCTTGAAAACATGCATCCACATACCATGCATCATATCATGACAGGCTTTCCCCACACATGTCTCTCATCTACTTACTGTTTATTTCAGTAGATATGGCTCTAGAACAGACTATCAAGGACATTCAGACTCAAAATGCTCAACTTCAAGAAATGTTCCTGAACCTATCCAAGGGACAAGAAGAAGTGAAAGCACTCCTCACTAGGGGCATGGCCATGAAGAATCCCGAGGACAATAAGGATGACCAGTTGGAACGACTACAAACTGAGATAGCCATAATGAAGATCCAAATGATGGGACAAATGGTAGTCCAGATGGATCTTATCCAAAACCTAGCTCGGGACAAGAAGAGCTAAGGGCCCTCATTAACAAGCTTCATCAAGACGGATGCAACCATACGGGGCAAGCAATTAGAATTGGGGATCGGGTCATTAATCAACCTCCGATGAGACAAGAAGTTGGTTTGGTGGAGAGTAGACCTTTCCAAATTGCTGCCACGTCACGAGCCCAACAACAACCTCACCACCAACAACAGGGTAATCAGCATAAGCAGGATGCATCCAATAGGCAATATACCAAACTCAACATGCCGATGTTGCAAGTCTTGCTACACATGTTGAATTTAAATTTGTACACATTGAAGGATCCTCCTCGGAATCCTAATACTTCCGCTCATAGTTACCATTTCAATAAAAGGTGTGCGTATCACTCCAACAGTCCAGGGCATGATACTGATAGCTGTTGGATGTTGAAATACAAAATTCAAGACTTGATTGACGAAGGAGTGCTAGAATTTTCACAAGTGGTCAGTTGGAATTTTTCTGTCACCCCTCAAAGGCATCCATATGAAGTTACGGTCTAGGCGGATACATTTTCTGTTTATTCGAATTTTCAGTTGTAATTTCTTTGTTTGCTTAAACACTTATCTATATGTCAGACTTTGGTTACTTTCATTAATGCATTGCATATTCTTGTCTTGAATTAATCCATTTGTTGTCCTTATACTTAAAACTATGTTTTTACTCCCTTTATGATATTCAACTTTTGTTTTAAAAGTTGCAAGCCTTTAGAGGGAGGATGACAAAAATAATGCCATAATCTCAGAACAATATGCTTTTGGACAGACCTTGCTGATGATGTACATGCGTTTGTTTCAATTCCTAAACACTGGAGTTATAAGGAGGATAATCCCTAGTCAAACCCTTTAAGCCAAAGAAGTAGGAGTTTTCTTTTTCACACAAATTGAAACCTTTAATCAAAACCTGGGGCAGGGTAGTCTCTCAGTTAATTCAAATGCGCGTTCAGTCGCAAACTTTCACTTCGTACACAACTAATGACACCAAAAACATCCTTCTGAATCCGAAGACGGTGATGGTTCCCTATCAAATAGGTAGTCATTATCCCTTAAAAGAAAAGCCCACTAAGTAAAAACCTACGGAGGAGACTTAAGAAAACTAGGGGCATCCCGCTGACTGTAATCTCAAAACGAGAACAATCAGGAAAAAATCAGGGATAATAAATAAAAAAAAAAGGATGCTACAAATCCTAAACAACATGAAAAATGTTGCAAAAATGACAGTCTTCCAATAAACTTAACTTGTCTGAACCATCACCAAAACGTCATTTCAGACTCAATTGGAATTCAAACGCACAATTAACTGAGTGTAGGACTGGAGAACATCACGAAGAACGGGAGGGTACAAATACACTTTGAGCCTTATCCTTTGTTTCTTAAACTGTGAACCAGGCCAAACTACAACCCTTAAAAGTCCTAATTGAAGCATGGGTTAGTTCGAAAGCATACTGTTACAAAAGGTATCTTGACTCCTGTAAGGCTTTACTGTAAATCCTGAATTAAATTCATATTCTTACAAAAATTCTTTCATCCGCTAAAATGCATTTTCAAAACTTCAAGACAAGCATAAAATTTTCATTACTTTGAATATCATTGTTTGCATATGACTTTTTGTTTGACAACAGAGAAATGCGCACGACGAACATCCATAAACGGAAATTCTCTCAAGAAAAAAAATCACTTCAAATTGGAAGACACTTCCAATGACAAATCCCCTATAAGCAAGGGGCATGACATGTCACTATCCAACTCGTCAGGGGCAGTAAAGTCAAGATTCCGAGAAATCTCTCAAAAAGTGTTGAATAACCAGGGGCAGGTCTGCATCTGAATCACTTGGAGCATTAAAATTGAATTCCAGCAAAGGGTCACATACGGTCAAGCAAACATTTCCTGGCAGTGCTACAAACACTTGTTACTAGGGGCGACGACAAATCCTCACAAAGTCCCTTTCATAGAGTGATCCCCAGTCAAGTCCCCACAGAGTCATCTCTATAAGGTTATCCCCACAAAATAATCTTCACGGATAAAGGCACAAACCCCTCCAGACCAAATTCATGGATATCCCCACAAGGTTGGATTCAGGCAACCCCCAACCAGAATTTCAATCTCTGGAAAACCTTCTCCCCAACTAAGTTGGTCTCAAGAAGAGTCCTCAAGGAGTTCTGCCAAAAGAAAACACCTCTTCAGCATTTCGTCAAATATTCTCTTCAACAAGGTTTATTTCCCCAAAAAACAACAAAATTCCCCAGCTAAGTATGTCCTCCCCAGCTTGAGTTTGCCTCTCCAACTATTACAAATCAAGGGACTACAACTCCAAATCCCCAGTGAAGTCATCAACAAAGCTTTTCTTCCCCAGTAGTGTTTACCACTATCGCCAGCGAATCGCTACAAAGCCTGGAAGCCAACCAGATGACAATTAACTCCTCTATCCCCAACAAGTTGTTAACTTCCTTTCTCTTCCATCAAGAGATAACTCTCCAGTAGAGCAACTGGCAACTGAAACTCCTGAACTCTTTTCCCCAAGCAGAAATCAACACTCTCTACAGAGTTTCCCTCCAGCAAAATCAACGTCCCCCAACGGATTCCTCCTCAAATAACAAAAACAGAATCCCAAGCAGAAATATTCTAAAACAAGGTATGGAGAGGTGTAAACTCTTCATCCCCAACAACAGTCCGGGATTTAACTCCCCAAAAGCTCCCCAACGCCTGTCAAGGATTTATTTTCCAATACAAAGTTACATTTCAACAACATTCATAGCATATGCATACAAAACACATATAGCACAATCTCATTTATGTTGAGAAACATCATTACACCATGATTTCATACATCATGACATTGCATGCAACTAACTCTTTACCTTTTCAGGAAATATCAATCAACATATGGCTATCATCAACAATTTTCAAAAAGGTCAGAGATTAATACCTGAAACCAGACAGGACAACTATCTCAACGACCAACGAAAACAAGTTCCAGATTAACACCTGTAACAAGCCAGGAAAACTATCTGTGGACGACTGGTTGTAGATTAATACCTGTAACAAGCCAGGAAAGCTATCTACATGTGCAGATTGAAGATTAATACCTGTAACAAGCCAGGAAAACTATCTTTCTTTCTAAGGTCAGAGATTAATACCTGAAACCAGACAGGACAACTATCTCAACGACCAACAAAAAGCAAGTTCCATATTAATACCTGAAATAAGACAAGAAAAATATTTGTGAATGACTGATTGTAGATTAATACGTGAAACAAGACAAGACAAATATCTACTTGACCAGCTGAAGCAACCCTGCCCAGGTTCCTTCTCATTTCCAGATGAATTTTTTACACTGACTCATCATGAAGCAACCCTACCTAGATTCCTTCTCATTTCCAGATGCAGTTTTACATGGACTCATAATGAAGCAACCCTACCCAGGTTCCTTCTCATACATTTCCAGATGTAGTTTTACACGGACTCATCCTGAAGCAACCCTACCCAGGTTCCTTCTCATTTCCAGATGAAGTTTTACACGGACTCCTCCTGAAGCAACCCTACCCAAGTTCCTTCTCATACATTTCCATATGAAGTTTTACACGGACTCATCCTGAAGCAACCCTACACAGGTTCCTTCTAATACATTTCCAGACACGGCTTAACACGGGTCCGTTCTAACATATCCTTCAGAGTTAAATCAACCAAAGATTTATTCTGATTCTTTCACAGTTAATATTCAAGACCTCTGCTGGTTCAGTTTAAATCAATCAATGATTTATCCTGATTCCGTTCCAGTAGGCACTTTCTCTGGTTCAGTTAAATCGCTCCAAAGATTTATTCTAATTCTTTTCCAATTAAAGATTATTCAAGACCTCTGCTGGTTCAGTTTAAATTGTTCAATGGTTTATCCCGATTCCTTTCCGGTAGACACTTTCTCTGGTTCAGATAAATTGTTCCAAATATTTATTCTGATACTTTTCCAGTTAAAGAATATTCAAGACCTCTGCTGGTTCAGTTTAAATCGATCAATGGTTTATCCTTATTCCATTCTGGTAGACACTTTCTCTGGTTCAGATAAATCGCTCCAAAGATTTATTCCGATTCTTTTCCAGTTAAAGAATATTCAAGACCTCTGTTGGTTCAGTTTAAATCGATCAATGGTTTATCCTGATTCCGTCCCGGTAGACACTTCTTCTGGTTCAGTCTAAATCAATCAAAGATTTATTCCGATTCTTTCCCAGTTGAAGTCAAGCTTAGACTTAGTCTAATTTTTGTCAACAATCACTTTTGGATGGCATCTGTAAGCCCATCTTCGACAACTCTCCAAATGGCATCTTTAAGCCCAATCCCTACATGATCAACCACCACATCATCAAGTGCAAATTTCTGGGTACTCTAGTGTTCAATCATCTTCCACCTTCAAGTCACGAATGACAGACTCACCAATCTAACTCTTCAGGTTTAAGAAGATTGAACAGGGGCAGTTGTTGTACCCCAAAATTTCCCTTCTCATTTCTCAAGGCATTTTTCACAAGGATTCTCAAAATTCAAGCTTGCACAAGTACAATTGGATTTTCCAGCATCAACTTAAAGAGGAAACTGTAAAAAAGGGGAAAAGCAGATAAAAATAATCTTTTGACAAAATTGGAGAAAAAATAAGTTTACTCCGATTCACAAGGCTTCGATTGGATTTTGGTCCCCTGCAAGCCTTCTTCGATTTCCCTTGCTTCTACTGGGCTATGGTCTCTTTCATGCCTTCTTCGATCCATCCTTTGTGCCTCCTTCGATCCACGAAGCAATGATCTCCTGCATGCAAGCTTCGATTACACCATTGGCCTCACATAGTTCACAATGCAATGGTTGCCTGCATGCCTGCTTCAATTGAATGTTTAATGTCTACATGCCTGTTTCAATTGGACATTTGATGTCTGCATGCCTATTTGGATTGGACATGATTGCTTCGAATTCACCTTCATGTATGCTTCGAAGCCACCTTCAGCATTGGCCTCCTACATGAAGTACAAGGAAAGGGCCTCCGGCATGCCTGCATGCACAAGGAAATGGCTTCCCTTCATGCTAGAGCCTACAAAGCAAGTGGCCTCCTGTATGCAAGCTTCGATTGAAGCAATGACCCCTTACATGTTTGCTTGGATTCACAAAGCAATGGCCACTTACAGTGTTTGTTTCGATCTAGGAAGCAAAGGTTTCTTTCCTGCTTGTTTCAAATCACAAGGAAGGAACTTCCCTTATGCATTGAATATTTTCATACTAGTTTCGAATGGACAATATCTCCCTTTGAAATAGCTTGCTTCGATTCCACCCTTGAAAATCTTCAACACATAATGACACACAATTGTTGTCCCAATCGAAGGACATGTTTGGTGGCCCATTCGAAGGACCTGCAAGACATACCTAGATGTCCCACTCGAAGGACATATTTTGGTGACCCATTCAAGAGGCACACATTTGGCCCCTTCGAAGGATGCACAAAAAGGGCCCATTTGAAAGACACTTTGATTGAAAACAAATATTGTTGTCTGAAGAGAAGTCTGGTTGAAGGTTGGACCTATGAGGTCAAAATGAAAAGATGAAATATTCAAAGATGCTTGGTTCCAAGTTCTGACCTGCTACACTGTCCACAACACTCCAAAACTGCTACAAGCAGTCCTGCTACGCTGCTCCCATATTTGCACCAAATTGGCATACAAATACTGCACCTCGAAGACTACAAGAACAGTATGCCCAAATTGTTCAAATTCCTTTTGTTTTACCTCATAAACCTCAACAACTTCACCTATAAATAAGAGGCTCCATAACATGTCTAGGGGCTGGACAACACATCCAAAGGGTTTTAATAGCTGGAGAAACTTTGATTGTGTGAAAATCATCAAACACTTAACACATTCTCAAACCCAGAATCAAAAGACCATACCTTTATTTCTGTTGCTTTCGAATTAAACATAAGAAACATAACACCTATTTCTTTTCCCTTTCAAATCCAGGAGCAACCCCACGCTTTGTTTTTCTTTCGAATCCAGCAGAAGGAATACTACACCTGTTCATTCTCATTCGAATCCAGAAATAACAAACACGACCCCACTCTTCTTGACCTTCAAATCCAGTCAAAGAAACACCAAACCTGTTTCTTCCCTTCAAATCCAGGAACATCCAGTCCAATCACTCAAGGTCCAGAAGCACCAGCTTCAGAAGCAAGGTAAGTCCCCTGACCTTATCCCTTTCTTTTCAAGCATGTACATGGAATTTGTTTACTTTTCATTTATGCCTTTTTCGCTTGTTTTTCTTGTCCAAATGTATGGTAGAACTAACCATTGTAGACACAAAACGAAAGAAGAAGTTATGTATGAAACGAAGCATCAGGCTTCACCCCCTTACAGTTTCACAATCCCAAAGGAAAGACAAAGAGGGCGTGAATAGAGGGTACGCTCTCATGCTGCTTTGTATGCCCATATTGCTTCACAGTCTAAATGAAGGAGCAAGAAGGGAGAAACGAAGGGTGTCCACACTGACTTCCAGGCCCCAATCAAAAGAAGAAGCCAGAAGGATGAATTGAAGGCTGCATCTCACGCTGACTGTTAGGCCCAAATCGAAAGAAGCCTGGAAGAGTTGAATCGAAGGGCGCTACTACCTGGATCGAAGGATTCACTTTTTCTCTCTTTTTATGTTATTTTTGTTTTTTTTACATATTTTCTTGCTATTCAAAATGGGTTTAATAGCGTAGGATATTTATTTTCTGCATTTTATTACTTTATACAAATGTTAGTAATTAGGTGTGTATGGCAAGATAAAACCAACAAGTAGACCACCCTAATCAAAGACAAAATGCATGCAATCAAACACATTTTGCACACATGCACCTCTAGGGTAATCTCACTTGTTGCCTCGGAAAATAGTCACGTCCCTCGAATATGGGCATTTTAGCAAAGACCCTCGATAAAAGATCGTAGTCCCTCGATGACCCTCGGTGTTGCCTTTGGTAAATGATCTAGTCCCTAACAAAATTGCTAAAACGTCTCATAGGTTTCCTTCTATGACTATATAAATGACCCACGCCCGTCCCTTCATATCCAACGATGGAGCTTCTTACCAAATCAATGGTAAGATAGAAACATCTAAAGGAGGAGGAAAATAACATTAGGCCTTTTAAGTAGGTAGGATGCTCATAGTTGCTCGCTTGCTTACAACAAAAACATTGTTCACACCAACATCTTTAAATTGAAAAATTTTCAAAAGTCAAAGCTCTTTGTACGTATTCTTATAGAGACGAGAATCATTACAAAGACACTTTTCAAAATCATTTTCAAAAACACATTCCACAAAAACCTCTTTGAACTATTTTCAAAACCAACACTTTGTACGTATTCTTATAGAGATGAGAATCATTACAAAGACATGTTTTCAAAATATTTTCAAACCCACACCACAAGCACATTTTCAAACAAAAGCAAGTGATCTAGCAAGCAACTAAGAGCCCATAGATAACTACAGATGAAAAGGGTGATAACACCATCCCTTTTCATAACCTAACCCTGAAACTCAAGAAATAATATCAAAGGTCTTTCCTATTCTTTTCACCCTTTCCTTATCGGATAAAAGAAAAGTCGGTGGCGACTCTTGCTATCTGCAACAATTGCAATCAAACGCAAAGCACCCAAGTCAGTTCTCCTACCGTATTACATCTTAGATGAAGAAGTGAATCATCCTGTTATAGTCAGTGCTACCTTAAATCAGGACGAGAAAAAACAACTCTTAGATGTCTTACGAAAATATCCCTCAACCTTAGGGTATAACATCTCTGATTTAAATGGAATAAGCCCATTTGTGTGCATGCACCGAATTATGTTGGAGAAAGATTCTAAACCCTATGGAGAACATCAAAGAAGGATAAAACCTGTAATGAGTGATGTTGTTAAGAGAGAAGTTCTTAAGTTACAAGAGACTGGTATAGTTTATCAAATTTTAGATAGTAAATGGGTAAGTCCCGTACATGTGGTACCTAAGAAAGGAGGCATCACAATCACGAAAAATGAGAAAGGTGAACATGTTGCCAAGAGAACAAAAAGTTGTTGGCGTATGTGTATAGATTACATAAAGTTAAATAAAGCGACTAGGAAAGATCATTTCCCTCTTCCCTTTATAGATCAAATGCTTGAGCGTCTAGCTAGACACTCGTATTTTTGTCATCTAGATGGGTACTCAGGATTTTTCCAAATCCCTATTCACCCCGAGGATCAAGAAAAATGACCTTTACCTGTTCTTATGATACATCTGCCTATAGACGAATGCCTTTTGGACTTTGTAATGCGTCAGCCACTTTCCAGCGTTGTATGATGCCAATTTTCACAGACTATCTTGACGGAATTATGGAAGTATTCATAGATGATTTCTCGGTATGTGGATTCGATTTTAAAGATTGTCTCTATAACTTTGAGAAAATCCTAGAAAGATGCGTTGAGGTAAAACTTGTATTAAATTGGGAGAAGTGTCATTTTATGGTTAATGAAGGTATAATATTAGGACACATTGTCTCTGAAAAAGGCATTGAAGTCGATAGAGCAAAAATAAAAGTAATAGAGAACCTCAAGGCACCTAAAACTATTAGGGAAATCAAAAAATTTCTTGGACATGCTGGTTTCTATCGGTGTTTTATCAAAGACTTCTCAAAAATAACAAAGCCTTTAACTAATCTTCTGATGAAGGACGTCGAATTTATTTTTGATGAGAAATGTATTGAAGCCTTCAACCTTTTGAAACAAGCACTGATTTCAGCTCCAATCATGCAACCTCCAGATTCGACACAACCTTTCGAAATCATGTGCGATGTTAGTGATTATGCCGTTGGTGCTATTCTAGGGTGGAGAAAAGATAAGAAATTACATGTCATATATTATGCTAGTAGAACCATAGATGCTGCCCTACTTAACTATGTAACAACTAAGAAAGAATTGCTAGCCGTGACTTTTGCAATTGATAAGTTTAGATCCTATTTGGTAGGAGCTAAGATCATTGTTTACACATATCATGCTGATATTCGTTACCTGCTAAACAAAAAGGATTCTAAACCTAGGTTACTTAGATGGATCCTTTTACTCCAAGAGTTTGATCTGGACATTAGAGATAAAAAA